>CM036758.1:28959146-29694146 GCA_020796225.1 Arion vulgaris | reverse complement strand
ACCCACACTGTATACGAATATTTCAAGCCCGTATCGGGTTCACTAGTCATCTACGCACACACAGACAAACATAGCGCAACTACATTCCCTTGGATGAAAATTTGTGTGGTCATCATCACCCGTGATGGACGAGCATCATATATATATATATTAATCAATTGCCGTGTCGGTTGGCATAGGCGATCATGTCTCTTCACATCTGTCTATCTCTGGTACAATCCATCAACTCCGTCACCGAACCATTGCTGAACCACGATTTCAAGCCGTCCAGAATTGTGTCCCCTTGTCTCTCTCTCTCTATCTCTCTCTTCCCTTGTATTGTGCCTGTTGTAACCAAATGTTCTAAACTGTCACTTCTAGTTATATGTCCGAAAACCTCGTTTGTACTCTTATATCTTTCTTGCACAGAAAGATATCAGTGACAGAGCACGAACTCCGTGACACTGGTGAGAGTCCCCATTATAACTAAGTGAATGATGACAATTTTGGCGATTAAAAAAAAATATTATTAATTTTAGTCCAGGCAGCGACTGTCCAGCCTACAGTTACCTATTATAAACTGTCTAGTTTTTTTCACTTGCACAACTTGAACACAGGACTTACGTTTTCTCTCGTCCTACTTCTGTGGTACTAGAAACTCTTATCTTTTCTTTCTTGCTATCATGAGTCACTAGACAATAGCCTGACAGTTCTACACGCGATGCAAAACGGTAATATTTGAACATAACGAAATGCCCGTGTTGTGCTGGGGCCCGCAAGGGAAGCAAATAATAGTACCACTGCTACCTTCAAGACACGTTCTAAGAAGAGACTGATGTAGGAGCTAGGGAAGCTACCCTACTAAATAAAAATAATCGCTGGCCTATTTATAAGCGCATAACTGGCACAACGTACAATCGCTCAGATAACATATCAATTACACAGAGTGGTTAACAAGTCTTCGATATGGAACTTTCAAAGTAAAAGAAGGCAAACATAACAGGCATTTTACTTCAAATCCACAAAGATGAACGTAACCATAAAAACATAATGAGAAATATCAGAGAAATAAAAACAAACACAGAGCAGTTTGATGATCTCCAAATTAAAGGCTACGAAACAAAGATAGATGAAATATATCGAGGATATAGTATTATTAACATCAGATAATGGAGATAGATAAACTAAATGATGGTTGTCTATAACAATAGACTAACATTTGATCTCATCTAAACCTGATAGAATGGCTACCACTAAAACCGATATGGTGATTAATGCACATACACACACACACACACACACACACACACTCACGCGCGAGCTCGCAGGTTGATACGCTCGTATACACACACACACATATATATATATATATTGCCTTTTTCGTGTTTACAGATGGTCGTTTGGTACGTGTGTTACTGTGACGATATTTGAATGTGTGGTTGTTTCTCTTGCCTTAAAGTACATCCCTTATTTGTTAACACGAGGCATTCACATGCAATCATCATCTCTGCTAGTCTTTCGTTTTTCTACTAATAGTATTTAATGTTATTCTACAATTTTGATTATCTTTTTCGACTGTTTTTCTCCAGAATTATTTTGATCGATCTCATTTAATCAATTCGTCTGCTGTCCATTTAAAAAAGTGTTTTACTAAAAGAACTTGTTACATTCTGTACTCATGTTCAAGCCACCTGCATCATCTTTTTCTGATACTGGCTCATGTGTGGTGCTGGTGCTCTGCAAGGGGAGCAAAGAATAGTAACACTGCGACCTACAAGGCATGTCGTAAGAGGCGACTGATGTAACACCTAGGGAAGTTACCATAGTAAATGAAAAGCATAGCAGAAATCGGATGTGCTGAACTACTTGTAGGCGCATAACTGAAAGAACGCACAATCGTTCTTAGGCTCAGATCATATACAAAACACACAGAGAGGTTAACAATTGGTCAATATGGAACGTTTGAAGAAGAGAAAGAGTGATAAAGGTTGCCAGCGATTTGAAAATCATACCACTTTCGCAGTTCTACATCTGTGAACAAATATGTCAACAAATTCGCAGTTCTACATCTGTGAACAAATATGTCAACAAATTCGCAGTTCTACATCTGTGAACAAATATGTCAACAAATTCGCAGTTCTTCATCTGTGATCTATATGTCAACAAATTCGCAATATTGTCCCAAACAATATTTATCTTAACAAGTCTATAGATTAATGTCATGTTTGATGCTATTTGTTACCGTTCTATTTCATGTAACAATGTTACGAGAAAGTTTCAATGATATTTTCTAAGATTCTTCTTGACATTCATCCTATTTGATTCTCATATGTTGTTCAGAACAAATGCTTATGTTCTGCAACAGCTTGATATTAAAGAAAGTTGGTTATTTATTTATTTTTTGTTCCGATCCAGAAGCACTTGAGCATTCAACTCTTCGGCTCGGTGCCATGGACATCGTAACCCTTCGGTTCGGTGCCACAAACACCGGAAATCTGTGGAACCTGTGGCTTTTCTGCCAGCCCGCGGAATTGAACCCGCACTCACAGAGGCTAGTCACCCGCAGTACAACGCGGTACGAACACGCTGGGCAGGCGGGCTAGTTAGTTATTAAAGATCATAAATTCAAGGTAAATTAAATATTTCAGACACAGTAAACGACATGAGTGCCTAGAGAAGATAATTATTCGGAGGGAATGGTGCCTGGAAGAAGAATGAGAGGAAGACCTAGAAGACGATGGGTGCAAGATGTCATTGACGATCTGAGAATGACTGCTGCTGACGCCGGTCAAATTGCACAGAACAGAGAGTTTTTCAGGACTTCTGTCGAGGGAGCCAAGTTCCGGAAGGGACAAAATACTTGATGATGTTGTTAAGCGTTGTAATTTCTTGTTTGCTCTAACTATTATTACTGCTACAGTATGTCCTGAGTCTTTGTCTGATAAAATTGTAACTTCCAAGACATATACATTCAATAGTTACGTATGCATACTTCAGATTAAATAGATCTATTATCTATCCCCGGGCGGATGATGGAATTATCTATCCCCGGGCGGATGATGGAATTGGTTGTCAACTCTTGCTGTTAAGCGTAAGGGTGGGATCTTTAATTTGCGTTCCACAGCCAGATGAGTCGCCATTTTGTGTTATATCCGTGTTTATTTAGTGTGGCCTTGATATTATATCCATTTTTTTCTTGGTCTTCTTTTGGCTCTAGTAACTGAAATTTATTTAATTGTATGCTGTTATTGGTGGTTGGTTGTATTCCATTCTCATTAAATGTCCTAACCACTGCATTTGTTGTCTTTCAATGTATTCGATGCATGAAGTTATGCCCACTCTGCTTCTGATGTCCTCATTTCGTAGTCTGCTTCTGAATTCCTCATTTCGTGGTCTATTTTTCCCGGTGACACCCCTCTGTGTTATAGACAAAAATCACCTACAACTTTAAGCAAAAAAATGTCCAGTAGTGAGTATTGTGAATAATGTCAAAATACAACAGACTCCAGAATTCAAATATCTCGGGAGTATATTCCCAGCAGATAGAAAAATGGACAGAGAAATCGAGACTAGATGCCAGAAGGCAAATGCAGTGATATACCAACTGTCACCACTATTAAAACATCCAAGCATTAACATGGCAGTCAAACGACAACTGATAAACTGCATATTTATTCCAACTCTCTGCTATCAGTGCCAAACATGGCCCCTGACTAAGACACAAGAAAGAAAGATTACAACATGTGAAATGAGATGTCTACGAAAAGCTGTCAACATTACAAGGAGAGATAGAGTGAGAAACGAGAATATCAGAAGCATCGTTGGTACTATACCATGCATACAGTACATCGAGAAGCAAAGATTCAAGTGCTTAGGCCATCTAATGAGAATGGAACCACATTTACTACCATCACGTGCCTATAATAATTGACACTCAGGGCGCAGAGCACGAGGCAGACCAAGAACACGATGGATAGATAACATCTCAGTGTCCCTTTCAAAGCATGGACTGACAACGTCAAGCGCAACACACCTGGCACAAGATAGAAACTAACTCTCCCACGACGCTTCACGGCAAATGTGGTTAAGATAAGATAAGATAAGTGAGTCTTCATCCGAAGTAATGAACGAAAGCGAAATAATGATTGAAAGATCATATTTGAACAGAAGACTTCGATAGCAAAACACGTAAAAATAAAGTTTGGCCATTGCTACATAGTATTACTGCTATCTTTCCTTATTTTGAAGACTTCAATAGCGCAGTAATTATGGAACTTTGTTCAGCTGTAGCATTGAGTGAATAACATTCCAGTTTCCAGTGAAGAGTTCTTCACTCGTCGTGAAGAATGAAGTATAAAAAGTGCATTGGTAATACTGTTAATTATATTTTTGTTATCTTTAGTAAAGAAAATCAATTAGAGAAATGTCCTTTACAATAAATTGCCATTGTTAGTAAAGCAATTAACACTACATTATTACGAAGACATGTGCAATCTTTAAACCCTTTAAACTTCATAATTGTTTTGACCTCTGGAAGCACTTATGTAGCAATGAATTTTTAAAAATGAGGACATTACTTTGTAGTGGTGAGGTAGGTTAGAAACATGGTGAACTACCAAAATAATAACGCATAAATTGTAAACATTCATCAAATGGTGTCTGCGCAGAATAGAGGGAGTAAGATAATATGGTTACAAATGAGGAACTTTGGAGAGAACATACAGATTCCAGAGAACTAGGAGGTAAAAAAGACGCTGGCGCTGGACAGGACACACTTTGCAAAAACCTTCAGAGGAATATAACAAGAAGGGTCTTTTTCTCTGTGGTCTCTGGTGGCGTAGAGGTTAGGTGCTCGACTCTCGTGCCAAAGGTACCAGGTTCATTCCTTCTCGGAGCCATCAGGATATTTTCACAGAGATCCTCGATCTCAGTGCAAGTGCAATCGAGTTCCTAGTCCTTTCAGAGAAGGACGATAAATCGTAGGTCCCGTGTTAAATTCTAGCACGTCAAAGAGCCCTTGGCAGTACCAAATTGAGAAAAGCAGGCTGGAAAACCGATGCCCGGGAAAAACTCATTAGAAAAGATTAGAAATAAAATTCTTGCAAAACTATCTACACCATCTTCAAAAAATTACATCGGGTGGTTTCTACGGAGTTCGTGCACTGCAGCTGAGATCTTACTGTATAAGAAAGAGATCGGTGCACACATGGTTACTCACCAAAGTGCAATGATGATGGTCCTATCAATCAACCAATCAATCAATCAGCTTAAGCCATATTTAAAAAAATTTTGGTTGCGTTCTGATATATGTTTTTGTTTTCTTTTGTATACGGAAGACTCTTATGTAACATTTGTATTCCAAACCACATATACGCTTGTCCACTATATTGTTAAATGTTTATGAGTTACATCGATAGATGACCTAGACATTTCCTTATACATTAATAATTGAGACCATAGATCCAATTAGACACAATAATTAGCTGTGCCACGTGATGGTACGTCATAAGACTAAGATCGTGACGTAGCTGGAATATCCCGTCTCAGCCAGAAGGCCTGATCAAATGTACACCACGTCCATGCAGGCAGTCAGACCATTACGTGCATAATAAAATAATGGGGAAGATCTATATAGATACAGATATATCTAGAAACTAGATCTAAAGAACAAAGAACATCTATAGCCAAATATAAGATGAATGTGCAATGAAAATGTACGTAGACACAGAGAAAGAAATGTGTGTTACATAACAGAATAAAAATCCAGCTCCAAAAGTATACAGACCAGAATTACTGCACATAGAAAGACTGGTCATTTATACAAGATGATGAGGAAAGAGTATGGATCTGGGGCAGACAGCAATAATAATTTGGGATGGAATATTGAACTGACACTCATTAGCAGATATTAAAGAGGACTGTTTGTTTTTCAGCAACTCAATGTCTATTGTAGGACATCGGACAACAGAGGTATTTATCAATCTGTAGTGCGAGGTAAGTTTTTAATTATTAGTGCATCGTCTATTTGGAGTTTAGGTACGGTGCTAGCTCCATGTTCAACAGCTACTAGGATCAGTTGACGTATAGATCGATCAGATTACTTGATCACATATCTCAATGTAAAAAAAAAGGTAAAGGAACCCTTTCATACCTAGTGGTATATGGGTCAATACAGTGTTAGTCCTCCTGTATTTTTCATTGACCGTCGGCACACGATGGGTGATGTGATCAGTATCACGCCGGCCGCCTTTACTTTCCTAGAGAATGTCTGGTACCCAGTTGAGGCTGGGTCGACCTGAGAGCCGTCGTGGTCGGGAAAAATTCCACTCGCATTGCGGGAGCTGAACCCAGACCACCAGCCTTGCGAAGCGAGTTCACTAACAACTACGCTACAGCGGCTCTCATATCTCAATGTAGGTGAGATCAAATATACAGTCATATTGAAGACTGGTTATGTTATTTTATGCGATCGACGTCATGGCACATTGGGCATTCTCATGCGTGCTCTTTCCTCCTCTACAACAACGATCCTAAAGTCCATTTGTACACCGTACCCACGATAAGGTGATTAGCATACCTTCTCTCTCTACCCCGAAGGTGACACTGTCTGACATGTCCAAACTTAACCCCTAATTCTCGCACTCGTTCCAATGATTGAGAATCGCTCATATCACATAAATGAGAGCGTACCGCAACGAGAGCGTACCGCATTTATGACTTCTGCCCGCTTGAGTCGGGACATTGTTTGCAAGAAATTCAGCACGCTTGTTACCCTGCACTCCAGCATGTCCAGGTGTGTACAGCCAAGTAATTTTCTTGACATGTGGTTTCCGAATGCTGTCCACCCATTTCACGCGCAGACTTCCAAATTCAATCATTTGAAGCATATTCATCGAGTCTGATGACATTACATCATAATTATTGTTGAGGTACTCGTCGGTGCTACGGAGATTGTGTACTGCCACTGAGATCTTTCTAATGTAAAAAAAGATTGGAGCACGCATGTTTATTTATCTAAATACAACACATTGGACTTAATCAATAAATCAATCAAATACTTGACTACTTAACAGTTCAACTTACCAACGGTTCCTAAGACACAGAAGATGCTGAGAATGACACTCAGGATAATAATTTCTGTGTTTGGATACGAATTTTGTATAATATATTCAACTTCAGCTTTAGTGGTACCATCAGAGACTGTAGTAGCGTTGAACATCATGTTAGAGATGAATAGTTATCAGAGAAGTACCAGGTGAAGCCTGCAGATGAAACGAATAGAAATGTTAGTAGAAACACATGTTTCAATTGATAGTACCATGACTATAAGTTGGAAGACTTCCATGATAATGTCAAAGATTGTGTAGTCTATATCATGATTATTTGGAGGATACACATTGACATTTTTGTACCAGTGTCCCATAAATAGAAATGTATTACTATGTGTTCTTTGTGTTTTCTCAGAGCAGTTTTTCTTACGATAGCTTGTATTTGTATCGAACTGATTCTCTTTCTCTCGCGATCACAGCCCAGACCAATGTACCAGATATCCCCATAAATTCTATTCATGTGGAAATCTGATTCATGCAGCCTTAGCATTGGTGTGTTTTACATCACATCTTCAGCACCATTTGGAATTCTGGTGCTTATCCTTTGGCGATGTGTCCGGTTTCAGCCAGCGTTTACTCGGTTCGCTCTCCGTTCTGTAGCCATCTAGTGTTTTTTACGTTGCTGGGTAGCTAGCCCCATACCCATCCTTCTTAGTCGTCTCTTACGACATGCGTCGCAGGCAACAGTGGTTCTATTCTTTACACCCCAATTTATGATCCGCTAACCACTCGGGTGGAACAGGTTCTATCCCTCTCTCTCTCTCTCTCTCTCTATGTATGTGTCTATACTAGCGAATCTTTTATAACCTGGATCTGTGTAATATTTTCCATCATATAAGTGGAACGACAAGTCAAGATCTAAAAACACACTGGCCAACACCAGCTTAGCCACATTGTATCAACCACCATCTGAGTAGCCCATATATATCCACATCCAACTCTAAACTCATACGCCCAGCGGACTCAGGTAAAAATTCTAGGAAGTAAGACCACAACTGTCGCGTGTACTCGCATTCCAGTATTGTTGTACATAGACGAAATCATTTTAAAATCAACACAAAATGCTAAATCAAAGTTATATTATGCAACAAGTTCAGTTTAACAATAAGGAATATCAATATTATATTATGCAACAAGTTCAGTTTAACAATAAGGAATATCAGTGGCGGCTCGTCATTAAGGGCCAGTGGGGCCGGACCCCACCAAAAATAATGTATAACGTGTATTTATTATTTTAGAAATTAAAATATAGCAACCAAAAACCATGATTTCTCCGGAAAAAATGTCTGGCCCCACCAACAAAAATGATCACGAGCCGCCACTGAGGAATATCAATATTATGCAACATGTTCAGTTTAACAATAAGGAATATCAATATTATGCAACAAGTTAAGTTTAACAATAAGGAATATCAATATTATGAATATTTTCATCAATAAATAACCATAGACTCAAAAATTGAGTAATATTGCAAACAAGCTAGCATTGTTCTATCAAACATATATAAAATCCAGCCCCAACTGAAACTAGGTCAGGATTCCCGGTCAGTAATGCGGCCCAATATTAGAGTTGGCTGTGATATATATCTCACGGTGTCAGATACACGTACATATATTCGCGTTTCCCGGTCAGTTATGCGGCCCAATATTAGAGTTGGCTGTGATATCTCTCTCACGGTGTCAGATACATGTACATATATTCGCGTCACATATTTTCTAATAATCCCACACAACCTGTTCTTCACAAAGAGTTAATTCACTACCGACTGTATGCTACGTCATGTAAGCAAAAGAAGAACCTTTACATAAATGAATTCATTAAAAATTCTTTCTTTTTTGACTAGCCAACGTATATGTTTGTAATTAACCGTGTGTGTGTGTGTGTTTGTATGTGTGTGTGTTTGTATGTATATGTGTGTGGAGTTTCTACATATAAATAGAAATATATAGATGAATAGAAAGATATATGAAATAATAGATCGTGTGACAAGCATCTATATAGACAGATGCAAAAATAGATGAATGGATAAATGGATGGGTATGATAGACAGATAGATAGATGGATGAGTATGATACACAAATATATGTAAAGATAGATAGATAGACGTACAGATAGATAGATAGATGTACGGATGGATAGATAGATGTACAGATGGATAGATAGATGTACAGATGGATAGATAGATGTACAGATGGATAGATAGATGTACAGATGGATAGATAGATGTACAAATGGATAGATAGATGTACAGATGGATAGATAGATGTACAGATGGATAGATAGATGTACAGATGGATAGATAGATGTACAGATAGATAAATAGATGTACAGATAGATACATAGATGTACAGATAGATATAGATAGATATACAGATAGATAAATAGATGTACATATATATATAGATAGATATACAGATAGATATATAGATAGATGTACAGATAGATAGATAGATGTACAGATAGATAGATAGATGTACAGATAGATAGATAGATGTACAGATAGATAGATAGATGTAGAAAGGGATATATGAATGTACAGATGGATAGATAGATTTACAGAAGGATAGATAGATATACAGATAGATAGATAGATAGATAGATAGGTGTAGAAAGAGATAGATAGATGTACAGATGAATAGATAGATGGAGAGAGAGAGACAGACATATGTAGATATATTTACAATAGACAAAGTAAAGACTCATATTTAACTATTATCTTATTCCTATTCAATTCTAGGTCATATCTGTTTGTCCATGTGTTTGTTATTTCGTTTATGAACAATATAATATTCATCTGTTCACATTTTCCATCCCTTCCTCGACGTCTCACACCATCCCTTTTTATCGATGTCGTCATTTGTCTAGTTCGTAGTTCGATTTCCCATTCTGAGAGAGAGAAGGGGGAGAGAGAGAGAGAGAGAGAGTAACGGTTCATAAAAATCTTGTTGGACTTTGCAAATCGCAGACAAAGACAAAGAACCATCAGACTGGTCTAGTCAGGCCTTTCCAAGATGATAAAGCCAGGAAAATGTCGTTGACTTAATGCCAAGGGTTAATTAAGGTCTGGTCGCGACTGTTTTCCAAGTTGCTGGTAGTCGTGAGGATAGGACAATATCATGTGACACAACGAACAACAGCCGGAGGAGTAATGATAGTAATAAGGTGTGAGATTTTTCATGGAAATAGTGTCGTCACAGACTAGAAGAAATGGGTAAGGATGATGTATAGGAGGAGGGAGGAGAACAACTAAGGAAGAGGGAACAACTAAGGGAGAGAGGAACAACTAAGGAGAGAGGAACAACTAAGGAGAGGGAACAACTAAGGGAGAGAGGAACAACTAAGGAGAGGGAACAACTAAGAGAGAGGAACAACTAAGGAGAGAGAGGAACAACTAAGGAGAGAGGGAACAACTAAGAGGGGAACAACTAAGGGAGACAGAGGAACAACTAAGGAGAGAGGAGAACAACTAAGAGAGAGAGAGAACAACTAAGAGAGAGAACAACAAGAGAGACAACTAAGGAGAGAGAGACAACTAAGAGAGAGGAGAACAACTAAGAGAGAGGAGAACAACTAAGGAGAGGGGAACAACTAAGAGAGAGAGGAGAACAACTAAGAGAGAGGAGAACAACTAAGAGAGAGGAACAACTAAGGAGAGAGAGGAACAACTAAGGAGAGAGAACAACTAGAGAGAGGAGAACACAGCAAGAGAGGAGAACAACTAAGAGGGGAACAACTAAGAGAGAGAGAACAACTAAGAGAGAGGGAACAGCTAAGAGAGAGGAACAACTAAGAGAGGGAACAACAACTAAGGAGAGAGGAGAACAACTAAGAGAGAGAGGAGAACAACTAAGAGAGAGGAGACAACTAAGGAGAGGGAACAACTAAGAGAGAGGGAACAACTAAGAGAGAGGAACAACTAAGGGAGAGGGAACAACTAAGAGAGGGAACAACTAAGGGAGAGAGAGAACAACTAAGAGAGAGAACAACTAAGAGAGAGAGAGCAACTAAGAGAGGGGAACAACTAAGAGAGAGAACAACTAAGGGAGAGGGAACAACTAAGAGAGAGAGAACAACTAGAGAGAGGAGAACAACTAAGAGAGGGAACAACTAAGGGAGAGGGAACAACTAAGAGAGGGAACAACTAAGGAGAGGAGAACAACTAAGAGAGAGGAACAACTAAGGAGAGAGGAACAACTAAGAGAGAGAGAACAACTAAGGAGAGAGGAGAACAACTAAGAGAGAGAGAGGAACAACTAAGGGAGAGAGGAGAACAACTAAGGGAGAGAGAGGAACAACTAAGAGAGAGGAGAACAACTAAGAGAGAGGAGACAACTAAGAGAGGAGAACAACTAAGGGAGAGAGGAACAACTAAGAGAGGGAACAACTAGAGAGAGGAGAACAACTAAGGAGAGAGAGAACAACTAAGAGAGAGGAACAACTAAGGAGAGGTGAACACTAAGGGAGAGGAACAACTAAGGGAGAGAGGAACAACTAAGGGGAGGAACACTAAGGAGAGGAGAACAACTAAGGGAGAGGGAACAACTAAGGAGAGGGGAACAACTAAGGGAGGGGGAACAGCTAAGGAGAGAGGTGAACAACTAAGGGAGAGGAACAACTAAGGGAGAGGTGAACACTAAGGAGGAGAGGAACAACTAAGGAGAGAGGGAACAATAATTGAAGGGATCTAGAAATTGTAGCAAGAATGAGAAGTAGTTTTGTTTATAGAACTTGACTTTTAGCTGAAGATGGAGATGAAGATGAATAAGATATGAAGCAGAGCAAGAATGTGAAGTTGATGAAAAACTGAGGCAAAGAAGAATAAGCGCATGAAACGGAGACAATTAAAACAAAGGAGGAGAAAAACGGAAAGAAAGTGTAGATGAAAAAGGGAAGTAGAACCAGGTGTAATAATATTTTAAAAACTGCTAACAAAAATCTAATGATCTACTGACACAGATCGAATACTCTAATGACCTACTGACGTAGATCGAATACTCTAGTAATAAAGGACTAATGACAAACATCACTGGAAATAATTCCTACCCAAAACAAAATAGAAACAACACTTTATAATAGAAAGAGCACTAAGGAGTAAAAATACATATATATTTGTGCTTTATAGACTACACCAAGGCGTTTGACAAAGTAAACCATCAGGAACTTTCCAAAATGTTAGAGAGTTTAAACATCAACAGTAAAGATCTAAGAGATATTAGGAACATATATTGGCAGCAAACAGCAGCTATAAAAATAGACAAACAGATATGAACTTTTCAAAAGATTACAAAACTAGTTAGACAAGGATGTGTATTATCACTAGAATATGATCTCACTGTATAGTGAATACATGTTGAGGTTTATAAACCAGATTGTTAGAATAACCGTAGGAGGACATTCTTCTTCTTCTGTATTCTCACTAGATTGGGATTTCGGATTCTCTAATAAAGGCAGTCGTCTGCCTCAGATTATAAGCCACGCCATACAGTTTGTCTTCTGCGTTCTCACTAGATTGAGATTTCCGATTCTCTAATAAAGGCAGCCGCCTGCCTCAGATTATCAGCCACGACATACAGTTTGTCTTGGATGCTGGTGTAAGTTGGCCACCGCTTTTTTCTCAAGTCTGCATACTGGGGACAGTTCTGTAGGATATAATTCCTATGATTTCTGCTTCCCAGTTTGTGCCGACGTCTTCCGGCAGTAAGTTTTGGCCACCCTCGTGATGGTAGATCTGACATTCTTACTGCGTAGCTAAATCTCCGAGGCAGATTGGCGACCGTAGAATCCGTTATCCCATTCCTCATTGTGAGGGTCGTTGCACCATGTTATGCGCCTTACGGCCTGGTGCATCCGTTTACTGCAAGCATTTGTTTCGGGTTAGCATTCCCTAGCGGACACGTGCATCCGATTTCAGCCAAACCTCCTTAGTCGCCTCTTACTACATGCGTGGCAGGTAACAGTGGTTCTATTCTTTAACCCCAAATTTGGGCCCCGGTAACCACTCGGGCGGTATGAGGACATAACATAAATAGCATTAGCTATGCTGAGGAAACTGTCTTAATAGTAAGAAATAAAATAGAGCTCCAGAATTTAGTTGATAAGACTGTGACAGAAAGTAACAACAAAGGACAGAGTCTAAATAGGGCAGACCAAAGCTGCATGTCAGAAAATGAGAAGCATTATATGCAACATGTCAGTGTCAATTGAAATCAGAATGAGAGTTATTAAGTGCTATATAGAACCAATACTGACATACGGATGCAAGTCATGGACAGTAAACAAACAGATAGTAAAATCTCTGGAGGCCACAGAGATGTGGTTTTACAGAAGAATGCTGAGAATTCTATGGACTGTTAAAATTACAATTGTGGAAGAATTAAGCCAAGACACAAATAAGATTTATTATCAATATAAGAAAGAAGCAGACATAATTTTTAGGACATGTCATGAGAAGAGATGGTTTAGAACACATTGGGACAACCGGCACAATCGAAGGAGACAAGACAGAGGAAGAGAGAGACAATTTTAGACAGCCTGACTACATGACAAGGAAAAGAGTCAAGATCTGAGATGATAGCAAATACCAGAGTCAGAGATTTGTGGATATCCATGATCGCCTACGCCAGCTGGCGCGGCACCTGATGATGATTATTTCTTTCACAGGTAACCATAGCAACACAAAGAACAACTAAAACAGCAATAGACCAAGATAACTGTTATGTTTCTTCTTCCCGACGCTCCATATCAATCACTTGTTAACCGCTCGGTGTGATTTCTATGTGATCTGAACCTCGTAAGAACAATTGTAGGTTGTGCTAGTTTTGCGCCTACAAGTATGCCAACACATCTGATTTCTGCGATGCTTTTTATCTACTAGGGTAGCTTCCTTAGGACTCTAGCTCAGTCGCCTCTTACTACATACCTTGTAGATCGCAGTGGTACTATTCTTTGCTTCTCTTGTGGGTCCCGGCAACACAAGGGTATAACTGTTATATACATCTATGACCCAAACTTCATCGACAATTTATCGAATTCAGTTAATAATTCTTATTTAGTTTTGCAAAAACGTCGAAATAGCGCACTTGTTTGTTACACGTGGATTTGCAAGATCAAATTCCACATTGGGAGTGAGATTTGGATCCAACTTAAACGTCTCTCAGTTCGATCCAACTTAAATTTGGTATACAAGAAACACTGAGAATTAAAGACGGCCAGGGTGATGTTGATCATATCACAGAGTACACCGACAGAGTACACTGACGAGTACATGACAGAGTACACCGACAGAGTACACCGACAGAGTACACCGACAGAGTACACGACAGAGTTAAAGACAAATACGAGCCCATCTGTTTTCCTAATATATCTCGTGGTATGTAAACAGGTTCCTGACTTCCTTATGTAATCTTTATGATGTTAATGAAATGATCAAAGTAACATCGAAAACTAAATAAAATCACAGTCTCTGTACGCAAGCCGTCCCAAATTTATTTCGTCAGTTGCAGTTCGTTTAAATTGTCAGACTCAGAGCTCACACATAGTAGTTGCGGCGCTGAATTTGAGTTTTTTTCATAACACACAAAGTTTATTGAACCGGGATTTGAACTATTGCATTAGTGTTTTAGTAAGCGCATTATCTGTTGAGAGAAGCAGATTCCTGAGATATACCAATGTCACGACGTGCTTTGAGATTAGTACGCCGCGATTCAAGATGTTCTAATGTCACAACGTGACTTGACAATAGAGACAAGAACATAACCAGAACAACAGCATCTAATCGCGTATGTGCAAACATATTTGTTGACATGATAACAACTTAGTAAACAAGTTGAAAACGTATTATCACACAACAAAATCAATAAACAAATATATATATATATATATATATATATATTATATATTATATTATATTCTCTATATATATATATATATATAGAGAGCGCTGTAGCGTAGTTGTTAGTGAACTCGCTTCGCAAGGATGGTTCAGCTCTGGGTTCTGGGTTCAGCTCCCGCAATGTGCGTGGAATTTTTCCCGACCGCGACGGTCGACCCAGCCTCAACTGGGTACCTCTGGGGAAAAAAAAGGCGGCCGGTGTGATGCTGACCACATCACCCATCGTGTGCCGACGGTCAATGAAGGCGGTCACTTATTGACCTATATACCACGAGGTATGAAAGGGTTCCTTTTCCTTTACTTTATATATATATATATATATATATATATATAGCTTATGTATAATGTTCTCTGAACCACGTATAGACTAGACAAGGAACAAGCGTTATTGGAATCAACTTTATCCTGTTTGTTGTTATGTGAAATTTGGTGATGGGTGACGTTAGAGCACTGCACTCTTTAACTGTAATGCGATGAGATGTACTTGATATATGAAACTCCTTAGAGAATTCACAGAATTGATAACATAGTTTTGGTTACAGTGTTTTTACGGATAGTGGGTCACTAGTGCTTTTTTGTGCTACGGTTTATTGGTCTTGTCCCTCAAGGAGTTCAGACAATGTTTGTTTTTATTCCCGGATTTAAAATAAAATCACTGTTGTTTATTTAACCAAACATGTGTTAACAAGAATGAAAGATCGAATGCTTCGATTTATCAGTCAATCGCTCTTCAATCAGAATAATACAAAGAAGTAATCCAATCAGATTATCTGTCAATCATTCAATGATTATACAGAAGATTTGAGAATCGTTTAGAATACAATATTGACATGGTTTGACAATGACAGCTGTTGGTTATTGAAAGTTTGACAATGACAGTTGTTGGTTATTGAACGTTTGACAATGACAGTTGTTGGTTATTGAAAGTTTAACAATGACAGTTGTTGGTTATTGAAAGTTTGACAATGACAGTTGTTGGTTATTGAAAGTTTGACAACGACAGTTGTTGGTTATTGAAAGTTTAACAATGACAGTTGTTGGTTATTGAACGTTTGACAATGACAGTTGTTGGTTATTGAAAGTTTGACAACGACAGTTGCTGGTTATTGAAAGTTTAACAATGACAGTTGTTGGTTATTGAAAGTTTAACAATGACAGTTGTTGGTTATTGAACGTTTGACAATGACAGTTGTTGGTTATTGAAAGTTTGACAACGACAGTTGCTGGTTATTGAAAGTTTAACAATGACAGCTGTTGGTTATTGAAAGTTTGAACTAATGACAGCTGTTGGTTATTGAAAGTTTGACAATGACAGTTGCTGGTTATTGAAAGTTTAACAATGACAGTTGTTGGTTATTGAAAGTTTAACAATGACAGTTGTTGGTTATTGAAAGTTTAACAATGACAGTTGTTGGTTATTGAAAGTTTAACAATGACAGTTGTTGGTTATTGAAAGTTTAACAATGACAGTTGTTGATTATTGAAAGTTTAACAATGACAGTTGTTGGTTATTTAAAGTTTAACAATGACAGTTGTTGGTTATTGAAAGTTTAACAATGACAGTTGTTGGTTATTGAAAGTTTAACAATGACAGTTGTTGGTTATTGAAAGTTTAACAATGACAGTTGTTGGTTATTGAAAGTTTAACAATGACAGTTGTTGGTTATTGAAAGTTTAACAATGACAGTTGTTGGTTATTGAAAGTTTAACAATGACAGTTGTTGGTTATTGAAAGTTTGACAATGACAGTTGTTGGTTATTGAAAGTTTAACAATGACAGCTGTTGGTTATTGAAAGTTTGACAATGACAGTTGTTGGTTATTGAAAGTTTAACAATAACAGTTGCTGGTTATTGAAAGTTTAACAATGACAGTTGTTGGTTATTGAAAGTTTAACAATGACAGTTGTTGGTTATTGAAAGTTTAACAATGTTTTCGAGCAGCGTCTGACCGAATGGATTAGAGTGAGGCTCCCATGCAGGAGATCCGTTTTCAATTCACGGAACGGCCAAAGATTTGTCCTGTTGTAGGTATAAACGAAAAATCCTAACCTCAACAGCTTCGTGGCGACTACAGTAGTCATGCAGTCATTAAATTTCTCAGGATCACGTCCACCAGTTCTACACCGCCCTAAAAAGCGGTACGACATGCAGTAACGATGACAATATTTTCACTTCAAATAAAACCTGGCCCAGTGTCTTATATTAACAAAACTAACAATAAACTATTATATTAATAAAACTAACAATCAACTATTATATTAACAAAACTAACAATAAACTATTATATTAACAAAACTAACAATAAACTATTATATTAATAAAACTAACAATCAACTATTATATTAACAAAACTAACAATAAACTATTATATTCTATACGAGCTTATCGTCGGCATGTTGTTTATGACGGCGTCTCTAATCACTTTCAATTTTGCAACAAACCGAACATAACCGAACATAACCGAACATAACGAACATAACCGAACAAACCGAACATACCGAACATAACCGACATAACCGAACATAACCAACATAAAACAATCAAACATAACCAAACATAACCAAACATAACCAAACAAAAAAGTAAGACAGATTTCTCCTTGTCTTTTCCTAATCCAATTTTGCATCACAACATCAGGATAAGAAGAGACTTCTAGAAAGAGTTTTGTTGAGTTTCATTAATAGTGTTTTTCACAGCTTCTGTTATTGTTGAAGTCCATCTTTTTAGTGAACGGCTTTTCCTTTGTATCCACTGCATCGGAGTAACATTGTTCTTTGAGCTGCACATTTTATTGCTAATCTACTTATGTGGTCAAACCATTTAATTTCTTGTTTCTTGAGGAAGCTCAGTACTGATGTTATACCCACTTTTTCCTGTCTTCATTTCTAAATTGGTCTCTGCTGGATACTCCCAGCATTCTGCGTAAACAGTGCATTTCTGTCGTGACTAATTTTCTACTAGCATTTGATGTCAGCGTCCAGAGTTTGACACTGTTAGCATAATATTAGAAGAAAGATTATGTTGAACAATGCTCTTGTATCGTTCATGGTGACATGTTTGTATTTTAAAACGGTCAATGTTTTGATTTGTTTTATTGCTTCTATGTTGGATTTCTTTGTTATTGTGAAAATGCTGCATAGGTATAATAATAAATAATAATTCCTCTCGTACTGTTATACGTTACATAGGGCCTGCAAGTAATTTCTCCTACCGCTCTATCCTGGGCAACTCGCTTAATCTCCTCCATGGAACTGAGACCGATATTTCCTGCCTCTCTCAGCACAGTTCGTTTCAGGGTCTCTTTAGGTCGACCTCTCTTTCTTGAACCCTTTGCATCCCACTTCAATGCCTGCTTTGATATTCGTTGATCATTTCTCCTCAAGGGGTGCCCAACATATCTCCATCTTCTCTTTCTTATAACAGTTGTCCCTAGTGGTTGACCAGACATGTCTCTGATTTCATCACTTCTTCTGAATTCATTCCATTTTATATTCATTATTTTTCGCAGACATCTATTTTCAAATGCATTTAACTTGCTTTCTATATCTTTAGTCATTTTCCAACTCACGCTGGCATATGTATGTAAAGTCTTTAATGTATTTTTGTCGATGGAGATATTGGTAGTGTTTTCCTCTCTAGAGAATGTCAATAATTCGGTTTTGTCAATGTTTTTCTCATATTGTATTTAAAAAGTAAAAAAAGTAAAGGAACCCTTTCATACCTTGTGGTATATAGGTCAATACAGTGTTAGGCCTGTATTTTTCATTGACCGTCGGCACACGATGGTGATGTGGTCAGCATCACGCCGGCCGCCTTCACTTTCCCAGAGCATGTCTGGTACCCGGTTGAGGCTGGGTCGACCTGAGAGCCGTCGTGGTCGGGAAAAATTCCACGCACATTGCGGAGCTGAACCCAGACCACCAGCCTTGCGAAGCGAGTTCACTAACAACTACGCTAGAGCGGCTCTCAATTGGAGTCTGTTAATGTGTTGCTGTAGCTGTTTCTCTGTTGTTGATATGATTGCGTATTCATCTGCAACAAGAAATTTGCTTGAAAGTTCCCCAATGTTGTTTTGTTTAGTGGTGGTACTTATTTTGTAGATTTGATTTATAAATGTGATGAACAACAACGGTGATAGTACGCATTCTTGTCTTACTTATGACCCTACGTGGAACTTTTCTGACAGGTCTGTGTTTGTCCTAACCGTACATTGGCTGTTTAAATATAGACTCCTGAATAGATTAACGAAGGGGCTATTAACTCCATAGATTGTAATTCCACAACTTGTTGCTATCACTGAAAATGTACACAAAAATTACCCTACGAAATGTCAAAGCAACATCAGCTTGTAAAAGTCTTAAAACTATATAATTTGCATTTCCATATTTTATTTAAACTAAATAATGACTTTTTAATTCCAATGTTGTGTCAATCCGAACATATGATAGCGAGAGTTGGGAAAATGACTAATGATATAGAAAGCATGTTGAATGCATTTTCAAATAGATGTCTGCGAAAAATAATGAATATAAAATGGAACGAATTCAAGAGAAGTGATGAAATTAGAGACATGTCTGGTAAATTACTAGCAACAACTGTTATAAGAAAGAGAAGATGGTGATCTGTTAGACATACCTTGAGAAGAAAGGATCAAAGAATACCAAAGCAGGCATTGAAGTGGGAGGCAAAGTGCTCAAGAAAGAGCAGACACAGGTAAACCTGAAATCAACTTTGCTATGATAGGCGAAAAATATCTGACTCAAGAGATTGAGCGAGTTGCCCAGGACAGAACGGTATGGAGAAATTACTTACATGCCATATGTAACAGATAATGGAAACAGAGAAATATATATATATATATATATTCACGTTAATTTCACTCGGTCATACACTATCTGTCTGAATAATTTTATTCAAATGGTAGTATTATTTTTCCGTGAGTGTTTCTATTCCTATTTGAGTTTAGAAGTATTAGTTATACAGTGGATACCATCCCACTGCGGAATGCCTGGCAACGAGACTGCAGACATACTGGCAAAAGCAAGCAGCAGACTACCACAGACAGACACACGTATGACACACAAGAAAGCAAAAGAACGGATAAAAATGGCTTACAAGAACAAATGGCTGAGAAATCACCCAGGTCATGAAATGGATGATGCATACCACAAACTAAGTAGAGAAGAACAGGTTGTCAGTTTTCGTCTAGGAACAGGGCACAATAGGCTGAGGTACCATCTGTTTAACAAGTACAAAATAGGCCCTTTTGACATATGCACATGTGATACCAGCAAGATGACAGAGACACACATACTGCAATAATGTCCAACATACACTGAACAATGAGAAAACACATGGTCAATCCCCAGGTCTGTCCAAGACAAGCTATATGGAGATGTACATGGACTCTGGTTGTCCACTAACTACTTTATAAGTATACAAATCGATATCAGTCCAAGACAAGCTATATGGAGATGTACATGGACTCCGGTTGACCACTAACTACTTTAGAAGTATACAAATCGATGTCAGTCCAAGACAAGCTATACAGAGATGTACATAGACTCCGTTTGACCACTAACTACTTTAAAAGTATACAAATCGATGTCAGTCCAAGACAAGCTATATGGAGATGTACATAGACTTCGGTTGACCACTAACTACTTTAGAAGTATACAAATCGATATCAGTCCAAGACAAGCTATACGGAGATGTACATGGACTCCGTTTGACCACTAACTACTTTAAAAGATACAACGATATCATCCAAGACAAGCTATACGGAGATGTCATGGACCGTTTGACCACTAACTACTTAGAAGATACAAATCGATATCAGTCAAGACAGTATAGGAGATGTACATGGACTCCGTTTGACCACTAACTACTTTAAAAGTATACAAATCGATGCCTGACAACGTTGGAAAAAGAAGTTAAAAAAGTTGCTTGATTTTCTTATTCTCCAAATTGTATGAAATTATTTCTTCTTCAGTTTTGAATATTCTTCTTTGAAGTAAAATGATTTTAGTTGTGAGAAATTACGAACTATTTCATTTTCTGTATAATCTATGATTCTATTTTCACTTCAGTTTTGATATTCCTTGTAACAGCTTATTAGTTGTTATCAGGGTGTATTATTTTCTGAATCTTCTTAATTTATGAAGCTATTACTTTTATCTGTTGTTCTTTATAGTTTATTAGCTTTTCTATAATGATATCATTTTACGTTAACGATGGAACGTCATGGAAGTTTGTTTGCGTGCATGCCTGGTTTATTCTTTATTAATGGAAGGTTATTTTGGTTTCCTTGAGGAATTCTTCTTTTGATGTTTTGTGCGTCTATTATATTTGCTTGTCTGTGAGTTAAACTCATATGAGGCAAGTTTCTTGTCTGTGAGTTAAGCTCATAGGAGGCAAGTTTATTGTCTGTGAGTTAAGCTCATAGGAGGCAAGTTTATTGTCTGTGAGTTAAGCTCATAGGAGACTAGTTTATTGTCTGTGAGTTAAACTCAATAAAGTAAATTTCTTATCTGTGAGTTAAACTTATATGAGGCAAGTTTCTGGTCTCTCAATGTGTTCAATGATCTATGGATATAACGGATGACTGTCATTTCCTTCTCCATCAATGTTATCTCAACTGGTATTCTTGACATGTCTCTCTACAACATTATGTTTCTAACAATGGTTAACAATATTGTTGCAAACTCTATAACGTAGTCATCTTGAACTATTTTAGGTATTTCTTAAGAAATACACACACACACACACATACACACGTCCGTACTCCTGCACACGAACGCGCACACACACTCACTCTCGTTATCTCTATCTTACCGTATAGACTGGGAAGACTATAGTTTCTAGTGACGAGATTCTAGTTGCAAGTTCTTCTCCCACATCAGGAATCTTGTGTGAAGTGACTTGATTCCCAGAGGTTGTGCACGCGATTCTAGAAGTGTTCATCTCATTATCTCTCTCTCTCTCTATCTCTTTCTTGTGGTATTTTAACACAGATTGGGGCATATACCAACAACCAAATCATGCCACGTCATCCTATCTTTAGCAATATCTTACATCTCCTTCAAGCGTTCTTGTTTATCGTTAGTCTCTGTCCCTCTATCTCTTCTTCACGTATTGTAGACTTTCCTATGTTCCGTTTTTATTGCGGACTCCAGGAAAGCGTCTTTCTTGTTATATTTTCCCTGGCTTTATTGAAGTGAGTGTTCTTTCCAGCGGCAGCATCTTGTCTTCACCTCTTGGTTTACTGGAATTTTCAGTTCTCTCTAGAAGCTCGTCATTTGTGATTCTATCATACCATCTTTATCTCTTTATTCTGTACAGCAATTAGTTGATGAATGTTTACAATTTATTATTTATTATTTGAGTCCATCTCCATGGTTGTGACTCATACTGTAAAACCGCTTAAACAATGGAGTTAAATATTCGAATTATTCAACTCTATTATTTGATATTTATGTTTCCCAATAGCTTCATGTGTCGATCATTTTATTCGATATTTATATTGTTCTTTTTTTTTTTGGAGCTTCTAATGTTTTGTAATTTACATACATGTGTTTTATCATTGAAAGCACATGTTTTATCATTGAAATCACATGTTTTATCATTGAAATCACATGTTTTATCATTGAAACCACGTTTTATCATTGAAATCACATGTTTTATCAAATTAAATCAACTTTTATTTGAAAAATGTTTTTCTTAACACATTTTATGTGAAGACATTTTATCAATTAATCATGTCTTTTTTTTTTTCCTGAAACTCCAATTTTTACTAATTTTACAAACAATTTTATCATTGAAACCACATGTTTTATCACTGAAACCACATGTTTTATCATTGAAATCACATGTTTTATCATTGAAATCACATGTTTTATCATTGAAACCACTTTTATCATTGAAACCACATTTTATCATTGAAATCACCGTTTTATCATTGAAACCACATGTTTTATCATTGAAACCACGTTTTATCATTGAAAGAACATGTTCTATCATTGAAACCACGTTTTATCATTGAAATCACGTTTTATCATTGAAACCACGTTTTATCATGAAACCATGTTTTATCATTGAAAGAACATGTTATACATTTTTCTATCATTAATTATCAATATGTCAATATCAACTGGTTCATATTTCCTTTTTTAAAATCTAAAATGTCAGGACCATTACTGTTGGAGTTTTTCTCCTTTATTACTAGTTTGTTCTGAGCACAACGTTGCCATCCAACAGTCCTTTAGAACTTCTCTTACCATAAGCAAGTAGTCCCGTCTCTGTATATGAGATTCACAAATAATCTGTCAAATTCTGAATCTATCTTCTCGTAGTCTCCTCTTCTCCTTGTTACAGGGATGCTCCTTCCATAATCGTATTCTCGTAGTCTCCTCTTCTCCTTGTTACAGGATGCTCCTCCATAATCGTATCTCGTAGTCTCCTCTTCTCCTTGTTACAGGGATGCTCCTTCCATAATCGTCTCTCGTAGTCTACTCTTCTCCTTGTTACAGGATCCTTCCAATCGTTTCTCGTAGTCTACCTCTTTCCTTGTTACAGAGCCTCCTCCAAATCGTTTCTGTATCTTCCTCTTCTCCTTGTTACAGGGATGTCTCCTTCCATAATCGTATTCTCGTAGTCTACCTCTTCTCCTTGTTACAGGGATGCCTCCTTCCATAATCGTATTCTCGTAGTCTTCCTCTTCTCCTTGTTACAGGGATGCCTCCTTCCATAATCGTATTCTCGTAGTCTACCTCTTCTCCTTGTTACAGGGATGTCTCCTTCCATAATCGTATTCTCGTAGTCTTCCTCTTCTCCTTGTTACAGGGATGCCTCCTTCCATAATCGTATTCTCGTAGTCTACCTCTTCTCCTTGTTACAGGGATGTCTCCTTCCATAATCGTATTCTCGTAGTCTTCCTCTTCTCCTTGTTACAGGGATGCCTCCTTCCATAATCGTATTCTCGTAGTCTACCTCTTCTCCTTGTTACAGGGATGTCTCCTTCCATAATCGTATTCTCGTAGTCTTCCTCTTCTCCTTGTTACAGGGATGCCTCCTTCCATAATCGTATTCTCGTAGTCTTCCTCTTCTCCTTGTTACAGGGATGCCTCCTTCCATAATCGTCCTCTCGTAGTCTACCTCTTCTCCTTGTTACAGGGATGCCTCCTTCCATAATCGTCCTCTCGTAGTCTACCTCTTTCCTTGTTACAGGATGCCTCCTTCCATAATCGTCCTCTCGTAGTCTTCCTCTTCTCCTTGTTACAGGGATGCTTCCCTCCATAATCGTCCTCTCCAATCCTTTATGACTTTCGTGTTAATAAGATACTTTAATTTTCTCATTTTTATTTGTAGTATCAGCCAGTTTTCTGTAATTTTAAGTTTCTTCTACATATATCTATTTGCTATGTTCTCAGTTTATGGTATATATATGACTCTTCTGTAACATTTCTATTTAAACGCATATATATATATATTATATATGTTTCATCCTGCTTTGTTAAATGTCCATGTTTCACATCCATACTTTGTTACTTGGAAAATACATGCTCTTAATATTAGGATCTTTATTATTTTAGCAGTTATATTCCATATCGCTTTGAGATGTTTACTTCGCTCTAGTGGTTACAGGGTTAAATTGGGGTGTAAAGAATAGAACCACTGTTACCTGCCACGCATGTCGTAAGAGGCGACTAAGGAGTTGGAAGTGGGCTAGCTACCCACACCGTAAAAAAACACTAGATGGCTACAGAACGGAGAGGGAACCGAGTAAATGCTGGCTGAAACCGATACATCACCGAAGGATAAGCACCAGAGCTCCAAATGGTGCTGAAGATGTGACGTAAAACACACCAATGCTAGAATCAGATTTCCACATGAATAGAATTTATGGGAAAATCTGGTACATCTGTCTGGGCGGTGATCGCGAGAGAGAGAGAGAGAATGTTTACATTTTTGCAAAGCTATGTTTATACTTTCTTTGATTTCCTTATCCATGTTTGTGTCTTGGCAGCGTTCAACCGGAATATTCAAAACTGTTCAATTTTCACTCCCTTGAGAAAAATATCATATGTTATGCATGTTTTATGAGTTATCTATTTGTTGCTACAAGTTAAGATAAGTCATATTAATTTCTCATCCTGTGGACGTCCATGCCTTCTCTTCCCATCCGCTGTCCATCTGAGAACTGTCATAGCCAAAGCCCCCACTGGCATACGACATACATGTTGGATCAAATTAACATCTGTAAAATACACCAACAACGTTCTTGCAGTCTTGGTTGAGATTTCATACATATAACATATACTAAACATATGGTTGTTATATAGCAACGGAAATACAAAGAGAAGATTTAGCGATATATGTAAATAATTAAAGAGACATCAAGTTATGAAGAGATATGATCGCCTACTCCGGCAGACTTTGATTTTACCTTTCAACAATAGATGGATGGAGGTAACGGAAGAAACAGTCTTGTGGTAATAATACCTGTCATACAAGTTACGTATAGCCAATATTAAACATTGTTGGATCGTCACAGAGGTGTCAGCTGTGAAATTAGAAGGAGTTTGCTGAAGGTATGGATCAACACTACGTAGCAAATAGAAAATTATAGTTTGTCGATAGACATAAGTTTGTAGTAGAGAAATGTAGAAAATTATAGTTTGTCGATAGATATAAGTTTGTAGTAGAGGAATGTAGAAAAATGTAGAAAAATGTATAAAATTATAGTTTGTTGATAGATATAAGTTTGTAGTAGAGAAATGTAGAAAATTGTAGTTTGAGTGACACATAAAAACGAAGTAATTAAAAGTTTAGTAAAGTAATATTACAAAACACAAAAACAAGTAACAGCGACGTTTCCATCACAAGATCTCTAACAAACAAAGAATACATAAACAAAATAATGTACAAGACGACGACGATTCTATATTAACATATATCATAGTTACAGTCAGACGATGGATTTCTAAATTCCATATAATGAAAATATAAGACAAGTTAAAATATAAATAAATGTAGCAAACTAGAAATATTAACAAAAAATTAATTAAAAAACAAAATAAAATATATAGTTACAAATACGTCAACAACACCCCCACTTACGACTGAACTAAAACGAAAAGAAAACATTCAAAAAGGATAAATAAAGCGATATATGAAGAGAGAGAAGTATAAGACTGCACGTTAGATAATATACAATTTCTTGTTGGCAAACTCTTAGTTATGTGTTAATAATAAACATAGGTTTATCTGTTCTAGTAAATCAAGGAAATCTAACATGAACAATACACAAGACAAATACATATAAATATATATTAAAAACTAGCTGACTTTGCAGATAGATGCGAATCATAGATAGAAGAAATGTCAAGAGAAGTCAGGAACACATGGTATTGTAATAGCTTAGCTTAGACATAATAACAATGATGTCAGCGATCAATTGTCAACAATGAATTCACATTCTTTGTTGACGATATGCAATAAACATTTGAACAATAAAACTGAACATTAACGTTTCTAAGACAACCTACACTGTGTTACCAGAATCACAAAATTAAGCTTAGAGTCAATGGGCAAGAACTTCCAGAAAGCAAGACCTTGGAGAACGTACCTTGGAGTCACACTCAACCGAAAACTGACTTGGTGCCCTCAAATTGAAAATGCTACGGCAAAGTGAGACACAGGCTCACGATGATGCGCAAACTCGCAGGCTCCACGTGTGGAGAAAACACCAGAGTCCTCAAAACACTCTACTCTGGAAGAGTGCGACCGGTCCTGGAGTACGGCATTGCAGCGTGGAGCAGTGCATCCAACAAGCAATTCGCCAAAAATGAGCAATAGTCAGAACCGTGCAATGTGCATTACCACAGGAGCCATGAAGTCCACGCCTATCAAGGCGATGGAAACAATCACAGGCATCCAACCAATGGCAGATCTAAGGGACAGAAAAGTCTTGGTGTTGGCGGAAAAACTTAAACGGCTCAATTCCCGACCTATGTACGAAAGAATGAACGGATTCAGAAGGGGCAGGTTACAGAGAACAAGCTTCGCAAAAAATGCGAAATCACTGATCGCAGACCATCCGGTCCTAGCAAACTGCAAAGCCAAATCAATCCCGGCAACCGATAAGTGCCCGCCGTGGAAAACCAAAATGCCGGAACTAAGAGAATCAATCCCAAGCATACTGAAAAAAGGCCAGCAAGAAAACTTGGAAAGAAGAGAGGCCACAGAAAATACATAGAGACAGAGTACCCTGAAAATAAGTGGTTACACGTCTATACTGACGGATCGGCTAGGAACGCAATCAGCGACGGCGGAGGAGGAATAGTGCTTAAACTCTCAAAGAAAGTGACGGTCACAAAAGCGATTGCCACAGGAAAATACTCAAATAAAAACCGGGCAGAGGCAGAGGCAATAAGAACAGCGGCCGAAATGATCCTAGAGAGGAAAGGCACCTCTCGCAACAAAGTCGTGATATTCACCGATGCTCTATCGGTCATCACGGCGCTCAAAAGCGCAGGAAAAACAGAGCTAAATGAGCTCAAAGTGACCCTAGATGCCCTAGTCTACACACTTAAACGCACCGTCATTCAGTGAATCCCATCGCACTGTAACATAAGCGGAAACGAATACGCCGACAAGCTTGCCAAAGAAGGCGGCGACTACCTCAGACTGATCTCGAGATCAGTTACGAGGAAGCCAGAACAACCATCGGCTAGCACTACAGAGACAAATGGACAAAAGGCCATCCCCAATACAACAACAGCGACGAGTACCATGGTCTGTCTCGTAGTGAACAAGTTTCCATACTCCGCCTCCGTACCGGCCACAATAAGCTCCACACCCACATGTTTAACAAAATTAAAATTGGCACAACTAGCCTGTGCCCATGCCAAAAGGCGGACATGACGGCAGAGCATGTACTGCAAGACAGTCAACTGATAGCAGATATAAGAAAAGAAACTTGGCCCTCATAAAGTCCATCTAAAGACATGGTAAAATTCATGATAAGAGTTGGTTCATCTAGTTGGTTCATAGAGTTGGTTAGTCTAGGCTGGGATCGTGAGAGAGAGAGAGAGAGAGAGAGAGAGAGAACAATAAAACAAATAGAATGGCAGTTACATAAGTGAAATTAATCTTATAAACAGTCAAACATTTCATTAGTTTGATATACAATATACATAAAGATGGGGTTTCCGTAGCCTAGAGATTAGGTACTCGTCTCTCGTGTCAAATATGTCAGGTTCACTCCCTCGTGGACCATCTAAATATTTCCCTAGAGATCCCTGATCTAAGTGTAGGTGAGATCAGGTTCTAGTCTTACCGGAGACGGACAATAAAACGAAGGTCCTGTGTTTAATTTGAGCACGTAAAGAACACTTGGCAGTTAAAAATCAGGCTGCAAAGTCGCTGTCCGGGTAAAATTTATTATTCAAGATTAAAAATAACATTCCTACAAAAATATCTTCAAAATTACATCAGGGACCCTCGCCGGTGCTACAGAGTTCGTGTACTGCAGCTGAGATCGTCCTGTGTAAGAAAGAAATCGGAGCACACATGGTTACTCACCGAAGTGCAATGATGATGGTTATATCAATCAATAAATCATATTCTTTTTCTTCACCTTTCAACTCTCAGCAGAGCACAGGTCTTCAACAAACTTCTTCCAGCTCTTTCAACTCTTTCAACTCTCAGCAGAGCACAGGTCTTCAACAAACTTCTTCCAGCTCTTCCTCTCTCTTGCCATCCCTTCCAACTCTTTCAACTCTCAGCAGAGCACAGGTCTTCAACAAACTTCTTCCAGCTCTTCCTCTCTCTTGCCATCCCTTCCAACTCTTTCAACTCTCAGCAGAGCACAGGTCTTCAACAAACTTCTTCCAGCTCTTCCTCTCTCTTGCCATCCCTTCCAACTCTTGCAACTCTCAGCAGAGCACAGGTCTTCAACAAACTTCTTCCAGCTCTTTCTCTCTCTTGCCATCCCTTCCAACTCTTTCAACTCTCAGCAGAGCACAGGTCTTCAACAAACTTCTTCCAGCTCTTTCTCTCTCTTGCCATCCCTTCCAACTCTTTCAACTCTCAGCAGAGCACAGGTCTTCAACAAACTTCTTCCAGCTCTTTCTCTCTCTTGCCATCCCTTCCAACTCTTTCAACTCTCAGCAGAGCACAGGTCTTCAACAAACTTCTTCCAGCTCTTCCTCTCTCTTGCCATCTCTTTCAACTCTTTCAACTCTCAGCAGAGCACAGGTCTTCAACAAACTTCTTCAGCTCTTCTCTCTCTTGCCATCCCTTCCAACTCTTTCAACTCTCAGCAGAGCACAGGTCTTCAACAAACTTCTTCCAGCTCTTTCTCTCTCTTGCCATCCCTTCCAACTCTTTCAACTCTCAGCAGAGCACAGGTCTTCAACAAACTTCTTCCAGCTCTTTCTCTCTCTTGCCATCCCTTCCAACTCTTTCAACTCTCAGCAGAGCACAGGTCTTCAACAAACTTCTTCCAGCCTTCCTCTCTCTTGCCATCTCTTCCAACTCTTTCAACTCTCAGCAGAGCACAGGTCTTCAACAAACTTCTTCCAGCTCTTCCTCTCTTGCCATCCCTTCCAACTCTTTCAACTCTCAGCAGAGCACAGGTCTTCAACAAACTTCTTCCAGCTCTTTCTCTCTCTTGCCATCCCTTCCAACTCTTTCAACTCTCAGCAGAGCACAGGTCTTCAACAAACTTCTTCCAGCTCTTCCTCTCTCTTGCATCCTTCCAACTCTTTCCATATTTTACTTATCCTTTTAATATCAGCCTCCAGCTCTCTTCTCCAGGTCTGTCTAGGTCTTCCTCTACTACTCTTTCCCTGTGGGTTCCAAAATATTGCCTGTCTTGTAATGTTTTCGATCGGTCTTCTCAATGTATGTCCTATCCATCGCCAGTTTCTCTTCCTGAGCTCTTTCTCTACTGGTACCTGATTAGTTCTTTATCTGTTCCTCGTTTGTAATCTTATCAAACCATCTCAGTCCCTCTCTATTCTACGTAAACATCCATTTAGAAGGGTTTTTAGTTCTCTGATGGTTTCTTATGTTGTCTTCCATGTTTCCGAGTCATAAAATAGCAATAACTTCCCAAATCAATCACATTAAGTCACATGATATTTATCTTTTCTTTCATCTTTTATACAGCAGAGAACCCAAACTACCACTTAATATACATCTTAACAAAATAGTGAATATCAAAACAACAAATACACCACAAGATTTGGCAAGCATATACGCTGACAAAATAAAATAAAACCACATACCAGCTAAAAAAAAAATATGATACAACACGACAAGATACAAATTGCAAAGCAAAACATAACATAACATAGTAATAGAAGATTTAGTTTGACAAAAAATAGAAACCACGATCGGAACTAATAAATCTGATAATACATATTCAAAACGAAATATTTTTTAATGTCATAAAAATACCAGATAGAACATCAAATACATTTCAAACAGGAAACCAAAACTCAAACCCTTCAAAGAGATATACAATTACAGTATGACATATTGGATTATGAGAATACAGGAGGATTTGGCAGAGATCAACAATATAAAGCTGAGGCAGAGTAGCTAATGAACTTGCATGTTGTTAGCATCAACGGTAAGGCAAAAGAGAGAATATTGATTATGAGAAACGAATTCAAACAACAAATGAATAATACTACTGTTAACAGTGGCGGCTCGTGATCGTTTTTGTTGGTGGGGCCAGACATACATTTTGGGAAAATCATGGCTTTGGGTTAGGTTATATTTTAATTTATTAAATAATAAAGACGCGTTACACATTATTTTTGGTTGTGCCGGCCCTCTGGCCCTTAATGAAGAGCCGCCACTGACTATTAATATAGTTATACTGAAAGATTTCGTAATTTGGTAATTATTATGCATTTTATGTGTTCTTGGTATTATTACATTTCAAAGTTAATATGACTTGTGTAGTTACAGACGCTGATGTTAAAATAATTGATGAAATCTAGATGTATACAGACAGAAATGATTATAAACGCTTTTATGATACCCTGAGAAGAACTGTTTATGGTCCTCAATCTTTTCACCCAACCCATGTACTGGATGCAGATGGAACAAAGCTGTTAACTGACAAGCTTCACATACTAAACCGTTATGCAGAATACTTCCGTGCTGTTCTTAACCATCCATTCATCATATGTGATGAAGCAAATATATCTGTTTTGTGTGTGCTTTGGATAATTTTCTTAATAAACGTATACAACTGAAAACAATGTAGAATGAAACGGATAGGAAAACACGGATAAGAATACCAAGAGCATGCATACTCCCAGTGACTACGTGTGGGTGTGAAACATGGACATTTAACAAGGTAGTGGAAAGTATAGGTTTTTAAATATAAATTTTACAAAAAGAGTCATCCTATATGATGGAAAGAGAAGAAATAAATCGATACAGAAGGAACTCAAAATCAAAGAAAACTGGCTAATTCTACTAATGAGAATGAACACATTGACGTATTTTGGAGATATAAAAAGACATGATGGCTTGGACAAGACCATTATAGAAGAAGGCATCTCTGCAAAGATAAGAAAATCTACGAAGAACATGGATTCAAGATGTGACTGATGATTTGAGCTTGACAGCAGCAAAGATGTCTCATTTGGCGTTTGAGTAAGAAATCTTGATTTACTGTTAGCATGGCAAAGTTCTGCTCAAGACAAACTATTGGATGACGATAAATATCTTATTTCGTGATTATGTTTATTGTCTATGGTATGTAGTTTTACCGCAGTCTTCCCTTTTATTAATAATTGAAAGTTTGTAGAAGAGATGACAGTAAAAGTCATTAGTTTCTTGATGATAAGTAAAGTTTGTAGAAGAGAGGACAGTAAAAGTCATTAGTTTCTTAATGTTAAGTAAAGTTTGTAGAGGACAGTAAAAGTCATTAGTTTCTTAATGATAAGTAAAGTTTGTAGAAGATGACAGTAAAAGTCATTAGTTTCTTGATGATAAGTAAAGTTTGTAGAAGAGAGGACAGTAAAAGTCATTAGTTTCTTAATGATAAGTAAAGTTTGTAGAAGAGAGGACAGTAAAAGTCATTAGTTTCTTAATGATAAGTAAAGTTTGTAGAAGATGACAGTAAAAGTCATTAGTTTCTTGATGATAAATAAAGTTTGTAGAAGAGAGGACAGTAAAAGTCATTAGTTTCTTGATGATAAGTAAAGTTTGTAGAAGAGATGACAGTAAAAGTCATTAGTTTCTTAATGATAAGTAAAGTTTGTAGAAGAGAGGACAGTAAAAGTAGTTAGTTTCTTGATGATAAGTAAAGTTTGTAGAAGAGATGACAGTAAAAGTCATTAGTTTCTTGATGATAAGTAAAGTTTGTAGAAGATGACAGAAAAAGTCATTAGTTTCTTGAGGATAAGTAAAGTTTGTAGAAGATGACAGTAAAAGTCATTAGTTTCTTAATGATAAGTAAAGTTTGTAGAAGAGAGGACAGTAAAAGTCATTAGTTTCTTAATGATAAGTAAAGTTTGTAGAAGAGAGGACAGTAAAAGTCATTAGTTTCTTGATGATAAGTAAAGTTTGTAGAAGATGACAGTAAAAGTCATTAGTTTCTTGATGATAAGTAAAGTTTGTAGAAGAGGACAGTAAAAGTAGTTAGTTTCTTGATGATAAATAAAGTTTGTAGAAGATGACAGTAAAAGTCATTAGTTTCTTGATGATAAGTAAAGTTTGTAGAAGATGACAGTAAAAGTAGTTAGTTTCTTGATGATAAGTAAAGTTTGTAGAAGATGACAATAAAAGTAGTTAGTTTCTTGATGATAAATAAAGTTTGCAGAAGAGAGGACAGTAAAAGTCATTAGTTTCTTGATGATAAGTAAAGTTTGTAGAAGATGACAGTAAAAGTAGTTAGTTTCTTGATGATAAGTAAAGTTTGTAGAAGATGACAGAAAAAGTCATTAGTTTCTTGATGATAAGTAAAGTTTGCAGAAGAGAGGACAGTAAAAGTCATTAGTTTCTTGATGATAAATAAAGTTTGTAGAAGTGGACAGTAAAAGTCATTAGTTTCTTAATGATAAGTAAAGTTTGTAGAAGAGGACAGTAAAAGTCATTAGTTTCTTGATGATAAGTAAAGTTTGTAGAAGATGACAATTAAAAGTAGTTAGTTTCTTGATGATAAGTAAAGTTTGTAGAAGATGACAGTAAAAGTAGTTAGTTTCTTGATGATAAGTAAAGTTTGTAGAAGTAGACAGTAAAAGTCATTAGTTTCTTAATGATAAGTAAAGTTTGTAGAAGAGGACAGTAAAAGTAGTTAGTTTCTTGATGATAAGTAAAGTTTGTAGAAGATGACAGTAAAGTAGTTAGTTTCTTGATGATAAGTAAAGTTTGTAGAAGATGACAGTAAAAGTAGTTAGTTTCTTGATGATAAGTAAAGTTTGTAGAAGTAGACAGTAAAAGTCATTAGTTTCTTAATGATAAGTAAAGTTTGTAGAAGAGGACAGTAAAAGTAGTTAGTTTCTTGATGATAAGTAAAGTTTGTAGAAGATGACAGTAAAAGTAGTTAGTTTCTTGATGATAAGTAAAGTTTGTAGAGGACAGTAAAAGTAGTTAGTTTCTTGATGATAAGTAAAGTTTGTAGAAGATGACAGTAAAAGTAGTTAGTTTCTTGATGATAAGTAAAGTTTGAAGAAGAGGACAGTAAAAGTAGTTAGTTTCTTGATGATAAGTAAAGTTTGTAGAAGTTGACAGTAAAAGTAGTTAGTTTCTTGATGATAAGTAAAGTTTGTAGAAGATTGTAATAGGGGTGTCCATGCACACTCGATAATAAAAGCCAATGCTGTCGTTCAGTATTCATATATATATATTTATTTGACGATGTTAATCATGACGACAAAACACGCCTGTCTCATCTCAAGGGTTCAATCTTAGTCACCTTGTTTACTAAAAGAATGTTGCTAATTCGTCACTACACAGCTACGTAAAAACGTCATTGTCTCGTTGTTATGTGTTGCGCCTCTGCTTAGAGAGTGCAACACATAGTCTCAACTATTAATTATCTAATTACATACTACACTAACTATATGGCTAACTGTCCATTCCTCCACTGCCATCTGGGGAACTATGACACCCCCTGGAGACCTCGCCGTCGCCCGACGGCGAATTCCAAAAAATCGCACAGGTAGTGTCCAATAGGGTTATTAGAGTGGTGAGAGCTGAAAGGGAACAAGTCGCCTCACGTGATAAACGTGGCTCCACAACAACTAACTATAACAGCCAACCATGGTCGAAAAGAAAGGAAAAATCCTGACGGGATCTCAGGAAGACCCAAGTTGAATGAGCTACTTGGTAAGGAGTCACCACACGTCGTTGGACGTGACTCATCAACTGGCCATAGGTGACCATGGCTAACTTCAACAGTAAACCCTCTGTGCTCGTGTGCTGAAACCACTGATTCAGTAAATAGAGAACCCACACGAGTCGGCAACATCTTCCTCGACCCAACTATTCGTGTTCCATGAGGACGACGTGTATGATATTCCTCATATTGCACCTCTGACTGATGAGTTTGAACAATACCTAATTGTTCTATTTGTTGATCGTTGTCTTGTAGGGCTGTTGCGGAGGGTGATAATTCACAACTTTGTTCCATCTCCAGTCCCTCGCCGGAAATACTAACGATAGATTTTCTCATGTCTTCCTTTTCGTGATCCCTATCCGTAGTTAAACCTTGATTATCCTGTTCTATATCCTGCACTGCATTCGTCAGATGGATTTCCTGAGAATTAAATTCTGCTATTAAAGGGGAGACTGGTAAGACATATGGTTCATCATCGGACCAATCGACAACGGATTCCAATGTATGGCAGACTTGAGGAGCAACCACTACCACACAGGAAGAAGGTAGTAAGAAATTCAGCTCTACACATGATACATCGACGGATGATACCAAAGCAATGGGATCAATATTGGACCACTCCACCAAAGATTCCATTGTATCGCAATCTTTAGAATCAATCTCCTCTACACAGGAAAAATGTAGAAATAAATTCGGCTCTGCATCTGAATCTTTAATAACTGAAATCAAATCGTGATTTTCCTCACACAGGAAAATCGAATAAAAATTAGGCATGGTACTTAACCCATCAACATCAGAAACAATCAAATTATTATATTGTTTCGTCTGGCGCTTGCCATCTGAAACTGGTAAAAAATTCTGAAGCTCATTCGACTCACCACCGAGTAAATCATAACAATTAAATCTTGGTATCAGGCAGCTGCCTATTGATACAGAGGGACTAATGGGAGAGAAATGCTGCTCCTCTTCCCCTTCATCCCCAAACACATCATATGTGTCAATGGTCTGGTTTTCCTGGGTCATGCCCTGGACACCCAGTTCTGACACCAAACTGTAATAGGGGTCCATGCACACTCGATAATAAAAGCCAATGCTGTCGTTCAGTATTCATATATATATTTATTTGACGATGTTAATCATGACGACAAAAACACGCCTGTCTCATCTCAAGGGTTCAATCTTAGTCACCTTGTTTACTAAAAGAATGTTGCTAATTCGTCACTACACAGCTACGTAAAAACGTCATTGTCTCGTTGTTATGTGTTGCGCCTCTGCTTAGAGAGTGCAACACATAGTCTCAACTATTAATTATCTAATTACATACTACACTAACTATATGGCTAACTGTCCATTCCTCCGCTGCCATCTGGGGAACTATGACAAGATGACAGTAAAAGTAGTTAGTTTCTTGATGATAAGTAAAGTTTGTAGAAGATGACAGTAAAAGTAGTTAGTTTCTTGATGATAAGTAAAGTTTGTAGAAGATGACAGTAAAAGTAGTTAGTTTCTTGATGATAAGTAAAGTTTGTAGAAGAGGACAGTAAAGTAGTTAGTTTCTTGATGATAAGTAAAGTTTGTAGAAGAGGACAGTAAAAGTAGTTAGTTTCTTGATGATAAGTAAAGTTTGTAGAAGAGGACTGTAAAAGTAGTTAGTTTCTTGATGATAAGTAAAGTTTGTAGAAGATGACAGTAAAAGTAGTTAGTTTCTTGATGATAAGTAAAGTTTGTAGAAGAGGACAGTAAAAGTAGTTAGTTTCTTGATGATAAGTAAAGTTTGTAGAAGATGACAGTAAAGTAGTTAGTTTCTTGATGATAAGTAAAGTTTGTAGAAGATGACAGTAAAAGTAGTTAGTTTCTTGATGACAAGTAAAGTTTGTAGAAGATGACAGTAAAAGTAGTTAGTTTCTTGATGATAAGTAAAGTTTGTAGAAGATGACAGTAAAAGTAGTTAGTTTCTTGATGATAAGTAAAGTTTGTAGAGGACAGTAAAAAAGTCATTAGTTTCTTGATGATAAGTAAAGTTTGTAGAAGATGACAGTAAAAGTAGTTAGTTTCTTGATGTTAAGTAAAGTTTGTAGAGGACAGTAAAAAAGTCATTAGTTTCTTGATGATAAGTAAAGTTTGTAGAAGATGACAGTAAAAGTAGTTAGTTTCTTGATGATAAGTAAAGTTTGTAGAAGATGACAGTAAAAATAGTTAGTTTCTTGATGACAAGTAAAGTTTGTAGAAGATGACAGTAAAAGTAGTTAGTTTCTTGATGATAAGTAAAGTTTGTGAAGATGACAGTAAAGTAGTTAGTTTCTTGATGATAAGTAAAGTTTGTAGAAGAGGACAGTAAAAATAGTTAGTTTCTTGATGATAAGTAAAGTTTGTAGAAGAGGACAGTAAAAGTAGTTAGTTTCTTGATGATAAGTAAAGTTTGTAGAAGATGACAGTAAAAGTAGTTAGTTTCTTGATGATAAGTAAAGTTTGTAGAAGAGGACAGTAAAAATAGTTAGTTTCTTGATGATAAGTAAAGTTTGTAGAAGATGACAGTAAAGTAGTTAGTTTCTTGATGATAAGTAAAGTTTGTAGAAGAGGACAGTAAAAATAGTTAGTTTCTTGATGATAAGTAAAGTTTGTAGAAGAGGACAGTAAAAGTAGTTAGTTTCTTGATGATAAGTAAAGTTTGTAGAAGATGACAGTAAAAGTAGTTAGTTTCTTGATGATAAGTAAAGTTTGTAGAAAAGGACAGTAAAAATAGTTAGTTTCTTGATGATAAGTAAAGTTTGTAGAAGATGACAGTAAAAGTAGTTAGTTTCTTGATGATAAGTAAAGTTTGTAGAAGATGACAGTAAAAGTAGTTAGTTTCTTGATGATAAGTAAAGTTTGTAGAAGAGGACAGTAAAAGTAGTTAGTTTCTTGATGATAAGTAAAGTTTGTAGAAGATGACAGTAAAAGTAGTTAGTTTCTTGATGATAAGTAAAGTTTGTAGAAGATGACAGTAAAAATAGTTAGTTTCTTGATGACAAGTAAAGTTTGTAGAAGATGACAGTAAAAGTAGTTAGTTTCTTGATGATAAGTAAAGTTTGTAGAAGATGACAGTAAAAGTAGTTAGTTTCTTGATGATAAGTAAAGTTTGTAGAAGAGGACAGTAAAAATAGTTAGTTTCTTGATGATAAGTAAAGTTTGTAGAAGAGGACAGTAAAAGTAGTTAGTTTCTTGATGATAAGTAAAGTTTGTAGAAGATGACAGTAAAAGTAGTTAGTTTCTTGATGATAAGTAAAGTTTGTAGAAGAGGACAGTAAAAATAGTTAGTTTCTTGATGATAAGTAAAGTTTGTAGAAGATGACAGTAAAGTAGTTAGTTTCTTGATGATAAGTAAAGTTTGTAGAAGAGGACAGTAAAAATAGTTAGTTTCTTGATGATAAGTAAAGTTTGTAGAAGAGGACAGTAAAAGTAGTTAGTTTCTTGATGATAAGTAAAGTTTGTAGAAGATGACAGTAAAAGTAGTTAGTTTCTTGATGATAAGTAAAGTTTGTAGAAAAGGACAGTAAAAATAGTTAGTTTCTTGATGATAAGTAAAGTTTGTAGAAGATGACAGTAAAAGTAGTTAGTTTCTTGATGATAAGTAAAGTTTGTAGAAGATGACAGTAAAAGTAGTTAGTTTCTTGATGATAAGTAAAGTTTGTAGAAGAGGACAGTAAAGTAGTTAGTTTCTTGATGATAAGTAAAGTTTGTAGAAGATGACAGTAAAAGTAGTTAGTTTCTTGATGATAAGTAAAGTTTGTAGAAGATGACAGTAAAAGTAGTTAGTTTCTTGATGATAAGTAAAGTTTGTAGAAGATGACAGTAAAAGTAGTTAGTTTCTTGATGATAAGTAAAGTTTGTGAAGATGACAGTAAAGTAGTTAGTTTCTTGATGATAAGTAAAGTTTGTAGAAGAGGACAGTAAAAATAGTTAGTTTCTTGATGATAAGTAAAGTTTGTAGAAGAGGACAGTAAAAGTAGTTAGTTTCTTGATGATAAGTAAAGTTTGTAGAAGATGACAGTAAAGTAGTTAGTTTCTTGATGATAAGTAAAGTTTGTAGACGAGGACAGTAAAAATAGTTAGTTTCTTGATGATAAGTAAAGTTTGTAGAAGATGACAGTAAAGTAGTTAGTTTCTTGATGATAAGTAAAGTTTGTAGAAGAGGACAGTAAAAATAGTTGGTTTCTTGATGATAAGTAAAGTTTGTAGAAGAGGACAGTAAAAGTAGTTAGTTTCTTGATGATAAGTAAAGTTTGTAGAAGATGACAGTAAAAGTAGTTAGTTTCTTGATGATAAGTAAAGTTTGTAGAAAAGGACAGTAAAAATAGTTAGTTTCTTGATGATAAGTAAAGTTTGTAGAAGATGACAGTAAAAGTAGTTAGTTTCTTGATGATAAGTAAGTTTGTGAAGATGACAGTAAAAGTAGTTAGTTTCTTGATGATAAGTAAAGTTTGTAGAAGAGGACAGTAAAAGTAATTAGTTTCTTGATGATAAGTAAAGTTTGTAGAAGATGACAGTAAAGTAGTTAGTTTCTTGATGATAAGTAAAGTTTGTAGAGGACAGTAAAAGTAGTTAGTTTCTTGATGATAAGTAAAGTTTGTAGAAGATGACAGTAAAGTAGTTAGTTTCTTGATGATAAGTAAAGTTTGTAGAAGATGACAGTAAAAGTAGTTAGTTTCTTGATGATAAGTAAAGTTTGTAGAAGATGACAGTAAAAGTAGTTAGTTTCTTGATGATAAGTAAAGTTTGAAGAAGTGGACAGTAAAAGTAGTTAGTTTCTTGATGATAAGTAAAGTTTGTAGAAGATGACAGTAAAAGTAGTTAGTTTCTTGATGATAAGCAAAGTTTGTAGAAGTTGACAGTAAAAGTAGTTAGTTTCTTGATGATAAGTAAAGTTTGTAGAAGATGACAGTAAAAGTAGTTAGTTTCTTGATGATAAGTAAAGTTTGTAGAAGATGACAGTAAAGTAGTTAGTTTCTTGATGATAAGTAAAGTTTGTAGAAGAGGACAGTAAAAGTAGTTAGTTTCTTGATGATAAGTAAAGTTTGTAGAAGAGGACAGTAAAAGTAGTTAGTTTCTTGATGATAAGTAAAGTTTGTAGAAGAGGACTGTAAAAGTAGTTAGTTTCTTTATGATAAGTAAAGTTTGTAGAAGATGACAGTAAAAGTAGTTAGTTTCTTGATGATAAGTAAAGTTTGTAGAAGATGACAGTAAAAGTAGTTAGTTTCTTGATGATAAGTAAAGTTTGTAGAGGACAGTAAAAAAGTCATTAGTTTCTTGATGATAAGTAAAGTTTGTAGAAGATGACAGTAAAAGTAGTTAGTTTCTTAATGTTAAGTAAAGTTTGTAGAGGACAGTAAAAAAGTCATTAGTTTCTTGATGATAAGTAAAGTTTGTAGAAGATGACAGTAAAAGTAGTTAGTTTCTTGATGATAAGTAAAGTTTGTAGAAGATGACAGTAAAAATAGATAGTTTCTTGATGATAAGTAAAGTTTGTAGAAGATGACAGTAAAAGTAGTTAGTTTCTTGATGATAAATAAAGTTTGTAGAAGAGGACAGTAAAAATAGTTAGTTTCTTGATGACAAGTAAAGTTTGTAGAAGATGACAGTAAAAGTAGTTAGTTTCTTGATGATAAGTAAAGTTTGTAGAAGATGACAGTAAAAGTAGTTAGTTTCTTGATGATAAGTAAAGTTTGTAGAAGAGGACAGTAAAAGTAATTAGTTTCTTGATGATAAGTAAAGTTTGTAGAAGATGACAGTAAAAGTAGTTAGTTTCTTGATGATAAGTAAAGTTTGTAGAGGACAGTAAAGTAGTTAGTTTCTTGATGATAAGTAAAGTTTGTAGAAGATGACAGTAAAAGTAGTTAGTTTCTTGATGATAAGTAAAGTTTGTAGAAGATGACAGTAAAGTAGTTAGTTTCTTGATGATAAGTAAAGTTTGTAGAAGATGACAGTAAAAGTAGTTAGTTTCTTGATGATAAGTAAAGTTTGAAGAAGTGGATAGTAAAAGTAGTTAGTTTCTTGATGATAAGTAAAGTTTGTAGAAGATGACAGTAAAAGTAGTTAGTTTCTTGATGATAAGCAAAGTTTGTAGAAGTTGACAGTAAAAGTAGTTAGTTTCTTGATGATAAGTAAAGTTTGTAGAAGATGACAGTAAAGTAGTTAGTTTCTTGATGATAAGTAAAGTTTGTAGAAGATGACAGTAAAAATAGTTAGTTTCTTGATGACAAGTAAAGTTTGTAGAAGATGACAGTAAAAGTAGTTAGTTTCTTGATGATAAGTAAAGTTTGTAGAAGATGACAGTAAAAGTAGTTAGTTTCTTGATGATAAGTAAAGTTTGTAGAAGAGGACAGTAAAAATAGTTAGTTTCTTGATGATAAGTAAAGTTTGTAGAAGAGGACAGTAAAAGTAGTTAGTTTCTTGATGATAAGTAAAGTTTGTAGAAGATGACAGTAAAAGTAGTTAGTTTCTTGATGATAAGTAAAGTTTGTAGAAGAGGACAGTAAAAATAGTTAGTTTCTTGATGATAAGTAAAGTTTGAAGATGACAGTAAAGTAGTTAGTTTCTTGATGATAAGTAAAGTTTGTAGAAGAGGACAGTAAAAATAGTTAGTTTCTTGATGATAAGTAAAGTTTGTAGAAGAGGACAGTAAAAGTAGTTAGTTTCTTGATGATAAGTAAAGTTTGTGAAGATGACAGTAAAGTAGTTAGTTTCTTGATGATAAGAAAAGTTTGTAAAAAGGACAGTAAAAATAGTTAGTTTCTTGATGATAAGTAAAGTTTGTAGAAGATGACAGTAAAAGTAGTTAGTTTCTTGATGATAAGTAAAGTTTGTAGAAGATGACAGTAAAAGTAGTTAGTTTCTTGATGATAAGTAAAGTTTGTAGAAGAGGACAGTAAAAGTAATTAGTTTCTTGATGATAAGTAAAGTTTGTAGAAGATGACAGTAAAGTAGTTAGTTTCTTGATGATAAGTAAAGTTTGTAGAGGACAGTAAAAGTAGTTAGTTTCTTGATGATAAGTAAAGTTTGTAGAAGATGACAGTAAAAGTAGTTAGTTTCTTGATGATAAGTAAAGTTTGTAGAAGATGACAGTAAAAGTAGTTAGTTTCTTGATGATAAGTAAAGTTTGTAGAAGATGACAGTAAAAGTAGTTAGTTTCTTGATGATAAGTAAAGTTTGTAGAAGATGACAGTAAAAGTAGTTAGTTTCTTGATGATAAGTAAAGTTTGTAGAAGAGGACAGTAAAAATAGTTAGTTTCTTGATGATAAGTAAAGTTTGTAGAAGAGGACAGTAAAAGTAGTTAGTTTCTTGATGATAAGTAAAGTTTGTAGAAGATGACAGTAAAAGTAGTTAGTTTCTTGATGATAAGTAAAGTTTGTAGAAGAGGACAGTAAAAATAGTTAGTTTCTTGATGATAAGTAAAGTTTGTAGAAGATGACAGTAAAAGTAGTTAGTTTCTTGATGATAAGTAAAGTTTGTAGAAGAGGACAGTAAAAATAGTTAGTTTCTTGATGATAAGTAAAGTTTGTAGAAGAGAGGACAGTAAAAGTAGTTAGTTTCTTGATGATAAGTAAAGTTTGTAGAAGATGACAGTAAAAGTAGTTAGTTTCTTGATGATAAGTAAAGTTTGTAGAAAAGGACAGTAAAAATAGTTAGTTTCTTGATGATAAGTAAAGTTTATAGAAGATGACAGTAAAAGTAGTTAGTTTCTTGATGATAAGTAAAGTTTGTAGAAGATGACAGTAAAAGTAGTTAGTTTCTTGATGATAAGTAAAGTTTGTAGAAGAGGACAGTAAAAGTAATTAGTTTCTTGATGATAAGTAAAGTTTGTAGAAGATGACAGTAAAAGTAGTTAGTTTCTTGATGATAAGTAAAGTTTGTAGAGGACAGTAAAAGTAGTTAGTTTCTTGATGATAAGTAAAGTTTGTAGAAGATGACAGTAAAAGTAGTTAGTTTCTTGATGATAAGTAAAGTTTGTAGAAGATGACAGTAAAAGTAGTTAGTTTCTTGATGATAAGTAAAGTTTGTAGAAGATGACAGTAAAAGTAGTTAGTTTCTTGATGATAAGTAAAGTTTGAAGAAGTGGACAGTAAAAGTAGTTAGTTTCTTGATGATAAGTAAAGTTTGTAGAAGATGACAGTAAAAGTAGTTAGTTTCTTGATGATAAGCAAAGTTTGTAGAAGTTGACAGTAAAAGTAGTTAGTTTCTTGATGATAAGTAAAGTTTGTAGAAGATGACAGTAAAAGTAGTTAGTTTCTTGATGATAAGTAAAGTTTGTAGAAGATGACAGTAAAAGTAGTTAGTTTCTTGATGATAAGTAAAGTTTGTAGAAGATGACAGTAAAAGTAGTTAGTTTCTTGATGATAAGTAAAGTTTGTAGAAGAGGACAGTAAAGTAGTTAGTTTCTTGATGATAAGTAAAGTTTGTAGAAGAGGACAGTAAAAGTAGTTAGTTTCTTGATGATAAGTAAAGTTTGTAGAAGAGGACTGTAAAAGTAGTTAGTTTCTTTATGATAAGTAAAGTTTGTAGAAGATGACAGTAAAAGTAGTTAGTTTCTTGATGATAAGTAAAGTTTGTAGAAGATGACAGTAAAAGTAGTTAGTTTCTTGATGATAAGTAAAGTTTGTAGAGGACAGTAAAAAAGTCATTAGTTTCTTGATGATAAGTAAAGTTTGTAGAAGATGACAGTAAAAGTAGTTAGTTTCTTAATGTTAAGTAAAGTTTGTAGAGGACAGTAAAAAAGTCATTAGTTTCTTGATGATAAGTAAAGTTTGTAGAAGATGACAGTAAAAGTAGTTAGTTTCTTGATGATAAGTAAAGTTTGTAGAAGATGACAGTAAAAGTAGTTAGTTTCTTGATGATAAATAAAGTTTGTAGAAGAGGACAGTAAAAATAGTTAGTTTCTTGATGACAAGTAAAGTTTGTAGATGATGACAGTAAAAGTAGTTAGTTTCTTGATGATAAGTAAAGTTTGTAGAAGATGACAGTAAAAGTAGTTAGTTTCTTGATGATAAGTAAAGTTTGTAGAAGAGGACAGTAAAAATAGTTAGTTTCTTGATGATAAGTAAAGTTTGTAGAAGAGGACAGTAAAGTAGTTAGTTTCTTGATGATAAGTAAAGTTTGTAGAAGATGACAGTAAAAGTAGTTAGTTTCTTGATGATAAGTAAAGTTTGTAGAAGAGGACAGTAAAAAAGTCATTAGTTTCTTGATGATAAGTAAAGTTTGTAGAGGACAGTAAAAAAGTCATTAGTTTCTTGATGATAAGTAAAGTTTGTAGAGGACAGTAAAAAAGTCATTAGTTTCTTGATGATAAGTAAAGTTTGTAGAAGATGACAGTAAAAGTAGTTAGTTTCTTGATGATAAGTAAAGTTTGTAGAAGATGACAGTAAAAATAGTTAGTTTCTTGATGATAAGTAAAGTTTGTAGAAGATGACAGTAAAAGTAGTTAGTTTCTTGATGATAAGTAAAGTTTGTAGAGAGGACAGTAAAGTAGTTAGTTTCTTGATGATAAGTAAAGTTTGTAGAAGAGGACTGTAAAAGTAGTTAGTTTCTTTATGATAAGTAAAGTTTGTAGAAGATGACAGTAAAAGTAGTTAGTTTCTTGATGATAAGTAAAGTTTGTAGAAGATGACAGTAAAAATAGTTAGTTTCTTGATGATAAGTAAAGTTTGTAGAAGATGACAGTAAAAGTAGTTAGTTTCTTGATGATAAATAAAGTTTGTAGAAGAGGACAGTAAAAATAGTTAGTTTCTTGATGACAAGTAAAGTTTGTAGAAGATGACAGTAAAAGTAGTTAGTTTCTTGATGATAAGTAAAGTTTGTAGAAGATGACAGTAAAAGTAGTTAGTTTCTTGATGATAAGTAAAGTTTGTAGAAGAGGACAGTAAAAATAGTTAGTTTCTTGATGATAAGTAAAGTTTGTAGAAGAGGACAGTAAAAGTAGTTAGTTTCTTGATGATAAGTAAAGTTTGTAGAAGATGACAGTAAAGTAGTTAGTTTCTTGATGATAAGTAAAGTTTGTAGAAGAGGACAGTAAAAATAGTTAGTTTCTTGATGATAAGTAAAGTTTGTAGAGGACAGTAAAAAAGTCATTAGTTTCTTGATGATAAGTAAAGTTTGTAGAAGATGACAGTAAAAGTAGTTAGTTTCTTAATGTTAAGTAAAGTTTGTAGAGGACAGTAAAAAAGTCATTAGTTTCTTGATGATAAGTAAAGTTTGTAGAAGATGACAGTAAAAGTAGTTAGTTTCTTGATGATAAGTAAAGTTTGTAGAAGATGACAGTAAAAATAGTTAGTTTCTTGATGATAAGTAAAGTTTGTAGAAGATGACAGTAAAAGTAGTTAGTTTCTTGATGATAAGTAAAGTTTGTAGAAGAGGACAGTAAAAATAGTTAGTTTCTTGATGACAAGTAAAGTTTGTAGAAGATGACAGTAAAGTAGTTAGTTTCTTGATGATAAGTAAAGTTTGTAGAAGATGACAGTAAAAGTAGTTAGTTTCTTGATGATAAGTAAAGTTTGTAGAAGAGGACAGTAAAAATAGTTAGTTTCTTGATGATAAGTAAAGTTTGTAGAAGAGGACAGTAAAGTAGTTAGTTTCTTGATGATAAGTAAAGTTTGTAGAAGATGACAGTAAAAGTAGTTAGTTTCTTGATGATAAGTAAAGTTTGTAGAAGATGACAGTAAAAGTAGTTAGTTTCTTGATGATAAGTAAAGTTTGTAGACGATGACAGTAAAGTAGTTAGTTTCTTGATGATAAGTAAAGTTTGTAGAAGAGGACAGTAAAAATAGTTAGTTTCTTGATGACAAGTAAAGTTTGTAGAAGATGACAGTAAAGTAGTTAGTTTCTTGATGATAAGTAAAGTTTGTAGAAGATGACAGTAAAAGTAGTTAGTTTCTTGATGATAAGTAAAGTTTGTAGAAGAGGACAGTAAAAATAGTTAGTTTCTTGATGATAAGTAAAGTTTGTAGAAGAGGACAGTAAAAGTAGTTAGTTTCTTGATGATAAGTAAAGTTTGTAGATGACAGTAAAAGTAGTTAGTTTCTTGATGATAAGTAAAGTTTGTAGATGACAGTAAAAGTAGTTAGTTTCTTGATGATAAGTAAAGTTTGTAGAAGATGACAGTAAAAGTAGTTAGTTTCTTGATGATAAGTAAAGTTTGTAGAAGAGGACAGTAAAAATAGTTAGTTTCTTGATGATAAGTAAAGTTTGTAGAAGATGACAGTAAAAGTAGTTAGTTTCTTGATGATAAGTAAAGTTTGTAGAAGATGACAGTAAAGTAGTTAGTTTCTTGATGATAAGTAAAGTTTGTAGAAGAGGACAGTAAAAATAGTTAGTTTCTTGATGATAAGTAAAGTTTGTAGAAGAGGACAGTAAAGTAGTTAGTTTCTTGATGATAAGTAAAGTTTGTAGAAGATGACAGTAAAAGTAGTTAGTTTCTTGATGATAAGTAAAGTTTGTAGAAGAGGACAGTAAAAATAGTTAGTTTCTTGATGATAAGTAAAGTTTGTAGACGAGGACAGTAAAAGTAGTTAGTTTCTTGATGATAAGTAAAGTTTGTAGAAGATGACAGTAAAAGTAGTTAGTTTCTTGATGATAAGTAAAGTTTGTAGAAGATGACAGTAAAAGTAGTTAGTTTCTTGATGATAAGTAAAGTTTGTAGAAGATGACAGTAAAAGTAGTTAGTTTCTTGATGATAAGTAAAGTTTGTAGACGAGGACAGTAAAAGTAGTTAGTTTCTTGATGATAAGTAAAGTTTGTAGAAGATGACAGTAAAAGTAGTTAGTTTCTTGATGATAAGTAAAGTTTGTAGAAGATGACAGTAAAAGTAGTTAGTTTCTTGATGATAAGTAAAGTTTGTAGAAGATGACAGTAAAAGTAGTTAGTTTCTTGATGATAAGTAGATTGATTGATTGATTGATAGGACCATCATCATTACACGTCGGTGAGTAACCATTTATGCTACGATCTCATTCTTACACTGGAAAATATCATCTGCAGTGCACTAACTTCGTAGCACCGGCGAGGGTCTGCGAACAAAGTTTGAGAAATAATACAGTAATAGTTGTTAGTTTGTTGATGATACGCTGAGTTTATAAAAGAGGACAAAAAGAGTCATTAATTTGTTGAGAATAAGTTGAGTTTGTAGAAGATGGGAAGGAATTAATTTGTTGAAAAAGTAAATGTAATAGAAGTGATATAAGAAATTGCCCGCCTGCCCATTGTGTTCGTAACGCGTTGGACGACGGGTGACAAGCTCCCTTTGAGTGCGGGTTTAATTCCGCGGGCTGGCAGAAAAGCCACAGGTTCTCCAGATTTACGGTGTTCGCGTCATCGAACTGAAGGGTTAAGATGTCCATGGCACCGATTCGAAGAACACAAAGCTCAAGTGCTTCTGGATCGAAAAAAATAAAAAAATAAAAGAAATAAAATAAAAATCTACGGAAGCTTTCAATGAAGCATTTTCTTTAAACAATCACCTTCTCTCCCCTTTCCCTATTTTTGAATGAAAATAAACATAAGTGATATATAATTTATAAATAGTTCTAAAAACTTATACTAAAAAAGTCAAGCGAAAAATAAAAAAAAAAACCCAACAAGATTAATACATTTTCTAAAGAAATATTTCAGACGTCAAATTTATTTGGCCGATATTTTTAACAGATTACCTGCGCTGACAAGCACATTTGTATGCCAGGTTGTTATATGTTTATGACAGACAAGTCTTAATCTGGTCACAAGTTTTGAATTGCAGATGTGCCAGGAATATTAAACAATAGTATTGATTTCATGAGTTGCCAGTGTTTTGTCAGGGTTCGCATAGGGGGGCACAGAATAGTAAGACTGCGATCTAAACAAGTACCAGTGCTACTATACACAAGTAAGAGTTAAACGTACACATAGGAACCGGGTTAAACGTACATAAGAACCGGGGTTAAACGTACATAGGGACAGGGATTAAACGTACATAGGAACTGGGGTTAAACGTACATAGGAACAGGGTTAACCGTACATAGGGACAGGAGTTAAACGTACATAGGACAGGGTTAAACGTACATAGGGACAGGGGTTAAACGTACATAGGAACCGGGGTTAAACGTACATAAGAACCGGGGTTAAACGTACATAGGGACAGGGATTAAACGTACATAGGAACCGTGGATAAACGTACATAGGAACAGGGGTTAAACGTACATAGGGACAGGGGTTAAACGTACATAGGAACAGGGGTTAAACGTACATAGGAACCAGGGTTAAACGTACATAAGAACCGGGGTTAAACGTACATAGGAACCGGGGTTAAACGTACATAGGGACAGGGATTAAACGTACATAGGAACCGGGGTTAAACGTACATATGAACAGGGGTTAAACGTACATAGGAAACAGGGTTAAACGTACATAGGAACCGGGGTTAAACGTAGATAGGAACAGGGGTTAAACGTAGATAGGAACAGGGGTTAAACGTACATAGGAATCAGGGTTAAACGTACATAGGAATCGGGTTAAACGTACATAGGAACCGGGTTAAACGTACATAGGAACAGGGGTTAAACGTACATAGGAACTGGAGTTAAACGTACATAGGAACCGGGGTTAAACGTACATAAGAACCGGGGTTAAACGTACATAGGAACAGGGGTTAAACGTACATAGGAACTGGAGTTAAACGTACATAGGAAACAGGGTTAAACGTACATAGGAACCGGGGTTAAACGTAGATAGGAACCGGGGTTAAACGTAGATAGGAACCGGGGTTAAACGTAGATAGGAACCGGGGTTAAACTTACAATCATTCTCGTCAAAGATTACCTATATATCACAATAAGAATGATCAAATTGGTGGCAAGGAACGAACACGCAGAAGAAGAAGTACTATGTAAAAGTACAGTACTTTGTTTGGAAGTGTTTCGCTGAAACAAGATACAAGAAGAAAGATTAACACAAGAAGGTAGAGATTAAGTTAAGAGTTGTAAGGATTAACGTTAATTGGAAACTTAACAAGACAGAATTTATATAACAGGAAAAATAACAGCCGACGTATTGACTTCATTGCACCGGTTTTACCCCCTACGCTCGGTCCCTCTCCGCAGAAATGGCAAACCATCTGCCAGAGTATTGCACAAAGCACGAACTCCGTAGCTTCAGCAACAATCCTAGGGGTCTCTGGAAAAAATCTGCACTCGTGAACAGAATGGCGCCGTCCGTACTCGAACCCACGACCTTCGACTAACAAGGCAAAGGACTTAACCGCTTAGCCACAAAGACTGCCTTTATTAGGAAACTTATTAACCGCTTAGCCACAAAGACTGTCTTTATTAGGAAACTTATTAACCGCTTAGCCACAAAGAACCTCTTTATTAGGAAACTTATTAACCGCTTAGCCACAAAGACTGCCTTTATTAGGAAACTTATTAACCGCTTAGTCACAAAGACTGCCTTTATTAGGAAACTTATTAACCGCTTAGCCACAAAGAACCTCTTTATTAGGAAACTTATTAACCGCTTAGCCACAAAGAACCTCTTTATTAGGAAACTTATTAACCGCTTAGCCACAAAGAACCTCTTTATTAGGAAACTTATTAACCGCTTAGCCACAAAGAACCTCTTTATTAGGAAACTTATTAACCGCTTAGCCACAAAGACTGCCTTTATTAGGAAACTTATTAACCGCTTAGTCACAAAGACTGCCTTTATTAGGAAACTTATTAACCGCTTAGCCACAAAGAACCTCTTTATTAGGAAACTTATTAACCGCTTAGTCACAAAGACTGTCTTTATTAGGAAACTTATTAACCGCTTAGCCACAAAGAACCTCTTTATTAGGAAACTTATTAACCGCTTAGTCACAAAGACTGTCTTTATTAGGAAACTTATTAACCACTTAGCCACAAAGACTGCCTTTATTAGGAAACTTATTAACCGCTTAGTCACAAAGACTGCCTTTATTAGGAAACTTATTAACCGCTTAGCCACAAAGAACCTCTTTATTAGGAAACTTATTAACCGCTTAGTCACAAAGACTGTCTTTATTAGGAAACTTATTAACCGCTTAGCCACAAAGACTGCCTTTATTAGGAAACTTATTAACCGCTTAGTCACAAAGACTGCCTTTATTAGGAAACTTATTAACCGCTTAGCCACAAAGAACCTCTTTATTAGGAAACTTATTAACTGTTAGCCACAAGACTGCCTTTATTAGGAAACTTATTAACCGCTTAGTCACAAAGACTGTCTTTATTAGGAAACTTATTAACCGCTTAGCCACAAAGACTGCCTTTATTAGGAAACTTATTAACCGCTTAGCCACAAGAACTCTTTATTAGGAAACTTATTAACTGCTTAGCCACAAAGACTGCCTTTATTAGGAAACTTATTAACCGCTTAGTCACAAAGACTGTCTTTATTAGGAAACTTATTAACCGCTTAGTCACAAAGACTGCCTTTATTAGGAAACTTATTAACCGCTTAGTCACAAAGACTGCCTTTATTAGGAAACTTATTAACCGCTTAGCCACAAAGAACCTCTTTATTAGGAAACTTATTAACCGCTTAGTCACAAAGACTGCCTTTTTTAGGAAACTTATTAACCGCTTAGCCACAAAGACTGCCTATATTAGGAAACTTATTAACCGCTTAGCCACAAAGACTGTCTTTATTAGGAAACTTATTAACCGCTTAGTCACAAAGACTGTCTTTATTAGGAAACTTATTAACCGCTTAGCCACAAAGACTGCCTTTATTAGGAAACTTATTAACCGCTTAGTCACAAAGACTGTCTTTATTAGGAAACTTATTAACGCTTACCACAAAGAACCTCTTTATTAGGAGATGTCCTATATTAGGAATCAAGGAATAAGGTAATGATAGAAGGAAAGTAGGTAGTTTATGGATCTTTGTAGTGTAGAGGTTAAGTGATCGTCTCTATTGTCAAAGGCACCAGGTTCGCTCCCTCGTGGATCCATCTGGATATTTTTCTAGAGATCCATGTTCTTAGTTTAGGTCAGATCGAGTTCCTAGATCTTTCGGATACGGACAATAAAACGCAGGTCCTATTTAGAAGGAGAGAAAATAATAATAGACACTTACTTGAAGAAAGAACAAAGATAAGAGTAACTAAGAGATAAGAGAATGATAAAATGATAGAAGAAAGATTAAAGATAAGAATAACTAAGAGATAAGAGAATGATAAAATGATAGAAGAAAGATTAAAGATAAGAATAACTAAGAGATAAGAGAATGATAAAATGATAGAAGAAAGAACAAAGATGAGAATAACTAAGAGATAAGAGAATGATAAAATGATAGAAGAAAGAACAAAGATAAGAATAACTAAGAGATAAGAGAATGATAAAATGAAAGACGAAAGAACAAAGATAAGAATAACTAAGAGATAAGAGAATGATAAAATGATAGAAGAAAGAACAAAGATGAGAATAACTAAGAGATAAGAGAATGATAAAATGATAGAAGAAAGAACAAAGATAAGAATAACTAAGAGATAAGAGCATGATAAAATGATAGACAGAAAGAACAAAGATAAGAGTAACTAAGAGATAAGAGAATGATAAAATGATAGAAGAACAAAGATAAGAATAACTAAGAGATAAGAAAATGATAAACTGATAGACGAAAGAACAAAATAACAGATAATAAATAACAGAAGGAGCATAGAACAAAATAACAGATAATAAATAACAGAAGAAGCAGAGAACAAAATAACTAACGACTAGGAAAACAAAATATAGAAGTAATGAATATAACACCACAAAACAATAAATAAATAATATGCAAACAAAAAAAAAGCAATATAACGGTACACAAAAATAAAATCAAAAACGGAAGAAGAAAAATACAATAAAAAAACCAAACTAACATGAAAACAGAAAAAAGCATTAAAAACAAAAAATAGGAACGATCTAATGCTGTATAACTGACGAGTGTACAAAAATAAATAAATATCCGCTATGTTGACGATATTGTGTGAGTTGTTTATATCTCCAGCTCGCTGTTTTTATTAGCAAGACTGTCGTGTTTTCCTGTCTGTGATGACCTGCCCCAAACCAGTATCAAAGGCAGACATAACAAACAAGACACTAAATTAAGCAATATTAACATATGCATTAACTCTAAAATTCTCACTGTAGGAAACAGAGATTGTTTGTTCCATACTCAAACAGACCAGATAAAATGTATCGATTTGACATGCTGCATATTTGAACAATACTAAATGGATATAGAGTGGGCGTATGTAGCTGAAGCCCTAGAGTGGATCAGGGTAAAAGCCATGTTTTTACAAGCCATTTGTTTGTAGAATAACAAAAACAAACTCCCTTTAGTGTGGCTCCTGGTAAAAAGGCTCCAACTCAAAGCCACATAGTGTGGCATGTGTGCATGTGTGGCATGTGTGGCATGTGACATGTGTGGCATGTGTGGCATGTGACGTGTGCATGTGTGACATGTGTGGCATGTGTGACATGTGTGCATGTGGCATGTGACTGTGTGGCATGTGTGGCATGTGTGGCATGTGTGCATGTGTGCATGTGTGACATGTGTGACATGTGTGGCATGTGTGGCATGTGGGCCACAAGGAGGTAAGCAGTAGTGAGCTTGGTCACAACCAAAGCGTACTAGACCCACCCAGAACAAGGGTTGTATTTTTCAAAATTCACATAAAAGAAAACTAACAAACATATTGTCATACAATTTGGCCACATGTTGTAAAAGACATTGTTTTTGATGATAAACAACGTTTAATGTATGCAATGTTATTAGTTATTTAAATAATAATTAATTTTCAGGAAAATTTATTGTAAATCCCCCTCCCCCTCTCCCTCCCTCCCTCCCTCTCCTCCCTCCCTTCATCGTGCAGTTGATTTCACAAATATAAGAAGTACAAAGAACGCCAAAATAACATATGATGTACATATCACCCATAGTTATAGCATGAACCTCCACTTTTGTCTAAACTGTATATAAGCAGAGATATTGCTTTTCTAATTTGAATTTTTTTTTTAATTTGGAAGGATTACATTGCAAAAGCCATATCTTACAAAACCAATTGAGTTAGACATTTTTTCGAGGGTCACGCTATAATTATGGGTGATATGTACATCTTATGCTAGTTTAGCATTCTTTGCACTTCTTATGTTTTGAAATTCACTGCTCGATGAAGGAGGGAAGGAGGAGGGGGTTTACAATATATTTTCAAAAATTAATTTAAAAGACAAAAAAACTAATTACAGTGTATACACTAAACGTTGTTTGTCATCAAAAACAATGTCTTTTACAACATGTTGCCATTGGCCAAATTCGTTTCTGTGGGATTTTACGAAAGGTAAAAATAGACCTCACCGTTCAGAAAGCAATGACAAACTACTGAACGTATAAGTGGTGACTAGAAAGTCAACGACTCGTTTACTGTTGTTGATGGCTACGCAATGTAAAGGATATGCCACGATTTTCATTGTTCAAATAGATATGGATGGCATTCCGTTGGACTACATTCAAAGTTTGACTAGTATTTTCATTGTTCAAATAGATATTGATGGCATTCCGTTGGACTACATTCAAAGTTTGACTAGTATTTTCAGGTCGATCAAGAAGAGACCAGTTTAGAAATGAAGACATCAGGAAAATAGTGTGTACAACATCAGTACTGAACGAAATAAAAACAACAACAAATTGAATGGTTCGGTCACATAACCAGATTACCAACAGATAGTAAGTCACGAAGAACAATGTTACTCCGATATATAGTTCATAAGTACGGTTCCAACTTCACTGCAACCGGTCACCCCATAATTGCTCCGCTCCTGTGCCAATGAAAATCATACGAAATTCTAACAACTGTGAAATGTTTCCTGCGTGAACTAATTCCAGAATGGAACAGCCAAGTACCGCCACAAAAAGCAACCTGCACCGCATAAAATGCATATGTCGTCCCTAATGTAGCAACATAAAACTGTTCATCACTTGAATTGCAATTCTTGTCGAAGGGAACATCAATCACGACAAAATCCAGCTTTCTGCACTGCAATATAACTGCATTCGTCATAACCGCTGTCCGCATTTTCTGAATACACACTAACACACAACAAACGCAGGTTGACACAACAAAAGCATTCCATGTAACATTCATAGCTCACAGCGTTGCTCAAGCACTAACTCAGTAGCTCGGCAAACGAAACCGGAAAATACCCGACCAAACATGACAGAAATGCGCTAGCAAAGTCGTGTTCAGAATCAAACAGTTCTGACTCTGAATGGCCCTCCCGCATTCCGCCATTGCTGGCCAGGTTTTTTTCTTTAGTAAGAGACGACTGAAGTTACGGTCTCTCTCTCTCTCTCTCACGATCGTTCTTAAGCCGTTTTTATCATTCTATTGTGATATATAAACAGCCAAACATCAGAACGGATGTACGTGCACAAGCCTCAGTACTATTGTAGCTCAGTGCTTATCCTTCGGTGGTGTGTTTAGTTTCAACCAGCGTTTACTGGGTTCGCTCTCCGTTAGCCTTTTGCTGTCCCCAGCCAGAAACTGGTACTCAGATAAACTGGTAATCAATACAAAAGGTCGTCACGAAACGGTACTCAGATAACAAGGTACAAAAGAACTGGTACTCAGATACACGAAACTGGTACTCAGATACACGAAACTGGTACTCAGATACACGAAACTGGTACTCAGATACACGAAACTGGTACTCAGATACACGAAACTGGTACTCAGATACACGAAACTGGTAATTAGATACACGAAACTGGTACTCAGATACACGAAACTGGTACTCAGATACACGAAACTGGTACTCAGATACACGAAACTGGTACTCAGATACACGAAACTGGTACTCAGATACACGAAACTGGTACTCAGATACACGAAACTGGTACTCAGATACACGAAACTGGTACTCAGATACACGAAACTGGTACTCAGATACACGAAACTGGTACTCAGATACACGAAACTGGTACTCAGATACACGAAACTGGTACTCAGATACACGAAACTGGTACTCAGATACACGAAACTGGTACTCAGATACACGAAACTGGTACTCAGATACACGAAACTGGTACTCAGATACACGAAACTGGTACTCAGATACACGAAACTGGTACTCAGATACACGAAACTGGTACTCAGATACACGAAACTGGTACTCAGATACACGAAACTGGTACTCAGATACACGAAACTGGTACTCAGATACACGAAACTGGTACTCAGATACACGAAACTGGTACTCAGATACACGAAACTGGTACTCAGATACACGAAACTGGTACTCAGATACACGAAACTGGTACTCAGATACACGAAACTGGTACTCAGATACACGAAACTGGTACTCAGATACACGAAACTGGTACTCAGATACACGAAACTGGTACTCAGATACACGAAACTGGTACTCAGATACACGAAACTGGTACTCAGATACACGAAACTGGTACTCAGATAAAGTTAATACAAATCAAAAGGTCGTGCACGCAAAAGGTGGATCTCAGAGATAACAGAGGTGACAAAAGACACTGTTTATGAAGAGCACACATAAGACCCGTTCTAGAAATCCCATCTTACTCTAATAAGGCAGTGAGGCAAATGAGGACTTGAGAAAAGAAGACAAGAAACATAGAGAGGCTTGCTCCTTTCGCTGAAAGGCAAAACAGGATTAGAGACTGGATAGATAGATAGATAGATAAGCTTATCATCAAAATAAGAAAGAGGCAGTCATAATTTTTCGGGCATGAGATGAGGAAGGGAGGTTTAGAACACATTGTGACAACCGGTCAAATCGAGGGTAGACGAGACAGGGGAAGACAGAGAGAGAAAATGTTTTGATAGCCTGACTTCATGGCACGGTAGAGCGTCAACATCTGAGATGATAGTAAACACCAACGACAGAGATTTGTGGAGATCCATGATCTCCTACGCCAGCCAGCACGGCACCTGATGATGATGAGACCAGTATTTTCACCATAAGCTAGGCTGGTCTGCGCGGCAAAAAACAGAGTCAAATAGGTGCAGACCGAGCACACTGACTACACACATAACACACACAGAACACACACAGAACACACACATAACACACACAGAACACACTGAACACACACATAACATACACAGAACACACTGAACACACACAATAAACACTGAACACACACAGAACACACTGAACACACACAGAACACACTGAACACACACATAAAACACTGAATACACACATAACACACTGGCTATATACAAAACACACATACTACGCACGGAACACTGACTACACATAATCAACTAATTTAAAACAGGAGAAAGTAGCTAAACAGACCAAATTGACTGATCGCAGAACAAATTGACTTATCGCAGAATAAACTGACTTAGCGCAGAACAAACTGACTTAGCGCAGAACAAACTGAGTTGAGACATAAGCCATTGATTTCAATTTACAACCAGATTTGGTCTGATTTAGTTGACCGCTGTTGCTTTTCCATAACATCACCATTAGTCGATCTCAACAAATGTTCCATATATATATATTGCATTTCCTAAATTTCCTTTGGTGATAGGAAACTCTACAGATCTCTAGAAAATGAGGTTATCTGATTTTCACCAGATAACGCCACGAGCTAGATTTAGTCTTCCGGTGAGAAATTTTTATACAAATCACCTTTACATTATTTTATTACATTTGTATTTTCTGTCAAAACAAATCAATTTCAATATCTTCAAACTTGTATCAACATTGAAAGGTAGATGTAGATAAGATAACGATATGAGGAAGTGTTACAGATTGGATGTGGTAATATCAGATTGAATGAGATTTAGAGGATTCAGTCTTGAAGCTACAGTAAAACTGAATAAACATTGCCATGATATAACATACAAATATAGCATAACACGTAATTACAAAGTACTGTAGTTTTACAAATTACAAAAACAATGACAAAATACAGCAACGTTTCGACCAACAAGGCCTTACTGAAATATAGCATACTGAAGCTTAGTATATATGTTTGAAACGTTGATTGTTATTTATTCTATTTGATGATTTGTTTATTGTTTATTGTCTCTCCCCAGGTGCATGATGGAATTGGTTGTCTACTCTGCCGTTAACGTGTGAGCTTTAAATTACGTTCCAGAGCCAGATGAATCGCCCTGTTGTGTTATATCCGTGTTTATTTAGTGCGGTCTTGATATTGTCTATCACCTTTTTTTTCGTCTTCCCTTGGTTCTGGTACTTGATCTCTTTTTATTGTATTTTGTTATTGGTGGTCGGTTTTATTCCATTCTCATTAAATGTCCAAACAACTACATTTGTTGTCTTTCAATGTATTCGGTGGATGGTTATGCTCACTCTGCTTCTGATGTCCTCATTTCGTAGTCTATCTTTCCTGGTGACACCCACTGCCTTCCTCAAGCATTTCATTTCACATGTGGTGAACTTTCTGTGGTGTGTTGCTGTAAGAGACCAAGTTTGGCACTGGTAACAAAGTGTTGGTAGGAAATACTTTTCTGTCATGTATTTTCACGCAAACTAAAAGCACATTTTAGTTAGTTAGTCTTTCCTCTTGGGCCTGTGGGCGGCGCATAGGCAGAGGTCATAGTTCTCCATGTCTCGCGGTTCGTTGCTATCTGTTTTAGGTCTTTAATGTTTACTAGGCCCATCGTTGAGCCTTCTCTGTGATGGCACATTTTACAAAATGTTTATTAATATAATATAATTTGATGGTGTAGGAAATTATATTATCACTTTCTTATGTTAAGTACTAGAGAACTATTTCATGTATCATAATGTGGAGAATTGAAAATTATATTTTGTAACTTCAATTGATGTATTAAACATATAATTATATATGAACAGCATCAAATAGAATATATTTGTAATGAAACACTTGTCGTGAAAACTGTTACTCCCTGAACGGTTTTCCATGTGGCTTGTCGTATTGTATGAGTTACATTTGATATCATGAATAGCTTCAGTCCTACATCTGTGCTTTGATAACATCAATACAGACCATTCTTACTAAATCTGAAAGCCTTAGGGCAGGATTGATTGATTGATCGATTGATTGATGATATGATCATCATCATTGCGCTTAGTAAGTAACCATGTGTGCTCCGATCTATTTCTTACACAGGAAGATCTCAGCGGCAGTTCATGAACATCGTATCACCAGCGAGAGTCCCTGATGTAATTTTGAAGATGGTGAAGATATTTTTGTAGGAATTTTAATTTTAATCTTTTCTTGTGAATTTTGCATGGGCAGCGGCTTTCCAGCCTGTTCTTCTCGATTTTGAACTGCCAAGGTTCTTTTACGTGCTCAAATTGAACACGGGACCTACGTTTTATCGTCCAACTCAGATAGGACTAGGTACTCCATCTCACCTACACTGAGATCAGGGATCTCTGGAAAAATATCCAGATGGCTCCACGAGGGAGCGAACCTGGTACCTTTGGCACGAGAGACAAGAACCTAACATCTACGTCGAATAGATCCCCAGCATTGTCTAAGACATAACATTAACATACACAGACCATTCTTACGTCGAATAGATCCTCAGCATTGTCTAAGACATAACATCAATATACGCAGACCATTCTTACGTCGAATAGATCCCTAGCATTGTCTAAGACATAACATCAATATACGCAGACCATTCTTACGTCGAATAGATCCTCAGCATTGTCTAAGACATAACATCAATATACGCAGACCATTCTTACGTCGAATAGATCCCTAGCATTGTCTAAGACATAACATCAATATACGCAGACCATTCTTACGTCGAATAGATCCCTAGCATTGTCTAAGACATAACATCAATATACGCAGACCATTCTTACGTCGAATAGATCCTCAGCATTGTCTAAGACATAACATCAACATACACAGACCATTCTTACGTCGAATAGATCCCCAGCATTGTCTAAGACATAACATCAATATACGCAGACCATTCTTACGTCGAATAGATCCTCAGCATTGTCTAAGACATAACATCAATATACGCAGACCATTCTTACGTCGAATAGATCCTCAGCATTGTCTAAGACATAACATCAACATACACAGACCATTCTTACGTCGAATAGATCCCCAGCATTGTCTCAGAGCACTAACATCAATATACGAAGACCATTCTTAGGGTCGAATAGATCCTCAGATTGTCTAAAAACATATGTATCATAATTACGCAGACCATTCTTTTTGACTTCAATAGATCTAAACATTGTTAAGACAAACATCAACATAACAGACATTCATTGCGTCGAATAGATCCCAAGCATTGCTAGACATAACATCAATATACGAGACCATTCTATATCATGAATAGCATCCTCACATCTGTCTAGACTAACATCAATACAGACCATTCTTACAAATCGAATAGATTCAGCATTGTCTAGACATATAACATCACATCATCATGACTCATTATTAACGTCGATAGTCCCAGCATGTCTAGCACATAACATCAATATACGCAGACCATTCTTACGTCGAATAGATCCTCGAGCAATTTCTAATTTAACATCAATATACGCAGCCATTCTTACGTCGAATAGACTCCAGCTTTGTCTAAGACATACACTCAATAATAGCAGACCATCTACGTCAGAATAGATCCTCGGAATGTCCAATGCTCACATCAATATACGACAGAACCATTCTCTACGTCGAATAGATCCTCAGCATTGTCTAAGACATAACATCAATATACACAGACCATTCTTACGTCGAATAGATCCCCAGCATTGTCTAAGACATAACATCAATATACGCAGACCATTCTTACGTCGAATAGATCCTCAGCATTGTCTAAGACATAACATCAACATACACAGACCATTCTTACGTCGAATAGATCCCCAGCATTGTCTAAGACATAACATCAACATACGCAGACCATTCTTACGTCGAATAGATCCCCAGCATTGTCTAAGACATAACATCAATATACGCAGACCATTCTTACGTCGAATAGATCCCCAGCATTGTCTAAGACATAACATCAATATACGCAGACCATTCTTACGTCGAATAGATCCCCAGCATTGTCTAAGACATAACATCAATATACACAGACCATTCTTACGTCGAATAGATCCTCAGCATTGTCTAAGACATAACATCAATATACGCAGACCATTCTTACGTCGAATAGATCCTCAGCATTGTCTAAGACATAACATCAATATACGCAGACCATTCTTACGTCGAATAGATCCCCAGCATTGTCTAAGACATAACATCAATATACGCAGACCATTCTTACGTCGAATAGATCCCCAGCATTGTCTAAGACATAATATCAATATACGCAGACCATTCTTACGTCGAATAGATCCCCAGCATTGTCTAAGACATAACATCAATATACGCAGACCATTCTTACGTCGAATAGATCCCCAGCATTGTCTAAGACATAACATCAATATACGCAGACCATTCTTACGTCGAATAGATCCCCAGCATTGTCTAAGACATAACATCAACATACGCAGACCATTCTTACTAAATCTGAAAGCATTATTGCAGGAGATATTATTAAACTAACTTCAAAATATTGCATTATACGTTGGTGAATTAACAGTTATGTTATCAATAACTGTTCTATTTATTAACATAACAGACTGTAACCTAACTGAAGAACGTGTTATATTGATATTACGTGTACGAGAGAATTAGCACAATGAGTGCTATGTACACTTTCATGGAACGTAAGAGTGAGCAAATAAATAGGAAACACTGGGGTCATTTTTTCGATATTTACTGACGACGTGATGGGCACATTGCTGAATGTCAAGGATGTTTATCACACAGATAGAGTCTGCTTGTGAGAACGTGCGTGAAGTGTATCCGAGCACTCAAGTGACAAATTCACATTTATTTGAATTTTATAGACGGATTAATGTTCATTGAATGTGTGGTTAGGCATGAATATATTGATATTTGATTTAATGTTCATTTTTTTTGTTTCAGATTGAACAATATGTTTTACTGGGAGATTTTGTCTCGTTTTTATTGTGAAATTTGACAATCTTTTTATTGTGACATTTTGCATTATTTTTATTGTTGAATTTAGAGTTTGTTCCTAATGTAAATGTCCACTAAAGTATTAATTGATTGACAGGCCGTCAGCACTGCACTTTAGTGAATAAAAATATATGCTTTGATATCTTTATTATGCAGGAAGATTCCAACGACAGTGCACAAACTCAGTAGCACCGGTGAGCATGAATAAGAATGTTAAAAAATTGTACGAATTGTTTTCGAAAGTTTGAAGAATATGCAAAGGAAACTTTCCAGCGTATTCATATTGGTTTCCAACTGCCAAGAGTTGTTCTTAAACGTGGTCAAATTGAACATGGGATATAAGTTTTACACGGGATACGACTAGGAACTTGATCTGATCTACATCCGTGTGTGTCAGAGTTCCAAGGGAGCAAAGAATAGCAACACTGCGAGCTACAAGGCATTTCGTTAGGGTCGACTGAAGAAGTGGCATAGGGAAGCTAACCTAGTAAATAAAAAGCGTCACAGAAATCGGATGTGCTGGTCTACTTGTATAACTGACACAACGTACAATCGTTCTTAGGCTCAGATCACATACAAATCACACAGAGTGGTTGACACGTGGCCGATATAGAGCATCGAGGAAGATGAAGATCTGACCTATACTAAGATTAGTGACTACTAAAACATATTCTAATTGTATGATACGGTAAACTAACTGAGTGTGCTATCAAAGCGAGAGGCCAACACCATATCTTCACTAAACAGAGGCCAACACCATATCTTCACTAAACAGAGGCCAACACCATATCTTCACTAAACAGAGACACGTAACGAAGTCACAAACAAATATAATAATTGTGAAGAAATCAGCCGAATAATAAAACGATATATTATTATTATTGGCGAGCGTCTAGCCGGATGAATTAGCGCGCGGTTCCATTGCTCTAATGATTCGGGAAGGTTAGAGAATGGATTAACGCGCGGTTACATTGCTCTAATGATTCGGGCAGGTTAGAGAATGGATTAACGCGCGGCTCAATTCACGGTGATGACAAGAATATTTTGTTGTTGTTAGAAAAAATGAAAAATCCTAACCTGAACAGCTTCGCAGCGACTGCACTAGCCATGCGGTTTTTAAATTTCCCAGGCTCTCTTCCCACCTGTCCTACACCGACCTAAAAAGCGTTACTACATGCAGTAACGATAGTTTAGTTTTACAAAATGTACATTTTAAATTATTATTATTTGACCCGTTTATTCACCAGCAACAACAGCATCAAACTTGTATTGTTGCAGCTCTCTGGTGTGTGCGGAGGGGACTGTAGAGTCCAATCCTGGAACACAATCCCATACAACAGGTGGGGAGCATACCTGATCAGAGTTGCACTTATGGATGTCTTTCGTGCAGCTCGTTTTATCTGCGCCTCAGCAGTACCGCGATTCTCATGAGAGTTCTTCTTGTGTTGTTAAGTGGCACATTTGGCTATCTTGAGCAAGGAATTTCAAGCACGTGATGTCTGTCATCAAGCATTTTAGAGACATTTTAAGAGCACCATTGAAGCGTTTTATTTTACCCATAATCCTATCGTTTATTCATATCCAGCTTGTCATCCATGTTTTGGGATACGTTCATCAGGCAACCGCGTGCCCTGCTCCTTCTGTGACAATGTGTTGATGTTTGGAATCGTGGCTCTTATGTGGATCTCGACATCTTGAATTTTGTCCTGCCGTTTTATTTTGACTTGTATACGTTGACAATTGTTGTGGAAGTGATTTAGTATTCGGGATTGTCTGCTATACACTATTCTTGTCTCATTGGCGTATATCTGCGTGGTGAGCACAATGGCACACTAATCTTAAGCGGTGTGGCTACGCTTATCTTATTACGTTCACAAAGAGTAGCACTCAGTATTCATAAAGCAGCATTCATAAAGCAGCATTCATAAAGCAGCATTCATAAAGCAGCATTCATAAAGCAGCATTCATAAAGCAGCATTGGTTTTGGATATCCTATTCTTGAGTCTATGTTTGCCGACCTGAAGAGGTTGCCGCCAAGATATGCAAAGTTGTCCGCTAGCATGAGACGCTGGTATTTAATATTGAGAACTGGGACATGGTTCTGCTCTTTTGGTGTGTTCTAAAACATGAACTTAGTCTTCCTGTTGTTAATGGTTAGACTAAACATATCAAATGCCATTTAAATTCTGACTTTGTAGGTCTGTATTCCTTCCTCAGAGTTGGTAGCGACGGCGAAGTCATCAGAAGAGAACAGCTATGAGATGGTTGACTCTTTTATCTTGGGAGAGGATTTTAACCTCGTGACAATGAATATATTACCATCTGTCCACTATCTAATCTTTACCCCATGTTCCTCGCATTCCAAATAAGCGTTGCAATGAGCACTGCAGGAAACATCATACTAAAGTGTGTAGGAGACAATACACAGCACTATCAGACGCAGTTGGTGACATGGAATTCATCCAACAGCGTCTCATGATCAAAACACACGTGCCATCCTGCCATTGTGAAACTGTTTCACGATCTTAATGAATTTGTCTGGACAACTACATTTTTCCATGATCTTCCACATATCATCTGTAGTTGGTGAGTTGCAAGTATCTTGTCTGCTGTTTTGCATACTCTGTTGAAACATCAAGTATCAAGAAATAGATCATGTTCCAGGTGGTCGATCACGCGATTGAGGACTTGTTCCAGAATCTTTTTTAGAGATTGACAATTAGATAACAAATGGTGAGAGAATTAGAAATATAATAATGTTCAGAGTATAAACAGTTAGAATGTATGGTTTATGAGGATAAGCTCAACTTATCCTGAGAAGATATGACTTCTGATCTCCCGTATACTGCTGGGTCCCGCCAGAGAAACAGAGAATAGTACCACTGCCGCCCGTTGGTTACCATTACAAATTTGGGGTGTAAGGAATAGAAACACTGTTGCCTGCCATACATGTCGTAAGAGGCGACCAAGCAGGTTTGGCTGAAATCGTATGCAAATGTCCTAAACGTTTAGAAGTCTATGCGTTTAGGGGCCTACCGAACAAATGTACAACGTATACACGTTCTTGTCAAAGATCAAACATATCAGAAAGAGTGATTGAAATTGGTCGTATAGAACGAACGCAAAGAAGAAGAAGGGAGAATACCACTGCGACCTACACCGCATGTCGTAATAACACAGAAATCGGATGTGCTGGCCACTTGTAGGCGCATAACTGGCACAACGTACAATCGCTCAGATCACATACAAATCGCACAGAGTGGTTAACTAGTGAACGATATGGAACGTTGAAAGAAGAAGAACAATTCTGATGATAATCACAGAGAATAATAATAATAAAGATAAGATAAGCTTTATGAAAAGAACCGAAATCGACATAAAATATTTTAGGATATATTATCAATGTGTAATAAGAACTCCACAGTATACAGGGTCTTCTACAACTGAACATCGGGAAAGAAGGCAAGAGGAAGACCACGAAAAGATTGTTAGATGGCATAGCAGAATCCTGTGAAAGAGCAAAGATAACAATCACACAAGCCACCAGAACAGCGCAAGACAAAAACAGAAACCACGACACTGGGCAACAACCCGGTAGCAGTGTGACGACACTGGGCAACAACCCGGTAGCAGGTGACGACACGGGCAACAACCCGGTAGCAGTGTACGAACTTGAGGAAAACTCGGTACACGGGTATATGAAGAAGCTAGAGCAAGCTAAACGGTATACAGTGATAGACTCACGACAGGGCAACAACTGCCGGAAAGAAAGTGGAAGACACATGTGAGCAACAAACCGTAAGAGCAAAGTACGACACGGCAACACCAACGCGAGCAGCGAAACCACGACACTGGGCAACAACCCGGTAGCAGTGTGACGACACTGGGCAACAACCCGGTAGCAGTGTGACGACACTGGGCAACAACCCGGTAGCAGTGTGACGACACTGTGCAACAACCCGGTAGCAGTGTGATGACAAAGAAGAAGAAAAGAACAGGTTAAAATGAAATCAGCGGAAAGCATTAGCTATAAGAGTTCTGTGACGTCAAGAGAATGAATAGAGCTAAAGAGCATGAATGATTAATAAGCCGTGTATGTTGTGATTGTGATGTTAGTGGTATCATTCGTCATAGTTTCTGGGTTCATGTTTGGAACGTGATGATGATGACTATGGTACTAGAATGATGTATAGAGAGACATGTAACGCTTTTGTTAATTGACGTCAGTTTGAATATGAATTATCCATGAGCTTCTACTTACATTGTAGATTGTCTGTATTCATTTGATTGTATATTTATCGAGTTATATGTCTGTATGTTAGTGTATCTACCAATTCATCCATCCATCTATTTAATCAGTTTCAGTTTGGAATATCTTCATTCCACTCCGGACATGTCTATAGGTGCTCCGATCTCCTTCGCAATATCTCTAACAGCATCCAGTGACTGACCGTACCAGTTCGATTTTGATTGATGAGCCTACTCATATACCTGTCGTATTGTTCTTTTCTTGCTCCACCCATCTTCAAACACAGCTTCCGCAATCTAGTAGTTGACGTGGATTGGTTTAGATGAAAATCTTCTTTGCGGCCACACTTTATGAGGGCGTTCAAGATGTCAGTTCTGTCCATTGGATGGTCCTCTGATATGGCGGGAGAGCAAGCCAGTCTGTGTGCTCTCTCGTTGCCAACAACGTCCATGTGCCCCGAACGAAGACAAGTATACGTGTGCAAATTGTTGACGATTCACTTCACTTATTCATGTCTATGCCCGTGTGTTGCTGGCAAAGAATATTTACACTGCGACCTACAAGGCATGTCGTAAGAAGCGACTGATGTAGGACCTAAGGAAGCTACCCTACTAAATAAAAAGCATCGCAGAAATCGGATGTGCTGGTCTACTTGTAGGTGCATGACTGGCACAACATACAATCGCTCTTATGCGCAGATCATATACAGATCACAAAGAGTGGTTTAACAAGTGGTCGATATGAAGCGTACGAAAGAGAAGTTGACATAGTAATCCATACATTCATGGCATCAGCAAGCACACATATCTATTTCAACACATTTCAATATTTAATAATTCATTATTCCAAGCATTGATACATTCATTTATACCGCATGTTTCATTAGTTAGCTATGTTCATGATTAATGATTAGCTAGTCATCCTCACTATATCACCACTACCATGCTACTGACTAGCAAGGAATATGGATTAGACATTAACATACAGAAAACAAAAACTATGGTAATCAACAAGGAAATGGAAAAACCTAAAATGAATATAAAAATACATGGAGAATTACTACATCAAGTAAAAAGCTTCTCATATCTCGGTCAGATGATAACAGATTATGGCAGATGTATAACAGAAATTAAAAAGAGAATAGGAATGGCCAAGGATAATTTCAATAGTATGAGAAAGTTACTGACATCCAAACAAATCACAAACAGGCTAAAAATGAGAATGATCAAATGCTATGTATATCCTATATTAATGTATGGCTCGGAAACATGGACAATGAACAAGCAGTTAGAAGACAGAATTGATGTGAAGAGAAGAGGAAGACCGAGAAATAAGTGGGAGGAAACTTTAAGAAATGGACAGGTTACAGTCTGGCAGTGTGCAACATCAACTCGAAAGACAGAGGATGCTGGAGATTCATTGCAGCCAACCTTCGATGTGGAGACGGCACCTGATGATGATGATGCTACTGACTAGAAACTGATCAGAATAAAAGTATAATACATTCTAAGCTTCTCAGTTGTTCTATCAATCAAGGACCGTGCCGGTTGGCATAGGCGATCATGTCTCTCCAGATCGATCGTCTCTTGCAGAATCAATCAACTCCGTCACCGAACCATTGCCGAACCACGATTTCAAGCCGTCCGGAATGTTATCACTTTCTCTCCCTTTATCTCTCTTCCCCTGTGTTTTGTCTGTTGTCATCAAATGTTCTAAACTGTCACTTCTAATTATATGTCGGAAAAATCTTGAAACCTTATAGATAACACCTATTCTCAAGATCCGATATAAGTTTGACATCTTGCAACGTTCCGGTCATGTTTTTTGTTGAAATCAAAGTCGATATTTTTTATTACTGCAGACCAGGGCTCACGCATTTCGCAATCATACTAATAATACTACATAATGAACTAGGGACATGCACACCGAGGGGGCTACGGAGACAATCATATAATAATACTACATAATGAACTAAGTACATGCACACCGAGGGGGCTACAGGAGACAATCATACTAATAATACTACATAATGAACTAGTACATGCACACCGAGGAGCTACGGAGACAATCATACTAATATACTACATAATGGACTAAGTACATGCCACCGAGGAGCTACGGAGACAATCATACTAATAATACTACATCATGAACTAAGTACATGCACACCGAGGGAGCTACGGAGACAATCATACTAATGATACTACATAATGAACTAGGTACATGCACACCGAGGAGCTACGGAGACAATCATACTAATAATACTACATATGACTAAGTACATGCACACCGAGGAGCTACGGAGACAATCATACTAATATACTACATAATGAACTAAGTACACGCACACCGAGGAGCTACGGAGACAATCATACTAATAATACTACATATGAACTAAGTACATGCCACCGAGGAGCTACGGAGACAATCATACTAATGATACTACATAATGAACTAAGTACATGCGCACCGAGGGAGCTACGGAGACAATCATACTAATGATACTACATGATGAACTAAGTACATGCGCACCGAGGGAGCTACAGAGACAATCATACTAATGATACTACATGATGAACTAAGTACATGCCACCGAGGAGCTACAGAGACAATCATACTAATATACTACATATGAACTAAGTACATGCACACGAGGGAGCTACAGGAACAATCATACTAATATACTACATAATGAACTAAGTACATGCACACCAGGAGCTACGGAGACAATCATACTAATAATATACATAATGACTATACATGCACCGAGGAGCTGAGACAATCTTATGGATTCATGATGAACTAAGTACATGCAACAGAGCTACAGAACAATCAACTAATGATACTACATGATGACATGTACATTTCCTCTGAGGCTCGGAACATCATACTTATACACATATGATTACATGCACCGAGAGCTCGAGACAATTCTAAATACTACTGATTCATACATGCACCGAACAAGAGACATCTACTAATTTATATACTGATGAACTAAGCATGCCACCGGGCTCTGGACAATCATACATTCAACAAATGAACTAGTACATTGCTGAGAGCAGAGACAATCTCTATAATACCACATAATGGACTAGTGGCACAGAGCTACAGAGACAATCATTATAATCACATTGGATATACATGACCGAGGGCTCGGACAATCATACTAATGTACAAATGACTAAGTACATGCACACCGAATACGTGCAATATACTAATGATACTACATAATGAACTAAGGACATGGCACCGAGACTACAGAGACAATCATACTAATGAATACTTATGATGAACTAGTCCATGCCACGAGGGCTACAGGACAATCACTCAATACACATAATCTTACATGCACACGGGAGCTACAGGACAATATACTAATAATACTCATGATGCTGGTACATGCACAGAGCGATACGGGAGACAATCATACTAATAATACTATAATGACAAGGTACATGCACATGGGGAGCTACAAGCATCTGCTATTTGACTGATGAACTAATCACATGCGCACCGAGGAGCTCGAGAAATCATGACAATGTACTACATGATGAACAACATGCGCACCGAGGTGTTGCATCATACTATAATGCTCATAATGAATATACATCACCGAGGTCTTGGAGACATCATCTATGAATACGCTATGACTATACATGGCACTCCGAGGGGCTAGAGACAATCATACTAATGATACTCATGATGACTGCAATCTGGCATCGAGAGCTCACGTGACAATCATACTAATATTACTGATGAACTGTACATCAAGAGGAGCTACGAGACAATCATATTTACATGAACTAGTACATCACCGGGAGCTACTGCAATCATCTATGATACTTCATAATAGTACATGCGAAGGAGCTCAGGAAAATCATCTAATAGCTCCTTGAACTAAGTACTGCACGAGAGTAGAGACAATCATCTAATGATCTACAGATGACTAAGTACAGGCACCGGGAGCTACAGAACAATCATAAAAATGATCAGTGATGAACTAAGTACATGACCAGGAGCTCTGGACAATCATACTATGATTCATGATGACTAAGTACTGCCAGAGGAGCTAGAGAAATCATTATAAAGAATACATGATGACTGTCATGCCGAGAGCACGGCAGACAATAAAATAATACTCATGATGAACTAAAATGGCACCGGGAGCTACGAACTTAATCATAATAATGAGCTCATAAGAACAAGAGATGCACAAACGAGAAGCACAGAGACAGCTAAATACAAATAATGCTGAACAAATGACAGGGAGCTAAGAACAATTATACTAATGCTCTGCTCAACTAACTAGATGATATGGAGAAACTAGAAACAATCATATAAGTACTACATTTGCATTAGCAAATCTATGGACTCGAGAATCTGAAAATACACAATTGCTACAGACTGAACACTTTGGATTTGTCTGAAGTGATGTGATATCAATTCTACCAAGTAACATTTTATTCAATAATGATGTTAGAGACGCATGACATTTTCTCTCTCTATCTTCCTCTGTCTCTTCTACCTTTGATTTTACCGGTTGTCACAATGTGTTCTAAACCTCGTTTCCTCATCACATGCCCGAAAAAAGATGACTGCTTCTTTCTTATATTGACGATAAGCTTTCTCTGTGTCTTGACTTCATTCAACGCCTGAACATTAGTCATTTTAGCAGTAGCATTCTTCTATAAAACCACATCTCTGTGGCCTTCAGAGATTTTTCCATCTGTGTGTTTATTGTCCATGGCTCGCATCCGTATGTCAATGTTGGTTCTATGTAACACTGAATAACTTGCAATCTGATCTCAATTGACAAGGAAGTGAAAATACAATGTATTGAAAAACGGTGAGAGATATTATGATGATGCTAGTCCATCACGGGTGATGATGACCACACAAATTTTCATGCAAGGGAATGTAGTTGCGTTATGCTTGTCTATGTGTTGGTAGATGACTAGTGAGCCCGATACGGGCTTGAAATGTTCTTGTACAGTGTGGGCAAGGTATACTTGCACTTGTGGGAAGTTTTACTGCCTTTCTGTTTTGACGTTTTTGCTCGATCCGTGCTGTTCTACCTGCCTCGCAGGCCGAGAAACCGTGTCGAAGAAGTGTGCGCCAGGCTGATCTGTATTGAGCAACATTCTCCCAGTTGTTGCCATCTATGTCAAAAGATTTCATCGAGTTCTTGAGTGTATCTTTGAATCGCCTTTTCTGGTCCTCCTGTGAGCGTTTGCGCTATGCAGCTCACCATAAAAGAGTCGTTTGTGTATTCTGCAATCTGGCATTCGAGTCACGTGTCCTGCGCATCTTGTTTGGGACTGCATCAAGATTGTATAGATGCTTGGGAGAGCAGATATTTTCAGGACCTCTGTATCTGGGATCATATCCTGCCATTTGATGTTCATTATTTTTCGAAGGCAGACTGTGTGAAAGTGGTTTAGCTTCCTTGCATGTCTCTGATATAAGGTCCAAGTTTCGCAGGCGTGAAGAAGGACTGGGAGCACGACAGCTCGATATACCTTCAGTTTTGTGGCTTGGCCAATATCACATCTGTGCCAGACATTTCTATGTAGTCTGCCAAAGGTGCTGCTAGAGAAATATTATATGAATCAATGCGCCTGCAGCATTTGAAATCACGCCAGAAATAAAACACAATTCAAGAATAAAATGCAGGACACTAAATTTTACAGCTAATGGAGGCCATAAGAAACAAAAAGAAGCAACAAACGACAGAAGCACGTGACAGGCTAAATAACAAAATAAACAACAAATGTAACAGGGATAAAAAAAAAGAGAATTTGCTCAATCTGAGATGGAGTAAACTTGGAAAACAGCACAAAAAGTACACACAATATTTGCATTAGCAAATTGATGGACTCGCTAGAAGAAGAATACACACACTGACAAGATGCTCCAATTCAAAAGGAGTGATTTTTATTAAAAAAAATTAAAGAAAACATAATAGAAATATGGACATAACACATGAGAGATCTGTATAATGATGACAGATCAGAAGTAAATATACTCCAGATATGGAAGAGACTACCGATAGTAGCAGTCAAAGTGAATGATACTACCAAACATATTATGCTTGATTGATTGATAGGACCATCATCATTACACTTCGGTGAGTAACCATGTGGACTCTGATTTCTTTCTTACACAGGACGATCTTAACTGCAGTGCACGAACTCCGTAGCACCGGCGTGGTTTCCCCGATGTAATTTTGAAGATGCTGGAGATATTTTGTAGGAATTTTATTTGAAATCTTTTTTTTTCTCAAATAAATGTTGTCCGGGCAGCGGCTTTCCAGCCTGCTCATCTCAATTTTGAACTGCCAAGGGTTCTTTTACTTGCTAATATTGAACACGGGACGTACGTTCTTGATCTCTTTCAGTACATCAACATTTTAGCAGTTGGTTGTATTGTGAGTATTCTCATGTAAAACCTCTATCTCATGTATAACCTCCATAGATTAAGTATATCAAGGAAACTAACAGAAAAGTCCTGCAAATAAAAGAGTATCTATACTCATGTCTTATAGACTACATCAAGGGGTACGACAAAGGAAAGAACTGTATCTTTGCAAAATATTGAATGAAAATCGTGGATCCATTTACGGACGTAGCCATCAACAAAAGTCGATTTTCTCGGCACCACTTATACGTTCAGTATTTTGCCATTCTTTCTGAACGTGATATCTATTTTACCAGTCGTAAAATTCAGTGGAAATTAATTTGCTTCCAAATTGCCCGCCGCGGAGTTTGAACCAGGTACACTTGGGTTGCGATCGAGCTTACTACCGCTTAAGCTACAGACTCTCGCTTCAAAATATGATAGAACTAAAATACGGACAGTATAATGGGTTGCGATCGAGCTTACTACCGCTTAAGCTACAGACTCTCGCTTCAAAATATGATAGAACTAAAATACGGACAGTATAATGGGTTGCGATCGAGCTTACTACCGCTTAAGCTACAGACTCCCGCTTCAAAATATGATAGAACTAAAATACGGACAGTATAATGGGTTGCGATCGAGCTTACTACCGCTTAAGCTACAGACTCTCGCTTCAAAATATGATAGAACTAAAATACGGACAGTATAATGGGTTGCGATCGAGCTTACTACCGCTTAAGCTACAGACTCCCACTTCAAAATATGATAGAACTAAAATACGGACAGTATAATGGTAGTGATCGAGTTTACTACCGCTTAAGCACATGACTGCTTCAAAACATAGATAGAACAAAATACGGACAGTATAATGGTTCATGATCGAGCTTACTACCGCTTAAGCAATGACTCTTTCAAAAAATGATAGAAACTCAAAATACACAGTATAACTGGGTGCGATTCGAAGTCAACATTACTGCTTCGAAGCCCACAGATTCCTGGGGTTAAAAATAACGAACTAAAATAAGAAGTATAATGTTGCGATCGATTACACGCTTAAGCTACAGACTCCACAAAATAGATAGAACTAAATACGGACAGTAATGAGTTCGATCAGCTGTTACGCTTAAGCTACAGAGTCTCGCTCAAAATATGATAGAACATAATATTCGGACAGCATAATGGTTGCGATCGAGTTACTACGCATGCAATGACTCCGCTTCATAAACATGATAGATCTCAAAATAGGACAGTATAATGAGTTCTCGAGAGCTTACATAGCTTAAGCAGTTCCAAGCTTCATAATATATGATAGAACATAAAATCAGACAGTATATGAGTCGATCGATTAATTACCATAAGCATAAGACTCAAGTTAATAAATAATGAGTTAGAACTAAAATACGACAGTATAATGGTCTCGTGATCGAGCTTACTCCGTTAATCTAATGACTCCGCTTCAAAAATATGATAGAACTAAAATAGGACAGTATAATGGGTTGCGATCAGCTTACTACCGCTTAAGCTACAGACTCCCGCTTACAAAATATGATAGAACTAAAATACGGACAGTATAATGGGTTGCGATCGAGCTTACTACGCTTAGCTACAGACTCCCGCTTCAAAATATGATAGAACTAAAATACGGACAGTATAATGGGTTGCGATCGAGCTTACTACCGCTTAAGCTACAGACTCTCACTTCAAAATATGATAGAACTAAAATACGGACAGTATAATGGGTTGCGATCGAGCTTACTACCGCTTAAGCTACAGACTCCCGCTTCAAAATATGATAGAACTAAAATACGGACAGTATAATGGGTTGCGATCGAGCTACTACCGCTTAAGCACAGACTCCACTAAAATATGATAGAACTAAAATACGGACAGTATAATGGGTTGCGATCGAGCTTACTACCGCTTAAGCTACAGACTCCCACTACAAAATATGATAGAACTAAAATACGGACAGTATAATGGGTTGCGATCGAGCTTACTACCGCTTAAGCTACAGACTCCCACTTCAAAATATGATAGAACTAAAATACGGACAGTATAATGGGTTGCGATCGAGCTTACTACCGCTTAAGCTACAGACTCTCGCTTCAAAATATGATAGAACTAAAATACGGACAGTATAATGGGTTGCGATCGAGCTTACTACCGCTTAAGCACAGACTCCGCTTCAAAATATGATAGAACTAAAATACGGACAGTATAATGGGTTGCGATCGAGCTTACTACCGCTTAAGCTACAGACTCCCGCTTCAAAATATGATAGAACTAAAATACGGACAGTATAATGGGTTGCGATCGAGCTTACTACCGCTTAAGCTACAGACTCTCGCTTCAAAATATGATAGAACTAAAATACGGACAGTATAATGGGTTGCGATCGAGCTTACTACCGCTTAAGCTACAGACTCCCGCTTCAAAATATGATAGAACTAAAATACGGACAGTATAATGGGTTGCGATCGAGCTTACTACCGCTTAAGCTACAGACTCCCGCTTCAAAATATGATAGAACTAAAATACGGACAGTATAATGGGTTGCGATCGAGCTTACTACCGCTTAAGCTACAGACTCCCGCTTCAAAATATGATAGAACTAAAATACGGACAGTATAATGGGTTGCGATCGAGCTTACTACCGCTTAAGCTACAGACTCCCGCTTCAAAATATGATAGAACTAAAATACGGACAGTATAATGGGTTGCGATCGAGCTTACTACCGCTTAAGCTACAGACTCTCGCTTCAAAATATGATAGAACTAAAATACGGACAGTATAATGGGTTGCGATCGAGCTTACTACCGCGCTACAGACTCCCGCTTCAAAATATGATAGAACTAAAATACGGACAGTATAATGGGTTGCGATCGAGCTTACTACCGCTTAAGCTACAGACTCTCGCTTCAAAATATGATAGAACTAAAATACGGACAGTATAATGGGTTGCGATCGAGCTTACTACCGCTTAAGCTACAGACTCTCGCTTCAAAATATGATAGAACTAAAATACGGACAGTATAATGGGTTGCGATCGAGCTTACTACCGCTTAAGCTACAGACTCCCGCTTCAAAATATGATAGAACTAAAATACGGACAGTATAATGGGTTGACGTCGAGCTTACTACCGCTTAAGCTACAGACTCTCACTTCAAAATATGATAGAACTAAAATACGGACAGTATAATGGGTTGCGATCGAGCTTACTACCGCTTAAACTACAGACTCCCGCTTCAAAATATGATAGAACTAAAATACGGACAGTATAATGGGTTGCGATCGAGCTTACTACCGCTTAAGCTACAGACTCCCGCTTCAAAATATGATAGAACTAAAATACGGACAGGATAATGGGTTGCGATCGAGCTTACTACCGCTTAAGCTACAGACTCTCGCTTCAAAATATGATAGAACTAAAATACGGACAGTATAATGGGTTGCGATCGAGCTTACTACCGCTTAAGCACAGACTCCGCTTCAAAATATGATAGAACTAAAATACGGACAGTATAATGGGTTGCGATCGAGCTTACTACCGCTTAAGCTACAGACTCTCGCTTCAAAATATGATAGAACTAAAATACGGACAGTATAATGGTTGCGATCGAGCTTACTACCGCTTAAGCTACAGACTCCCACTACAAAATATGATAGAACTAAAATACGGACAGTATAATGGGTTGCGATCGAGCTTACTACCGCCTTACACAGACTCCGCTTCAAAATATGATAGAACTAAAATACGGACAGTATAATGGGTTGCGATCGAGCTTACTACCGCTTAAGCTACAGACTCCCACTACAAAATATGATAGAACTAAAATACGGACAGTATAAGGTTGCGATCGAGCTTACTACCGCTTAAGCACAGACTCCGCTTCAAAATATGATAGAACTAAAATACGGACAGTATAATGGGTTGCGATCGAGCTTACTACCGCTTAAGCTACAGACTCTCGCTTCAAAATATGATAGAACTAAAATACGGACAGTATAATGGTTCTGATCGAGCTACTACCGCTTAAGCTACAGACTCTCACTTCAAAATATGATAGAACTAAAATACGGACAGGATAAATCTAAAAGTTATGAAGAATATATATTTACAACCAAAAAAAAAACATCGATGCTAGCAGACAAACATCGATGCTAGCAGACAAACATCGATGCTAGCAGACAAACATCGATGCTAGCAGACACACATCGATGCTAGCAGACAAACATCGATGCTAGCGGACACACATCGATGCTAGCAGACAAACATCGATGCTAGCAGACAAACATCGATGCTAGCAGACAAACATCGATGCTAGCAGACAAACATCGATGCTAGCAGACAAACATCGATGCTAGCAGACAAACATCGATGCTAGCAGACAAACATCGATGCTAGCAGACAAACATCGATGCTAGCAGACAAACATCGATGCTAGCAGACAAACATCGATGCTAGCAGACAAACATCGATGCTAGCAGACAAACATCAATGCTAGCAGACACACATCGATGCTAGCAGGCAAACATCGATGCTAGAAGACAAACATCGATGCTAGCAGACAAACATCGATGCTAGCAGACAAACAAGAGAGAAGGTTTCAGCAGAACAAATAATGGATTTAGACAAGTATGTATATTATCACCTGATCTGCTTCTCTCGGTACGTTGAAAAAACTTTTGAGAAAAACAAACAAAATGACTAGAATATCAGTTGTCGGATATAATATACACACAAAAAACTTGAGATATGCTGCAGAAATTGTCTGAAAGTCAACATTGAAATAGAGCTTCAGGAAAGCGCTAATGCTTTAGTGATTTGAGAAAAGGAGGTTAAAAACATCAACAACGTTTCAAAAAATGAAGAGAATTCTATATGCAATAAAACGCTCTCTAAAGAAGTCAAATAAAGATAGTTCTCAAGTGTTACATAGAGACAGTAATGAGTTCTCAAGTGTTGCATAGAGACAGTAATGAGTTCTCAAGTGTTACATAGAGACAGTAATGAGTTCTCAAGTGTTACATAGAGACAGTAATGAGTTCTCAAGTGTTACATAGAGACAGTAATGAGTTCTCAAGTGTTACATAGAGACAGTAACGAGTTCTCAAGTGTTACATAGAGACAGTAATGAGTTCTCAAGTATTACATAGAGTCAGTAATGAGTTCTCAAGTTTACATAGAGTCAGTATTGAGTTCTCAAGTGTTACATAGAGTCAAGTAATGAGTTCTCAAAGTAACATAAGTCAGTAATGATTTCCAAGTGTTACATAGAGTCATAAATTTCTCAAAGTGTTAATAGAGACATAATGGTTCTCAATCGTTAGATAGAGACAGTAATGAGTTTCAGTTTCATAGAGTCAGTAATACTTCACGTTTCATAGTCAGTAATGGTTCTCAGTGTTATAGAGTCAATATTGAAACACGTAAAAACAAAGTACTGTAGTTTTACAAATTACAAAAATAATAACAATACACAGCAACGTTTCGACTAAAAGGCCTTTATCAAGCAAAGGATACAACAGAAGTGAAGAATTTCATTTCTCACACGGCAAACTATTTGGTCGAAATGTTTCTGTTTGCTAGTATTTTGTATTTTGTAAAACTACAGTACTTTGTTGTTACTTGTTTCGCCATTACTACATAGTTTTACTCACAAAATTGTTGAAACTGCAGTAAAACTATTTATTGGCAAAACACGTAATCACAAAGTACTGTAGTTTTACAAATTACAAAAACAATGATAAAATACAACAACGTTTCGACCAACAAGGCCTTTATCAAGCAAACGAACAAGGCGCCTATACCCGGAGAAGGTGCTTGTATCGGCTATGCATCGAGTTCAGAAAATCTTTCGCCAGCAGGCCCTTACCAGCCAGCATAGGACTACTAACTCTGACAGAGTAAAACTTATCTTAACTTTTCATTCCCATAGTTCACTGGTGAAAAATGTTTTATTCCGTCATCTGTCTATCCTTAAGTCAGATCCTGAAATCCGTTCTGTCTTCCCCAACTATCCTTTGGTGGCTTGCAGACGGGACAGAAGTCTTAAGGATATGTTGGTACACAGTCGCCAATATCCAGGGTCATTTTGGCACTGTCCAGTGTAGCCGTCGGCGCTGCAACACGTGTGCTTATGTGATACAGACGCGTACTGTATCTTTCCTTTAGCCACGTTTGTTATTGATGATGGTTTCACATGCGAGTCCCGTAATCTTATCTATGCCATTATCTGTAAGCGGTGTAACAAGGCTTATATCAACGAGACAGGCAAGAGGCTCAGTGACCGATTCGCCCAACACTTGTGCGACATACACCAATGCTCTGTGACCCTTGTAGCCACCCATTTCAATGATACTGGCCATTTAGGAGCTCACGATGTCCAGATCACAGCCATCCGATCATGTTCCTCGGATGATCGTAGTCGATTTGCTCTGGAGCATCGGTTGATTTCGTTATATGGTACCTTGCGACCACGTGGGCTCAACGTATTACATTCCTATGCCTCTTAGTACTTTCTCTTCCCATGACTTGTAATCTATATGGGTAATGTTGCATGTATTCAAGTTATATATTTACTAGATTTTTCATTGTTTCTCTTCCTTTCTATTTCTAGTTTTTATGTGTGTTTTTGTGTTACATTTATTTCGTTATTCGTTTTATTCCCAGATTTTCGTTTTGTTTTATTCCCAGATTTTCATTAGAAACGTTTGTATGTAGTCGTCCATATGTTTTTTAAATTCGTCACTCCTGTTGTTCGTTTGCTTGATAAAGGCTTGTTGGTCGAAACGTTGCTGTATTTTGTCATTGTTTTTATAATTTGTAAAACTACAGTACTTTGTGATTACGTGTTTTACATAGTTTTACTGCACCCTTCCTTACACAAATCAGTACTGACATATAGAAGCGAATCATGGACAATAAATACACATATAATCAAATCTCTAAATGTCACAGAGATGTGGTTGATATAAAAAAGTTGAGAATTCATTGAGCTAAACAAATAATTATTATTGATGTGCGACGTATCAAGATAGAGAGAAATCTCTGGGAAAACGAAAACGTACAATCATCATTTTTCTAACACGTGATGATATATTGTGGGTCTGTAGTTTACGCGGTAGTGTGCTCAATCACAACCAAGCGTACCTGGTTCAAACTTCGCGGCGGGCTGTTGGAAGGAAATTCGTTCCGCTGGATTTTTAGAAAAGTAAAATAGTCCTCACCGTTCAGAAATCAATAGCAAACTACTGAACGTATAAATGATGCCTAGCATATCAACAACGCGTTTACTGTTGTTAATGGTGACGTCATGAAAAGGCTATGCCACGGTTTATAACAATGGCGAAACATATACAAATAAAGTACTGTAATTTTCGAAAAAACAAAAATAATAACAATACACAGCAACGTATCCACTAAAAAACCTTTCTCAATATCGATATAAGGGTACACTGTCGTTTTCCATTATATCGATATTGTTTATAACCCATAGTTAAATCTGGCAGAATCAAGTGGAGACACAAGAAAGAGGACACACACACACATACACACCGAGAGAAAGAACAAAATCAGAACTCTTAGTCATTACTCAGGGTAGAACTTTGTAAAGACACATGTTTGACTTATTGAATGGCACATGATGATGTTGATGACAATGCAGCAACACAGTGCAACCTATGCCTAGCTATTGAATCCACTAGAATATTATCGTTGAAAAATCACCTTTTGATTGATAGATTGATTGAAAGGACCATCATCATTGCATTTCGATGAGTAACCATATGTGTTCCAATCTCTTTCTTACACAGGAAGATCTCAGCTGCGATGCACGAACTCTGTAGCACCGGCGAAGGTCCCCGATGTAATTTTGAAGACGGTGAAGATATTTTTGTAGGAATTTTATTTGAAATCTTTTATAATAAATTTTGCACAAGCCGCGGCTTTCCAGCCTGCTTGTCTCGATTTTGAACTACCAAGGGTTCTTTTACGTGCTCAAATTGAACATGGGACCTACGTTTTATCTACGATAGGACTAGGACTCGATATCGCCTACACTGAGATCAGGGATCTCTGGAAAAATTAGTAGATGTCTCCACGAGGGAGCGAACCTGGTACCTTTGGCACTAGAGACGAGCAGCTAACCTCTAGGCCACAGAGATCCTCAATGAAACCCTATATGAGCTACACACGTAACGATTACATAACATATATATTCCTGTTTAGCTCTAATTTATAAAAAACATTTTGCCTGTCTGCCCAGCGTGTTCGTAGCTCGTTGGACTACGGGTGACTATCCCTCTGTGTGTGCGGGTTCAATTCGCGGGATGGCAGAAAAAGCCACAGATTTCCCAGATTTACGGTGTTCGTGGCACCGAGCCGAAGAGCTGAAAAGCTCAAGTGCTTCTGGATCGAAAAAAACAAAAAAACACCATTCTCTACTTCTTGAAAGTGTTTTCAACTGTTGATGTATCTCAAAATGTCTTCCTGGGGTCTCTGTGACGTATTGGCTAGGTGCTCGTCTCTCGTGAAAAAGGTACAGTTTCGCTCTTTCGTGGAGCCAACTGGATATTTGTCCAGAGATCCCTATCTCAGTGTAGATTAGATTGAGTTCCTAGGTTTATCGGAGACGAACGATAAAACGTATATTCCGTATACAATTTGAGCACTAAATGAACCCTTGGCAGTTCAAAATCAAGACAAGCAGGCTGGAAAGCCGCTGCCCGGGCAAAATTTATTAGAAAAGAGAAAAAATGAAATTCCTACACAATATCTTCACCATCTTCAAGATTATATCGGGGACCCTCGCCGGTGCTACGAAGTTCGTGAACTGCAGCTGAGATCTTCCTGTGTAAGAAAGAGATCGGAGAACATATGGTTACTCACCGAAGTGCAATGATGATGGTCCTTTCAAATCAATCAATCAACATGTCTTCCCCAGTTGCTGTGTCTCAACATGTATTCACCTGTTGCTGTGTCTCAAACTGTCTTTCCCCAGTTGCTGTGTCTCAACATGTCTTCACCTGTTGCTGTGTCTCAACATATCTTCCCCAGTTGATGTGTCTCAACATGTATTCACCTGTTGCTGTGTCTCAACATGTATTCCAAGCTGCTGTGTCTCAAACTGTCTTTCCCATGTTGATGTGTCTCACCATGTCTTCCCCAGTTGCTGTGTCTCAACATGTATCCTCAGTTGCTGTGTCTCAACATATCCTCCCCTGTTTATGTGTCTCAAGATATCGTCCCCAGTTGCTATGTCTCAACATGTCTTCTTCAGTTGATGTGTCTCAACATGTCTTCACCTGTGGCTGTGTCTCAAACTGTCTTCACCTGTTGCTGTGTCTCAACATGTCTTCACCTGTTGCTGTGTCTCAAACTGCCTTCCCCAGTTGCTGTGTCTCACCATGTCTTGCCCTGTTTATGTGTCTCAACACATCTTCCCCATTTGCTGTGTCTCAACATGTCTTCCCCTGTTGCTGTGTCTCAACATGTCTTCCCCAGTTGCTGTGTCTCAACATGTCTTTCCCAGTTGATGTGTCTCAACATGTCTTTCACAGTTGCTGTGTCGCAACATATCTTTCCTTGTGTATGTGTCTAAACATATTTTCCCATGTTGATGTGTCTCACCATGTCTTCCCCAGTTGCTGTGTCTCAAACTGTCTTCCCCAATTGCTGTGTCTCAACATATCTTCCCTGTTTATGCGTCTCAACACTCTTCCCCATTTGCGTGTCTCAACTGCTTTCCCCAGTTGCTGTGTCTCAACATATCTTCCCCAGTTGCTGTGTCTCAACATGTCTTCACTTCTTGCTGCGTCTCAACATATCTTCCCCAGTTGATGTGTCTCAAACTGTCTTCCCATGTTGATGTGTCTCACCATGTCTTCCCCAGTTGCTGTGTCTCAACATTTCTTCCCCAGTTGCAGTGTCTCAACATTTCTTCCCCAGTTGCTGTATCTCAATATGTATTTCCCTGTTGCTGTGTCTGACATATATTTCAGTGAAACAATTGTTACCAGACATTGAAATCTGACATAAACGTCCTCTCAGATGCTAATAGCAAATAGAACTCTTATCTCTAAGTTATCTTATTAAAAACAATTAAAAATACAATAAATCTCTTAGCTTTAGATGCATACACTCATTAACTCCTAGCTGATCTACACGTACCGCTATCGTGTCATAAAACAATTCCCCCCATCCCTGCCCCTATGGATGAATCCATCCATCCATCTGTCTACGCCTCCATGATTCCGTCATGTTATCATACTAACCGTCTAAGAATAAAGGTCGTGTCACAAACTATCTCTTTGTCCAGGTAATCAACTTACCTTACACAGAATACAGACCAGTTCAATGCTGCACTACACGGTTGCAAAGCAGCAGCGCCGGATTAGCCTAGTAGCAGAAGTAGCAAATGCTACGGGCCCCGCGCTTCTGGGGGCCCCGCGCCTATGTGACAGAGATGAAAGGGAAAAAATAACCAAGATGTTATATCAAAAACAGGCAAGCTGTCTGAATTTTTTAGTGTCGTGTGCGATGGTGCTGAATCCAAAGAAATCGAAGCAGAAAATACACAAGTCGCATCTCACTGTGTAGTAGATGAGGGCAGTGCTATAGAAGAATCATAATTACCAATATTACCATTAAGATCAGCAACTCTTCACGATTTAGCCACACTTTCCACACGACAAACTGAAGTCGAATGTACAGCAAGTCCTCCCAATTTAGCCATATCATCTTCAAACCAAAGAGAGGCAGAAAGCACAGCACATGCTTCTAATTTAGCAACATTTTCTACATGCCAAAAAACACAACGAAAGTAAAATGCACTCCAACCGTATTGGTGAATGTCCAATCAACTTCAATCGAGATTATTGGATTGCGAAAGGAAGTAGCGAAGTGCAATATATGAACAGTGATTTCTTGTCTTCAAAAACATACGATAAAGAAAACAATCCACGATTTTGTCGAAAGTCGTTTTTCACATATACACATAAACCAACAAACAAAACTCATGGGAGAGATTGGTTGTGTTATTCAGAAACTAAAGGGCAACTTTTCTGTTTTGTTTGCAAAGTTACTAATTCAGGCTGTTCGTCACGGTTTACGAAAAAGGATTTGACGACTGGAAAAACGCAATTAATTTGTTAAAAAGACATGAAGAAATCACTTCCATAGACAAGCGATAATTTCGCTGTTAGTTTGCAAAACGAAGGATGCGTGTGTCGATTCTCAACTTGTGAACCAAATTGAGACCGAACAAACATATTGGCGGACACTTTTAGAGCTAATTACTTCAGTTATCCAATTTTTAGCAGAACAAGGTCTTGCATTTCGGGGTAGTGATGAAACTATTTGTTCACCTAATAATAGAAATTATTTAGGTTTGTTGGAATTAATAGCCAAATTGGACATTTTCTGGCTCAGCATATAAATACTTATGCAAATAAAGGAAAGGGACATACATCATACTTATCAAAAACAACATGTGAGGAATTTATCCATCTAATTGCATCAAGCTTACTGGATCATATTATTTGCGAAATTAAGAAATGCAAGTACTATTCCGTATCACTGGACTCTCTCTGCTCAGACATTTCGCATGTGGACCAACTCACTCTAATAGTGCGCTATGTGTTACCATCTGGACCAGTGGAAAGGTTTGTGAGTTCTTGGATATGGAAGGTCATACTGCTGAACAACTCGCCCAAAGTTTACTTGATTTTTAAAGAAAATGGATTGATATCAAAGACTGTCGGGGTCAAAGCTATGACAATGCCAGCAACATGAGTGGGAAATACCACGGCTTACAAGCACGCATTAAGGAGATAAATAAGTACGCAGAATACATTCCTGCTTTGCACATTCACTGAATTTGGTTGCTAAGTGTGCTGCAGAATGTTGTATAGAAGCATCTATTTTTTCGATTTTGTTGAAAGCCTCTATACATTCTTTTCCGCTTCTACCTATCGATGGGGCATTCTTACAAAGCACTGGAAGATACAGGTTCAAAACTCCCGACTTTGAAGAGACTGTCGGAACCAGGTGGTTTCCCGAGCTGATGCGACAAAGCACTTTTATGGTTTTACCATTATCAAACAAGTTTTGGATGACATCTCAAATAACATGGATCAAAAGGTAGAGTGTCGTAATCAGGCGAATGGGCTAGTTTTGGAGATCAGTAAGTTGGAAACGGGAATAGTTAGCCATTTTATGGAAGGAATTCTAGAACGCTTGCAAGCGTCTAGCGCTTCATTACAGTCACCTGATCAAGACCTTAACACGGAATATGCACTTTATGAATCGTTACAAGGACACGTTCAAGCAATGCGGCTTACATTTTCAGATATTGAGGCCAAAGCCAAAATCCTGACTGACTGTCAAGAATATCAGCAACAAACTTCAAGACGGCGCAAGCGAAATACTAAGTATGACGATTTCAGTGGCTCTACTACGCTCGATGAAGTTGTAGAAAATCAAACACCCAAACAAAAATTTGAAAGTCCGGAGTTTATTGTCATAATTGATAATGCACTCTCTGTCTTAGCTAAACACATGGGAGCGTACCATAGAGTGACTGATGTATTTGGAATACTTTGGCAGTTAAAATCTCTTACAGCAGAAGATATCTTGAAAAGAACTCCAAATATTGTCAGCTATTACCAAGAGGATTTGGAAGAAAGCCTAGGCGAGGAACTTGTGCAGTTCGCTGAACTTCTTAAAACTAATGTAGCTGCTGCTATTAACAACGAAAAGCATTAGGCTCTTGAACTGCAATTTTATAAACTTATAATGGAAAATTTATTAGAGTCGTGTTTCCCAAATGTAGAAATAGTTTTACGAATTTACCTGTCTATCAACTGCAGGGGAGAACGTTCTTTTCCAACATTAAAGCGTATAAAAAGTGAATTAAGTAACCTGATGGGACAAGATCGTCTAAATAACCTCACCTCATGTCGTTGAACATTGAATGTAATTTACTAAGAGAAATTGATGTGTCTAGTATTATCTCTAAATTTGCTCACATTAAATCCAGACAAGTTTTTTTCTAAAAGTTGTGTTTTATTATTTATTATCATACAAAACCTAGGGCCCGCGCTGGACTAATCCTGCACTGCAAAGCAGGTATATTACGTATAGAGATACTAATTATTACACACATTCTGTGTGTTAACAGTATAGAACACTGCGGTCAAAGTTCACGGACATGTAAGATTCACGCCATGCTCGTGATAGTTGGAGATAGCGCCACATGTGCATCGCTAAGTATAAGTCGGGGGTGTAAGATGCAGAGATCAGGATGTCCTTCTCTGCGCTGAGACGTTTCAATTTCTCAGTACTTCATAAATTTGACACCCGGATACATCAAACTACAGAATGTTCAAAATAAAAGTAGCCCCATTGACAAATCAAAAGTTGCCAGGTACACATTGCGTTTTGTCTATTTACTATTTAAACCGTTTCTGACTAGCTCGTCTTTTCGTCACATTGGCTCATCGCCCCTTCCCGCACCATAATTACACAAAATCAAAAAAAAGACTCACACATTTGATCTATACTACGTCATAATTGAACATTCCCATTTTCATAATTATAAATATATGCCAGATTGGCTTCCTTTATGACGCTAAATGAGCCCAGGCGGGCTGTTTTATCTTGAACACCATGAATAACAAGTTCAGTCAAGTTATTTTTCACAGCTTTGTTCGAATATATTGATCTAATGTTGACTATTCTTTAACTAAAACATGACAGCAACATGGAGACGGTGGTGAGAGGAGGATTCAAAACATGACAGCAACATGAAGACGGTGGTGGAGGAGGTTTCTAAACATATCACGATTTAAACATGTAAGATTGGCAAAGCCTAATCTCCACCTAAGTTAATTGCATATCCTTTACATGGTTTTGCGAATCAATGCCAGATTTATAACGCTGTTTGTGATTTTTCTAGTCATAATTACGTTTAGTAGTTTGCCACTGCTTTCTGAACGGGTGGTGCCATTGTCCTTTTAGTAAAAATCCACACGGAACAATTTGCAACCAAATTGTCCGCAGCGTGATTCGAACTCAGAACGTCGGTGTTAATAGACCGAGTCACTATCCCCTAAGCCACAGATGTCACCAAACTCTGCTATAAATCTTTCTGTGCCTGCTTGTTATTCATATTTCCATACGTCCCCTATTATTATCATTCTAATTTCTCCAATTTTCTACCACATTTTGCGCAAATTCTAATTATTTTGTGTATATTTTATATTTCCAATTGACCAAATTTATACGTTTTAGTTTTATCAGAAGTTCTTTTTTAGAGCTCATTTTAATGTACATTGTCACTGGACAATAACAAAGCGTTACTTAACATACACGTATACATACATTCATACACACATGCGCACGCGCGCACGCACACGCACACACAGTCAACAATCTCCAGTGCAGTGGCGGCTCGTGATCATTTTTGTTGGTGGGGCCAGACATTTTTTCCGGATAAATCATGTTTTTGGTTGCTATATTTTAATTTATAAAATAATAAATCACGTTATACATTATTTTTGGTGGGCCCCACTGGCCCTTAATGACGAGCCGCCACTGCACCAGTGTTTAACAGGTCTGGAGCTAACCAGCAGAAAGAAATAACAGTGAGAGCTAGCAGGAATGGCTAACACCGCACCCTGGTTTACCCTGGTTTACACAACAAATTATGTAAAGATATTCTTTCTGAAATCACGATTATTGGGCGCGATTATTGGTGGCATGTTTGTTGAATAAAACCAGACGTTGTTGTCAAATATTATATTTCAGAACAGTATGTTTATTATGTAACAACACAAGCAGTGGTCTCACGAATGTTTCTAGAATATGAACAGAATATTTCTTTTTACTCACATGATACGACAAGCTCCAACAGTTGCTGTAACATCAAGAACACAACGTGACTACTAAGTATCAAACAGATTTTAAGTGAAAAGTTTCAGAAATCACACGTTAAATTAAAGAAATTAAAACACACAGGCTTCGAAAATGATAAGATCTGTAAAAAAACACATATTAAAAAAATTGAAAGGGACGGAAGAGTCTAGATCCTAAAGTCGTCACATTGGTCATATTAAAAAACTACTCACTTTAAAAACTTGTCATAAAAGCAATAATAATTCCTCTCGTACCGTTATATGTTACATAGGGCCTGCAAGCATTTTCTCCATACCGTTCTATCCTGGGCATTTTCCCTCAATCTCCTCCATGGAACTGAGACCGATACTTCTTGACTCAACAAAGTTCATTTCAGGGTCTTCCAAGGTCGTCCTCTCTTTCTTGAACTCTTTGCATCCTACAATTCAATGCCTGATTTGATATTCTGTGATTATTTCTTCTCAAGGTCATCAAAATCAACTGTCTTTAAAATAACAAGTAACAAAAGTTGGTAGTCTTTAAATTAATCAATCCATGAAGTGACCAAGCCATAAAGTGACCAAGTCATAAAGTGACCAAGTCATAAAGTGACCAAGTCATAAAGTGACCAAGTCATAAAGTGACCAAGTCATAAAGTGACCAAGTCATAAAGTGACCAAGTCATAAAGTGACCAAGCCATAGTATGACCAGTTCATAAATTGACCAGTTCACAAAGTGAAATCCATGAATGGTCCTGTTTGTAAAGTTACAAATAAAATCGATAAAGTAACCAGTCCAGAAAGTGACCAGTCCAGAGAACAATTTATTCGCTAAGTGACCTTTTCATATAGTGACTAGTCCTCACATAACACAACATAAAATTACCAATCAACAAAGTGTTTAATCTATAAAGTAATCAGTTCATAAACTTATCAGTCTATAAACATCCTGTACTTAATGTGACATATTGATAAAGTGACATGTCCTTTAAGTGATCAGTTCTGATAATATCTCGAGACTGACCAGTTCTAAGAGTGATCAATTTTCCAGTTCACTAAAAACGCAAGAGAAAAGTAATTAAAAAAGCAGTGCACTTTCGTTGGCCACTTTTTTGAAACTGCTACAAATCAATCATATCTTGATACAACATGATACAGAAAAAAAGATATAAAAAATAATGAAGAATTTAAAGTTACTATAGGAGAGAAAAGATTAAGAAGTTCAAGAAACATGGAAAGTGCAATATCGAAGAATTGTGATTAGTAAAAATAACATTCAATAAATTAAGAAATCAAGTCAAACTTTCATCATGCTCAACTTCTTTCTTCTTTTTTCTGTTGTTGTCACACTCTGTAACCGGGTTGTTGACTAGTGTCGTGGATTTCTGTTTTCGTTTTGCGTTGTTCTAGTGGCTTGGATGATGGTTATATTTGCTTTTTGACCATTTGAGCTTAGTTAACATCAAGGGGGAATGAGTACAACATGAACATAAATATAATAAAGACAGAGACAATGGCGATAAGCAGACAACCAGAAAACCTTACAATAAAACGCCAGAACGTAGCAATTAAACAAACCATTGAGTACAACTACTTAGGGGAGATTTTCACTGCAGACGAAAGTATCGATAAGGAAATCAACAATCGATGCACACAAGATAACCAGGTACTGGGACAGTTAACACCACTGTTATCACATAAAGAAATACTCATAACAACGATTTTCTGGCCAACACTACGTTACAAGTGTTCAACATAGCCAATAACAATAAGCGTGGCATGTCGTGGATGGCCCATGTTGAGAGAACAATTGGCCAGGTGACTACGGTTGCGACCCTACCAATCGGGGAAGATTGGATCCCAACAGATGGTAGCATGACCAACTATCTCAACGTTATCATTACTCTTGGAAGAGAATGAAGAGATTGGGGTAACATGAAGGCTGATCTCGCAGTTAAGCAGCTGATAGTAGATAATGCAAGGGATGATGACGTTGTATATACCGATGGGTCGGTTCAACGTGGTGAGAAGTCCGGCTGGGGTTTATTGGCTAATGCGCATGGTAGGGTTGTTGCAGAGCGAAGTGGGGCATACAGGACAACTACTTCTAGTATGGGGATGGAGGTTGAGGCTGTTACTGCTGCCCTTCATTGGATCGATGGGACTTTATTTACTGGGGCAGTTGTTGTATCTGACTCTCAGTCGATGCTTCACAAGATCCAGAAGGGCAGGTTTCGGTGTGAGTGGATGTTGTCTATAGAAGTTTCTAACCTCCAGCGGCTTACGTGGATATACTGTCCTGGGCATGCGGGTGTTTACGGTAATGAGAGAGCGGACATGCTTGCGTCAACAGCATCGATTGTTGGGGAGTTGAAGATGGATAAGGGATATTCTTCGGTCTCTTCGCGACTGTCTGTTGGATGAGGACACTAAAATCGATGTTGAATCGATCAAGCGATTTAGGCAGTTTGGAGTTACCCGTTGTTCAAGTCGAACTGGATGAATGAAGGCAGAGTGAGAGGTGTGTTTAATCAGCGAGCCACAGGAACCATCAGTATGCATACTCTTCGATATCTGTTGGGAGAGACTGAGCACCTATGGATCTGCCCGGAGTGCAATGACGTCAGTTTAGTAACCAATAACCAATAACAGCAGCTAATGAGATGAAAATCATAACGACGGAGTTGAGGTGCCTTAGAAGAGGTTAGAAAACAAATACCAGCTTACAAAGTTTATTTGGGGATCTCTGTGGCTGAGTGGTTAAGTCCTTTGCCTTGCGAGTCGAAGGTCGTGGGTTCGATTCCGGACCACGGCCTTCTGTTCACGAGTGCAGTTTTTCCAGAGACCCTAGGATTGTTGTCGGAGCTACGGAGTTCGTGCTTTGTGCAATACTCTCGGCAGGTGGCGTGCCATTTCTGCGGAGAGGACCGAGCCATATGGGGTAAAACCCGGTGCAATGAAGTCAATCCTTCGGCTTAAAACCCTTTAAACAAAGTTCATTAAAACACACAAGAAGATCAGTACATTCTTGATTCCTGACGTATCCTCCTTCTTTGTATTGGTGTCTATGAGGTTATCTACGTTTCGCTTAAACATCGACTTAATTTGACTATCAGCAAATGAGTATCAGAATATAGCTCTGCATCACTAAGAATTCTTACATTGTGTAGATATGATCTGAATTTATTGTTGACACAGATAATGTAGTCAATGATATCTTCGTTTCTGTGGTCTGGTGATACCTACGTTACTTTATGTATTCCTTATATGAAATATCACGTCCTCCTATGACGCATTGGTTTGCTGAGCAGAAAGTGGGGAATTGTACTTCGTTTTCGATCATTACCACTTGCCCATATTTCTCCATGATCTCTTCATAGTCTATGTTGTCAGTTCCTATCTTGACATGTTAAACATCGATCAAAATTTGGATGTTGCCATTTCTCTGATTGCTGACTGCAGACGAAAGTATCGATAAGGAAATCAATGCACAAAAGCTAACCAGGTACTGGGACAGTTAACACCACTGTTGTCACATAAAGAAATACCGCTGAAAACTAAAACAAATCTCATAAGAACGATTTTCTGGCCAACACTATGTTACAAGTGTTCAGCATAGCCAATAATGAAGTTGAAGTTAGATGCATATCACTGAGTCATATTCAAGAATATTTTATTGTTGGTAGTTTTGAATATTGATGTAATTATTCTAGGACTCACTGCTTCTTACTTTAAAAGTGCTTTCTCTGCCTCATTAGATAGCATTAAAGTTACATCTTCCCGTTGTGAGACATTTTCTTACATATGGCATTAGAAAAGTGTTTTTTCTCCTTTGTTTAGAAGCTGCATGTCTGCATCGTTAAAACTAGTTTCACACAATCCCAGTATGCCAATCTCGAAGTATTTGATATCTTTGCAGTCTGTTCTGTCTTTCCCAATGCAAACATGCTTCTAACGGTCCAGGTGACAATTCTGTAGCTTTACCTAGGCGAACGGAAAATAATACCTGATGCAAATCCCTTGCGGCTGTCTCAGGATCGAATCATACTACTTCTAGGAGAGCCTATTTTTCTCTTTGTTTCCTTAGTGATTATTTTCCTTGTATTTGACAGGTTTCTTTGTGTTGGTTAGATTTTATAGCTAAAGTTTGTTACCTAATGGGGTAGCCAACAGCAAGTTGAACCATACCTTAGTCGGCTCTTACGACACGGCTTGTATGTCGCAATATAACCATTGTTTGCCTCCCTCACGTCTGTTCGATTTCTTCATTACAGTGTGATATTACATATTTACATATTGAATAATTTCTCTAAAATTAGATATTTTCTAAATATTGATGATAACAGCTGGGACTGAACAGATTTACAAATTACTCTTACCAGCATTTTAGTTCTGAATTTACGATGACCTAGTTGTTTTATAGTTACTGTAACTTATTAATATTTCATTATTTCTATATGAGGGTTGACTCAAAATGTTCAACAAATAACATTTATTATTATTATGTTTGTAACATATTTTTCTACTAAAATAATGCTAGTTACCATTTGTTCCTTTATTACTTTGTTATGTTTTATTTTTAATAATCCGCAACAGCTGCTATGGAGTGTGTGTACTGTCGTCTGGATTTGAAGCAGATCGCTCAAGTAACACACAGTTTTTGAATATATAATGAGCACTTTGAATTGTTAACGTTACATATATCAAGCTAGAAACAACTATTAAACCAGATTATATAGGTTCATTCTGTTAGAGTTATTGATTGTTATTGCACATTATTGATAACTCAGCTCATGTTTACATTCATTGTAGCAGTTATGAGCTGATCTGATCTAGCATTTTATATTGGAAACCCCTGTAATATATTTTTTAAAATATTTATCACAGCTCACAGTTATGATGATGATGTGCACACCTTCAATGATGATGTACACACCTTCAATGATGATGTACACACCTTCAATGATGATGTACACACCTTCAATGATGATGTACACACATTCACTGATGATGTACATACCTTTAATGATGACGTGCACACCTTCAATGATGATGTGCACACCTTCAATGATGATGCTGTGCACACCTTCAATGATGATGGACAAACCCTGAATGTTGATGTTAGCACTGTATTGAGTTATGTATTATATTTCTTATTGAACCGACGTCATACACTCATGGGAGACTAGATGTTCAGTCTCCTCCAACATATATCGAAGGGTACGCATACTGATGGTTCATGTGACTTCCTGGTTAAACACACTCCCCACTTTGCCCTTCTGCCAGTACTTGTACAACTTGTACATACAGTATCTAATATATTAGTGTATCAAGTAAATACAAAACTATTGTTAAATCTGATTATCTTCGGGTCATTGAGTTGAAAGTTCAACAAGATTGATCTTGTGTTCGAAGTGCATGGAACTACTAATATGATGGCTTGTAAACGTACACTACCAAAAATATCAATTTTGTATTTCGATATTAAATAAAATCTGTCTTGTTTTATTAATCGGTAAGTAGTTCATTTGAAGACGACGCTGGAGATGGATCGGGCATGTGATGCGCATGGAGACTGGCTCTGACACGAAAACTGCACTGAGATGGACTCCAGAGGGTAAACGAAAACGTGGAAGACCCAAGACAACCTGAAGGAGAACTATAGAGCAAGAACTGTAAGAAATGAATCATAGCTGGAAAACAATACAGAGGAAGGCCATGAATAGAGAAGAATGGTGTGTGTTTGTTGCTGCCCTAAACGCCAAGGGCATAACAGGCTAAAGAGAGAGAGATTAACAAGCAATACACACATCTCCGTTCCATGAGGTAACAATGTGTAAATTATCATTGGTTGATATGATAGGAACATCGATATTGCACTTTTGTGAATAACCATGTGTTCTCCCAATAGATATATACGTTGGTTACTAGATATATACGTTGGTTACTAGATATATACGTTGGTTACTAGACATATACGTTGGTTACTAGATATATACGTTGGTTACTAGATATAACAACGAAAGCTGCATTATTGTAGTGGTATTTTCACTTCTTAAGCATCGTCTGGAGTCAATTCTACAGTGGGAATGCAATTTATTTTTGACCGCAATGGCTCTCAGGTCGACACATCCTAAATTGAGTTCCAGAAAAGTACTGGAAGGCGAGCATGATGCAGGTATGAAAACGGATTTCTTTACTTTTACATAAATACCGATAGGTAGATATATACACAGACATCCTACAATACCTGAATATCAAGAGCATTTGCTCATAAATAACATCATGTCCCGGAAGATGAAATATTTTGACCACATTAACCGCCACAGTGGTCTGAAGAGAAAGGTAATGGAAGGCATGATTCCTGGAAAACGAGGCAAGGGACGACTAAGACGAAGATGGTAGCAGGACATCAAAGAAACCTTGAACATGACGCTGGAAGAAGCAGGAGAACTTGCAAGAGACATAGAGCTTTTCAGGCGGGCTGTGATGAGTTTCGCAAGGGACATGCTACTACTTGAGATATATACATATGTATGTGTATGTGACATGTGTCTATGTACGTATGTGTACATAGATAAAATCAAAGATAACAGGCAAAGATATAATCACGATATTTACTTTCAAACATCAATGAAACATGTAACTAACAAGAAAATATTACTAACAAATAATACATCAGCCCGAGCACAAAGTTCTTATTCTAGTGAAGTAATATTCCATAAACAAAAATGTGAATATGCATCTTTTGAGCTAGCTAAAGAGAAGTTGGTTATCTAACATTTTTTCTCTATTTATCTTCATTATATAAATGTTGTATACAATTATCCAACGTTCAAAGATGCGTGGTTATAACGTTTTAATGGTTGGGGATTATTAGATGAAAATAGTTTGCTTTGGTTTATTAATGTTTTTAACATCATTTCTTTCATGTTACAGTACACAAACATTATCTCGCAAGAAAATCGTTTTGTGAGAATTATGAATACAGAATATCATATTTCTAGAATATATGTCAGACTGATTCTCAACAGTTCAAACAAAAACTAAGGTCAATGACACTGTGTTGTTTCATGTAAATAAGTTGATGTACAGATCAACAACTATAACTTTCAATCAATTAAGTGTCATGTCAGCAGGCGTAGGCGATCATGTATCACCACAACTCTCTATGCTTGGTGCATGTAATCAGTTTTGACGTCGATCTTGTGTCGAACTATGGTGTCAGGTCATCCAACATCTTCTTCCTCTGTCTTCCACGATCTCTTCCTCCCTGAATTTTACCTGTTGTCACCACATGTTCTAAATCTTCTCTTCGCATTATATGCCCCAAAAACCTTGATTGTCTTAATCTTTTGATAAGGTTTCTTTTTGTGCAGGCTTGATTTAAAACTTCCTCAATTGTTTTCTTTGCTATCCATGGAATTTTCATCATTCTTCTGTAACACCACATCTCTGTGGGTTCCAATGATCTTATTGACTGTTTGTTCATTGTCCATGAGTCGCTGCCATACATAAGTATTGGTTCAATATAACACTGGAGTACTCGTTTTCGGAATGTTATTGATAGTGAATTCACGCATAGTGTGTTCCTCATTTTCATAAAAGCTGCTTTCGTTTGAGCTATTCTACTCCTAATCTCTGTTGTACTTCTTCTATCTGATGTTAGGAATGTTCCTAGATACTTGAATCGATGGACTTGTTTCAGTGTTGTGTTATTTATTTTGATATTAAATTTTGGTGTTTCTACTATATAAATATATTAGTCAAACAAAGAATAACGTTTACTTTGTCTTTCTCTTCACATTTGTCGTCTACAAAACGTTGTGTAAAATTTGAGTATATGTTTTTGAGACAAGTTTATAACACTAACTATTCTGTCAAGTATCTAACACTAACTATTCAGTCAAGTACGTAACACTAACTGTTCAGTCAAGTATCTAACACTAACTGTTCAGTCAAGTATCTAACACTAACTGTTCTGTCAAGTATGTAACACTAACTATTCTGTCAAGTATCTAACACTAACTATTCTGTCAAGTATCTAACACTAACTATTCTGTCAAGTATCTAACACTAACTATTCTGTCAATTATGTAACATTAACTATTCAGTCAAGTATCTAACACTAACTATTCATATAACAATAAATAAACTTGCTAATAGGTTGAAAGTGTCGTGTCTTGACTTCAAGAGGCTATAATCCTTAAAGAATCGAACCAAACAAGTTGGAGATTGTCACTGACTAGAGAGTGAGAGTGAGAGTGAGAGAGAGAGAGAAAGAGAGAGAGACAAAGAGAGAGAGAGAGCAAATTCGAACAATAGTGCATGGCGAAATAGGAAGAACTGGTACGATATTCGCAAAAACCGCAGTCTTGATGTAAATTTAGCAGAACACCAATAAACGTCTTGATGTAAATTTAGCAGAACAGCAATAAACGTCTTGATGTAAATTTAGCAGAACACCAATAAACGTCTTGATGTAAATTTAGCAGAACACCAATAAACGTCTTGATGTAAATTTAGCAGAACACCACTAAATGTCTTGATGTAAATTAAGCAGAACACCACTAAATGTCTTGATGTAAATTTAGCAGAATGTCAATAAACGTCTTGACGTAAGAAATAAGGAATGGTCAACAAGTGGTGAACTGAAAAAACAAAGACAAACAAAATAGGCTAGCTTGCCCGAGCAAAGAACAGACGGCAATAGAGATCTAGCTCAGCCAACCTTTCATGAGGAGAGTAATTTTGTGTGTGGGAAGTAGTTTGTGGACCGATTACTATCATTCACTGGAAAACTACAGCCACTTCCTAGAGCAGGTTAACCGTGGCGATACAGCATCTTACTGACAGGGAGAGGGGGTGTGCAGACCTACTTGGACAGGAGGAAGCAGCCTAGTGAGACGCGAAGATGGCTCACACCTCCGGAAGCAGCTTATGGTGCCTTGTTAATCCAACAGTAAGGCATATACGGGGTAACTGCTGTTTCCAGTATTTTATCACAAATGTTAGTTGGTGCTTGAATAGCCTTTCCAGGAACAGACCGAAGCAGTAGAATTTGAGAAACCTGCTGGTGAGATTTAAACAAACACTTGAAAAAGCAAGAAATCCTACAATGTACACTCTCCTCTACCTGAGACGTCTTTAGCGTCTGGGCCATATCTCGCGCAAGGAAGATGTTTGAATACCCAAGTATCACCTTATAGAGAGCTATACTCCAGGACGAGACCAACAAGAAGACCCCAGATGTGATGATATAAGGATGTCTGTAAGATGTGATGTCGCTTGATATAATACATACACACAGGGAAACTGTTTCCAAAGACAGATGCACATGGCGATAGGATGTATGGACTGTTGTATTGTTAGCACAGTCTGATCAAACAAGCATGAAAAAAGACTTGACATTTACATGCCCTCTTATGTCAAGAGACCTGGCTCACCATTTAGGTGTAATAATTGTAACAGAGACTTTTACTCCTGCTTCAGTTTCAATTCACCAACAGAGCAGTGAAGTATTTATCCAGCACCACAACTCTTATGTTCTCTCTCTCGAGAAAGATGCCTACTACTACAAGTGGTAAACATACTTGGAAGGTGAGACACACATCTTCTCCAGTCAACAGCTGTTACTTTACCTAGCATGCTGTAGGAAACATGTTCTCAATACAACAGTATATTCAGCAGACAGGTACGAAATATACTTTTTTGAAATCAGTAACGGTAAACTTATTACTCAGAAGGTGACTAATATTTTTCAGAGTCCAGTAACGATAAGTTGGCAAAGGCAACAGGTGTAAACAAAACACTTCACAATAAAACAACGGTAAACGTGTCACACCGAAGAGACATAATTTCTTCGGAAGTTTAGGTAGCATAGAACGTATATATGGGTGAAAGTTATGGGATATACAAGCAGGACCGTGCGGTATATTTTCTTAGTGTGATGCAACTCTTCGAAGTGCCGCCCCATAATGTTTTTTCTTTAAAATAACCTTAGATTGTGATTTTAAAAAATAGCACAAAATGTACGAATACTAAATCGTATACATCAATATCGGAATAACATAGACCAATACAGAAAAGCGTTGCGTAAAGATTTTTAATTATTGAATAGTTCTAAATGTATTTTAATGTCTGTGCTTATGCCGCTTCCTTACGGTCCCGCCTAATGCGGCCGCATCCTTACGGTCCCGCCTAATGCGGCCACCTCTCCCTATCATAACAACGAATGGCCCTGTATACAAGCAATAAATAAATGAAAAATAGCCTATTTCGGAAAACATCTTTGTAACTTTAGGCGGGAGACCCACCCAGAACAAGGGTTGTCTTTTTTTTTTTAAATTAACAGAAAAAACTAACAAACATATTGTCATACAATTTGGCCACATGTTGAAAAAGACATTGTTTTTGATGATAAACAACGTTTAGTGTATGCAGTGTAATTAGTTATTTTAAAAATAATTTCTTTGCTTGAAAATATATATGACACTCGCCAGTGCAACGGAGTTTGTGTACTGCCACTGAGAAGAAGATTAATGCAGTCAATCAGAAAGCGAGCAGTACCAATATAAGATGACTACAAAAAAAATGAATATATTAGGTATCAATGCGCACCACAGAACACTATATAATCGACTTTAAAAGTCGCATGTATAAATAATACAAGATTGATGATTCAGTCATGCATTCACGAGGATAGGAGCTCCAGACTGCCAGGAGACATAGTTTAAGACTGACCCAAATACGATATACTGTGACAAACTTACTGGCCCAGAGAAACAACACTGGGAAAACACTGGAACGAAAATGACACATCTTTGTGTGAAGTTTATACACAAAGCATTACTGTAGGTCAGCGGTTCCCATACATTGCATTACTGAGGACCCCCTATTAAATATATTTTGCTGCCGCGGACATCCAAAAGTTTCTATATATAAAAATCGTTTAGTGATGGTGTTATTAATACACCACACGAACAGTCAATCTGGCTAAAATTTCTCAGACTACGGGAAACTTCAAATTATCTGTAATTTTGTCCTGCCAGACATTTAGACTCTGGTCTGGTCCGGATCCTTTGGTTTCGCTGAGAAACTAGTTTACCACTGTTTTCTGTTTTTATACATGTTTTCAAAATTTATTTTTCTATTTGAAATGTCAAATATCATATACCAACACAAGACATATATGGAAAGATATAAAATTCCCAGAGCTGAATGAGAACATCACAGGGATAGCAGGCAAAAACCAACAAACAAGTGAAGAAAGAAAATTTCTGGCCACCGAGTACCTAAAGGAACACTTTCCTAACAGCAGATGGACCCATGTATACACAGATGGGTCTGCAGCAAATGCAACTTAAAATGGAGGAGGAGGAGCCCTCATAGTGCTCAGTGACATGAAACTCAGGAAGCTAAAATTAGCGACAGGAAGGTTCTCCAGCAATTACAGAGCAGAGGCAGATGCCCTAAAAGCGGTAGCAGAAGCCATAGTGTCAGAGGAACAAGTAAATGAAAACCTGGAATTTCTTACTGATGCCCTGTCAGTAATGAATAATAATAATAATAATTCCTCTCGTACCGTTATACGTTACATAGGGCCTGCAAGTAATTTCTCCATACCGCTCTATCCTGGGCAACTCGCTCAATCTCCTCCATGGAACTGAGACCGATATTTCCTGCCTCTCTCAGCAAAGTTCGTTTCAGGGTCTCCTTAGGTCGACCTCTCTTTCTTGAACCCTTTGCATCCCACTTCAATGCCTGCTTTTCTATTCGCTGTTCATTTCTCCTCAAGGTGTGCCCAACATATCTCATTCTTCTGTTTCTTATAACAGTTTTTACTGCTCTAAAAATCAAGACGATAACAACTTGAAGGAACTGCAAGCATCACTACACCAAGTATGCAACATCTTCTCTAGAGTGGTAATACAGTAGGTACCATCTCACTGCGGAATACCTGGCAATGAGACTGCGGACATATTGGCAAAAGCAGGAAGCAGGCTACCACAGACAGACACCAGTATCACATATGAGGAAGCAAAAGTACGGATAAAAATGGCCTACAAGAACAAATAGCTGAGAGATCACCCAGGGCATGAAAAGGACGATGCATACCACCAACTAAGTAGAGAGGAACAGGTTGTCATTTTTCGTCTACGAACAGGGCACAATAGGCTGAGGTACCATCTGTTTAACAAGTATAAAATAGGCCCATCTGACATATGTACATGTGGCAACAGCAAGATGACAGAGACACACATACTGCAAGAATGTCCAATATACACGGAACAGAGAGAAAACACATGGCCAATCCCCGTATCAGTCCAAGACAAGCGTTATGGAGATGTACATAGACTCCGGTTGACCACTAACTACAAATCGATGTCAGTCCAAGACAAGCGTTATGGAGATGTACATAGACTCCGGTTGACCACTAACTACTTTAAAAGTATACAAATCGATGTCAGTCCAAGACAAGCTATACGGAGATGTACATAGACTCCGGTTGACCACTAACTACTTTAAAAGTATACAAATCGATGTCAGTCCAAGACAAGCTATACGGAGATGTACATGGACTCGGTTGACCACTAACTACTTTAAAAGTATACAAATCGATGTCAGTCCAGGACAAGCTATACGGAGATGTACATAGACTCCGGTTGACCACTAACTACTTTAAAAGTATACAAATCCATGTCTGAAAACGTTGGAAGAAGATAATATGTCTTCAAGCGCTTGACGACCCCATGTGAGTACCTCGCGAGACCCCTAGGGTACGCGGATCCCAGTTTAGGAAACGATGATCTATCACAATGACTACGATATCATTTTAATCACATCGTCTCCGTGATTATCTTAATCCCATTGTTTAACCCTGGCACATTTAATTTGTGAACAATGTCAATAAACACATTCGTAAATTCTTATTTCCCTGAACGTCTTACAATGAATATATATCTCATACCAAAACAAAATGATATTTGAAATGAGCACATAATGTCACGAGGATCAATTGAAAGATGTCACACCCCACGTGCAGTGTATTCCCATTTATTGTCTGTAAACGCCTTCAGCAACAAAAAGTTGCTAAAGACCAGATAAATTGTTGTTTGTTGACGTTGCCTGATTGTCCATGCTCTTAGCAACGCTATATAGGAGAGGCCAACTCATTATTTTTTTCATTATCAAAATACGTTTATCTTCTTATATACGTTATCGCTCTCTCTCTCTTTCTTTATGGCCTAAGCTTCTTTAAAGTTCACAGGTTATTCTTTTGTTTCTCACTCCATACGTTTTTCTGTGTGCTCCACCCTTGCCATTTGCAATCTTTACATTTGTTAGAAAAATGTCAGCCATTCCATGAGGATCATTGTGATAGCCATCTTCATAATCATCATCGTCTACATTTTCCTCATCGTGTTTGCTACTGTTTAAGTGTTAGTTTAAATGTTTTATTCTTTACTCATTTCTCTTTTCTTTCTTCTATATTCAGGTATTGCTTTCTTCTTTTCATTTTTCTTTATTCTATTTTATCGAAATGCAATTTCTTTCTTCAATTCAATTTTCTTGATGTTTTTTTTTTTTTGGTTCTCTCTTTTATCGTTTAGTTTAGTTTTTATTTTCTTGCTTTTCTTTCCTCGCTCCACTTTATTTTCTTCTATTCTCTTGTATTTCATTCTTCGTCTTATTTTTTTTTTCTACTTTTCTTTTACTTTTCTTGTTTCGTAATCCTAGGCTGCCTCACAGTGTCGGTATAAGGAGATGTTTCTAGCAAGGACTCTTGTGTGTGCGTTTCTTCTCTTATTGCCCATGTTTTTTCTTCTCTTATTGTCCATGTTTTTTCTGTAATACACATTTAGCATGGATAACCTTTTATCTTGTATCAGATTAGTATTGCCATTTAAGACGCACTATCTGTTGGTAATCTACTTATGTGATCGAACCATTTAATTTGTTGCTTCTTAATGAAGTTCAGTATTGATGGTCTACTCACTTTTGTCCTAATGTCTTCATTACAAGTAATGCTGAATGGTCACATTTTTCATGTTTCTATAAGCATAAACGGTGGCGTATGTGGCTTAGGGTGGGAGGGGGATAGTGACTCAGTCTATTAACCCCGACATCCTGAGTTAAAATTACGCTGCGGACAGTTTGGTTGTAAATTGTTTCGAGTGATTTTTACAAAAGGACGATGGCACCACCCGTTCAGACAGCAATGACAAACTACTGAACTTAATAATGCCTAGAAAAATCACAAACAGAGTTAAAAAGCTTGGGTTGATTCGCAAATTCCTATAAAGGATATAAAATTATTTTTTAATAAGCATAAACACATGTAATTAAACCACTGTCGGCTTACTAGTTCAGTCAAAAAAAGAAATTATGATACGAATTGGCAAAGCAACATCAGCTTTTAAAAGTCTAAATAAAATATGGAACTGCAAATTATATAGTATTAAAACTAAATTACGAATTTTCAATTCAAATGTTGTATCAATCCTAACATATGCCAGCAGAGTTGGAAAATGACTAAAGATATAGAAAGCAAGTTGAATGCATTTGAAAATAGATGTCTGCGAAAAATAATGAATATAAAATGGAATGAATTCAGGAGAAGTGATGAAATCAGATTCATGTCTGGTCAACCACTAGTGACAACTGTTATAAGAGAGAGAAGATGGAGATATGTTGGGCACACCTTGAGGAGAAATGATCAAGAATATCAAAGCAGGCATTGAAGTGGGATACAAAGGGTTCAAGAAAGAGAGGTCGACCTAAGGAGACCCTGAAACGAACTTTGCTGAGAGAGCCAAGAGGTATCGATCTCAGTTCCATAGATGAGATTGAGCGAGTTGCCCAGGATAGAGCGGTATGTGGAAGTTACTTGCAGGCCCTATGTAACGTATAACGGTACGAGAGGAATTATTATTATTATTATTCGTAGGATCTTTCTGTAGCATTTAGTTTCTAAGGACTGGATTTTCGTTCTTGTTTTTATTTTTGCTACACAAGTTTCTTTGATGAGTTTGAATTTCATGCTACAGTTCATGAATTATGTCAGCACATAGATCATGGTTGGTTCTATGGACAGAGAGTGTTGAACTACACTGAGAGAGAGAGAGTGTGTGAGAGAGAGAGAGAGCGATGGAGAGGACGATGACTAAACAGTGGTATTGTATTTCAATATGTAAATGACTGAGCGTCTGAATGAGTAAATGTGTGAGTGTGAATGGTTTAGTGAGCAAGTAAGATTTCCTTCCTGACGAGATATAACTATGTGTGTAAGACGGGCAATATGTTACATGACTAAGTTTATGATACGTACGAGATATAAGTATGTGTGTAAGACGGGCAATATGTTACATGACTAAGTTTATGATACGTACGAGATATAAGTATGTGTGTAAGACGGGCAATATGTTACATGACTAAGTTTATGATACGTACGAGATATAAGTATGCGTGTAAGACGGGCAATATGTTACATGACTAAGTTTATGATACGTAAGAGATATAAGTATGCGTGTAAGACGGGCAATATGTTACATGACTAAGTTTATGATACAGTGAGATATAAGTATGGTTAAGACGGGCAATATGTGACATGACTAAGTTTATGATACGTACGAGATATAACTATGCGTGTAAGACGGGCAATATGTTACATGACTAAGTTTATGATACGTACGAGATATAACTATGCGTGTAAGACGGGCAATATGTTACATGACTAAGTTTATGATACGTAAGAGATATAAGTATGCGTGTAAGACGGGCAATATGTGACATGACTAAGTTTATGATACGTACGAGATATAAGTATGCGTGTAAGACGGGCAATATGTTACATGACTAAGTTTATGATACGTACGAGATATAAGTATGCGTGTAAGACGGGTAATATGTTACATGACTAAGTTTATGATACGTAAGAGATATAAGTATGCGTGTAAGACGGGCAATATGTGACATGACTAAGTTTATGATACGAGCGAGATATAAGTATGCGTGTAAGACGGGCAATATGTGACATGACTAAGTTTATGATACGTACGAGATATAACTATGCGTGTAAGACGGGCAATATGTTACATGACTAAGTTTATGTTACGTACGAGATATAAGTATGCGTGTAAGACGGGTAATATGTTACATGACTAAGTTTGTGATACGTACGAGATATAAGTATGTGTGTAAGACGGGCAATATGTGACATGACTAAGTTTGTGATACGTACGAGATATAAGTATGCGTGTAAGACGGGTAATATGTTACATGACTAATTTTGTGATACGTACGAGATATAACTATGCGTGTAAGACGGGTAATATGTGACATGTCTAAGTTTAAGAAAGATTCAATAGAAGTATGTGTTCTTATTTAACATACAAGTTTCTTGCAGACACGATCCCTGAGAGAAAGTGTAGGTTTCCGCTTGTAACTACTAAACGCAGTTGCGGCTCGTCATTAAGGACCAGAGAGGCCGGGCCCCACCAAAAATAACGAATAACGTGAATTTATTATTTAATAAATTAAAATACAACCTAACCTAAAACCATGTTTTTCCCGAAAATGTGTGTCTGGCCCCACCAACAAAAACGAGCACGAGCCGCCACTGACTAAACGTATAAATATATACAATCAGGACACACCCACTTACCAACATACACACAAAAACGAGAACGAGCCGCCACTGACTAAACGTATAAATATATACAATCAGGACACACCCACTTACCAACATACAAACAAAAACACAGACAATTTCTCTCGAATAATTCTTCCAGAAGTTATGCCCTTTAAACGTCAATCTTCCTGTATAGAATAAATTCATACACTCCACATACAATTGTTACTTTTATATTTCAGAGAAAATCACATATTTTATTTCAGATTTATATCTTTGCTATATTGGATATTTTCATTCATTATCAACTTGTATATCTAGCATTGACAGGTGAAAATCTGTAGCTCAAGCGGTAGTGAGCTTGATCACAAACCCAAGCGTACCTGGTTCAAACCCCACGATAGCCAAGTTTGAAAGCAAATTCGTTTCCGTGGGATTTTTACAAAGGGTAAAAATAGACCTCACCGTTCAGAAAGCAATAACAAACTACTGAACGTATAAGTCGTGCCTAGAAAATCAAAGACTCGTTTACTGTGGTTGATGGCTACGTCCTTTAGGATATACCACGATTTTCATTCTCTCATTTACCCGTTACTTCTCTTGTATCCGTTTTTTGTTTCCACATGTTCCTGTCTGTTTCTAGTCTCTATCCTGTGTCTCGGAATCATAGACACTTACATCTTTGTATTGTCTGGAATTAATTCTTCTTCTGTTAGTTCTGACTAGTCTCACAGTAATACTTGCTTTCCCTTCTTTCTCTCTATTATTTGAGAAAGATAACTAGAGAGATACAGAAGGCTCACATTCACAACGAAGTGTTCATTATTGTGTCTGATGTGTGTTTCTACGTATGGGAAGAAAATAGCTTGCCTTCCTTGTTTCATGCAGTTTTGTCTTCTATATACAGGCTGTTTGTCAAGTCTCACACCAATTCATATGTAGAAAAATGTGAAAAATAAAGTACATGACGTCATAAAAATGTGTTCCATAGTCAATTGTGGTGCAATATGCAGTAAATGACTATTGTCTGCTGTGGTAATTCCTTTCACTCAAACCATAATGATGTTTTCAACTGAAGAAAGAATATTTGACAATATGAAGAAACGTGTACAGACATATCTTGAAGACCGTGGTGGATATTTCAAACATCTGTTATAATGAATATTTCATTTGTTCTTTTTTAATTTACCCAGAACATAGTAGCCCATAGCAGTAACTATTGTGACTAATTTCACTACTTTGTTTTAGTACATTTTTGTGATAATGTAATGTACTACATTTTTGTGATAATGTAATGTACTACATTTGTCAAGCTGATGTATATATCAAGTGTTGTGAGACTTACAAACACCTTGTATTTGTGAAACATTAAACAGACTCTTTGTTTATGCAGTTTGTCTTTATATATTTATGAAACATTAAACACTTTTATTTATGCAGTTTGTCTTTATATATTTATGAAACATTAAACTACTTCTTGTTTATGCAGTTTGTCTTCTATATATTTATGAAACATTAAACCTACTTTCTTGTGCTTCTTGCCAGTTCATGTTTTCTTCTATATATTTATGAAACATTAAACCGACTTACTTATTGTATGCAGTTTGTCTTCTATATATTTGTGACAAATTAAACAATCTGACTTCATGAACCTCCTCATATTTCTGTGCTCAGTATTGCCAATCAACAGATTTTGACTATCTTTCATTCAATGCCGTATAATATCTCTCTGTCGTTATTTGTCTTTCTTTCCATCAAATTTTCTTTCTGTCACAATATGTTCAAGTCCCCGTCTACCTATTACATATCCAAAATGTAGTGACAGTATTAGAAGGACGGTGGGCGTCTGTAGCTTAAGAGGTAGTGAGCTCGATCACAACTCAAGCGTAACTGGTTCAAACTCCACAGAGGTCAATTTTTGAATGTTTTTTGCAGCGGCAGTCATGGCTAACGCCTGTATTTACAGGGGGCAAACGCAGAAGTTGAAGAGAAGGAAGACCACCAAAACGATAAGGAGATAACAGTGAAATAGACCTAGAAATACAAGGAGACAATAAATGAGAAGAAAAGGCTAGAAATGCAGATGAATGGAGGAGTGTGAAACTAAGCAGCAGTGAGCCCACACATGCTCGGAAAGCTGAAGAAGAATATGTATATATATATGTATGTATGTATGTGTGCGTGTCTGGATGTGTCTGTGCCTGTCTGTGTGTGTCTGTGTGTGTGTGTGTGATGGATGTTTAGCTGTGTGACAATGAACGTAAATTCAGCTCCAGACTAGACTCAATACGTGGGTCAAATGTATATTATAGGCAAAGTGATAGGTGGGCAGTTTTAAATCATAAATTGACATCGATTTGTCTAGCATCTGAATACTATCTGCAGACACATTGTCTATGATTCTCTTACCCACTTGTTGCTGGTAGATAGTTGACAGACACATTGTCTATGATTTTCTTACCCACTTGTTGCTGGTAGATAGTTGACAGACACTCATATGCTGTAAACGTTAGTGACAACATTCTACCTATTTTATGTTAGTCACAAGATGGACAGAGAAATCAAGACTAGATACCAGAAGGCAAACACAGTGACATACCAACTGTCACTGCTATTAAAACATCAAAGCATGGCAGTCAAACGACAACTGATAAACTGCATATTTATTCCAACTCTCTGCTATCAGTACCAAACATGGCCCCTGACTAAGACACAAGAAAGAAAGATTACAAGTGAAATGAGATGTCAACGAAAAGCTGTCAACGTTACAAGGCTAGATAGAGTGAGAAACGAGAATATCAGAAGCATCGTTGGTACTATACCATGCATACAGTACATCGAGAAGCAAAGATTCAAGTGGTTCGGCCATTTAATGAGAATGGAACCACATTTACTACCATCACGTGCCTACAATAATCGACACTCAAGGCGCAGAGCACGAGGCAGGCCAAGAACACGATGGATAGATAACATATCAGAGTCCCTGCAAAAGCATGAATTGACAACGTCAAGCGCAACACACCTGGCACAAGATAGAAAACTAACTCTCCACACGTCGCTTCACGGCAAATGTGGTTAAGATAAGATAAGATTTATTTGACCACATAATATCATAAATATATGACATTCTACAAGATGCTATTCTCAGATTCATCTCTGGTTACACTAGTCTTGTTCATCTTATTCAATTGATATTTATCTCACTGCTATATCTACAAGACCAGTGGTAGGCAACCACTTCTTTCTTTCTTTCTTTCTTTCTCGAATCCTGTATGCCTCACAGCGTCAGGTCAGGAAGATATTTCTAAACCACTGGCATGTGGGGGAAATCTGGACTACGGCGAGTTTTTTTTCTGGCCCGTGATGGGGCTGCTGAATATGCTGCGTGATTAGAAAATATTCCATAGCAGGAGATCAGTCTCTAAATGTAGCTACATCTCCAATTAATGTCTACAAGGACATGGTAACATTAGTACAGCAAATTTGTTGCATTGGTTTACAGTAAAAACACTAGCATGAAAATGAAAGCCATGGACAAACAAATAAGTGACATAATGTCTACATAGTTATTATCAAACCGACCAGAAACATTAGTTTGTTGATTTGGCACGGACAAGAATGACATTTTTTGCAAGTACTTTTCACACGTGCGGTGCCGGGCCTCGCAAGGGAAGCAAAATATAAAATACCACTACGTCCTACACGGCATATCGTAAGAGACGACTGAGGTAGGGGCCTAGGGAACTTACTCTAGTAAATAAAATACCACTACGTCCTACACGGCGGCATATCGTAAGAGACGACTGAGGTAGGGGCCTAGGGAACTTACTCTAGTAAATAAAATACCACTACGTCCTACACGGCGGCATATCGTAAGAGACGACTGAGGTAGGGGCCTAGGGAACTTACTCTAGTAAATAAAAAGCATCGCAGAATTCCTAAGTGCTGGATTACTTGTAGGAGCATAACTGGCATAACGTAAATCGCTCTTAGACTTATATCACATACAAATCACACAAAGGGATTAACAAGTGGTCAATATGGAGCGCTGGAAGAAGAACAAGAAAATGATGATGGAAGAACTTTTATTTATGAATAGTTTTGTTCTTCTATGAATGAAGTTTGTTATGTCAATACAATATAAATACAGATTGTATATATTCATTTGGAGAATTGGTAAAGATGATCAATATCTCATAGAGTACCTGATATTAATCGCTTTGTTCAAGAGACAAAAACATCATCCTTTCATTGACACCAATTATGTTAAAATGAGAGAGCTACATACGAGAATAACATTACGAAGTACTTTTTTGGTGGTAAAATTTTGCTAAAGACGTGCTTGAGGATGATGATAGTTCGAGACATTATAAGCACCTTCAGTGAGAGTTACACAGTCCTCTCCTCTCTCTCACTCTCTCTAGTCTGTGACGCCCTTAGCGTTTAGGTCAGCAATAAATACATTCTGTTCTATTCTTGGCCATTCTCTGTACTGGGTTCCAGAAGTGATACATTTCTTTCAATTCTTGTTCTCCTGTTCCTCTCTAGATCGATTTGAGTCTTCCATGTGTTCATTTACCCTCTGGTATATATCTCAATGAAGCTTTCATGACAGAGTTAGTCTCTATGCGTATCACATGTCCAATCCATCTCCAGTGTTTCTTTTGAATATCGAGTCCTCTTGGGTGTGGGAAAAAACCACTATGGGAATCTATTTAATTAGAGAGAAAGAGGGGATGTGGTAGGGAGAGTGTGGGAAAGGGTCGTCAGAAGTTTTACTAAGTTGGAATTGAAAGTACAGATACAACTGCCTGACACAGGCAACAAGACTGCAAAGTTGTTTTCTTTCGGATATGAAAACGGTAGTTATAAAATATATGAGAGATACGTTGTTGAATGGATGATAAGTTATATAGATGAATAGATTCATAATTTATAGATAAATGATAAGTTACATAAATAAATAGATTCATAATTTATAGATAAATGGTAAGTTATATAGATGAATAGATTCATAATTTATGGATACATGGACAGACGCGGAGATAGACTGGTAGATAGATGGACGAATATTCTTATCGTGGACAGAAAAATATATGGATTAAAAAACAGATGAATTATTGTTGATATGACTGTTAGATGATGAAGGGATTCATGAAAGCTAATATATACAGATCCAACTCATAGGATTAAATCACAATAAAACGAAGAGTGATTCATTAATACGTGAATATTCTAGAACAATAAAACAATGAGTGGTTTATTAAAAAGTGAATGTTCTAGAAGGTGGACAGAAGAAAAAAGAAGAAGATTTGAAATATGTATGAATAATAATCTTCTCCTTCTTCTTCCAACGCTCCATATCGAGCACTTGTTAACCACTATGTGTGATTTGTATGTGATCTGAGCCTAAGAGCGATTGTACGTTGTGCCAATTACGCGCCTACAAGTAGGCTAGCACATCCGATTTCTGCGATGCTTTTTATTTACTAGAGTAGCTTCTCTAGATCCTACATCATTCGCCTCTTAAAACATGCCTTGTAAATCGTAGTGGTACTATTCTTTGCTCCTTCGGGCCCCGGCACCACACTGGTGACAGTTTGAATAAGTTTATAATTCCTCTCTTACCGTTATACGTTACATAGGGTCTGCAAGCAAGTTCTCCATACCGCTCTATCCTGGGTAAATCGCTCAGTCTTCTCCGTGGAATTGAGTCCAATATTTTATGCCTCTCTCAGCAAAGTTCGCTTCAGGGTCTCCTTAGGTCGACCTCTCTTTCTTGAACCATTTGCATCCCACTTCAATGCTTACTTTGATATTTTTATATGTATATATATATAAAAGCCAAAGGATTGACTTCATTGCACCGGGTTTCACCCCATACGGCTCGGTCCCTCTCCGCAGATATGGCACGCCACCTGCCGAGAGTATTGCACAAAGCACGAACTCGTAGCTCCAGCAACAATCCTAGGGGTTTCTGAAAAAACTGCACTCGTCAACAGAATGGCGCGGTCCGGACTCGAACCCACGACCTTCGACTCAGATTTAGTCACAGAGACCCCCAAATATATATATTGAGAGAGAGGGAGAGACAGACAGATAGAAAAGAGAAAGAGAGACAGAGATAGAGAGAAAGAGATAGAGAGAGAGACATAGAGAGAGATGAGAGAGAGATGAGAGAGAGATAGACAGAGATAGAGAGAGAACACACATAGTTTTTACAAGAACTAGATACGTGCAAGTTAGATGTTAAATACAAAAATGATGTTCTAGACTTGCATCTCTCACGTTATCAGACACACAAGTAACATAATCAGAGATTTATATATACAAAAATGGAAAAGTTTTCTGTAAGTTCTCTCATTCTTGGGGAGGAGGGGCGGGGGGAACATGAGTGACATCATTTTTCTATGTACAAAAATATCGTCTCTTCATGCAGTGGCGGCTTGTGGTCATTTTTGTTGGTGGGGCCAGATATAAATTTTCGGAAAAATCATGGTTTCGGTTAGGTTATATTTTAATGTATAAAATAATAAATACATGTTACACCTTATTTTTGGTGGTGCACGGCCCCACTGGAACTTAGTGACGAGCCGCCACTGTCTTCATGTATTTGCTACTTTCAGAAAACTGTATTTCATCATTACTTTTAAAGCTACAGATGCGTGCAATACAATTTAGAAATTATTGATAACTCGAGCTTCAATATTTTGATAAATTCAGTTAAACAGCAACTAATACTAAAAAATGATTCACTTATCGTTCAATAATTCGCCACTTCTAAACGATGATTAGAAGGGAAGAAATATTGCATTCCAAGACACATCTAAATTGAATGAAATAATAAACAATTTCTGCTAAAGTGGAAACTTGTCTGTAAATAGATTTGTATCCCTATAACGCGTTTAATACAGGATATTCGACTTGAAAATATGAAGGCAATACGTTTTAGGGTAAATAAAAAGGGGGAGACGATTACAAAAGGGAACTAACTTGTCGCCAGATAGAATTCAGTTTTAATGGATCAATCTAGAAATAGGCAGAATGTCATGAATTTGTCAGGTTTTCGATAATAAATAACAATACGAGATCATTAATATGTAAATTAGAGTGGATATAATCAAATGGTTATAGATTGCTTGTACTGGGTTGTATTACATTAATAATGACATGAGAGGATATATATTCATTTGAACACGACATTTGGTTAACACAGTGTTTCCCAAACTGGTTCATCGGGGTACTCACAGGAGGTCATCAAGCGCTTGAAGAAATATTATGGTCTTTGACATTTCCAAATAGAAAAATAAATTTCAAAAACATGTATAAAAATAGTGGTAAACTAGTTCCTCTGTGAAATCAAAGGATCTGGACCAGGCGGAGTCTGAATGCCTAACAGGACAAAATTAAAGATCATATGAAGTTTCCAGCAGTCTGAGAAATTAGAGCCATCTTGACAGTTGAAGTCAGGTAATAATATCTCCATCGTTAAAAGATTTTCATATATAGAAACTTTTGGGGTCCGCTGCAGAAAAATGTATTTAAACTGGGGTCCACGATAATGCAGAGTTTGGGAACCGCTGGTCTAACTGGTACTCATATACTTTTACAGGGGTCCACGATAATGCAGAGTTTGGGAACCGCTGGTCTAACTGATACTCATATACTTTTACACATCTCTCCCAAACATACACACTGATTTTCTCTCACATATACACACTGGCCCCCATTATAATTATTTACACTCGCACCAACTCTAGTACACGCATATATATATATATATATATATATATATATATATATATATATATATATATATATACACACACACACACACTCACACACGAGCACACGTCGAAGACAAATACAAACGCACTTTCCTTGACTCTTGTATCTCCTACTCTATTAATCACAGAGAAGCAGATAGCCAGATTATACAGGGTGTTCAAGATAAAAGTAGCACAATTGAAAAATCAAAAGTTGCCAGGTACACATTGCGTTTTGTCTATTTAATATTTAAACCGGTTATAACTAGCTTGCCCTTTCGTCACATTGGTTCATCGCCCCTTCCCGCAACATAATTACACACCATCGTAAAAAGACTCGCTCACTTGACCTATACTATGTCATAATTGAATCTTTCATTTTCATAATCATATGCCGTTGACAGCTTGACGGCTGCTTTTATCTTGAACACCCTGTATACTTCTATATGTTTATTCCAACATTACTTCAAAGCATTATTGAGTCATCTAACACAGGTATAATATGCACTATGCATGTTTATGGCAAATTCTCAGAGTATTTTATAATGCAAAGTCACGTAAATTAAAGCAAGGTTGTGTAGTAGAACATATTCTCTAAAGTATATACTTTTAACTATTCCTAAAATATACATTTAGCCAGGACCGTACCGTGCTATGATACAGAGAGGCGGTCGCATCAGGCGGCATGATAAGGGGCGGCATGATAAGGGGGCGGCATAAGCAGCAAAATCAAAATTACAATTGAAGGTTATTTTGAAGAAAAAAGATTTAAGAGGCGGTATTTCGAAGACTTGCATCATACTGAGAAAATATACCGCACGGCCCTGCATTTAACCATCAGAATGGAGGTATTATCATCAATTCTTACATCATCCTGTCTCTAGCAATTCTTACACTCATCCTGCTATCTACAATTCATTACACTCATCTGCTCTTACAGATTTAGACTCATCCTGCTCTCTACAATTTACCTCATCCTGCTCTCTACATCTTACACCATCCTGCTTCACAATTCTTACACTCATCCTGCTCTCTACAATTCTTACATTCATCCTGCTCTCTACAATTCTTACACTCATCCTGCTCTCTACAATTCTTACACTCATCCTGCTCTCTACAATTCTTACATTCATCCTGCTCTCTACAATTCTTACACTCATCCTGCTCTCTACAATTCTTACACTCATCCTGCTCTCTACAATTCTCAAAGACAGAAAGACGCGACCATGATTAGGAAGACAATAACCAGAGAACTTCTGTATGAGGATGATGCTGCAATTAGAGCACAGTCGTAGAAGCAACTACAAAAGCTAATATATGCAATCTCTGATACCTGCTGTGATTTTGATCATATAGTCCAAAAAAAAGCACATATAATTTATAATTTAACTGATCCGGTAGGTACCGTCGCTTTAAAGATGTGCTCGTCTTATCGTATGGACGTATCGTCGTTAGAGAGATTCGAAATATGTTGCTGCTAGTGCATTACTTTCCGTTCCTATTCGACTTTTATATTAACTCAATATTACCACCCAAACAGAAACATAAAATGTGCACAAAAACAGCGTATTGCAGCCATGGCTAGATTGAAGAAACCATCATCAATACATTTCGGTGAATGTGTATTCCATTCTCTTTCTTACATAGAGATATCTCAGCAACAGAGCACCAACACCGTAACCCAGGCAATGTGTATTCCATTCTCTTTCTTACATAGAGATATATCAGCGACAGAGCACCAACACCGTAACCCAGGCAATGTGTACTCAGTTCTCATTCTTATATAGAGATATCTCAGCGACAGAGCACCAACACCGTAACACAGGCAATGTGTATTCCATTCTCTTTCTTACATAGAGATATCTCAGCGACAGAGCACCAACTCCGTAACACAGGCAATGTGTATTCCATTCTCTTTCTTACATAGAGATATCTCAGCGACAGAGCACCAACTCCGTAACACAGGCAATGTGTATTCCATTCTCTTTCTTACATAGAGCTATCTCAGTGACAGAGCACCAACACCGTAACACAGGCAATGTGTATTCCATTCTCTTTCGTACATAGAGATATCTCAGCGACAGAGCACCAACACCGTAACCCAGGCAATGTGTATTCCATTCTCATTCTTACATAGAGATATCTCAGCGACAGAGCATCCAACACTGTAACACAGGCAATGTAGTAACTATTTCTCATTCTTACTAGAGATATCTAGCGACAGGACCAACTCCGTAACACAGGCAATGTGTACTATATTATCATTCTTACATAGAGATATCTCAGCGACAGAGCACCAACTCCGTAACACAGGCAATGTGTACTCAGTTCTCATTCTTATATAGAGATATCTCAGCGACAGAGCACCAATTCCGTAACACAGGCAATGTGTACTATATTCTCATTCTTACATAGAGATATCTCAGCGACAGAGCACCAACTCCGTAACACAGGCAATGTGTACTCAGTTCTCATTCTTATATAGAGATATCTCAGCGACAGAGCACCAATTCCGTAACACAGGCAATGTGTACTATATTCTCATTCTTACATAGAGATATCTCAGCGACAGAGCACCAACTCCGTAACACAGGCAATGTGTACTCAGTTCTCATTCTTATATAGAGATATCTCAGCGACAGAGCACCAATTCCGTAACACAGGCAATGTGTACTATATTCTCATTCTTACATAGAGATATCTCAGCGACAGAGCACCAACTCCGTAACACAGGCAATGTGTACTCAGTTCTCATTCTTATATAGAGATATCTCAGCGACAGAGCACCAACTCCGAACACAGGCGACGGTTCCCTGATGTAATTATGAAAAGAGTGAAAATGTTGTAGGAATAACTAGTTTTAATTTATATTAACGATTTTTGTATGGAAAGTAGCCTTCCATGTTACTCGTATTAATTGTTAGCTGCCAACAGTTGTTTTACTCGTTCCAGTTCCACCTAAACTTGGAATGTACGCTTTAACGTCAGCCTCTGGTAGAACTATTAACTCGTTCACGTGTGTATTGAGATACGTAATGACTAGACATATTGCCTGATTACCCTACACGTTAAGTAAGCATACTAACTACTTGTGTATAGTTATGTCAGCACATCGGCGCCGAAGAGAAACCCAAACACAAAGTAGTCATGGCAAGAAAAAGTAAATGTTAAAGATTTATTGTCTTCAACATTCGACGTTGATGTATGCATATATATATATATATATATATATATATATATATATATATATAATCATGCTTACAGAAGTAAGCAAAATGTAAACACGCATCTCATTTACCTACACATTACATCCATCATCAGTACAGGTATCCTTGTTGCAACCATGTTTTGTATTTGAATTTATTAGAGATCTAATCGAAAAATCGCTAAAAATGAAGCAAATAAAATGAGAAATAATTTGCAACTAGGATTAACAGACATTACAGTAATTGCTGACAAAAGTGTTAAGTGGTGCAACAATTAATTTTGTAATAAAAAAAAAAAAAATCAAGAAAATAGTTAATTATATTTATGAACTACATACAAGTTATAAGGATATTGAACTCAAAATATTATAAATTATACGCAGTTACATACAATAGACAATATGACATACACACACACTTTAATGCTACTACGTAGTTACATACAATAAAGAATATGACACACACACACACTTTAATGCTACTACTTTACTTTCATTTGCCATTATTTAAAGTCAGTGGCAGCTCGTCATTGAGGACCAGAGGGGCCGGGCCCACCAAAAATAATGTGTAACGTGTATTTATTATTTAATAAATTGAAATATAACCTAACCCAAAGCCATGATTTTCCCGAAAATTTGTGTCTGGTCCCACCAACAAAAACGATCACGAGCCGCCACTGTTTAAAGTTGACTTGACTTAAAGTTGATATACCAGAGCTGTATTAATCTTGAGAGAACTAATCAGTATGTGTAGGTGTTGAACAATGTTGTTTTTGTCATCATCCAATAGCTTGTCCTGAGTAGAACGTTGCCACATTAACAGTCCTTGGAAGCTTCTCGCTATCATAGGTCAGATGCTCTTCGATTGTGAGTTCCTTCTGGATATATCTAATTGTTCTCTTCTCTGTCCATAGTATACTAGGGCCTCTTCTTTAACAAGCATACTAAACAACGCATATATGCTTCTGTTCTTGAATCCCGAATGCTTCAAATGATTTCTCTCTCTCTTGCGTTCCCGGGATAGACTGATGGACCAACTTTTATCATGAATTTTACCGTGGTTTTAAAGGACTCTGTTCCTCCGTACAGCTTTTCGTGAAGCTCTGTGTTTTGGGGCCATGTTTTTTCTTATACCTGCTAACCGTTGACAGTCTTGCAGAACGTGTTCTGCCGTCATGTCCGCCTTTTGCAGGGGCACAGGCTAGTTGTGTCAATCTTAAATTTGTGGAACATGTGGGCTCGGAGTTTGTTGTGGTCGGTACGAAGGCGAAGTATGTCAACTTGTTCACTACGAGAGAGACCATAGTATCCGTTGCTGTTGGTATACTGAGGATGATCTTTTGTCCATTTGTTTCTATAGTGCGAGCCGATGGTTGTTCTGGCTTCTTCATAACTGATCTCGAGATCAGTCTGAGGTAGTCGCCCGCCTTCTTTGGCTAGTTTTTGGCTACTTCGTTTCCCCATACGTTACAGTGTGATGGTATTCACTGAATGACGGTGCGGTTGAGTGAGCGCGTTAGTTCATCGAGGGCCGTTTTGAGCTCATTCAGCTCTGTTTTGCAAACACTTTTGAGTGCCGTGATGAAATGATTGAGTATGAAAGTCTGCTTGTGGAATGGATGGACATCATTCGGAGATCACATCTCAAGGAAATGACTTGGCTGAACACACTTGAACATGCTGGAGTGCAGGGTAACGAGCGAGCTGACTTTCTTGCAAACAATGTCCCGACTTAAGCGGGAAAGAAATAAGGACAGAGCCGATGTCATAAATGCGGTACGCTCTCATTTATGTGATATGGGCGAATCACGGATACTGTAACGAGTGCGAGAATTAGGAGGTAAGTTTGGACATGCCAGACAGCATCGTCTTCATGGTAGAGAGAGAAGTTATAGTAATCAACTTCTCATGGGTATGGTCAACAACTTCTCATGGGTACGGTGGCAACTTCTCATGGGTATGGTCAACAACTTCTCATGGGTACGGTGGCAACTTCTCATGCGGATGAGTTGTGCAGCCAGGAGTTCAGGACAAACTATCATATACATTTCATGGTCAGGTTAGACAAAATATCATATACACTTCATGTGTCAGGGTTGAGGACAAACTATCATATACATCTTCATGTGTCAGGGTTGAGAACAAACTATCATATACATCTTCATGTGTCAGGGTTGAGGACAAACTATCATATACATCTTCATGTGTCAGGGTTGAGAACAAACTATCATATACATCTTCATGTGTCAGAGTTGAGGACAAACTATCAGATTATAATAAGCACTACCACAACGGGCATCTAAAGTAATATATGACAGCAGAGTTCAACTCCTGAGCTTCTCGAGGAGACACTGGTTATGAGTATCAGAGAAAGTTAGTCTACGGTGTCTTCTATCTTTATTTCGTTCATTTGAAATGTTGTATGTATATTCAATGTTGTAAACAATTATAACGCCACTGTTTTTTGGTAGCTTAAATAGATTACCATGTAGTTTTATTTCGTGTTGGTTTATTAGGTCAGCGTGTTTGCCTGAGTATATCACATTTGGGACAGTATTAAAGTATGTTATCTGAAGTCTGCTGTCCAGACGATTGAATTTATATTCTGGAATTTGCATACAAGGAACTGTGTAGTCGATTCTGACATTTTTCGTATTTTCAGAAATACAAATATTTTCTAAGCTACTCACATATTGATACTCGTTACATATTAGTATTTGTGATTATCTGTTTGTTTATATCAGTCATTGTTCAGAAATCAAATTTCTCTGGTACTACTGATACTCTTCAGACAGTCTTGGTTTCTCTGTCGACATCTTCTTTGGTATACCATCAGTCAGACAGTCTTCTTTGCTGACAACTCAGTAGACAGTCTGCAGGTTTAAACATAGATCCAGACACCTTTTGCTACAACCGGACAGCTTTGACATGATTCACACCCCACCCACTTGTAAATAAGTTGTAACGACCCCCTTCCACATTACAACAGTTTGCCAGCGCCCTCCCACACATACGTATATACATGCTCTATTTTCTCTTTTACATAGAAAATTGATATATATTTCTGTCATACATGATTAATTTTCAAATGATCATATACATGAAATAGAAAATTGATGAAAAAATGGATCGTGTAAGACGGACATAAGATGAATTTTAATGCAGAATTCCAATTTTAAATGATTATTCAATCGCAAAATCACGAAAATAATTTATTTTAAAATATTTATTATTAATTTCTTCTTTAGGACCACCGACCCTAATCGCATGAACATCCCCTCTTCAAATTCTTCTGACCCACTATCACCCCTAGAACGCTTCAGCTCCCACTGGGGGTGGGGAGGAGGAGAGGTGGGGCCGGGGCTACGCCCACTTTGGGAAAGGCTGGTTTAGAGTTAGTCGAGCTTGTAGACCTGGTCATGTTCTGTACTGAAGTGTTTGAAATGATAATCTCACATCAGCCAAGAATACTACTACTTGATGTGAACCGATATTGATGTTCACATGTCTCTCAACTATCACATTGATGTTCACATGTCTCTCAACTATCACATTGATGTTCACATGTTTCTCAACTATCACATTGATGTTCACATGTCTCTCAACTATCACATTGATGTTCACATGTCTCTCAACTATCACATTGATGTTCACATGTCTCTCAACTATCACATTGATGTTCACATGTCTCTCAACTATCACATTGATGTTCACATGTCTCTCAACTATCACATTGATGTTCAAATGTCTCTCAACTATCACATTGATGTTCACATGTCTCTCAACTATCACATTGATGTTCAAATGTCTCTCAACTATCACATTGATGTTCACATGTCTCTCAACTATCACATTGATGTTCACATGTCTCTCAAGTATCACATTGATGTTCACATGTCTCTCAACTATCACATTGATGTTCACATGTCTCTCAAGTATCACATTGATGTTCACATGTCTCTCAACTATCACATTGATGTTCACATGTCTCTCAACTATCACATTGAGGTTCACATGTTTCTCAACTATCACATTGATCGTCTATATTTATGCATCATTGTTATCATACAATTTCCTTACTAATATTCTCATTGTATTCCTCATGTTGTTTAAACATTTTATGAACACACTGCTCCTATATTCTTTAACACGTTTTTTTTTCTTACTTATCCGTGTATACCAGGACCGATATTGTGTGTTGACAGTCTTCATTCAGGAAGTTGAAAGTGACTCGGCGCGCTAGCTTTGTAAAGCATATCATGCAGGAGAAGGAATAACTCTGATCTCAAATTTCTTCTACATTGAGACTATACTCATTCTTGAAAAATAGTTTCGTAACAGATTGTCAGATGCAATTTAAAGCAGAATTCACTTAGGTGGTCGCCCGTGTGTTGATAGGGCCCTCAAGGGAGTAAAGAATAGTAACACTGCGACCACAAGACATGTCGTATGAGGGGACTAAGGTAGGGAGCCTGCATAAAGCCCGAGAGTAACTGATAGGTAACCAGTGATAAGAGAACCAGTGAATGGATGGTGGCCTATGTAGAGTAACCAACGTATAAGTTCTAGGTTGATCAATCAACCAAAGTGGTAACAAGTGGTCGATATGAGCGTTCAAACAGAAGATTAAGGTAACATTTTATTGTAACCAGTGATAGAGTAACCAGTGATAGAGTAACCAGTGATAGAGTAACCAGTGATAGAGTAACCAGTGATAGAGTAACCAGTGATAGAGTAAACAGTGATAGAGTAACCAGTGATAGAGTAACCAGTGATAGAGTAACCAGTGATAGAGTAACCAGTGATAGAGTAACCAGTGATATCTTGGCAGCCCCAATAGTACCGCTGTCGCCAAGCTGTATAGCTTTTGTTGTCTCTTTGATTGGTTATTGGTTATTGGTTACTAAACTGACTTCATTGCCCTCCATACAGACCCATAGGTACTCAGTCTCCCCAAACACATATCGAAGAGTATGCATACTGATGGTTCCCGTGGCTCGCTGATTAAACACACCTCTCACTCTGCCTCTCAGGCGTCCAGTTCGACTTGTTCAACGGGTAACTCCAAACTGCCTAAATCGCTTGATCGATTCAACATCGATTTTAGTGTCCTCATCCAACAGATAGTCGCGAAGAGACCGAAGAATATCCCCTTTATCCATCTTCAACAATCCCCAACAATCGATACAGTTGATGCAAGCCTGTCCGCTCTCTCATTACCGTAAACACCCGCATGCCCAGGACAGTATATCCACGTAAGCCTCTGGATGTTAGAAACTTCTATAGACGAGATCCACTCATACCGAAACCTGCTATTCTGGATCTTTGAAGCATCGACTGAGAGTCAGATACAACAACTGCCCCAGTAAATGAAGTCCCAGAGATCCAATGGAGGGTAGCAGTAACGGCCTCAACCTCCATCCTCATACTAGAAGTAGAACGTCTCTTTGAACTTATCAGCAGCGGAAGCAGTGACTTATAGAGAGGGAAGGTACAGCAATAGCAACAGCGAACCGTCATGTCAATTTGTCTAAAATGCTCAAGAAGAAGTCAATTAAATTCTGTCTCACCCAATTTTCCATGTGTTCTACGTCTATTATCTATCGAGACTAACCATATGTATTTCATCATTTTTGTCATACTAAATGACATTGATGCAACACATAAATGTCCCTTTATTGGTTATGTACTTCCCGCTTTCATCGCCATATTGACAAATCGATCACCTACATCTTCATCTTTCAGTTTCTTTTGCCAGTTATTCTTTCCAGTTATCATAAAGTTTACAATACCATATTTTCTTTTGCCATTTATTGTTTCCAGTTCTCTTACTATTAACAATACTATATTTTCTTACTACATAACTAGTTTAATTTACTTGTTTTCATTTGGCTTCAGTTAACTTTAATCATCTGATTATATTGTTATTTTATGAGTGCATACTTCAGGTCAGTAGTTTTCTCAAATATCACATTATTGTTGCTTTTATTTTTTTTCCCTTCTCTTATGTTTATTGTCTCTAAATCTCAAGAATAAAGTTGTCCATATAACAATGTTAAACGTTTACTTCTCACTTTCATTATCAGGTTCTTGTTTGTTAGTAGATTTTCCATTTTATGAGAGGATATTTTTGTTTTTGTACTTGTATTTCTTTCTTTTATTTCTTTTCTTCAATACTGTTTGCCTCATCACAGTGTCAGGTCAAGAAGAGATTTCTAAAACTATTTGCCTCATCACAGTGTCAGGTCAAGAAGAGATTTCTAAAACGGGCCCTTGTGTGCGCTTCGTAGATAGTCTCTTTCGCCGCCTCTGTTATCTCAGAGGTATACCTTTTGCGTGTCCGGTCTTTTGCTTTGTTCCCATTGTATCGGAGCAGCATTGCTCTTTAAGGTGCACTGTCTGTTGGTAATCTGCTTACGTGGCCGAACCAGTCAATTTTTTGTTTCTTGATGAAGTCTAGAAGTGATGTTGTACCCACTTTTTTCCTGATGTCTTCATTTCTCAACCGGTCTCTTCTTGTTACCCCCAACATTATGCGTAGACACTTCATCTCTGTTGTGACTAGTTTTCTTCTAACATTTGTTGTCAGTGACCAGGTTTGATACTGGTAGTATAATGTGGGGGAAAGATTGTGTTGAATATTGCTCTTTTATGTTCATGGTGACATGTTTGCATTTTAAAATTGGCGCCATTTATTCTATCATTTGATTTGCGTTGTTGCATTTGTGTTGAATTTCATTAGTTATTCTTCCGTTTGCTGAAAAAATGCTCTCCAGGTATGTTAAGTTTTTTACTTGTTTTAATGGGCGATTTTCGATGCAGATATTGGGAGTGCTTTCCTCTCTGCCGAATGTCATTACTTCTGTTTTGTCGATGTTTATTCTCATGTTGTATTCGTTACATGCTAACTGGAGTCTGTTAATGTGTTGCTGTAGCTGTTCTTCTGTTGTTGATATGATTGTGTCATCACCTGCAAAAGAAATTCATTTAAGAGTTCTCCGAGGTTGTTTCCTTCGCTGGTGTTAGCTATTTTACAGATGAGGTCAAGATATGTGATGAACTTTTATTATTGTATACAATTTCTTTTTTCTATTTAGATGTTTCTAAACACATCTAAATGTGTTCGTTTGTTGTTAATTATTATATCTTCTGTGTAAAGCTGGGACTGAAGTTTTAAGACCACTGTTTTCAATTTGAAGATATAGTATTTTATTTAATCATATTTTATTGACTTGTTAAAACAAAACAACATGTAACTGCCAATTGTTGTAGATATAACTTTTTTCTTCTTCAGAAAGCATTGTCTTGTAATATTGTATCGTGATATTAATAATTCTCATTTTTATATTCGTTTCGTTCGATAACTAGGCTTCAAATCTTCGAAGCATTCAGCTCCTAATTATCTTAGCTACAGGGCCGTGGTAAAGCTTAATAAATCGTCTGCTCATTCGGTGCAGACGATATATTAAGAACAGGTAGATTACATTTTAACATAAGCAAAGACAGATCATGTAATTAAAATAAAAACAAAAACCAAATTGCTGATATTTTTATGTTGTTGTCTCTCAGTTCACAACACTCTTATCTCTGGCTCGGTGAAATCTCCCAACGATAATTACAATACATTAATTACGTTCGTCTGATGAAATGAAGGATTTTTTTCGTCTCGTTTATGTTTATGATATGTGATTGCCATTTTTCTTATTTACTGTCTCTGTTGTCAATGTAATTTCCTAGATATGTAATATCTTCTCCGTTTACGTTTAATTTAGTTAATGTTTTTTTGTATCATATCTTGAGTGTCACATGTTGCATCTTGATTCATGTTCATATCTTTGAGTTCAACTATGTTGACTTTAGTATCATATCTTGATGTTCAACTATGTTGCACTTTTGTATCATATCTTGAAGTTCAACTATGTTGCACTTTTGTATCATATCTTGAAGTTCAACTATGTTGCACTTTTGTATCATATCTTGAAGTTCAACTATGTTGCACTTTTGTATCATATCTTGATGTCCAACTATGTTGTACTGGTATATCATATCTTGATGTCCAACTATGTTGCACCTTTGTATCATATCTTGATGTTCAACTATGTTGTACTTTTGTATCATATCTTGATGTCCAACAATGTTGCACTTGTTATCATATCTTGATGTCCAACAATGTTGCACTTTTGTATCATATCTTGATGTCCAACAATGTTGTACTTGTGTATCATATCTTGATGTCCAACATATGTTGCACTTGTATATCATATCTTGATGTCCAACTATGTTGTACTGGTATCATATCTTGATGTATAACAATGTTGCACTTTTGTATCATATCTTGATGTCCAACAATGTTGTACTTTTGTATCATATCTTGATGTCCAACAATGTTGTACTTTTGACTATCAGTCCATTATATCTGATGTCCAACAATGTTGTACTTTTGTATCATATCCTGATGTCCAACAATGTTGTACTATGATGTTGTACGTGCTGTAGTCACAATGTTGTACTTGTGCGTGTAGTCAAGAATGTTGTACTTGTGCGTGTAGTCAACAATGTTGTACTTGTGCGTGTAGTCAACAAAGTCAAGATATTACAGATCTGATTGTTCATCCAGGTTTATGTCTGTATTTGCTTTCTTCTTCTTTTTCTTCTTCGCGTTCATTCTTCGAGGCCAGATTTGTATTCTTATTGTGATATACGAGATACTTGACACTGATTAGCTTTGAAAGTTGAATATATAACACTCAAATATAAATATTGATATTTGACAAGAGCGAATTCACGTTGTGCCAAATTATGCGCCTATGGTGACTAGGTCAGCACATCCGATTTAGTGCCTGCATTTTATTGACTAGGGTAGCTTGTCCTAGGATTGCTATTTTACTATCATCTTTCACCATATATTTGGATCTACGCCAAAGAGATGTGTAACTTTTCTGACTAAGTTCCAGATTAGGAACATTTCTCAGTCTTTTTGGGGCACATTGCTTTTGTTTTATAAATTATGTTATGTTATGTTATGCGATCGACGTCATGGTACACTGGGCATTCCCAAGCGTGCTCTGTCCTCCGCTGCAGCAGCCATCCCAAAGTCCACTTTCTCACTGTACCCATGAGAATTTGATTAGTACACCTTCCCTCTCTACCACGAAGACGACACTGTTTGGCATGTTCATACTTTACTCCTAATTCTCGCACTCGTTCCAGTGTCTGAGACTCACCCTATCACATAAATATGAGCGTACTACATTCATTGTTTAATAAATTATTTGCCACTTGTCAATCACAAAATTTAGATGATGTTCTTAGATTAGACGACAAGAGACTAAATCAACAATCCTTATGTGGTCACCAGTTGGTGAAAGAAAACGTGAAAGCCCTAAGACCACTCTACGAAGAACAATCCTACAAGAAAGTAAACTATTGGGATGTAAAACCATACAAGATCTCCAACTGCTATCAACGAACCGCATTACATGAAGCTCTAAAATCTCTGCCCTATGTGCCGCCTTTGTCACGAAAGGAACAAGCAAACAAACAAACAAACTAACTAATCACAAAAATAACATTATTGTTATAAATGTTCTAGTTACACAAATATATATTGTTCTATGTTTAATTAATATTATAAAACCATATTATATAAATACGATACGCTGACGATACAGTGTTACTGTAAACATCACACAAAGGGATTGAGAAATTATTAGGAGAAGTGAAAGATAAAAGCGAAAAACAAAATCTATATCTCAATGTGGCAAAAACAAAAATAATGACAACAGATAAAACAAACATGACAAATGATATTTTTATCAATGGAGAGAAAGAAAAAATGTGAGCAGCTTTGAATATCTTGGTTCACTGCTAACAACAGATGTAAATGGGATGAAGGAAATTAAAAGAAGAACAAACATGGCTTTACAAAAAATTAACCAACTAAAAACAGTATGAAACGGAACTGATAAGAAAACAAAGTTTAGAATACTAAGAGCATGCATATTCCCAGTGTCAACGTATGGGTGTGAAGCATGGACATTTAATAAAGCAGTGGAAACATATTTTTGAATATAAGTGTTACAGAAGAGTCCTTCGTATATCTTGGACAGAGAAGAGAACAAATAGATCTATCCAGAAAGAACTTAAAATCAAAGAAAACTGGCTGATGCTACAAATAAAGAAGAGAAAATTGAGATATTTTGGACATATAAAAAGACATGAAGGGCTGGAGAAGACCATCATGGAAGGAGGCATACCGGCAAAGAGAAGAAGAGGAAGACCACGGAGAAGATGGATTCAGGATATAACTGATGGTTTGAACATGACTGCTGCCTAGCCACATCTAATTATGCCCTTATATATTTCTAATATTCCCTAGTCACATCTAATTATGCCCTTATCTATTTCTAATATTCCAGATCATTAGAATATTAGAATAATCTAATTCATGTCACAGAATCACAATTTAGTGTTGACTATATTTTCACGATGAAAACATAACAAAGTTCTGATTCTATTGTTGACGTGGATACAAAAATAAAACATGACACTGGCCTACGCCTTGTTGAAGAGATTTCATTTCTGTTGGATTCCACGTTCTGAATGTAATTTCTTCAATATTTATCTTTCTCTAGTCTTGTTTAAATGTTGTTTGTTGCTGCAAAAGCAATGCATATTTAAAGTTCCTTCGAGTTTTTATAACTGTTGATCTGTTTGCTTGATTTGATTTTTTGTCTTTCATTTGATTGAAATGTACACACAAGGAAAAATATATTGCAACTGTGCAGAGCTATCGTTGATGGGAGGTATGATTCACTTGTGAAATTGTAAGTGATTTAATTTGTTTGTATGAGTGAGTGGGAATATGTGATGAAGTTAGAAGACGTTGGGGATAAGGAGATGTGATGATTAATGGCTAGGGGGATGAGACTTGAAGATGTGTAAATATGACGATGAGAGGAATTGGGGATGTGACAAAATTATGGATGACGTAAAGCGATACTCTGTAGGGAATGAGAGAACGAGTGGGTGATAGAATGACGGTATATGACCCTTTTCGTCTTTACAGACGGTCAATTTGCACATGTTTTACTGTGGCAACCTTCTGAGTTTTCGCTTTTATCTCTTGTCTTTCAGCTCATACATAAGTCTTAAGGCTCTGCGCCCTTGCGCAATGTCGCTATCCACACAATTCTGTTATAAGCTAGATTTTACCCATATGCTGGGACCTACAGCAAAGTTCTTATGAGGCTTTGCAGACATCTTTCTGATCATTAGAGCAGTGGACTGCCTAGGTGCCTCTTCCCTCCGAAAGTTCACATAACAACATTTGTTTTGATATGCGACAATTTTCCATCCTTCTCACATATCCAGCACATCTTAATTGTCTACTAACTCAGAGATGGTATTATAGAATAAAATAGTATAAGTCAAACAATGAAAGAGAAGAGATTAAGGGGGGATTATAAGTCAAACAATGAAAGAGAAGAGATTAAGGAAAGAGAGATTATAAGTCAAAAACAATGAAAGAGAAAAAGATTAAAGAGGGAGTTTAAGGTCAAACAATGGAGAAAGAGAAAAGATTAAGGGGGATTATAAGTCAAACAATGAAAGAGAAAGAGATTAAGGGGAAACAATGAAAGAGAAAAGAAATAAGGAGGGGATTATAAGTCAAACAATGAAGAGAAAGATTAAGGGGGATGAAAATAAAAAGTTGAAACAATGAAAGAGATTAGAACAATAGAGAGAGTTATAAAGTTAGAACAATGAAAGAGAAGAGATTAAGGGGGATTAGTAAAAGGGTCAAACAATGAAAGAAAAAGAGAATAAGGGTGGGATTATAAGTCAAACAATGAAAGAGAAGAGATTAAGGGGGATTATAAGTCAAACAATGAAAGAGAAAGAGAATTAAGGTTGGGATTATAAGTCAAACAATGAAAGAGAGAAAAATTAGAGAGGGATTATAAGTCAAACAATGAAAGAGAAAAGATTAAGGGGGGATTATAAGTCAAACAATGAAAGAGAAAAGATTAAGGGGATTATAAGTCAAACAATGAAAGAAAGAAGAAATTAAGAGGGGATTATAAGTCAAACAATGAAAGGGAAGAGATTAAGGGGGGATTATAAGTCAAACAATGAAAGAGAAGAGATTAAGGGGGGATTATAAGTCAAACAATGAAAGAGAAGAGATTAAGAAAGAGGGATTATAAGTCAAACAATGAAAGAAAGAGATTAAGGGGGATTTGATAGTATGGGGATCCAGAAACTATTTTCCTTGTTTTCATATTAATGTAAAATTTGTATAAACATTTTGAAAGATTATGACTTGAAAGAGTAGAGTTATTTACAAAAAAATGTCAAAGCGTTGCAATGAAAACAATAAAAAAATTCATTTTAAATAAATTTTTTGGGTAAAAACACCCCCACAATTAGGACAAAAAAGCTTTTTGGGGGTGTGTTTGCCATAAAAGTTATTAAAAATGTAATTTTAATATATCCGAAAAAGCTTGTGTAATATTTAAGATATTACAGTTGCTCAACTTTGAGTGAAAACATAATTCATTAGATTCAGAATCTTAGGGATTTGAAATTTTGTGTTTGGCGGCCATGTTGTATTGTTTTCATGGCAACACTTTGACATTTTTTTGTAAAGTAACCATTTTCTATTCTTCTAAGTCATAATCTCTCTAAACTGTTATATAAATTCTACATTAATATGAAAACAACGGAAAATATTTCCAGACCAGAGTCCCCCTTAAGGAACGGAATGTTTTCCAAATAGTAGGAATTCTGAAAAGGAACATTAGCAAATCGACTCTCCTCAAACCGCCCCAATAATACTTCGCTTAACAACTATAACTGAAGCTATCACCAACCATGTTACAGCATAATTGTTAACATACAAAGATGAAGTAGAGAGAAAGGATGTAAATGGATGTTTACGTAGAACAGAGGGACTAAGATGGTATGATAAGATTACAAACGAGGAACTCAGAGAAAGAACAAAGAAGGTACAAGTGGTGACAGAGCTCAGGAAGAGACGCTGGTGATGGATAGGACATACATTGAGAAGACAGACAGGAAGATTTGCAACACAGGCACTGTTTTGGAACCCGCAGGAAAGAGGAGTAGGGAAGGGCTAGAGGACCTGGAGAAGAGAGCTGGAGGCTGAATTAAAAGGATAGGTAAAACATGGAAAGAATTGGAAGGGATGGCAGGAGAGAGGAAGAGCTGGAAGAAGTTTGTTGAAGACCTGTGCTCCGCTGGGAGTTGAAAAGTGAAGAAGAAGAAGAGAGAGGATGGAGAACTGGTTGACTGAATGATTGATTGATTGATTGGTTGACTGAATGATTGGTTGATTGATTGGTTGACTGAATGATTGATTAATAGAACCATCATCGTTCCACTTCCGTGAGTAACCATGTGTGTTTTGTTCTCTTTCTTACACAGGGAGATTTCAACTGCCGTGCACGAATTCCGTAGCACCAGCAAGGGTCTCCGATGTTATTTTTGTAGGAAACTTATTTGTAATCTTTTCCAATGAATTTTCGCCAGGGCAGCGGCTTTCCAGCCTGCTATTCTCGATTTTTAACTGCCAATGGTTCTTTTACGTGCTCAAATTGAACAAGAGACCAACGTTTCATCGTCTGTCTCCGATAGGACTAGGAGCTCGATCTCACCTACACTGAGTTCAGGAATCTCTTGAAAAATCTCCAGATGGCTCCACGAGGGATGGAACCTGGTACCTTTGGCACGAGAGACGAGCACCTAAACTCTACGTCACAGAGACTCCTCGGGTGGAGAACTAGAATATGAGTGTGAGAACAATATGGTGGGTAGGTGGGAGAATAGCGATTGGAAAGACAAAGTAATAAATGAAGGACATGTGGGAGATATTATTATATAAAAGCATAACAATATAAGGAAAAGAGTGGGAGGCTAGAATCTGTAAACAGGCAAATTAAGCTGAGATCAAGTAGAATGAAGCAATCAATGAAAGCTAAACAAAAACGATGATATAATGAGACAATGAAGGTGGTGATGAAGTGGACAAGTTGTCAGAAAAGATAATTTGAGAGATTGAATAAGTAATTAAAGGATTTACTCAATCATATCCAAGTAATAATACGCTTACAGTAATCTGATTATTTAATCTTGTTTGAATGTTGGTACAGATAAAATATACAACAAATGTATTTTCGACACAAGGGAAGATTGCAGTAAAACTATGTAGCAATGTCGAAACAAGTAAAAACGTCGATTGAAGGGAAGATTGCAGTAAAACTATGTAGCAATGTCGAAACAAGTAAAAACATCGATTGAAGGGAAGATTGCAGTAAAACTATGTAGCAATGTCGAAACAAGTAAAAACATCGATTGATTGGAAGATTGTAGTAAAACTATGTAGCAATGTCGAAACAAGTAAAAACATCGATTGAAGGGAAGATTGCAGTAAAACTATGTAGCAATGTCGAAACAAGTAAAAACATCGATTGAAGGGAAGATTGCAGTAAAACTATGTAGCAATGTCGAAACAAGTAAAAACATCGATTGAAGGGAAGATTGTAGTAAAACTATGTAGCAATGTCGAAACAAGTAAAAACATCGATTGAAGGGAAGATTGTAGTAAAACTATGTAGCAATGTCGAAACAAGTAAAAACATCGATTGAAGGGAAGATTGCAGTAAAACTATGTAGCAATGTCGAAACAAGTAAAAACATCGATTGAAGGAAGATTGAGTAAAACTATGTAGCAATGTCGAAACAAGTAAAAACTCGATGAAGGGAAGATTGCAGTAAAACTATGTAGCAATGTCGAAACAAGTAAAAACATCGATTGAAGGGAAGATTGTAGTAAAACTATGTAGCAATGTCGAAACAAGTAAAAACATCGATTGAAGGAAAGATTGCAGTAAAACTATGTAGCAATGTCGAAACAAGTAAAAACGTCGATTGAAGGGAAGATTGCAGTAAAACTATGTAGCAATGTCGAAACAAGTAAAACATCGATTGAAGGGAATTGCGTAAATAGTAGCAATGTCGAACAAGTAAAAACATCGACAGAAAGGAAGATTGTAGTAAAACTATGTAGCAATGTCGAAACAAGTAAAAACATCGACACAAGGGACGATTGTAGTAAAACTATGTAGCAATGTCGAAACAAGTAAAAACATCGATTGAAGGAAGATTGCAGTAAAACTATGTAGCAATGTCGAACAAGTAAAACATCGATTGAAGGGAAGATTGCAGTAAAACTATGGAGCAATGTCGAAACAAGTAAAAACATCGATTGAAGGAAGATGCAGTAAAGATTAGATGTTGAAACAAGTAAAACATCGCACAGGAAGATTGAAGTAAAATATGAAATGTCGAAGTAAAAACATCGACACGAAGGAAGATTGCAGTAAAACTAAATAGCAATGTTGAAACAAGTAAAAACATCGATGAAGGAAGATTGTAGTAAAACTATGTAGCAATGTCGAAACAAGTAAAACATCGATTGCAGGGAAGATTGTCGTAAAACTATGTAGCAATGTCGAAACAAGTAAAAACATAGACAGAAGGGAAGATTGCAGTAAAACTATGTAGCATTGTCGAAACAAGTAAAAACATCGACAGAAGGGAAGATTGAAGTAAAACTATGTAGCAATGTCGAAACAAGTAAAAACATCGATTGAAGGCAAGATTGCAGTAAAACTATGTAGCATGTCGAAACAAGTAAAAACATCGACAGAAGGAAGATTGTAGTAAAACCACTAGCAGTGTCGAAATATAAAATCGATTAAGGAAGAACAAGTAAAAACATCAACAGAAGGAAGATTGAGTAAAACTATGTAGCAATGTTGAAACAAGTAAAAACATAGACAGAAGGGAAGATTGCAGTAAAACTATGTAGCAATGTCGAAACAAGTAAAAACATCGACAGAAGGGAAGATTGCAGTACAACTATGTAACAATGTTGAAACAAGTAAAAACATCGATTGAAGGGAAGATTGCACAATATGTAACAATGTGAAACAAGTAAAACATCGACGAAGGAAGTGCAGACAACTATTTGAATGTCGATACACGTAAAAACAAAGTACTGTAGTTTTACAAAATACAAAAACAATAACGATACACATCAACGTTTCAACCAAAAGGTCTTTGTCAAGCAAAGGATACCAGAGAAGTGAAGAATTTAATTTCTTACACGGCACAGAATATATAGAATCAGACGATAAATTCATAAACATACAACAAATGTATTGTACTATTGAATCTTGTCTGGGAGTTGTTATGTACGAAATATATAACAATTGTATTGTAATATTTAATCTAGTATGTTGAAATGAACATTTTGGCATATCCTTTACAAGACGTTGCCACCAACCATAGTAAATGACCGACAACAACCGAGTCGTTGATGATCTAGGCACCACTTATACACTCAGTAGTTTGCCATTGCTTTCTGAACGATCTTGTCTGTTTCTTATTTTTAAATGACACAGCTCTTATTAAACACCATTCAATTAGTTTCTGTGTTATGGTGGAAAGATTTCCAAATGTTATTTAAATAGACAACATCAATTTTGACTTTAGTTATCGTAGTGTTGACATTCTCACATCAATTTTCTTTAGTATCTATGTTATTCTCACAACATAATTTGATTTGTTATCGTAGTGTTGACATTCTCACAACATCAATTTTAACTTTGGTTATCGTAGTGTTGACATTCTCACAATCATCAATTTTGAATCTTTATTTGTATCGTAGTGTTGACATTCTCACAACATCAATTTTGTCTTTAGTTATCGTAGTGTTGACATTCTCACAACATCAATTTTGTCTTTAGTTATCGTAGTGTTGACATTCTCACAACATCAATTTTAACTTTGGTTATCGTAGTGTTGACATTCTCACAACATCAATTTTGTCTTTAGTTATCGTAGTGTTGACATTCTCACAACATCAATTTTGTCTTGTTATCGTAGTTTGACATTCTCACCATCATTTCTTGGTTATCGTAGTGTTGACATTCTCACAAATCAATTTGTCTTTGTTATCGTATGTTGACATTCTCACACATCAATTTTAACTTTGTTATCGTAGTGTTGAATTTCACAACATCAATTTTAACTTTGGTTATCGTAGTGTTGACATTCTCCAACATCAATTTTAACTTTGGCTTATCGTAGGTGACATTCTCAAAAGACAGCCGCTAGTTTGCTACATGAACATATATGCAAGTCTGTTTATTGCTATCATGTTCATGTTTCTATCTCTGCTGGTGACACGCTACTGATATAGTCATTCTTCTGTCTTATTAGATTATGATTTATATATATTTCTGTCTGTGATTGTTATTGAATCTGCCAGACCAAATTAATATGCGCTGTCAGAATGGAATTTGTCGCAACACAGAAAGAATAAATCACGAACTCCTGCACGTCTGTTTATGCTATACATGTTCATGGAACTCTCTCTCTCTCTCTCTCTTCTCTCTCTTTGTTTGATAGTTATACATGTTCATGGAACTCTCTCTCTCTCTCTCTCTCTCTGTTTGATAGTTATACATGTTCATGGAACTCTCTCTCTCTCTCTCTCTCTCTCTGTTTGATAGTTATACATGTACATGTATCTCGATCTACCATCATGACTATTAAATGTTATCGTTATAATTTAACACTAACCCTTTCTAGACACGTTAACTAATAAATGCCGCATAATGCGCAAATTTGTCGGCCCCGTTTGGCCACGTGCCGCAGACTACACCATGAATGTTTTTCATGTTCACATGAAATCAAGTTATCTTAACGCATTCTGACTTATGAAACTATTCATTCAGAAAATGTTGATATTAAATGAAATTTGAACTATAACAGAATATGTACACTCATCTGAAATATAAACAGCTTAAATAAATAAGTCATTTATTTAAACTAAGTTCTCACAGTTATCATCATCATCATCATCATCCAGTAGCGTGTACTGAGCAGAACATTGCCACCTTAACATTCCAGTAAAATGTGCATACATGACTGATAAATCATACAACCTGTGTTGTTGTATGTGCATGTTATCTACAAATTCCTATATCCATCTTTAAATTGTATTTTCTCTTTCCCTCGGTCTTCTCTGAAGTACTCTTATGAATTAGTATCTTGTTGAAACCCACATAACATATATCGTTATTTATTGACAATTATTATCATCATCATCAGTGCCGTCTCCACATCGAAGGTTGGCTGCAATGAATCTCAGTATCCTCCGTCTTTCGCTTGTGTTGCACACTGCCAGACTGTAACCTGTCCATTTCTTAAAGTTTCCTCCCACTTATCTCTCAGTCTTCCTCTTGCTCTTCCCCTCTCAACTTTCCCTCTAGTAAATGTTTTATCATGGTGTCATGTCTTTTTTTGTGCCCAAAATACTTTATTTGTCTGAATTTTATTTCTCTTAAAATTGTTTCTTCTTTGTTTCCAAAACGTGTTTATTTGTCTGTTTTCTGTCCATGAAATCTGCTATTCTTCTTATATCCCATCTCAAATGCATCAATTCTGTCTTCTAACTGCTTGTTCATTGTCCATGTTTCCCAGCCATACATTAATATAGGATATATATAGCATTTGATCATTCTCATTTTTAGCCTGTTTGTAATTTGTTTGGATGTCAGGTTAACTTTTTTCATATATGAAATTATCCTGGCCATTCTTATTCTCTTTTTAATTTCTGTTATACATCTGCCATCATCTGTTATCATCTGACCAAGATATAAGAAACTTTTACTTGATGTAGTAATTCTCCATATATTTTATATTCATTTTAAGTTTCTCCATTTTCTTGTTGATTACCATAGTAATTGTTTTCTGTATGTTAATTTCTAATCCATATTCCTTGCTAGTTCTGTCCAATTGGTCCACTAATTCTTGTACTTCTTTTCACTTTTTTGTTGACAATATACATTTTAAATTCTATGTTTTTTCATCAACTTTTATTTAATGTTTGTTATTTCTGAGTTATTTACTGGATCTATCTTTTTATTCTTTAAACTGCCTGTGTGTTTCTGGGACTCACAGAGCAAAAGAATAAGTAACACTGCAATATGTTATGTTATGTTATGATCGACGTTATGACACATTGGCATTCCCATTGTGCTCCGTCCTCCGATACAGCAGCCATCCCAAAGTCCATTTGCTCATAGTACCCACGAAGCTGATTAGTATATCTTCTTCTCTACCACGAAGACAACACTGTCTGGCATGTCCAAATGTAATGCCTAATTCTCGAACTCGTTCCAGTGTATGAGACTCGCTCGTGTCACACAAATGAGAGCGTACCACATTTATGATATCGGCTCTGTCCATGCTTCTGCCCGCTTTCATGTAGGTGCATAACTGGCACAACGTACAATCGCTCTTGGGCCTGGATTATTTCTTCAGCGATCTCTGGTCATGCGTTTACTGTACTGTGAACCAAAAACTGGGCAGTCAGCTTCAGGTCTGTCAGGTTTCCCCAAAGCTTAGTTTTCAGGTCGATTGGGTGTGACCACATGTTGCTTCTCAGCTCCCCAGGAGAGGACAGTCTTGCAGGATATGCCCCAGTGTCTGTTCCGCCTGCTGACATTGACAGAGAGCTGTTTGACTTATTCCTAGTCTATATAACTGTTTGTTGAGTCTGCAGTGTCCGGTGCGTAGTCGAAATATCACATACAAATCACAAAGAGTGGTTAACAAAAGATCGATATGGAGCGTTTGAAGAAGATATTCTTGTTAACACTTGTATTCGAATACACTATTGTGTGTTTTCAACCGATATGTTAAATGTTCAAGTCTCGCAGTCGTAATTTGCCTCTTGGGATATATTTGTACTTAACACTCTCATTCATGCTGGCTTGTCTGTTCTCTCACCATATATGACACTTTTCGAAATAAATGTTATTTCGTGTCTAGGTCAACACACTTGTACACAAATGATAACATAACAATTGCAGATACTTGTTTGGAGATTATATGATGTGAAAATAGACATGAATTCTTCTTCTTCTTCTTTATCTTATTCTTCTAACTCTTCACATCGACCACTTGTTAAACAATCTGTGGGTTTTGTATGTGATCTGAGCCTACCAGCGATTGTACGTTGTGCCAGTTATGAAGCTACAAGTAGGTCAGCACTTCGATTTCTGCGATACTTTTTATTTACGAGGTAGCATCCTAGGTCCTTCATCAGTCATCTCTTACAACATGCCTTGTTGGTCGCATCAGCACTTTTCTTTGCTTACCTTGCTGCCTCCGTCACCATACGGGCGTAGACATGAATAAATATAAATAGGCAGATAAAGAAGGCATAAATCATGAAAGTGATCTTTCAACTTGACATGTCAACATGATAAACTAAAGAAGGCATAAATCATGAAAGTGATCTTTCAACTTGACATGTCAACATGATAAACTGAAGAAGGCATAAATCATGAAAGTGATCTTTCAACTTGACATGTCAACATGATAAACTAAAGAAGGCATAAATCATGAAAGTGATCTTTCAACTTGACATGTCAACATGATACACTGAAGATCAGTGTGGGTGTGTTAAGATGTTCATTAAATTGTAAAACAAATTTCCACACACACACACACACACAAACAGGTCATCCTACCTTTGGTTAATGTGGTTCTCGGATAATCCAAACTTCGGATAATCCGACTGTTCTGTTTTTATTTTAAGAGCTGAAAAAAAAACCAATTAATGAAACAAATCATTTTTTTGTTTAAACAAAAAAATATGTACATTTAGTGTGTATCTGGTGTCTACAGATAGAGGGTCCTGCAAACTTTGAACTTGTGTCAACAGACAGAAACCATGAAGACAGAAACTATTCACAAAACAATCTCAATTGAGGGCATGTCACCAGAAACTTGACCAATGAGCAAACAGATAGAGAATAATTGAAGCAATAATTAGAAGTCAAAATAGAACTGCTCAGGGAGCTAGGAATGAGATAAGTAAGATATTTTGATCACATTAAGAGATATCATATTTTGGTCACATTAAGAAATATGATATTTTGGTCCATTTGGAGAGATGATATTTTGGTCACATTAGGAGAGATGATATTTTGGTCACATTAGGAGAGATGATATTTTGGTCACATTAGGAGAGATGATATTTTGGTCACATTAAGAGATGATATTTTGGTCACATTAAGAAATATGATATTTTGGTCACATTAAGAAATATGATAAATAGAACGGCCCAGGAAGATAGGAATGAGATAAGTGAGATATTTTGATCACATTAAGAGAGATGATATTTTGATAAAGACCTTCTTAAAATAGAAGGTAGAAGACAGGATATCAACAGACAGAAATACAATTGAGGGTGGAACTGTAGGAGGTGATCAGGCAATACCTGGTAGAGTGTACTGTAATGGGAAGATACATAACTTGTTTCAGAGCTATTACAGCTAACGTTCAAGGTGGAACGCGCATTATTGATTGAGATGATGCAGAATAAATTTAAATAATTCAGTTTAAGTATTAATTCTGACAGCTCAAATATTTTTTAAAATTTTAAATTCAGTCAAATAACGGGCATATGCTAGACACTACTGTTGTTACAATTGTCAATTTGTACATTTAATATAGCTGTTGATAATCTATTCTAGTAACAAATGCTAGACATGACTACTGGTCTACAGTTCCCATTTTCACCACAAGATACTTTCAGATAAATATGGAGAAATGCAACATATAAAGAAATAACATATTTTGTGACATAGCATTCAGATTCTTGTTACGCCCGTGTGGTTACGGAGCCCGCAGAGGAAGCAAAGAATAGTACCACTGCGACATACAAGGCATGTCGTAGAGACGACTGAGTAGGGGCCTGGAAGCTACCTAGTAAATAAAAAAACGTCGCAGAAATCAAATGTACTGGCCTACTTGTAGCCGCATAACTGGAACAACGTGCAATCGCTCTTAGGCTCAGATCACATACAAATCACACGTAGTGGTTAACAAGTATTCGATACGGAACGTTCAAAGACGAAGAAATTCATTGTATGAATAAATCGGAGAGATTCGATTATTCAAATACAAAAATGATTGAATATATGTTTAGACATGTCTAGGGTACCGCACAAAGAAAAGAAAGAATGGATAACACCAACAACATGGAAAATAATAGACAGCCGAAGAATATTAAAAGAAATTGTTAGAAGCAAAGTCCGAAAGACTGAAAGCAAGATACCAAGAACAGTACAAAAGCGCAAGTAAAGAAATCAAACGGGCTGTTAGAGCCGACAAAAGAATGTATGTTGAAGACCTGGCAGTACAGGCAGAAGAAGCAGCAAAAAGTGTGATCAGGGAACAGTGTACAAAATTACAAAGCTAATAAGCTGGAAACATTACAGAAGATCAAATACTCTCATAAAGGATAAGAATGGAATACTATTGACAACGGAAAAGGAACAAGAAGTACGATGGACAGAGCATTTTAAAGAATTGCTAAACAGACCACCTACAACGGTAGTAGCAGACATACCAGAACCAACAGAGGAGTTAGAAATTGGCATTGAAACACCCAGCCAGGATGAGATCATTACAGCAATTAAATCTCTTAAGAATAACAAGGCACCAGGGAATGATAACTTAAACACAGAACTATTCAAAATAGACCCAGAACTTGCAGCTAATATATTGCAACCCTTGTTTACTACTATATGGAATGCCCAAATAATACCTGATGCATGGAACAGAGGAGTCATCATCAAGATAACCAAAAAGGGCTCCCTTGCCGATTGTAATAATTGGCGTGGAATAACACTGCTTTCTGTCCCAAGTAAAATCTTAAGCAAAATCATCGTACAACGTATTACTGACGCTGTGGATAAGAAACTGAGAAAGGAACAAGCAGGATTTCGCAGAGGACGGAGCTGTATAGGCCAAATATTTGCTCTTAGAAATATCATAGAACAATGCACAGAATGGCAAAGCAAACTCTATATCAACTTTGTAGATTTTGAAAAGGCTTTTGATAGCATACACCGCGAAAGTCTATGGCGTATCTTAAGATGGTATGGAATCCACTGTGTTTTATAAATATTATAAAAAGCTGCTACAGCAAGTTTGCATGCAGTGTTGAAACTTCAGAACTAAAGTTTGAAGTAAAAACAGGCGTGCGACAAGGATGTGTTATGTCAGCCCTATTATTCAACACTGTCATAGATTGGGTGATGCGTAAAACAACGGAAGATAAGGCAAGAGGTATTAGATGGACGCTCACATCCACTCTGGAAGACCTAGATTTTGCAGATGACATCGCACTCTATCTCATCACATAGAGATATCCAGGAAAAGACCTGCCGCCTTAACCAATATAGTGAGATGGCTGGGCTGAAAATAAATCACAAGAAAACTGAAGTAATGACTCTGAACATAGCAACCCCAGCACCAGTCAAACTAGAAGGTAAAACCCTCCGAGATACAACCGCTTTCACATACCTTGGAAGTGTTATTAGCAATGAAGGAGGCGCTGGATCTGACATTAAAAACAGACTGAGTAAAGCACGCAGTGCATTCATGACCCTTCAGACCGCCTGGAAATCTGCCCAATACAGCATCAGAACCAAGACTAGTATCTATAACAGCTGTGTGCTGTCAACTTTGCTGTACGGATCGGAATGCTGGAGAATGACAGAACAGGATATGTCCAGACTCTCCGCCTTTCATACAACTTGTCTGCGAAAAATCTTACGCGTGTACTGGCCGACTACTATCTCGAATCAAGAATTGCTTGCACGATGCCAACAAGAGAATATGGGCACTATCATCCGAAGACGACGCTGGAGATGGATTGGACATGTGATGCGCATGGAGACTGGCTCCGACACGAAAACTGCACTGAGATGGACTCCAGAGGGTAGGCAAAGCGTGGAAGACCCAAGACGACCTGGAGGAGAACGATAGAGCAAGAGCTGAAGGAAATGAATCATAGCTGGAACACAATACAGAGGAAGGCCATGAACAGGGAAGAATGGTGTACGTTTGTTGCTGCCCTAAACGCCAGGGCGTAACAGGCTAAAGAGAGATATGTTTAGAACTATCGGTAAACAAATGTCAATGGTGTAGGCATTGTATGTCAACTCTCTGTGGACCTGTAGCCACACTTAGTGGCGTTTTTACTCTATGATTGCTTTTGCTCTGGTCCACTAAGAGTCAACGTACTGACAACATTCACGCAATTTGACTATAAGTAATATCTGCTAAATGAAGTAGAAAAAGTGATATTTGTTGTTGAACTGACAATATAGATGGAGACTGTAGTCAAACTTTGTAGAATTGCTCTATAATTAAAACTTTGTAGAATTGCTTTATAATTAAATCTATGTAGAATTGCTCTATAATTAAATCTATGTAGAATTGCTCTATAATTAAAACTATGTAGAATTGCTTTATAATTAAATCTATGTAGAATTGCTCTATAATTAAAACTATGTAGAATTACTCTATAATTAAAACTTTGTAGAATTGTTCTATAATTAAAACTTTGTAGAATTGCGAAACACGTCATAACAAAGTACTGTAGCTGTACAAATTACAAAAACAATGACAATATAAAACAACGTTTCGAGCCAAAGATGGTATGATAAGATTACAAACGAGGAACTCAGAGAAAGAACAAAGCAGATACCATTAGAGAAAGAGCTCAGGAAGAGACGTTGGCGATGGATAGGACATACATTGAGAAGACCGACCGGAAGCATTGTAAAACAGGCGCTGTTTTGGAACCCACAGGGAAAGAGGAGTAGGGAAGGCCTAGACATACCTGGAGAAGAGAGCTGGAGGCTGATTTTAAAGGATAGGTAAAACATGGAAAGAATTGGAAGGGATGGCAGGAAAGAGGAAGAGCTGGAAGAATTTTGTTGAAGACCTGTGCTCCATTGGGAGTTGAAAGGTGAAGAAGAAAATCAACTTAACCAATGTATACATCACAGTAAGCAAATAATTCTATACTATCAAGTTAACCAATGTATACATCACAGTAAATAAATAATGCTATACTATCAAGTTAACCAATGTATACATCACAGTAAGCAAATAATTCTATACTATCAAGTTAACCAATGTATACATCACAGTAAACAAATAATTCTATACTATCAACTTAATCAATTTTCTTTTTGATCAAATGGTATACTTCTCGAGAGCTGTACGTCAAACCACCAATGCAGCAATTATGTAACGTCGTATTCATACTTAACACACCAAACAAAACTTATACTATATATATTTATATATATATTTATATCTATATATGTATAATGCAGTAAGAGAAATATTCACCACTCCATTTACTTATCCATCCATATAATTGCAAAGTTTCCCATCTAAGCACTTCATAAATAGCCAAATCCATTTGATTTCACTTACCAATATTCCCTGCAGATAATAGACTTTTAGAATCTAGAAAATAACTGCCCTTATCTTTCGTTATCAAGGGAAGTAATGTTTCGTGTTATTGCAAGAAGTCGCATGTCTTGTAGCCGACTATGTATTTGTGAAGAAGTAAGATAATTTCTCTCTTATTTTCTTATGTTTGGCTTTCTACATGATTTTCCTCTTATTTTGTGACTTCTTTAATCTGTCAGACAGTAACTCTTGAATGTTGAATGTCACTGACAGATCGTTGAGCCGTAATATTATTCAATTGTATATATATATATATATGCATTTAGATGGGAAGTGAATCTCTCTAGTCAGAGTGTGTGTGTAACAACGGGATGTATCATGTGATTAGGAAAAGTAGTTGGACTACTAAGTCTTTGCTTTTTCATTTAGTAATTATATTTTTATTACAATCTTTCTATATATTTCACTTTTATTATAATCTTTCTTTCTTTCTTCTTCACTTTTATTATAATCTTTCTTTCTTTCTTCTTCACATTTATTATAATCTTTCTTTCTTTCTTCTTCACTTTTAATATAATCTTTCTCTTTCTTCTTCACTTTTATTATAATCTTTCTTTCTTTCTTCTTCACATTTATTATAATCTTTCTTTCTTTCTTCTTCACATTTATTATAATCTTTCTTTCTTTCTTCTTCACATTTATTATAATCTTTCTTTCTTTTTCACTTTTAATATAATCTTTCTCTTTCTTCTTCACTTTTATTATAATCATTCTTTCTTTCTTCTTCACATTTATTATAATCTTTCTTTCTTTCTTCTTCACATTTATTATAATCTTTCTTTCTTTCTTCTTCACTTTTATTATAATCTTTCTTTCTTTCTTCTTCACTTTTATTATAATCTTTCTCTTTCTTCTTCACTTTTATTATAATCTTTCTTTCTTTCTTCTTCACATTTATTATAATCTTTCTTTCTTTCTTCTTCACATTTATTATAATCTTTCTTTCTTTCTTCTTCACATTTATTATAATCTTTCTCTTTCTTCTTCACTTTTATTATAATCTTTCTTTCTTTCTTCTTCACTTTTATTATAATCTTTCTTTCTTTCTTCTTCACTTTTATTATAATCTTTCTTTCTTTCTTCTTCACTTTTATTATAATCTTTCTCTATCTTCTTCACATTTATTATAATCTTTCTCTATCTTCTTCACATTTATTATAATCTTTCTCTTTCTTCTTCACATTTATTATAATCTTTCTCTTTCTTCTTCACATTTATTATAATCTTTCTTTCTTTCTTCTTCACTTTTATTATAATCTTTCTTTCTTTCTTCTTCACTTTTATTATAATCTTTCTTTCTTTCTTCTTCACTTTTATTATAATCTTTCTCTTTCTTCTTCACTTTTAATATAATCTTTCTCTTTCTTCTTCACTTTTATTATATTCTTTCTTTCTTTCTTCTTCACATTTATTATAATCTTTCTTTCTTTCTTCTTCACTTTTATTATAATCTTTCTTTTTTTCTTCTTCACTTTTATTATAATCTTTCTTTCTTTCTTCTTCACTTTTATTATAATCTTTCTCTTTCTTCTTCACTTTTAATATAATCTTTCTCTTTCTTCTTCACTTTTATTATAATCTTTCTTTCTTTCTTCTTCACATTTATTATAATCTTTCTTTCTTTCTTCTTCACTTTTATTATTATCTTTCTTTCTTTCTTCTTCACTTTTATTATAATCTTTCTCTTTTATCTTCACTTTTATTATAATCTTTCTTTCTTTCTTCTTCACATTTATTATAATCTTTCTTTCTTTCTTCTTCACATTTATTATAATCTCTCTTTCTTTCTTCTTCACATTTATTATAATCTTTCTTTCTTTCTTCTTCACATTTATTATAATCTTTCTCTTTCTTCTTCACTTTTATTATAATCTTTCTTTCTTTCTTCTTCACATTTATTATAATCTTTCTCTTTCTTCTTCACATTTATTATAATCTTTCTCTTTCTTCTTCACATTTAATAATAATCTTTCTCTTTCTTCTTCACTTTTATTATAATCTTTCTTTCTTTCTTCTTCACATTTATTATAATCTTTCTCTTTCTTCTTCACATTTATTATAATCTTTCTCTTTCTTCTTCACATTTATTATAATCTTTCTTTCTTTCTTCTTCACTTTTATTATAATCTTTCTTTCTTTCTTCTTCACTTTTAATATAATCTTTCTCTTTCTTCTTCACTTTTATTATAATCTTTCTTTCTTTCTTCTTCACTTTTAATATAATCTTTCTCTTTCTTCTTCACTTTTATTATAATCTTTCTTTCTTTCTTCTTCACTTTTATTATAATCTTTCTTTCTTTCTTCTTCACTTTTATTATAATCGTTCTTTCTTTCTTCTTCACTTTTATTATAATCTTTCTCTTTCTTCTTCACTTTTATTATAATCTTTCTTTCTTTCTTCTTCACTTTTATTATATTCTTTCTTTCTTTCTTATTCACATTTATTATAATCTTTATTTCTTCTTAACATTTATTATAATCTTTCTTTCTTTCTTCTTCACTTTTATTATAATCTTTCTTTCTTTCTTATTCACATTTATTATAATCTGTCTTTTTTTCTTCTTCACATTTATTATATTCTTTCTTTCTTCTTCACATTTATTATAATCTTTCTCTTTCTTCTTCACATTTATTATAATCTTTATATCTTTCTTCTTCACATTTATTATAATCTTTCTTTCTTTCTTCTTCACTTTTATTATATTCTTTCTTTCTTTCTTATTCACTTTTATTATAATCTTTCTCTTTCTTCTTCACTTTTATTATAATCTTTCTCTTTCTTCTTCACTTTTATTATAATCTTTCTCTTTCTTCTTCACTTTTATTATAATCTTTCTTTCTTCTTCACATTTATTATAATCTTTCTTTCTTTCTTCTTCACATTTATTATAATTTTTCTTTCTTTCTTCTTCACTTTTATTATAATCTTTCTTTCTTTCTTATTCACATTTATTATAATCTTTCTTTTTTTCTTCTTCACATTTATTATATTCTTTCTTTCTTCTTCACATTTATTATAATCTTTCTTTCTTTCTTCTTCACTTTTATTATAATCTTTCTTTCTTTCTTATTCACATTTATTATAATCTTTCTTTTTTTCTTCTTCACATTTATTATATTCTTTCTTTCTTCTTCACATTTATTATAATCTTTCTTTCTTTCTTCTTCACTTTTATTATAATCTTTCTCTTTCTTCTTCACATTTATTATAATCTTTCTTTCTTCTTCAAATTTATTATAATTTTTCTTTCTTCTTTACATTTATTATAATCTTTCTTTCTTTCCTTTTATTTCAATCTTTCTTTCTTTCTTTCCTTTTATTTCAATCTTTCTTTCTTATTCACGTTCATTATAATTTTCTTTCCTTTTCCTTCTATTACACAACGGTAGTGTAGGAAGAGACTATGCTGAAACGGTAGTGCAGGTCAGGACTGAGCGCAACTGGCAAGACAATTATAGTGAGTTAGTGAAACAATGAAGAGACGGATATAGACCAGGTTGCTAGCAATATGGCAAGGGACAGGACATGTTCACGATCTGTTACAGGCGACCTCAAAGGAGAAGATGGCACATAGTCAAACAATCAATTTGACAGTCAGCTGTACTCGGGTAGCATTGACACGACAGCTGTTCTCGGGTACAATTCTACAAGTTTGTTTTCAAGTACAATAGAGTACTCCAATGTTATAATTGTACCCCGTAACGTCTATAGAGATGAAAAAGTGCAAACCAGTTAATATAAAACTACATTATTCAATGAAATCTTGCAATTAGTCGATATTTTTGAAGTAACAATCAAAGTTCAAAAACTACTGTCACAAAAGAAAACCCACATCAAAAGATAAAACATCATTGTCAAAATGATGATCACAGTAGAATACAATCAAATATAGAGACTAAACTTGCAATAACTCATAAATTGAGTCATCCATGTTGGGACGTGTTAGAGTCAGTTGTAACTTAGTTAACTATTCCAATAATCAAATATAAAAAGCAAGAAGTGATTGATTGAATGTATGTGCTTGATCTAAAAATCAATAAATAATACCAATAATAGGAAATGCAGTTTACTGGAAACTAATAGCAAACTGTTCACAATGTCTGGAATCGGTACAGACACTTCATAAATTGCCAGCCTAAAAAAGATTACGTAGAATATCATGGACAGAGAAAAGAACAAATGCTTCAGTTCTTTAACAGCTTAATATTAAAGAAAGTTGGCTATTAAAGAGTATAAAATCAAGGAAAATTAAATATTGCGGACACATCAAATGACATGAGTGCCAGAGAAGATAATTTTGGAAGGAATGGTACCTGGAAGAAGAATGAGAGGAAGACCTAGAAGACGATTGGGGGCAAGATGTCATTGACGATCTGAGAATGACTGCTGCTGACGCCGGGCAACATGCACAGAATAAAGAGTTTTTCAGGACTGCTGTCATGGGAGCCAAGTTCTGGAAGGGACAAGCTACTTGATGATGATAACAAGTTGGTTGAAAAGTACATACAACATGAGGGAATAATGTGAAGATGTAATAGTGAATGTTGTACTTGTGTAAAACAGAAAAGTACATACAACATGAGGGAATAATGTGAAGATGTAATATGAATGTTGTACTTGTGTAAAACAGAAAAGTACATACAACATGAGGGAATAATGTGAAGATGTAATAGTGAATGTTGTACTTGTGTAAAACAGAAAAGTACATACAACATGAGGGAATAATGTGAAGATGTAATAGTGAATGTTATACAAGTTTAAAACAGAAAAGTACATACAACATGAGGGAATAATGTGAAGATGTAATAGTGAATGTTGTACTTGTGTAAAACAGAAAAGTACATACAACATGAGGGAATAATGTGAAGATGTAATAGTGAATGTTGTACTTGTGTAAAACAGAAAAGTACATACAACATGAGGGAATAATGTGAAGATGTAATAGTGAATGTTGTACAAGTTTAAAACAGAAAAGTACATACAACATGAGGGAATAATGTGAAGATGTAATAGTGAATGTTGTACAAGTTTAAAACAGAAAAGTACATACAACATGAGGGAATAATGTGAAGATGTAATAGTGAATGTTGTACTTGTGTAAAACAGAAAAGTACATACAACATGAGGGAATAATGTGAAGATGTAATAGTGAATGTTGTACAAGTTTAAAACAGAAAAGTACATACAACATGAGGGAATAATGTGAAGATGTAATAGTGAATGTTGTACAAGTTTAAAACAGAAAAGTACATACAACATGAGGGAATAATGTGAAGATGTAATAGTGAATGTTATACAAGTTTAAAACAGAAAAGTACATACAACATGAGGGAATAATGTGAAGATGTAATAGTGAATGTTGTACTTGTGTAAAACAGAAAAGTACATACAACATGAGGGAATAATGTGAAGATGTAATAGTGAATGTTATACAAGTTTAAAACAGAAAAGTACATACAACATGAGGGAATAATGTGAAGATGTAATAGTGAATGTTATACAAGTTTAAAACAGAAAAGTACATACAACATGAGGGAATAATGTGAAGATGTAATAGTGAATGTTGTACAAGTTTAAAACAGAAAAGTACATACAACAAGAGGGAATAATGTGAAGATGTAATAGTGAATGTTATACAAGTTTAAAACAGAAAAGTACATACAACATGAGGGAATAATGTGAAGATGTAATAGTGAATGTTATACAAGTTTAAAACAGAAAAGTACATACAACATGAGGGAATAATGTGAAGATGTAATATGAATGTTGTACTTGTGTAAAACAGAAAAGTACATACAACATGAGGGAATAATGTGAAGATGTAATAGTGAATGTTGTACAAGTTTAAAACAGAAAAGTACATACAACATGAGGGAATAATGTGAAGATGTAATAGTGAATGTTGTACAAGTTTAAAACAGAAAAGTACATACAACATGAGGGAATAATGTGAAGATGTAATAGTGAATGTTGTACAAGTTTAAAACAGAAAAGTACATACAACATGAGGGAATAATGTGAAGATGTAATAGTGAATGTTGTACAAGTTTAAAACAGAAAAGTACATACAACATGAGGGAATAATGTGAAGATGTAATAGTGAATGTTGTACTTGTGTAAAACAGAAAAGTACATACAACATGAGGGAATAATGTGAAGATGTAATAGTGAATGTTGTACAAGTTTAAAACAGAAAAGTACATACAACATGAGGGAATAATGTGAAGATGTAATAGTGAATGTTGTACAAGTTTAAAACAGAAAAGTACATACAACATGAGGGAATAATGTGAAGATGTAATAGTGAATGTTATACAAGTTTAAAACAGAAAAGTACATACAACATGAGGGAATAATGTGAAGATGTAATAGTGAATGTTGTACTTGTGTAAAACAGAAAAGTACATACAACATGAGGGAATAATGTGAAGATGTAATAGTGAATGTTATACAAGTTTAAAACAGAAAAGTACATACAACATGAGGGAATAATGTGAAGATGTAATAGTGAATGTTATACAAGTTTAAAACAGAAAAGTACATACAACATGAGGGAATAATGTGAAGATGTAATAGTGAATGTTGTACAAGTTTAAAACAGAAAAGTACATACAACATGAGGGAATAATGTGAAGATGTAATAGTGAATGTTATACAAGTTTAAAACAGAAAAGTACATACAACATGAGGGAATAATGTGAAGATGTAATATGAATGTTGTACTTGTGTAAAACAGAAAAGTACATACAACATGAGGGAATAATGTGAAGATGTAATAGTGAATGTTGTACAAGTTTAAAACAGAAAAGTACATACAACATGAGGGAATAATGTGAAGATGTAATAGTGAATGTTGTACAAGTTTAAAACAGAAAAGTACATACAACATGAGGGAATAATGTGAAGATGTAATAGTGAATGTTGTACAAGTTTAAAACAGAAAAGTACATACAACATGAGGGAATAATGTGAAGATGTAATAGTGAATGTTGTACTTGTGTAAAACAGAAAAGTACATACAACATGAGGGAATAATGTGAAGATGTAATAGTGAATGTTATACAAGTTTAAAACAGAAAAGTACATACAACATGAGGGAATAATGTGAAGATGTAATAGTGAATGTTATACAAGTTTAAAACAGAAAAGTACATACAACATGAGGGAATAATGTGAAGATGTAATAGTGAATGTTGTACAAGTTTAAAACAGAAAAGTACATACAACATGAGGGAATAATGTGAAGATGTAATAGTGAATGTTGTACAAGTTTAAAACAGAAAAGTACATACAACATGAGGGAATAATGTGAAGATGTAATAGTGAATGTTATACAAGTTTAAAACAGAAAAGTACATACAACATGAGGGAATAATGTGAAGATATAATAGTGAATGTTATACAAGTTTAAAACAGAAAAGTACATACAACATGAGGGAATAATGTGAAGATGTAATAGTGAATGTTGTACAAGTTTAAAACAGAAAAGTACATACAACATGAGGGAATAATGTGAAGATGTAATATGAATGTTGTACTTGTGTAAAACAGAAAAGTACATACAACATGAGGGAATAATGTGAAGATGTAATAGTGAATGTTGTACAAGTTTAAAACAGAAAAGTACATACAACATGAGGGAATAATGTGAAGATGTAATAGTGAATGTTGTACAAGTTTAAAACAGAAAAGTACATACAACATGAGGGAATAATGTGAAGATGTAATAGTGAATGTTATACAAGTTTAAAACAGAAAAGTACATACAACATGAGGGAATAATGTGAAGATGTAATAGTGAATGTTATACAAGTTTAAAACAGAAAAGTACATACAACATGAGGGAATAATGTGAAGATGTAATAGTGAATGTTATACAAGTTTAAAACAGAAAAGTACATACAACATGAGGGAATAATGTGAAGATATAATAGTGAATGTTATACAAGTTTAAAACAGAAAAGTACATACAACATGAGGGAATAATGTGAAGATATAATAGTGAATGTTGTACAGGTTTAAAACAGATGAAGTGCCGTCTTCTCACAGCGCGTGTAGGCTATATTGATTTCTGAATCTAATTATGTTTTCATTGTCATAGTGTTAAACTCTGCTTCAACGTTATTTTGATCACCTACTTCCCTATTTGAAACAATATCTTTCTCTTACCCACTTGCTCTCAAGGTTTCACTCTATTAGGACTTTCACTATTAAGTTTAATTTGTCCATTATTTTCTCTTTGTGTGAGTTAATTTAGCCAACTTTATTGTCAAGGTCTTTCATTACTAGAGCAGCGTTACTCCAGAATTCAGCGCATTGGTTTCATATTTACGTGGTCCGAGTTCACAATGAGCGTGCTATTTTCTTTCTGACAGTTACGGCTTACAGAACTACCGAGTTTCAATTGGTGTCAGAACACGTCTTCCATCGTGTACAGACAGTCAATGACAAATTATATTAGTTATTCCTCTTGTACCGTTAAATGTTACATAGGGAGTGCAAGTACTTTCTCCATACCACTTTAGTCTGAACAACTCGCACAATCTCCACTCTGGAATTTAATCCAACATATCTCTCCTCTTTCAGTCAAGTTCGTTTCAGGTTTTCCTAGTTCGCCCTAGATTCATTGAACTGTTGCCTCTTACTTCAATGTATTTTGTCTGATTCTTTGATCATGTCTTCACAGAGTTTGCCCAACATGTCATCATCGTTTCTTTCTTATAATAGTTGTTACTAGTAGCTGACCAGACATTTCTCTGATTGCATTTCTCTTGATTTCGTCCCATATTTAATATTTTTTTGCATACATCTATTTTGAAATACATTCATCAATGAAAAATTTGCTTTACTTGACTACGACTTTCACTAGATGTAATATTTCTGATCTTCTTGTGATAATACAGTTTGAGAATGTTTGCTGTCTTTCAGTATTTCAATATGTTATATCTTCTTCTTCTTCTTCTTGTGATAATACAGTTTGAGAATGTTTGCTGTCTTTCAGTATTTCAATATGTTATATCTTCTTCTTCTTCTTCTTCTTGCTCGCCTGATATGAATTCAGGCGTAGTCAGGGCATCCAGTATAGAGATTCTGGCTTATTTTTGCATGAAGGCTTGCTTTCACTATCATCAGTGTCCCTCGTCATTCAGGTGAACCCTCTCCTACTTGAGAGGTAATATTGTATGTAACAATTAGAGAATAGAATCTCTCTCTCTTTGCCTTTTACCCCGGGTTGGGGCATAGGCCCTCAACCAACTCATGCCAAGTCTTCCTATCTTTAGCTATCTCCTGTAGCTCCTCCAGCTCTTCTTTATATTGTTGATCTCCGCCTCCAAATCTCGTCTCCATGTATTTCTCGGCCTCCCTTCTTTCGCTGTCCCTGCGGGTTCCAGGCAAGGACCTTTCTTGTTATATTCCCCTCCGGTTTCGCAAAGTGTGTCCTATCCAGCGCCAGCGTCTTTTTTAACCTGTTCGTTCACTGGAATCTGTCTTGTTCTCTCCATAAGTTCCTCATTTGTGACCCTATCATACCATCTTATTCCCTCTATTCTGCGCAGACACCAGTTGATGAATGTTTGCAATTTATGCGCTATTGTTTTAGTTGTTCTCCATGTTTCTGACCCATACAGTAGAACTGCTTTAACATTAGAGTTAAATATCCGAATTTTGTTCTAGATTTGATTTCTTTGGACTTAGAGAATAGAATGATGACAGTAAAACATGGACAATTGTCGCTGGAAGTTGCTAACCAGATATATCAAAACGACAAGATGGACATATGTTATTTCTATTTCTATTACATAAATAGAGAATTTCTTCTTCTTCTTCTTCGGTTGCTCTATTTCGACCACTTGTTAACCACGCTGTGTGATTTGTATGTGATCTGAGCCTAAGAGCGATTGTACGTTGTGCCAGTTATGCGTCTACAAGCAGTCCAGCACATCCATTTCTGCGATGCTTTTTATTTACTAGGTAACTTCCTAGGTTCTAAATCAGTCGCTTCTTACGACATGCCTTGTACACCGCAGAGGTACTATTCCTTGCTTCTCTTGCTGATCCCGTCATCATACGGTCGAGAATAGAAAACAGAAGAAACTATTTTGATATCTTTGGACATTTTGGATGTTCTCAGTGAACGGGGGAGAGAAAGAGAGAGAGAAAGAGAGAGAGAGAGAGATAGATAGAGAAAAAGAGAGAGGAAAGTAAGAGTTGGAGATGATACTTTGACACTGCTTATAGTTTATATAGAAAAAAGATTAAACAGAAGGTCTCTGTGGCTAAGTGGTTAAACCCTTTGCCTTGTGAGTCGAAGGTCGTGGGTTCGAATCCGGACCGCGCCGTTCTGTTTACGAGTGAAATGTTTTCCAAGAGACCCCTAGGATTGTTGCTGGAGCTACGGAGTTCGTGCTTTGTGCAGTACTCTCGGCAGGTGGCGTGCCATTTCTGCAGAGAAGGACCGAGCCATATGGGGTAAATCCCGGTACAATGAAGTCAATCTTTCGGTTTTAAAACCCTTTTAAAGATTAAACACAAAAGATGAAGACAGCGAGAAATAAAGAGATACCAAAAATATTGAGAAAATCAAAGAGAATCATTAAGAGTAAAGAATGAGTGTAGACAAAGACTAAGAGAATCAAGAAGGGCATCACAAGAGAGATAAGTAGGAAATAGAGAAGTGGTAATGAGAGAACTCAGAAATAGTGTAGAGAGAGAGAATGAAAGAATATGTAGAGATCACAAGAAGAGCAAAATGTTTTTTAATGGAAAATAAACAAGAATAAAGAGCATGTACAAGAAATATGTTATTATTATTTGTTTCATTTCTCTCTCTCTCTTTCTAAAACATATCTTAAAGTATCCCAGAACGAGAGAAAGAAAGAGAGAGACAGAGAGAGAGAGAGAGAGAGAGAGAGAGAAGAAGGATAAAAAAAGTGTATAAAGTAAAGACAAAAAAGTTCAAGAGATGAAAAGAAATACGATAGAGTAGTAACAGATTAAGAAAAAAAAACCCAAGAGTTAGAGAAAAAAAACGATGGAGTTAAACATAGAGATTGAGCGAGCTGCTGACGCCTGAAATCTCATCTGTCTGGGTTTGAAAACGTGTGGTTGAGACGACAGGAACCTGGCAGAAAGGTCAAGGAGACCCGTGTTGTATAGTGTGTGTCACTGGAACATGGTGGTCATTTAACAACAAACAAACTTTGTAATTATACATCAAATATTTGTTATAGAATGTTTTTTGTTTCTCTTTATTGCTTGTTTTTCTCTGCTCATTTCTCTTCATTGCTTGTCTTTCTCTGCTCATTTCTCTTCATTGCTTGTCTTTCTCTGCTCATTGCTCAGACTGTTATCGCACATGTTTGTAAATTTTATACATAATTAATTCAATATTACACATGTTACAATACAGACATTGATAAATTATCACGTTAATCGTGTCTGATCTCCATAAAATTTAATAAGTTAGTGGAAAAACATATATGTGCTTTTGAATATAAATGTTACAGAATAGTCCTTCGTATACCTTGGACAGAGAAGAGAACAAATAGATCTATCCAGAAAGAACTCAAAATCAAAGACAACTGACTGATGCTACAAATACGAAATAGAAAATTGAGATATTTTGAACATATAAAAGAACATGAAGGGCTGGAGAAGACCATCATGGAAAGAAGCATACCGGCAAAGAGAAGAAAAGGAAGACCACGGAGAAGATGGATTCAGGATGTAACTGATGGTTTGAAAATGACGGCTGCAGAGGCAGGACATCTGGAATATGAGAGAGAGAAATTCTGGAGAACTGTTAGGATTTCAAAATTCTGCTCAGGACAAGCTATTTGATGATGATGTTGACGATCTCTATGAAAATCGTGGCATATCCTTTACATGACGATTTTCTAGGCACCACTTATACGTTCAGTAGTTTGCCATTGCTTTCTGAACGGCGAGGTCTATTTTATCGTTCATAAAATCCAATGGAACTAATTTGCTTCCAAACTTGCCCACGGCGGAGTTTGAACCAGGTACGCTTGGATTGTGATCGAGCTCACTACCGCTTAAGTTACTGACGCTTACTGATGATATATACACACTCACACAAACGTAGATAAATTTACTGTTGATATACACACAGTCGTACAAACGATGACAGCATTGTACAACACAATCTTTCTCACGACGTTATACACAAGTGTCAATCCTGGACGCTGACATCAAACAATAGAAGAAAAATAGTCATGACAGAGATGAAGTATCTACGCAAAATGCTGGGAGTATCAATAAGAGACCGGTTTAGAAATGAAGACATCAGGAAAAGTGGGTACAACATCAGTACTGAACTTAATCAAAGAATACCACATTAAATTGTTTGGTCACGTAAGCAGATTTCTAACAGAGAGTATGTCTCAAAGAGCAAATCTAATCTGATACACTGTATATAAAGGAAAAGGTCGTCCACGCAAAAATGGAACACAGAAATAACAGAGACAGTGAAGAATGTCAAACACTAAGCGGATACAAAAAGCGCGTTCAATAAATTTCTTATCATGATGCTGTAGGCAAAACATGATTCGAGAAGAAGAAGAAGATGGTAAATTTACTGAAAGATGTCCATAAACAAACACACGATGATAAATTCACTTTCGTATATACTCAATTACACACACACGGGTGGCGTCTGTGCCTAGGGATAGAGACTCGGTCTATTAACCCCGACGTTCTGAGTTCGAATCACGCTGTGGACAATTTGGTTGCAAATTGTTTCGCGCGGATTTTTACAAAAGGACGATGGTACCACCCGTTCAGAAAGCAATGACAAACTACTGAAGGTAATAATACCTAGAAGAATCACAAACGGCGTTAAAAAGCTGGGGTTGATCCGCAAAGTTCTGTAAAGGATATGCAATTAACTTGCACGCACACATACATGCATATATATATATATATATATATATATACAGCCACAGTTGCTTGCACACTCCCACACTTATTTACACATGTACACACTTGTGTACTAAGCTTACGTCGCTCATAAACTGACATCCATGTATACACTTGTGTACTAAGCTTACGTCGCTCATAAACTGACATCCATGTATACACTTGTGTACTAAGCTTACGTCGCTCATATACTGACATCCATGTACACACTTGTGTACTAAGCTTACGTCGCTCATAAACTGACATCCATGTACACACTTGTGTACTAAGCTTACGTCGCTCATAAACTGACATCCATGTACACACTTGTGTACTAAACTTACATCACTCATAAACTGAGATCCATGTACACACTTGTGTACTAAACTTACATCGCTCGTAAACTGACATCCATGTACACACTTGTGAACTAAACTGACATCCATGTACACACTTGTGTACTAAACTTACATAGCTCATATACTGAGATCCATGTACACACTTGTGTACTAAACTTACATAGCTCATATACTGACATCCATGTACACACTTGTGTACTAAACTTACATAGCTCATATACTGACATCCATGTACACACTTGTGTACTAAACTTACATAGCTCATATACTGACATCCATGTACACACTTGTGTACTAAGCTTACGTCGCTCATAAACTGACATCCATGTACACACTTGTGTATTAAACTTACATCGCTCGTAAACTGACATCCATGTACACACTTGTGTACTAAACTTACATCACTCATAAACTGACATCCATGTACACACTTGTGTACTAAACTTACATCGCTCGTAAACTGACATCCATGTACACACTTGTGTACTAAACTTACATCACTCATAAACTGACATCCATGTACACACTTGTGTACTAAACTTACATAGCTCATATACTGACATCCATGTACACACTTGTGTACTAAACTTACATAGCTCATATACTGACATCCATGTACACACTTGTGTACTAAACTTACATAGCTCATATACTGACATCCATGTACACACTTGTGTACTAAACTTACATAGCTCATATACTGACATCCATGTACACACTTGTGTACTAAACTTACATAGCTCATATACTGACATCCATGTACACACTTGTGTACTAAACTTACATAGCTCATATACTGACATCCATGTACACACTTGTGTACTAAACTTACATAGCTCATATACTAACATCCATGTACACACTTGTGTACTAAACTTACATAGCTCATATACTGATATCCATGTACACACTTGTGTACTAAACTTACATAGCTCATATACTGACATCCATGTACATACTTGTGTACTAAATTTACATAGCTCATATACTGACATCCATGTACATACTTGTGTACTAAACTTACATAGCTCATATACTGACATCCATGTACATACTTGTGTACTAAACTTACATAGCTCATATACTGACATCCATGTACATACTTGTGTACTAAACTTACATAGCTCATATACTAACATCCATGTACACACTTGTGTACTAAACTTACATAGCTCATATACTAACATCCATGTACACACTTGTGTACTAAACTTACATAGCTCATATACTAACATCCATGTACAGACTTGTGTACTAAACTTACATCGCTCGTAAACTGACATCCATGTACACATGTACACAGATTTGTTTATATATTCCGCTCGTGTGGTGCCGGGCTCGTAAGGGAGCAAAGAATAGTACCACTGCGACATACAATGCATGTCGTAAGAGGCGGCTGAGGTAGGGGTCTAGGAAAGCTACCCTAGTAAATAAAAAGCATCTCATCAGTCGTATGTGTTGACCTACTTGTAGGTGCATAACTGACACAACGTACAATGACTCTTAGGCTCAGTTCACATACGAAACACACAGAGTTATAAACGAGAGGACGATATGGGGCGTTCCCAGAAGAAGAAATAGAAGAAGCTTAAACGTTTAACTAACCTACATTTTTTTAACACATCTTTCCAAACATTTAGATTTATTTGCACACATCTGCACACATTTACAAACATACCGAATCGTTGATATTGAAGTTGATAACAAACTGCTCAAGTGACCACTTGACCTAGACATTATCAGGTGTCTAAGTCAGCTTGGGTTAAAACTTGTCAGTGTGCACATGTAACGTGATTGAACTGAGAGACCGGACAATGTTGGCAATAAGAGTTCGTACAGGCTGGCTGACCCTGCATATTGAGGCTCAGCCTATGAATAGATCTGATATTCTGAGAGGCATTCTTGGAGTATAGCTACTAAAAGGACTTTCATCTAAATCATAGGTTACTAAAGTGGGCGCTGGATTCTTTTAGGGGCAATAGAAAGGCTCATTAGGAGGGCTCAGAAGCATTTTTTGGGGCGTTCAGGCGATCTACGGGTCGATAGCTCATTATAGAAGAAATTAATAATATATATTAAAAACAAATTATTTTTGTGATTTCGCTATTGCATAACTGTGTCCAAGATGAAGCACATATTGACCACTATTTTTTCAATAATTTAACGGCATAAGCGGAAATGTATCATTAGTTGTTTTTACGTCGACAATATCAAACTGCTTGAACGCGAAAACTGCTAGGAGGGTTACAAAATGTATGTCTTGCAAAGTGGGCGGTGGCAAGAAAATGTTTGGGGAGCCTATGATCTAAACCAGCCCACATCAACAACTAGATTGCAGGAACTTGAATTGAAGATTGGAGTGTCCAGAAAGGAGCAGTACAACAAACATATGAGTAGGCTCATCAATCAACATTGAACTGGTACTGTTGGTCGCTGGACGCTTTAGGAGATATTGCGAAGGAGATCGGAGCAGCAATTGACATGTCTGAAATGCAATGAAGATATTCCAAACTGAAACTGAAAGGAAAACAGTAATAATGCATCCTGGTATCGGTGCAACTTTTGTGACAGCCTTGGTCTGGCTATTAGTCGAACATGCTCTAGTTTATTCTTGCATACATCCGTAAGTTATCAGTTATATGAACACTATTATAATAGCACGTTGGACATGTCCATAGGTTCTCCGATCTCCGCTTCAACAAATCCAACAGCTCCCAGCTGCACAACACGCCAGTTCGATGTTGATTAATCAATGTCTGCATATTTAGTATGCAGTTTTTTTTTCAGGCTGTACCAATTCTGGTCAGCGACTGGGACTCACAACACTGTAACTCCTCTGTTCGGAAAGACTCTCTCAATGCGTTAAGAATGCCATTTCAGTCAATTGCATCTCCCTCTGATATCGTAGTCATGACAGAAAATATCTCAGCTTTATACACGTCATTATCACTGACACATACATGCACTGTCTCAGCTTTATACACGTCATTATCACTGACACATACATGCACTGTGTTCAACTGTATACACGTCATTATCACTGACACATACATGCACTGTGTTCAACATCCGTGCTTCAGTTCATGTTGTTTTTCATATGATTAACATCCTTCAACTTCATATAGTCACACACATATACTACAGTGCTATATGGAAGCACTACTTCTGTCAGTCACACGCATATACTACAGTGCTATATGGAAGCAATACTTCTGTCAGTAACACACATATACTACAGTGCTATATGGAAACAATACTTCTGTCAGTAACACACATATACTACAGTGCTATATGGAAGCACTACTTCTGTCAGTCACACGCATATACTACAGTGCTATATGGAAGCACTACTTCTGTCAGTCACACGCATATACTACAGTGCTATATGGAAGCACTACTTCTGTCAGTCACACGCATATACTACAGTGCTATATGGAAGCACTACTTCTGTCAGTCATGCACACATATACTACAGTGCTATATGGAAGCACTACTTCTGTCAGTCACACGCATATACTATAGTGCTATATGGAAGCACTACTTCTGTCAGTCACACGCATATACTACAGTGCTATATGGAAGCACTACTTCTGTCAGTCATACACACATATACTACAGTGCTATATGGAAGCACTACTTCTGTCAGTCACACGCATATACTACAGTGCTATATGGAAGCACTACTTCTGTCAGTCACACGCATATACTACAATGCTATATGGAAGCAATACTTCTGTCAGTCATACACACATATACTACAGTGCTATATGGAAGCACTACTTCTGTCAGTCACACGCATATACTACAGTGCTATATGGAAGCACTACTTCTGTCAGTCACACGCATATACTACAGTGCTATATGAAAGCACTACTTCTGTCAGTCATACACACATATACTACAGTGCTATATGGAAGCACTACTTCTGTCAGCCACACGCATATACTACAGTGCTATATGGAAGCACTACTTCTGTCAGTCACACGCATATACTACAGTGCTATATGGAAGCACTACTTCTGTCAGTCATACACACATATACTACAGTGCTATATGGAAGCACTACTTCTGTCAGTCACACGCATATACTACAGTGCTATATGGAAGCACTACTTCTGTCAGTCACACGCATATACTACAGTGCTATATGGAAGCAATACTTCTGTCAGTCATACACACATATACTACAGTGCTATATGGAAGCACTACTTCTGTCAGTCACACGCATATACTACAGTGCTATATGGAAGCACTACTTCTGTCAGTCACACGCATATACTACAGTGCTATATGGAAGCACTACTTCTGTCAGTCACACGCATATACTACAGTGCTATATGGAAGCACTACTTCTGTCAGTCATACACACATATACTACAGTGCTATATGGAAGCACTACTTCTGTCAGTCACACGCATATACTACAGTGCTATATGGAAGCACTACTTCTGTCAGTCACACGCATATACTACAATGCTATATGGAAGCAATACTTCTGTCAGTCATACACACATATACTACAGTGCTATATGGAAGCACTACTTCTGTCAGTCACACGCATATACTACAGTGCTATATGGAAGCACTACTTCTGTCAGTCACACGCATATACTACAGTGCTATATGAAAGCACTACTTCTGTCAGTCATACACACATATACTACAGTGCTATATGGAAGCACTACTTCTGTCAGTCACACGCATATACTACAGTGCTATATGGAAGCACTACTTCTGTCAGTCATACACACATATACTACAGTGCTATATGGAAGCACTACTTCTGTCAGTCACACGCATATACTACAGTGCTATATGGAAGCACTACTTCTGTCAGTCACACGCATATACTACAGTGCTATATGGAAGCAATACTTCTGTCAGTCATACACACATATACTACAGTGCTATATGGAAGCACTACTTCTGTCAGTCACACGCATATACTACAGTGCTATATGAAAGCACTACTTCTGTCAGTCATACACACATATACTACAGTTCTATATGGAAGCACTACTTCTGTCAGTCACACACATATACTACAGTGCTATATGGAAGCAATACTTCTGTCAGCCACACACATATACTACAGTGCTATATGGAAGCACTACTTCTGTCAGTCACACACATATACTACAGTGCTATATGGAAGCACTACTTCTGTCAGTCACACGCATATACTACAGTGCTATATGGAAGCAATACTTCTGTCAGCCACACACATATACTACAGTGCTATATGGAAGCAATACTTCTGTCAGCCACACACATATACTACAGTGCTATATGGAAGCACTACTTCTGTCAGTCACACGCATATACTACAGTGCTATATGGAAGCACTACTTCTGTCAGTCACACGCATATACTACAGTGCTATATGAAACAAATACATCTGTCAGTCACACGCATATACTACAGTGCTATATGAAACAAATACATCTGTCAGTCACACGCATATACTACAGTGATATATGAAACAAATACATCTGTCAGTCACACGCATATACTACAGTGCTATATGAAACAAATACATCTGTCAGTCACACGCATATACTACAGTGCTATATGGAAGCACTACTTCTGTCAGTAACACACATATACTACAGTGCTATATGGAAGCAATACTTCTGTCAGCCACACGCATATACTACAGTGCTATATGGAAGCACTACTTCTGTCAGTCACACACATATACTACAGTGCTATATGAAACAAATACATCTGTCAGTCACACACATATACTACAGTGCTATATGAAAGCAATACTTCTGTCAGCCACACACATATACTACAGTGCTATATGGAAGCACTACTTCTGTCAGTCATACACATATACTACAGTGCTATATGAAACAAATACATCTGTCAGTAACACGCATATACTACAGTGCTATATGAAACAAATACATCTGTCAGTCACACGCATATACTACAGTGCTATATGAAACAAATACATCTGTCAGTCACACGCATATACTACAGTGCTATATGAAACAAATACTTCTGTCAGTCACACACATATACTACAGTGCTATATGAAACAAATACATCTGTCAGTCACACACATATACTACAGTGCTATATGAAAGCAATACTTCTGTCAGCCACACACATATACTACAGTGCTATATGGAAGCACTACTTCTGTCAGTCATACACATATACTACAGTGCTATATGAAACAAATACATCTGTCAGTAACACGCATATACTACAGTGCTATATGAAACAAATACATCTGTCAGTCACACGCATATACTACAGTGCTATATGAAACAAATACATCTGTCAGTCACACGCATATACTACAGTGCTATATGAAACAAATACTTCTGTCAGCCACACACATATACTACAGTGCTATATGAAACAAATACATCTGTCAGTCACACGCATATACTACGGTGCTATATGAAAGCAATACTTCTGTCAGCCACACGCATATACTACAGTGCTATATGGAAGCACTACTTCTGTCAGCCACACACGCATATACTACAGTGCTATATGGAAGCACTACTTCTGTCAGCCACACACGCATATACTACAGTGCTATATGGAAGCACTACTTCTGTCAGCCACACACACATATACTACAGTGCTATATGAAACAAATACATCTGTCAGTCACACACATATACTACAGTGCTATATGAAACAAATACATCTGTCAGTCACACACGCATATACTACAGTGCTATATGGAAGCACTACTTCTGTCAGTCACACACATATACTACAGTGCTATATGAAACAAATACATCTGTCAGCCACACACATATACTACAGTGCTATATGAAACAAATACATCTGTCAGTCACACACGCATATACTACAGTGCTATATGGAAGCAATACTTCTGTCAGTCACACACATATACTACAGTGCTATATGGAAGCAATACTTCTGTCAGCCACACACATATACTACAGTGCTATATGAAACAAATACATCTGTCAGTCACACACATATACTACAGTGCTATATGAAACAAATACATCTGTCAGTCACACACATATACTACAGTGCTATATGAAACAAATACATCTGTCAGTCACACGCATATACTACAGTGCTATATGGAAGCACTACTTCTGTCAGTCATACACACATATACTACAGTGCTATATGGAAGCACTACTTCTGTCAGTCACACGCATATACTACAGTGCTATATGGAAGCACTACTTCTGTCAGTCACACGCATATACTACAATGCTATATGGAAGCAATACTTCTGTCAGTCATACACACATATACTACAGTGCTATATGGAAGCACTACTTCTGTCAGTCACACGCATATACTACAGTGCTATATGGAAGCACTACTTCTGTCAGTCACACGCATATACTACAGTGCTATATGAAAGCACTACTTCTGTCAGTCATACACACATATACTACAGTGATATATGGAAGCACTACTTCTGTCAGCCACACGCATATACTACAGTGCTATATGGAAGCACTACTTCTGTCAGTCACACGCATATACTACAGTGCTATATGGAAGCACTACTTCTGTCAGTCATACACACATATACTACAGTGCTATATGGAAGCACTACTTCTGTCAGTCACACGCATATACTACAGTGCTATATGGAAGCACTACTTCTGTCAGTCACACGCATATACTACAGTGCTATATGGAAGCAATACTTCTGTCAGTCATACACACATATACTACAGTGCTATATGGAAGCACTACTTCTGTCAGTAACACACATATACTACAGTGCTATATGGAAGCACTACTTCTGTCAGTCACACGCATATACTACAGTGCTATATGAAAGCACTACTTCTGTCAGTCATACACACATATACTACAGTTCTATATGGAAGCACTACTTCTGTCAGTCACACACGCATATACTACAGTGCTATATGGAAGCAATACTTCTGTCAGCCACACACATATACTACAGTGCTATATGGACGCACTACTTCTGTCAGTCACACACATATACTACAGTGCTATATGGAGGCACTACTTCTGTCAGTCACACACATATACTACAGTGCTATATGGAAGCAATACTTCTGTCAGCCACACACATATACTACAGTGCTATATGGAAGCAATACTTCTGTCAGCCACACACATATACTACAGTGCTATATGGAAGCACTACTTTGTCAGTCACAGCAATACTACAGTGCTATATGGAAGCACTACTTCTGTCAGTCACACGCATATACTACAGTGCTATATGAAACAAATACATCTGTCAGTCACACGAATATACTACAGTGCTATAGGGAAACAAATACATCTGTCAGTCACACGCATATACTACAGTGATATAGAACAAATACATCTGTCAGTCACACGCATATACTACAGTGCTATATGAAACAAATACATCTGTCAGTCACACACGCATATACTACAGTGCTATATGGAAGCACTACTTCTGTCAGTAACACACATATACTACAGTGCTATATGGAAGCAATACTTCTGTCAGCCACACCATATACTACAGTGCTATATGGAAGCACTACTTCTGTCAGTCACACCATATACTACAGTGCTATTGAAAGCAATCTTCTGTCAGCCACACACATATACTACAGTGCTATATGGAAGCACTACTTCTGTCAGTCATACACATATACTCAGTGCTATATGAAACAAATCACATCTGTCAGTACACGCATTACTACAGTGCTATATGAAACAAATACATCTGTCAGTCACACGCATATACTACAGTGCTATATGAAACAAATACATCTTTCAGTCACACGCATATACTACAGTGCTATATGAAACAAATACTTCTGTCAGTCACACACATATACTACAGTGCTATATGAAACAAATACATCTGTCAGTCACACACATATACTACAGTGCTATATGAAAGCAATACTTCTGTCAGCCACACACATATACTACAGTGCTATATGGAAGCACTACTTCTTCAGCATACACACTATACTACAGTGCTATATGAAACAAATACATCTGTCAGTAACACGCATATACTACAGTGCTATATGAAACAAATACATCTGTCAGTCACACGCATATACTACAGTGCTATATGAAACAAATACATCTGTCAGTCACACACATATACTACAGTGCTATATGAAACAAATACTTCTGTCAGTCACACACATATACTACAGTGCTATATGAAACAAATACATCTATCAGTCACACATATACTACAGTGCTATATGGAAGCAATACTTCTGTCAGTCATACACACATATACTACAGTGCTATATGGAAGCACTACTTCTGTCAGCCACACACGCATATACTACAGTGCTATATGGAAGCACTACTTCTGTCAGCCACACGCATATACTACAGTGCTATATGGAAGCACTACTTCTGTCAGCCACACACACATATACTACAGTGCTATATGAAACAAATACATCTGTCAGTCACACCATATACTACAGTGCTATATGAAACAAATACATCTGTCAGTCACACGCATATACTACAGTGCTATATGGAAGCACTACTTCTGTCAGTCACACACATATACTACAGTGCTATATGAAACAAATACATCTGTCAGCCACACACATATACTACAGTGCTATATGAAACAAATACATCTGTCAGTCACACGCATATACTACAGTGCTATATGGAAGCAATACTTCTGTCAGTCACACTCATATACTACAGTGCTATATGGAAGCAATACTTCTGTCAGCCACACACATATACTACAGTGCTATATGAAACAAATACATCTGTCAGTCACACACATATACTACAGTGCTATATGAAACAAATACATCTGTCAGTCACACACATATACTACAGTGCTATATGAAACAAATACATCTGTCAGCCACACACATATACTACAGTGCTATATGGAAGCACTACTTCTGTCAGCCACACGCATATACTACAGTGCTATATGGAAGCAATACTTCTGTCAGTCACACACATATACTACAGTGCTATATGAAACAAATACATCTGTCAGTCACACACATATACTACAGTGCTATATGAAATAAATACTTCTGTCAGCCACACACATATACTATAGTGCTATATGAAATAAATACATCTGTCAGCCACACCATATACTACAGTGCTATATGAAACAAATACATCTGTCAGCCACACACATATACTACAGTGCTATATGAAACAAATACTTCTGTCAGCCACACGCATATACTACAGTGCTATATGAAACAAATACTTCTGTCAGTCACACACATATACTACAGTGCTATATGGAAGCACTACTTCTGTCAGTCACACGCATATACTACAGTGCTATATGAAACAAATACATCTGTCAGTCACACACATATACTACAGTGCTATATGAAACAAATACTTCTGTCAGTCACACACATATACTACAGTGCTATATGGAAGCACTACTTCTGTCAGTCACACACATATACTACAGTGCTATATGAAACAAATACATCTGTCAGTCACACCATATACTACAGTGCTATATGGAAGCACTACTTCTGTCAGTCACACACATATACTACAGTGCTATATGAAACAAATACATCTGTCAGTCACACGCATATACTACAGTGCTATATGGAAGCAATACTTCTGTCAGTCACACGCATATACTACAGTGCTATATGAAACAAATACATCTGTATGTCAGCTAATCATAACCAATAAACAAACAATCAATAAGATGGATTGAAGCCACATAGTTGGGGTATTACAGAGGAATGACGAATATCAAATGAACAGCGCAATAAACAAGTGATGATGTACTAAAAGAGATTTGTAAATAATGAAACCTGACAAATAAATAATAATTCGACAATCTGTACGTTCTACGGAAACATACCCAGACGAGGAGGAGGTCTGGTCATTTGAGACAACGAATAAAATACAGGGAAGGAGAGATCGAGGAAGGGAAAGGAAGAAGATAATGGACGATCTGCTGACACTGTGGTCAGGGAAGAGATCGGCGTCTAAACTGCACCAGGGAGAAAAAGTTGTGGCGAGACGTGATCGCCTATGCCAACAGTGATGTTAATTGATTGATTGATGTACATATGTAGTAACCCACTCAAGCATGAAGATCTATAAAATCAAGTACTAAGCATTGTTTATCAGTTTTGTGCAAACTAATCTTTCTTTCACAGAAACTCAAACACATAAATACATAGCGATATAAGGATGTCATGTGTAACAAATCTGACATTACAAGATCATATCAAGTTAAGGTGATCAATTTTATGTGTGGTTATCTTGCATTATTTAACAGACAATCCTGACTCGAATATTGGAGATTGATCGAATTCAATATGAGTACACACATGAGGCTTTCTGACGTATATGCATTTGTCAGGTCAGATTTCTAACATCTTGTCTAAGAAATAATTCACTAATTTAGTGCAAAAATAAACAAAAATGTATACTCTATAATCTAGATATGACCTTCATGTGCTCACTAAAAATGTAGATATTTACTTATAATCTGCGATATGACCTTCCTGTGCTCACACAAAATGTAGATATTTACTTCATAATCTACGATATGACCTTACTGTGCTCACACAAAATGTAGATATTTACTTCATAATCTACGATATGACCTTACTGTGCTCACACAAAATGTAGATATTTACTTCATAATCTGCGATATGACCTTCCTGTGCTCACACAAAATGTAGATATTTACTTTATAATCTGCGATATGACCTTCCTGTGCACAACACAATGTCGTGTTACTTTATAATCGAATGACCTTCCTGCACACACAAAATTGATATTTACTCTATAACTGGTATGACCTTCCTGTGCTCACAAAATGTAGATATTTACTTTATAATCTGCATATGACCTCTGTGCACACACACAAAATGTGATATTTACTAAAATCTCATATGACGTCCGTCTCACACAAAATGTAGATATTTACTTTATAATCTGCGATATGACCTTCCTGTGCACACATACAAAATGTAGATATTTACTCTATAATCTGCGATATGACCTTCCTGTGCACACACACATGTCTGTGATGTAAATACAAGCAATCTGACAATGTAGATTAAAGCGGTAACCCTGGTTCCAATTGGTTCCACACAAATACATGTATACTGAGTGACTCAACGATTATACTCAGTGAAATTTAGAATGGCTAATAATAGCCGTCTATCGCAAGCGATGATGACAACAGCCTCAGACACTTGCTGCCGCACCTCTCTGGTGTGTGCGGAGGTGATTGTAGAGTTCAATCCTAGAACACAATCACCTACACACGTGGGGCATACATGATCAAGGCTAGACAGTGGGGTTATGTGTTCTGTCTTTTTGCGCAGTTCGTTTTCTCTGTGCCTCAACGGTACAACGATTATCAGCTATGAAAGTTCCTCTTGTGTTGTTCCCAGCCCGTGGTGTCTATATCGAAGCATTTCAGAGACACTTTAAGAGTGTCTTTTAAGCGTTTTTTCTGTCCATCAGCTAAACGTCTGCCCCCTTCAAGTTCGCCATACATTAACTGTTGCATACATTAGAATGGCAATATAAGGCAGGAATGGCTGATCACATATTACACATTCCTAATGATACATTTAAGTTTTATTTTTATACCAAGGCATGCGAGAGTAAAGGCAATGAGCGAGTAGATCACCTGACTGATGCATCAGTATGTGAGGAAGAAGAGTCATAGATAATACAGACATATTGAAAGCATTAGAACAGCACGTTGTATAAATTACTTAGAAACAAATTAGAAACCATAAATTTATCCAAAGTGAAGGAGATGTTATTAAACAAAACATGGGAGCTGCCAGAAACGAATACTATGCTAGAGGCACCAGACATTTCATTGATCAACATAGACAGGTATGATTAGTCGTTATCATCAGGTGATGATCATCAGATATCGTGCCGGCTGGCGTAGGGGATCATGGATCTCCACAAAACTCTGTCTCTGGTGTTTGCTATTATCTCAGATGTTGACGCTCTTCCGTGTCATGAAGTCAGACTATCCAAAATTTTATCTCACTGTCTTCCTCTGTCTCATCTACCCTTGATGTTACCGTTGATTTTACAATGTGTTCTAAACCTGCCTTCCTCACCACTTGTCCGATAAATGATAACTTAGTCGTTATATAATGGTAAATAAATATACTGTGGAAGAGATTAGATCACTCATGAAACTGTCGGTATGCAGTGACGATGATGATCATCCTTATTAATTATTAATCACAATTCACACACATTTGTATTAATTCATCGATTTACCATTAAGTGTACAGTGTGTGTATGACATCAGTAACCAGTACCTACATATTTATGATGCAACAGTTGTGAAATGAAGCGAACACGTACGCGTAGCAAAAGATATTCTTTTGTCGTCACACTGCTACCGGGTTGTTGCCCAGCATTGTGTCGCTTCGTCATTGTGCGTTTGTTTTGGACGTCGGTGTTATCGCGTTTTTCCCTCAGTATTCCCCACAATTTTTGAGCAATGGGGCTTGTATAAATAAATCCTCTACTGGTTTGCTGGACCTGTCGTAGATTCATCCGTGTATAACATTCGATGTTAAAGAAACACACTAATAACACATTCCAACGCACACCTGGTGCGAATCATATAACAAAGGTGATGATGTCAAAGTGTCCTCATTTTACTGAAACACAAGTCGGCAGACAATATATAACACTGGTTGAAATATTATCTGTAGAATTATTTAACAATTGGATATAGGTCTGGACTGTTCTGTGGCAAAAGTTTTAAATTTATGAAAGTTGGTTTCTTTACGCTGAACAAGCTGTTGTAGAATTTAGTTGAAATATTCTTATGTGAAAATGTTGCAATGTGACAGTGTGCCTGTCTCCATTTACCCTACATCTTCCACATGGGAATAGACAATAGAGTTTCGATATACACTTTTATTTGCATATTGATGTGCTTATTCTGATGTTCAATTAAAAATATTGAATTGTTGACAATTTCTGCCAACTCTAGCTCTTTACTTATTTCAAATTGTACTCGTGTGTCATAGTACTTAGTAGGTCACTTGGTCAATAGCTGTATGTTGCCTTGTGACACGGAATTATTATTAGGTGCAAACCCCTTTTTTCATTGAGTCTTTTACAAGAGCCTATTATTTCTGGTGTCGTGACTAAGGATATTAAAAATAATGTTTCTTGTAGACTCTTTGACAAGAATAAGTGGACGAAGATTTGCATTAGAATATAATGCAGTTAGAAGGCTCTTCTGATCACGACGACCAATTAAACACACAAATCAACGAATTGCTTTTGCGGACGACCAAAATTTAATGTATGAAGATGAAGATCAGCTACAACATCACATGAATTCATTGCTAATAGCATGTAGAAAGTACAACATGAAAATCAACAAACAAAAGACCGAGACCATGAAAACCAGCAGAACACCAAGCCAAGCAAACATACAAATAGATAACACCAGAGTAAAGCAAGTTTCCGAATTCAAATATTTAGGCAGTATTTTTACAGAGGACGGAAAACTAGATAGAGAAATAGAGGCAAGGTGTCAAAAAGCAAATGCAGTGATCTACCAGCTGGCACCATTACTACAACACCCAAAGATCAAGATGGAAGTGAAAGACAGATGATAAAAAGTATTTTCCTACCAACACTTTGTTACCAATGCCAAACTTTGTCTCTACAGCAACACACACAGAAAGCTCACCACGTGTGAAATGAAATGCTTGAGGAAGGCAGTGGGAGTCACCAGGAAAGACAGACTACGAAATGTGGACATCAGAAGCAGAGTGGGCATAACTTCATGTACCGAATACATCGAAAGACAACAAATGCAGTGGTTTGGACATTTAATGAGAATGAAATACAACCAACCACCAATAACAGCATACAATAAAAGAGATCGGGTACTAGAGCTAAGGGAAGACCAAGAAAAAAATGGATAGACAATATCAAGACCATACTACATAAACACGGATACAACACAACAAGGGCAACTCATCTAAACCTAAGACGCAAATTAAAGCTCCCATCCCTACGCTTAACGGCAAGAGTGGACAGCCAACTACATCTTCCACCTGGGAACAGACAATAAACATAGAAGGCTCTTCATATTACTGATATAATATAACTGATACGGCAAATGACGTGTAGAGTGATGTTTCTTTGAGAGTCAGCACACATCATCATTTGAAAGAAACCATTTATTCACGAATTGTAGACAAGATATTTCATCCAACTAAAATCTAGACATGTTCTCTCCACATGAAGCAAATGTCTGAGAGATTTTATTTTATCATTTGGAAGACTACAATCTAAAATGGTTCTCTCCACTTGACGCAAATATCTGAAAGATTTTATTTTATCATTTGGAAGACACTTTGAGCACACAATTAAATTATCAAACTATTGTGAATGTCAAGTATGTACATTTGTATAACCTTTCATCTTATTTAGTAGATTAATATCCAGTGTTGTCGGGGTTTACAAAGGGAGCAAAGGATAGTAGCACTGCCACCTACAAGGCATGTCGTAAGAGGCGACTGAGGTAGATGCTTAGGCAACTACCCTAGCAAATAAAAAAAAAATTGTATGTGCTGGCCTCCCTGTAGACGCATAACTTTCACAACATACAATCGCTCTTAGGCTCAGATCATATACAAATCACAAAGAATAGTTAACAAGTGGTTAATATGGAGCGTTTGAAGAAGAAGAAGAATATACAGTTGATGACGAACTAGCTTTACTATCTAACTTCACATGGGGGGTTACATGTGGAGTGTTTCCAACATTAACGGCTCTTAGGTCGTCGACTAGCATCAATTGACTATCAGAGAAACAATCGGAAGTAAAGATGGCCACATCCTCCACGTAGTGTCGGTAAAAAAACCCATAAATACAGGCCTAATATCGTGTTCACCAACGTGTTACATAGTATAAAAACATAAATACAGGCCTAATATCATGTTCACCAACGTGCTACATAGTATAAAAACATAAATACAGGCCTAATATCGTGTTCACCAACGTGTTACATAGTATAAAAACATAAATACAGGCCTAATATCGTGTTCACCAACGTGCTACATAGTATAAAAACATAAATACAGGCCTAATATCGTGTTCACCAACGTGTCGGTAAAAAACATAAATACAGGCCTAATATCGTGTTCACCAACGTGCTACATAGTATAAAAACGCGCTACTTTCATTTAAAACAAAAACAATTTTAAATTGTATTGTATTATATTGTACAGTAAAATTCTAAAATAAATTCCTGTTTGAATTATAGTAAAAGCAGATCACTAAATTTGTCTCATGTGTTTTGATAATCACAGACATTGTTATCCAATTTTCGAATTTATACGCTCCATTTACAAATGGTGTTTTTCTCATGTATCGTTACGTATGGTCAATTAATTATCTAGTAAATGGCTACCTGAACACGCAATGAAATTGATATATTTACAACTAACTTAACTAAATAATGAATCAGTAAAGAGCTTTACAATGAGAGTATCTTTAGTGCAGTCAAGAACTATACGCATGTTTTCATTCTGATTACGTTTTAGTTGTTGACATTGTGATTGTGATATCGTGAGGATACCAAGTCTGTAATCTACCACTAATATAACCAGTTGATGAAACAGAAGGACAACAAGTCTCTGCTCAATGTTTGCATAATACAATTTTTAACAATGGTTGACAAAGCAATTATTGAGTTATCATTTGAAATAAAAGTTTCAGTTAATTGTTAGCAGCTTCCTCTTCTGTTAGTTGTCGATCGACATATAGCCTACCTTTTATTTCTCTTCTAGCAGCTCGTTTCACTGCCTTGTCTTTTAGTCGATATGCTACTTTAGATATACATAACTCACCTTGTCTTTCTCCGTTCTTAGTCATTAACTTTATTTCTTTCTTTAACCGCACCCTATCCATACAATGTCTCTATCAACCTGTACGTTAAAGTTTCCCATTACTATTACTAGGCCATGTTCCTACTTCGTAACGTTTCATTAACTCGGCAATATCTTCTGATTTTGCAGCTGCTGCATTTGTTCTGATATTTCAAAATGCAATTTGAGGATCTTTTGAAGTCAAGTAATGTATCAGTCTGGTTGTTGACATTCGTAAAGCAGATTTCATTAGCATATTTTATGAACAGCTGTCATTGATGCACTAGAAACACCATCTGGTTGGTCTGTTACTGGTATGACATTGTTCCTTTCAACTTTATAAAACTATTATAACTACATGTAGTGAGGTAGTTCCACAATTTCAACTATACTTCATACTGATAGGAACCAGGCAACGCTAAAGTTATAACTTGAATAATATATATATATATATATATATATATATATATATAATATATATATATATATATATATATATATATACATATACTAGAAACATTATATATTTAATAACCACGTTAGAGAAATTGAACTGAGTTGCTATAGTACTTGCTGTACAAGAGACACAATTTGGTGACAATGGGAGTTGCTGATAGTACTTGCTGTACAAGAGACACAATTTGGTGACAATGGGAGTTGCTGATAGTACAGACTGTACAAGAGACAAAATTTGGTGACAATGGGAGTTGCTGATAGTACTTGCTGTACAGGAGACACAATTTGGTGACAATGGGAGTTGCTGATAGTACTTGCTGTACAAGAGACACAATTTGGTGACAATGGGAGTTGCTGATAGTACTGGCTGTACAAGAGACACAATTTGGTGAGAATGGGAGTTGCTGATAGTACTAGCTGTACAAGAGACAAAATTTGGTGACAATGGCTCACACAAGCACCTTGCATGTAATACATTTTATAACAGAGCGCACAGATTAAGCAGTCATGGTTAGAAAAAAAAGAACTTCGCGATACAAGTACAAACATTAGCAAATGTATTAATGATAACTTGAGGATTCATGTAGTACATATCTAGAACATCATGCATTTTATGGTTGTCAACATTTGGCCACATAATGACAGTATTGATATTGGGGCGAAAGGCGGAGACTGAAAACAATCTAGAATAATTTCACATGAAACTTTCTGATATGCAGTGACTTCAATGCAAAAGGACAAAAGAAAAAGAACAAAAAAGAACAGAATGTACGGATAATATTTGTATTCTACAATGTAGAAATCCTGGTAGAATTACATAGTCTAAATTGTTTAAAGGTGAAAGATTGAATTTATTGGGCCGGGTTTCCCCATATGGCTTCGTAACTGTCTACAGAAATGGTACATTATCTGCCGAGATAGCTGCATGAAGTTCAAACTCTGTAGCTCCAGAAACAATCCTAGGGATCTTTTGAAAAATTGCAAATGCGAATTGATTGGTCTGAATTCGAACCCAAAACTTTCAGAAAACCATGCAATTGTCTTAACCACTTCGCCATTTGAAACACCTTAAATTACATTACCCTGAAGATTAACCATTGACTAAAGAAGATTAACCATGCAACAAAAATAAGAGTAAGTGATATTCCTAGCTAGCAATATATGACTATATCAAATTATGCACATACAAAAACGAAAAGCAAAGACTCGTTCTTCTAGAAGAAAAAAAAAAAGCTTTCACAACATGCATATCGTTTTGATTAGAAACAATTATTTGATAGAAATGTTATGTAAGAACTAAATACTAGGTAACTGCAGAAAACAAATGAATACATACAACGGATGTCGGAATGAAATCTATCTGATTAAATAAATGAAAGCAAAACCATTTGAACGATAGATGGTACATAGACAATGAATTTATGAATCGATAGATGAAACGAACTGATCAGTCGTGATTACTTAGATAATTGTAACAGTTCCGTCTTGGGTAATTATTGAAACATCACTAATCCCCGTATCAGTAGTTTCAAATCTAGCAACAAGTCTGATCAGGGTTTCTGCAACGACATTGTCATAGAACATAATACCACTGAATCCCCTGTCGATCATGTCTCATAATGACGTTCTGATCATTTTGATCGTCTGCTCATTTCTTGAACGTCTGCTCATTTCTTGAACGTTTGCTCATTTCTTGAACGTCTGCTCATTTCTTGAACGTTGCCATTTCTTGAACGTCTGCTCATTTCTTGAACGTCTGCTCATTTCTTGAACGTCTGCTCATTTCTTGAACGTCTGCTCATTTCTTGAACGTCTGCTCATTTCTTGAACGTCTGCTCATTTCTTGAACGTCTGCTCATTTCTTGAACGTCTGCTCATTTCTTGAACGTCTGCTCATTTCTTGAACGTCTGCTCATTTCTTGAACGTCTGCTCATTTCTTGAACGTCTGCTCATTTCTTGAACGTCTGCTCATTTCTTGAACGTCTGCTCATTTCTTGAACGTCTGCTCATTTCTTGAACGTCTGCTCATTTCTTGAACGTCTGCTCATTTCTTGAACGTCTGCTCATTTCTTGAACGTCTGCTCATTTCTTGAACGTCTGCTCATTTCTTGAACGTCTGCTCATTTCTTGAACGTCTGCTCATTTCTTGAACGTCTGCTCATTTCTTGAACGTCTGCTCATTTCTTGAACGTCTGCTCATTTCTTGAACGTCTGCTCATTTCTTGAACGTCTGCTCATTTCTTGAACGTCTGCTCATTTCTTGAACGTCTGCTCATTTCTTGAACGTCTGCTCATTTCTTGAACGTCTGCTCATTTCTTGAACGTCTGCTCATTTCTTGAACGTCTGCTCATTTCTTGAACGTCTGCTCATTTCTTGAACGTCTGCTCATTTCTTGAACGTCTGCTCATTTCTTGAACGTCTGCTCATTTCTTGAACGTCTGCTCATTTCTTGAACGTCTGCTCATTTCTTGAACCTCTGCTCATTTCTTGAACGTCTGCTCATTTCTTGAACGTCTGCTCATTTCTTGAACGTCTGCTCATTTCTTGAACGTCTGCTCATTTCTTGAACGTCTGCTCATTTCTTGAACGTCTGCTCATTTCTTGAACGTCTGCTCATTTCTTGAACGTCTGCTCATTTCTTGAACGTCTGCTCATTTCTTGAACGTCTGCTCATTTCTTGAACGTCTGCTCATTTCTTGAACGTCTGCTCATTTCTTGAACGTCTGCTCATTTCTTGAACGTCTGCTCATTTCTTGAACGTCTGCTCATTTCTTGAACGTCTGCTCATTTCTTGAACGTCTGCTCATTTCTTGAACGTCTGCTCATTTCTTGAACGTCTGCTCATTTCTTGAACGTCTGCTCATTTCTTGAACGTTTGCTAATATAGCCGTGCACTAACAGTCTGTCTGATCGTTCATTTCCAAATCCTGACTCCCGGATGTCTTAAGTACGAAAATAAAGTTGACCATCGACATTACTGAACTCAACATTGATCACATACCCTATCTACGAACATAAAATTCTTATCTAAAGACATCCCAGAAATTTTATTGCAATTTGGAGCGTTATCTTGATGTGTTTTAGCAGGGATTGCCATAAGATTTATGTCGTAAAGTGAGAGTTTGTTTCCAAGAGTTACAGACTATAACAGTTAACATATTAAATACGTACTTACAACGGGCTAGACAAGAACATTTCAATGTAGACATAAACATTTCATTGTACATACACATTTCAGTGTACATAAACATTTCAATACATATTTTAATGCGTACCGTTATCAAATATTTAAAATAGTAAAAATATGATTGTTCTCAATTCATACCATTTCGTACACTATGCTGTATATAGTCAGCAAAGAATATAAATGTATCAAGTGTGGAAGTTACATTATGTTGTATATAGTCAGCAAAGAATATAAATGTATCAAGTGTGGAAGTTACATTATGGTGTATATAGTCAGCAAAGAATATAAATGTATCAAGTGTGGAAGTTACATATGCTGTATATAGTCAGCAAGAATATAAAATGTATCAATGTGGAAGTTACATTATGTTGTATATAGTCAGCAAAGAATATAAATGTATCAAGTGTGGAAGTTACATTATGTTGTATATAGTCAGCAAAGAATATAAATGTATCAAGTGTGGAAGTTACATTATGTTGTATATAGTCAGCAAAGAATATAAATGTATCAAGTGTGGAAGTTACATTATGTTGTATATAGTCAGCAAAGAATATAAATGTATCAAGTGTGGAAGTTACATTATGTTGTATATAGTCAGCAAAGAATATAAATGTATCAAGTGTGGAAGTTACATTATGTTGTATATAGTCAGCAAAGAATATAAATGTATCAAGTGTGGAAGTTACATTATGTTGTATATAGTCAGCAAAGAATATAAATGTATCAAGTGTGGAAGTTACATTATGTTGTATATAGTCAGCAAAGAATATAAATGTATCAAGTGTGGAAGTTACATTATGTTGTATATAGTCAGCAAAGAATATAAATGTATCAAGTGTGGAAGTTACATTATGTTGTATATAGTCAGCAAAGAATATAAATGTATCAAGTGTGGAAGTTACATTATGTTGTATATAGTCAGCAAAGAATATAAATGTATCAAGTGTGGAAGTTACATTATGTTGTATATAGTCAGCAAAGAATATAAATGTATCAAGTGTGGAAGTTACATTATGTTGTATATAGTCAGCAAAGAATATAAATGTATCAAGTGTGGAAGTTACATTATGTTGTATATAGTCAACAAAGAATATAAATGTATCAAGTGTGGAAGTTACAGACATAGTATGTCTCCCTAGAACAGTGTTTCCCAACCTTTTTGTGTCATGCCCCACCAAAGCCTTTCAAAAATTCAACGCCCCCGTCCCCCTTTCCTATGTAAACATATACACAAAATTGTATTTTCCAAAAATTGAATTGTTCACTGAAGAAACTTAAATGATAGGTTTTAGGAAGAAATCACTTGGAAATTGTTGAGGAAACACAGTAAGTAAATTTTCAAAACATATAATAGAGAACAGAAATTCAAGTACGATATAATTTTAATGATATATTTTTCTATATTATTTTAATTATTAGTAATTTTTATTACTTACACTTGCCCGTCTGCCCAGCGTGTTCGTAGCGCGTTGGACTACGGGTGACTATCCCTCTGTGTGTACGGGTTCAATTCCGCGGGATGGCAGAAAAAGCCCAGATTCAGATTTACGGTGTTCTACCGCGAAGGTTACGATGTCCATGGCACGACGAGAGCAAAAGCTAAGTGCTTCGATCGGAAAAAATTAAAATCTTACACTTAGTGAGATCCTTGCGATTGATGCATGCTGCAAAGAGATTTTATGTTAGGTTTCTACTTTAGTTAGCATCAGCCTCAAGTCTCCTCGTTGTGTCATACATCCAGCCGATTTTTTTAGAGCAGAAATCAGTTATGGCAGTAAATCCACATTCAGCTAAATATGAAGATGGAAACGGTAATAACAGTTTTCTTGCACATTTGCTTGAATTTGTATATTTTATTTCTGTTTCCTCACAAAGCCATGCCGTCGCCCCTTTTATATTAAATGAAGTTTTAACTGACTCCTCATTTTGCATTTCTGCGAATTCTCCTTGATACTGCATATTTTGAAATATCAGACAAATCCACTAACATTAATTTCAATCACTTTGTTTCAAAAATTAAAAAATTTTCTTTTAAATCAGCCGATAGAATTTTCAGATGATCGACAATAATAAGTATCAGTATAGCTTTATTGGTATATTTTTGACATCTAAGTAATTTGTTAGCTTATTATATATATCTTTGAAGGTAGGAGTGCTTTCTAATGATTTACAGAACAATATTTCTTCAGCAAAATCCCCATTATCAATATATCTTATGTAAGTTATCAATACTACTTATCAACACTGTCAACGTTGATTCATCCATTTGCACTGAGAATTTTCTTGTTTACAGCTTTTCAACAGGTTGTATTTCAATATCCTCACTCATTTCGTCTATTCTATTGCTAATATTATTGTTACTGAGTGGCATTGCTTTCACCTCTTGGTCATTTTTTTTCCAGAACCGTTTTAAGAAATGATATTGATGGTGTGATTAAATTCTCCCTATAGTATGATCATCCCACATTCAGCAATGAGTAAGACAATTTGATAATTAGCCTCAAGAGTATGATTGACAGTTGCAGTATGAGCATTAAACAGAGACTTTAATGTTGCTCTTTTTTCAAAATTTACCTTTAAAGTTTAAAAGTAATTCAAATCTGAATTAATATGAGCACTGTGTTTCACCTTCAAATGCTCTCAAGACGACTGTTTCATTGATTCGTTGGTCAAGCATTGTTGGCAGAAAAGACATTAATGTGGAATACATTAATATAAAAATAATTTCACATCAGGTAATTTAGAATTGGCTGTGACGTGACTAATATAAAATGATATATCTGTTACATGCATGAAATGGAAACAACAACATCAGCAAGAAACATTGCAAGAAATCAACCTAGAAATTTGAGTTTGCTCAGATATTGATTCTCTTATTGCTACACATTTTCAGAACAATATCTCGTTTCTATATCATTAATAATTATGTTTATTATTACAACTTCATTAACTATCGGTGCGTTGTCTCAACGTTCATGATCTTCAACTGATTTATTATCTGCTTCAATGATTCTCATTTCCTTCTAATGATTTTCTTCTAATTTACTGGTAAAAGTTTGTAATTGTGTTCATGTATTATGTTTTGTCATTTTTGTCAATGAAGTTCATGGTTATGTTAGAAATCAATAAACAACCACGTTAACCGTCCGTTTGTTCAACTCTAAAGAAACATATTTTGATAATTTTTTTTGATTTCTCATTAGGCAGTTGTTGAAGAGAACTTGCCTGTGGTAGATTGTCCTCTTTACTGATAGAGTAGTTAAAAATTGTTATCATTGCTGCGTAGAAGAAAAGGTTGCAAGTGATGTTGTTCACTTAGAAAGCTTGAATTGTATTTCCTGGTTATACTTAAACTCAGTGGCGGCTCGTCTATAAAGGCCAGTGGGCGAACCCCACCAAAAATAATGTATAACGTGTATTTATTATTTTTAAATTAAAATATAGCAATCTAAAAACCATGATTTATCCTGAAAAAATATCTGGCCCCACCAACAAAAATTATCACGAGCCGCCACTGCTTAAACTTTTCTATAAATATTTGATGTTCTTCACACATCATACTTTGTAACATCTGAGAAATTATCAAACTTTGTAACATCTCTGAGAAATCATCAAACTATGTAACATCTCTGAAAAATCATCAAACTGTAACTTCTCTAAAAATCATCAAACTATGTATCATCTCTGAGAATTCATCAAACTATGTAACATCTCTGAGAAATCAACAAACTATGTAACATCTGGAAAAACAAACTTGTCCACTCTGAAAATCATCAATCTATGTAACTTCCAAAATCATCAAACTATTATCATCTCTTGAGAATTCATCAAACTATGTAACATCTCTGAGAAATTATCAAACACTGTAACATCTGAGAAATCATCAAACTATGTAATATCTCTGGGAAATCAACAAACTATGTAACATCTCTGAGAAATCATCAAACTATGTAACATCTCTGAGAAATCATCAAACTATGTAACATCTCTGAGAAATCATCAAACTCTGTACGTTATCCTAGAGGCTGTTTGATGTCTGACACTAACACTGCACACAAACAAGACAAGATATCTCAGCAAACACATCATTTCTTCATCTAAAATCAGTTGCATTGAACTACAGAAGTTCTGGACTAAACTAAATAAAAACTTGCATCTTGTTAAACAATGTTCTTTTATGTTTTTGTTGATCGTCCGTGTTCCCGGGGCCCTCAATGTGGGCAAAGAAAAGTAACACTGTGACCTGGCATGTCGTAAGAGGCGGCAGAGCTAGGGGCCGTGTGAAGCTAACCTACTATATAAAAAGCATCGCAGAAATTGAATGTGCTGACATACTTGTAGGTGCATAATTAGCACAACGTACAATTGCTTCAGGCTCGGTCACATGCTAATCCACAAAAAGTGGTTAACAAGTGGTCTATATGAAGAGTTAGAAGAAGAAGAAGCTGTTGTTGATGAAACTAACATATTTTTAGTTCTTGTTGTCTAATCAAGATAATTAACTATTTTTAGTTCTTGTTGTCTAATCAAGATAATTAACTATTTTTAGTTCTTGTTGTCTAATCAAGATAATTAACTATTTTTAGTTCTTGTTGTCTAATCAAGATAATTAACTATTTTTAGTTCTTGTTTTCTAATCAAGATAATTAACACATTTTTAGTTCTTGTTGTCTAATCAAGATAATTAACTATTTTTAGTTCTTGTTGTCTAATCAAGATAATTAACTATTTTTAGTTCTTGTTGTCTAATCAAGATAATTAACTATTTTTAGTTCTTGTTGTCTAATCAAGATAATTAACTATTTTTAGTTCTTGTTGTCAATCAAGATAATTAACTATTTTTAGTTCTTGTTGTCGAATCAAGATAATTAACTATTTTTAGTTCTTGTTGTCTAATCAAGATAATTAACTATTTTTAGTTCTTGTTGTCTAATCAAGATAATTAACTATTTTTAGTTCTTGTTGTCTAATCAAGATAATTAACTATTTTTAGTTCTTGTTGTCTAATCAAGATAATTAACTATTTTTAGTTCTTGTTGTCTAATCAAGATAAATAACTATTTTTAGTTTTTGTTGTCTAATCAAGATAATTAACTATTTTTAGTTCTTGTTGTCTAATCAAGATAATTAACTATTTTTAGAAAAAAAAATAATATAATTTGGCAAAATTTAATATCAGTGTCAATGTTGATAAATCTGTGATATATTGAGGTCTGTCTGTCCATATAAATCTGTCATGTATTGAGTTCTGTCTGTCCAAATAAATCTATCATATATTGAGTTCTGTCTGTCCATATAAATCTATCATATATTGAGTTCTGTATGTCCATATAAATCTATCATATATTGAGTTCTGTCTGTACATATAAATCTGTATATTTTGAGTTCTGTCTGTCCAATAAATCTACTATATTGAGTTCTGTCTGTCCATATAAATCTATCATGTATTGAGTTCTGTCTGTCCATATAAATCTATCATATACTGAGTTCTGTCTGTCCATATAATTCTGTCTTATATTGAGTTCTGTCCATATAAATCTATCATATATTGAGTTCTGTCTGTCCAAATAAATCTATCATATATTGAGTTCTGTCTGTCCAATCAAATCTATCATATATTGAGTTCTGTCTGTCCATATAAATCTATCATATATTGAGTTATGTCTGTCCATATAAATCTGTCTTATATTGAGTTCTATCTGTACATATAAATCTATCATATATTGAGTTCTGTCTGTCCAAATAAATCTGTTTTTGAGTTCTGTATGTCCATATAAATCTGTCTTATTTTTGAGTTATCTTGTAACTATAAATCTGTCTATAGATATATTTGTTCTATCTGTACATATAAATCTGTCTTATATTGAGTTATGTCTATCTATATAAATCTGTCTGATAGATATATTGTTGACCTACTGGATTAGAGTGAGGATCCCATGCAGGAGATCCGTGTTTAATTCACGGTAAGGCCAAGGATTTTTTTCTGTTGTGGGCATAAATGAAAAATGTAAACATGAACTTCTTCCCGGCGACTTCACTAGCCATGTCACCATTACATTCCGCAGGCTCACGTCCCATCTGTCCTACACCGCTCTAAAATGTGTTACTACATGCAGTAATGGTAGTTTTAGTATTGTATCTTGTCTGTCGATATCAATCAATGAATGTCAATATCTTCTCTAATTACTTCATGCATAGTGTAATAGAAGAAAAGGTAGGAATAACAGTTGGCGGACATAACATGAACAATCTAAGATACGCTGATGACATAATTCTCATGGCTACAAATTAACAAGATCTACAAGACTTGATAGACATACTAGTGAGAGAAAGTGAAAAGAAAGGATTAAGCATGAATATAAAGAAAATAGAGGTTATGGTTGTCTCCAAGAAACAGGAAACACCAAAATTTAATATCAAAATAAATAACACAACACTGAAACAAGTCCATCGATTCAAGTATCTGGGAACATTGCTAACATCAGATGGAATATGTAAAACAGAGATTAGGAGTAGAATATCTCAAGCAAAAGCAGCTTTTATGCAAATGAAGAACACACTATGTGTGAAGTCACTACCAATGACATTGCGGAAACAGTACTCCAGTGCTATATTGAACCAATACTTATGTATGGCAGCGAATCATGGATAATGAACAAACAATCAATAAGATCATTGGAAGCCACAGAGATGTGGTGTTACAGAAGAATGCTGAAAATTCCATGAACAGCAAAGAAATCAAATGAGGTTTTAAATCAGGCCTGCTCACAGAGAAACCTTATCAAAAGAATAAGAATCCGACAATCACGGTTCTTCGGGCATATAATGTGAAGATAAGGTTTATAACATTTGGTGACTACAGGTAAAATTCAGGGATGGAGAGATCGTGGAAGACAGAGGGAGAAGATGTTGGATGGCTTAAAATCATGGTTCGACAAAAGATCAACGTCAGAACTGATTACATGCAACAAGAAGAGAGGTTGTTAGAGACATGAACGGCAACGCCGGCAGGCATAGCACGTGATTGATTGCTAGTATACAAATGTCAATTTAGATATGGGGAAACTAGCAGAAGTATTGGATGACTGTTTGACTTGATTACCACTGACGTGTTGACATATAGTGGAGATTAATCAAACTAGACAGTACAGAGAGAATCTGATATCTTCAATTCATCTCCGCAAATTATTTTCTGACAAAGATATCTGATTTATTAGATATATCTGCACAGAAAAGAAAACTGTATTAGTTATGTGGCGGTGTCAACGCCGCGCCAGGATTAGTGAGCTGGCAATAATCAAGATCCTACCCCACCTCCACGTGGTGACCCTGATAACTGGCAACCGATATTGTCTGGCTAAGCGGGTAGGGATCGAGGGAGGGCTACTCTGGTATAAGTAGCGTTGCAGACGTAGTCATGTTGGATGAGATCCGCACGCAACGCAGACGAGCGGAAGCCCAGAGGACTATTAATGCTCGTCTCTCCCGGCCGAAGGGGAAAAGCTGAACGGATAAACATGAATGGATGAGGGTGATCCAGGGAAGAGACGTGGGCCGCGTGAAACAAAAGTGGGCCTGAGACGAGTTGCACGTGTGCCCATATAGGGCAAAATTCGGAGCACTGAGAAGGGACCCGACTTGAGCCTTGTGTCTGGACAAGCTAGAGGCACTGTGAAGGTGTGCACTGTGAGAACCAACAGAAACGTAAGAAACAGTAGTGTTCGAGTCGTCTGTAAGGAATCTCAACTCCCCGAAGTAAAGGGTCGCAAGCAAATTTTCAGCTGTGGGACAAGAATCAATAACGATGCATAACGAACGATCAAGAACGATTCATAACGAATCAAAGTCTCGGCAAGTGTCTCTGAAAACGTGCAACGTGTCGTGTCGACTACGGAAGATTGCTAAACTCCGTATCAAAGGCTTGTCTCCGTGTCTGAGACTTACCCATGTCACATAATTGAGAGCGTACTGCATTGATGATATCGGCTCTGTCTATACTTCTGCCCGTTTGAGTTGGGGCATTGTTTGCAAGAAAGTCAGCACGCTCGTACACTCACTCCAGCCTGTCCAGGTGTGGCCAGCTACTAGTCATCATCATGCAGATGCTCATGTCATAAATATATGTACAGAAGAATAAACTGATTAGATATGTGGCCAGCTAGTAGTCAGCATCATGTAGATGCTCATTTCATAATATGTCTGTACAGAGAAGTAAACTGTATTAGATTTGTGACCAGCTAGTAGTCACCATCATGCAGATGCTCATGTCATAATATGTCAGGACGAGAACGATAATTGTGATGAGTGATATTAAATACGTTGTGAATAAATGAATAATAGAAACACTAAGATGAAAGGGATAAACATCTTAAATAACATAATCAAAACGATGTATGATAACAATATAAATGATATGAACAAGTTGGAAAATATAAGATAAACAAGTTGGAAAAGGATAAACATCTAATTAACATAATCAACGATATTTGATAATAACATAAATGATAGAACAAGTTGGAAATATCAATAGACGGTAGAGATAAATAGACAAAAGAGAAAGATGAAAGAAGTGGGGAAAATGAATAGAACAAAATCTGGAGAATGAGAAATGGATTATGGAAATGAGTCAGCTTGTACGGTATTCTTATGACCACTCAGATATAATATCGTGTTGCGTATCCACACAGATCTGACTGATTCCTGCAACAGATGACCACACAAATCTGACTGATTCCATGCTGCAGTTTGATCAGTTTTATCTGATACCATGTTACAGTATACGTTCAAATGTAAATAATTTAAAGTGATTGTTTTTCTGTTTGTATAGTCTTGCAGTTATATCCGCATTTAAAAATGTGTGTCCCGTTGAATAAAATGCATACACTTTTGCCGAAATTCTATTTTCAGTATTATTTATTGCAAGAGTTTAACGGGGCCTCAAGGTATTCATGTTCTCTGTGCAAACCACACATATCGTAAGAAGTGTTAAACTTGGATGATAACAATGAACGTAAACAAAAACTTGACAAATAGTCTACGTGTATCAGTTGTCTTCTTCATTGGATTCAAAGTACATCATTTCTTGTTTATTTTATGATAGAAACAATGATTGTATTGTTCTAAAACAAAGAAGGTACTGTATGTCGTTATATTGATTGACAAGTACATGATTGTAGAGAGGCTGTTATATTGATTCACAAGTACATTATTGTAGAGATGATGTTATATTGATTCACAAGTACATGACTGTAGAGATGATGTTATATTGATTCACAAGTACATGATTGAAGAGATGATGTTATATTGATTCCGAATGATTGTAGAGAGCTGTTAATATTGATTCACAAGTACATGATTGTAGAGATGATGTTATATTGATTCACAAGTACATGATTGGAGAGATGATGTTATATTGATTCACAAGTACATGATTGAGATGTAGTTATATTGATTCCAAGTACATTATTGAGAGATGATGTTATATTGATTGACAAGACATGACTGTAGAGATGATGTTATATTGATTCACAGTACTAATGTAGAGATGATGTTATATTGATTCACAGCATGATTGAGAGATGATGTTATATTGATTCACAAGTACATTATTGTAGAGATGATGTTATATTGATTCACGAGTACGTGATTGGAAACAGGATACCGAAAAAATAGCAAATCTTGCCGGCAAAGATATCGCTCTACGTTCAAATATGAATGTTATGGATATTTATTGTCTTTAAACGACCTGGACAATTTTCTAGAAAGTGATTGTTTACTAACGGGGTCAGTCCCGACCAGGGTTCACGAGGCGATACTCTTTTGATTTTGTATGCAAGGAAAACTATTTTTTAATTCAAGAATAAAGCAGTAGTTAATCTGTATAGCCACCATGTTGACGTATATACATATTACTTGACGGTTTTTATAATTCTTTGCAATTTTTGTTTATGTCGATAGAAACGATTTTAATAAAACAATCTTATTATTCTTCTTCTTCTTCTTCTTCAGCTTTCCAAACATTTGAGGTTCGTTAATGTAGATATTTCAGAACTTTATTCATATCTGTTCTTAACCTTCTCTACTCAATTGTTAACTCAAAGTATTTTTAGGTCTACTTCAACGTTGTCTTCATTATTTTCTTGATTTGTCTCGTAGACTCAATCCCCTTCATTTTTTTGTGTATACTCAAGTTTAGGCTCTATTTTTGTATCTACCATTTTGTTGATGTTATCCTTAGCCATCGTGTTATTCTTGTTCTTCGATCGTTCTAGGCCTGTTTTAATCATTCTCTTTGCCATCGTGTTTTATTTTATCTACATGACTGTGATCATTAATTGTGATTGAAACAAACTATTAATATATGTATTATTTGTTGTTTTACACTCGCCGCTTCTTTCATTCTTGATAGACCCAATAATTCGTCGTAAGTCTAACAAACTATTAATATATGTATTATTGGTTGTTTTACAGTCACCGCTTCTTTCATTCTTGATAGGCCCATTAATTCGTCGTAAATCTAACAAACTATTAATATATGTATTATTTGTTGTTTTACAATCACCGCTGCTTTCATTCTTGATAGACCCAATAATTCGTCGTAAGTCTTTGTTTTCAAAGTTGTGTAATCATAGTTCGTCTTGCTTCAACGTTTATATCAATATATAAAACGGGACCTAGTTTTTATTTTCCGTCTCCGATAAGACTAGAAACTCGATGTCACCTACATTGACATCATAAATCTCTGGACAAATATTCCAATCATTCCATGTAGGTTCCATGTGGAGAACTTTTGGATATAGATGCGACAACTTACATCTACAACATAGAGACTCTCTTTCGATTCTATGAATACCATTCTCTTTAAACCTTTGTATCTTGCTCAGCTTTCAGAAAAGGCAGAAATTCACTTGCAGTGGATTCCATCTCACTGTGGCATTGCAGGCAATGAGAGTGCTGATGTCTTAGCTAAGGAGGGCAGTGCCAAAGAGCAAATTTACCAACCCCCTGTCTTTTCAAGAGGTCAAAACCCTCATACAGAGAAAATCTGCAGTAGACTGGAAGACAAACACTGGATATGATTATGGAAAAGACCCTCAAAGACCTAAGCAGAACAGACCAGGTCATTATATTTCGACTACGCACCGGACACTGAAGACTCAACAAACACTTATACAGACTAGGAACAAGTCAAACAACTCTCTGCCAGTGTCAGCAGGCAGAACAGACACCAGAGCAAATCCTGCAAGACTGTCCTCTTCTATGTGAGCTGAGAAGCAACATGTGGCCACACCCAGTCGACCTGAAAACTAAGCTTGGGGAAACCTGACAGACCTGAAGCTGTCTGCCCAGTTTGTGGTCCACAGTAAATTAAGCGCATGACCAGAGATCGCTGAAGAAGAAGAAACCTTTGTATCTACACTACATTGAGGAGAAATGATCAACGAATATCAAAGCAGGCATTGAAGTGGGATGCAGAGGGTTCAAGAAAGAGAGGTCGACCTAAGGAGACCCTGAAGCGAACTTTGCTGAGAGAGGCAGGAAATATCGGTCTCAGTTCCATGGAGGAGATTGAGCGAGTTGCCCAGGATAGAGGGGTATGGAGAAATTACTTGTAGGCCCTATGTAACGTATAACGTTACGAGAGGAATTATTATATTATTATTATCTACAGTACTCCGATAAAACAAGTTACATGCGGACTGAAACAATGAAGTAATTTCATTTACTAATCGTCAACAACTTTTTTTTCTTCCTTTAATCCACTAACGCCCCCAGTTCTCATCTAAAGAAGATATGCATTTATATATGTAGAGATTAACTCAATGAATGTTGATTCAACTAAAGAAATCATCTACCTACTCTCTGCACTGAGAACCACATCTATTTATTATTACGTCTTGTCTCAGTTAGTTTTCTTTGACTATGTTTGTATGATGTCAATCAATAAATATGTTTTTTTCTTGAACAAATGCAACGCTGACAATTGTCTGGTTTATTGTGTTGTTTTGTGTGCACGTATTTCTATGAATATTGTATGTTTGCTGTGTTTCACTTGTGAATGTTATTGTTGTGTGTGCACGTATTTCTATGAATATTGTGTGTTTGCTGTGTTTCACTTGTGAATGTTATTGTTGTGTGTGCACGTATTTCTATGAATATTGTGTGTTTGCTGTGTTTCACTTGTGAATGTTATTGTTGTGTGTGCACGTATTTCTATGAATATTGTGTGTTTGCTGTGTTTCACTTGTGTATGTTATTGTTGTGTGTGCACACATTTCTATGAATATTGTATGTTTGCTGTGTTTCACTTGTGTATGTTATTGTTGTGTGTGCACACATTTCTATGAATATTGTATGTTTGCTGTGTTTCACTTGTGTATGTTATTGTTTTGTGTGCACACATATCTATGAATATTGTATGTTTGCTGTGTTTCACTTGTGAATGTTATTGTTGTGTTCACATAATTGGTTGGATGGTGGTTAAGGAAACATTCAATTAAAACATAGATAATATGTGTGAGAAATAGTAACAATTAACAACTTCAGCATTATCAACATCACCCTCATTAGCACCAGCAATAGAATCTTCATCATCATTATCATCATCATCATCATCATGGGTCAATCTTGATCCTTCTTCTTCTTCGAGCGCTCCAATTTGACCACTTGTTAACCACTTGCGTGTTTTTTATGTGATCTGAGCTTAACAGCGAATGTACGATATGTCAGTTATGCGCCTACAAGTAGAATTGCACAAACAATTTCTGTAATGCTTTTATTTACTAGGTAGTTCCCTAGGTCCTACATCCGTCGCCACTTACAACAACATGTCTTGTAGGTCACAGTGGTACTATTCTTTGCTCACCTTGCTTCCCCTAGCAACACACAGGCTAATCTTGATGCTAATAGCAGTGTTCATGAATGGTTAAATCGAAGTGTCATAAACACTCACCAACACTTTATATATGTTGCTGCTATTTTATGTGTAATAAAACTAGACTATTCAGACATATTTCTTTCTGTAGTTATCTGTCTATTTTTACAACTGATTTGTTTGGTTGTCAGCATATAATAGAAGCCTACGTTTCGCATGACACTTGTGAGAACAAAATTATTGTTTCTCAATGATGTCAACAATACGATTTCTTTAAACTTTGACATCCCTCACAAAATCAAGGTATTGAAATTGATAAACTTATGTTAGTAATGTCCTATTTGTCCATTTGATACAGCATTTTCATGGAAACTGCTTGCATGAGATGGAGTCACTTCGTCTTCACGCTGCACATTTAGAATTTTAAAAAAAAACATGAAATAAATATATAATATAAATAATACTTTTAGATTCAATGTGTCACTAACACCAGATAGTCCAATACAAGTATGTGACCATCACTCTATTTGTTTAATGGACACTGTCATGTTAAATTTCCATGCTTCCCTCTCATACGTTGACACAGTGAATATACATGCTCTTAGTATTCTGATCGTTGTTTTCTTATCAGTTTCATTCCCAACTGTTTTTAGTTGTTTAATTGTTTACGGCATTCGCTAGAGAGAATAACACCAGCAATATCTCCATCGACAAACGCCCATTAAAACAAGTCAAAGACTTTACATAACTAGGGATATTTTTTAGCAAACGGAAGAATAACTAATGAAATTCAACATAGACGCAACAAAGCAAATCAAATTATAGGACAAATGGTGCCAATATAAAAATGTAAACATGTCACCATGAACACAATAAAAGCAATGATCAACACAATCTTTCTCCTCATATTATGTTATCAATGCCAAACATGGACTCTAACAACAAATGAAAGAAGACAAACTAGTCACGACAGAGATGAAGTGTCTATGTAGAATGCTTGGGGTAACAAGAAGAGATGAAGTGTCTATGTAGAATGCTGGGGGTAACAAGAAGAGATGAAGTGTCTATGTAGAATGCTGGGGGTAACAAGAAGAGATGAAGTGTCTACGTAGAATGCTGGGGTAACAAGAAGAGATGAAGTGTCTATGTAGAATGCTGGGGGTAACAAGAAGAGATGAAGTGTCTATGTAGAATGCTGGGGGTAACAAGAAGAGATGAAGTGTCTATGTAGAATGCTTGGGGTAACAAGAAGAGATGAAGTGTCTATGTAGAATGCTTGGGGTAACAAGAAGAGATGAAGTGTCTATGTAGAATGCTTGGGGTAACAAGAAGAGATGAAGTGTCTATGTAGAATGCTGGGGGTAACAAGAAGAGATGAAGTGTCTATGTAGAATGCTGGGGGTAACAAGAAGAGATGAAGTGTCTACGTAGAATGCTGGGGTAACAAGAAGAGATGAAGTGTCTATGTAGAATGCTGGGGGTAACAAGAAGAGATGAAGTGTCTATGTAGAATGCTTGGGGTAACAAGAAGAGATGAAGTGTCTATGTAGAATGCTTGGGGTAACAAGAAGAGATGAAGTGTCTATGTAGAATGCTGGGGGTAACAAGAAGAGATGAAGTATCTATGTAGAATGGTGGGGTAACAAGAAGAGATGAAGTGTCTATGTAGAATGCTTGGGGTAACAAGAAGAGATGAAGTGTCTATGTAGAATGCTTGGGGTAACAAGAAGAGATGAAGTGTCTATGTAGAATGCTGGGGGTAACAAGAAGAGATGAAGTGTCTATGTAGAATGGTGGGGGTAACAAGAAGAGATGAAGTGTCTATGTAGAATGCTGGGTGTAACAAGAAGAGATGAAGTGTCTATGTAGAATGGTGGGGGTAACAAGAAGAGATGAAGTGTCTATGTAGAATGCTGGGGTAAAAGAAGAGACAGGTTAAGAAATGAAGACATCAGGAACAAAAAGTGGGTTCAACATCAGTACTAAACTTCATCAAGAAACAACAAATTAAATGGTTCGAACGCAAAAGCAGATTAAAAATAGATAGAACGCCTCAAAGAGCAATGATGTTCCGGTACAATGGATACAAAGCAAAAGGCCGGTCACGCAAAAGTTGAACCTCAGAGATAACAGAGGCGACGACAGACAGACACTATTTATGAAACGCAAACAATGACTTGTTCTAGAAATCTCTTCTTATCCTGACGCTGGGAGGCAAAACAGAATTTAAAAAAAGAAAAGAAAAGAAAGAATTTGTTACGGCCATGTTTGTTCATGTTAAAATTTCTTTCATACCACTTTCATCTCTTGTTAAGCAGTGAACTATGAAATGATGTTGATAACTACCATAATCAAACTAATGCCATGCTACTAATGACATAAAATGAACATTCACTAATGCACTAGAAGGAAAGATCACAGTGTTTAAAATAACATGCTGGAGACAAATACATTAGTTTTAGCAGAAAATGATGTCTAACAAGTACATTCATCATAATAATGATGGAAACTACATCTGCTATGTGGTAGAAGAGACAATAATAAAGTTCAGACATCTTGAAAGAAAGAAGTTGATTTAACTACCTCTGTGTGGATTCATTAATAGAAGATCTGATTTGTTAGTACAAGGAAGTTCAAGTTGCAAACTGACAAATAGGAAAGACATGCTACAATAATAGGAACTCATAGTAGCCATTGAGACCCACTTAATGTAACATTATCATTACATTTCGTTGTCATAAAGAAGAGATCACATTTCGTTGTCATAAAGAAGAGATCACATTTCGTTGTCATAAAGAAGAGATCACATTTCGTTGTCATAAAGAAGAGATCACATTTCGTTGTCATAAAGAAGAGATCACATTTCGTTGTCATAAAGAAGAGATCACATTTCGTTGTCATAAAGAAGAGACAAATAAACACCACTTCGTTTGATATTGTCACTTTTTGTGCATTTCAACCTCGTCAGCAGTTTGGACTTCTTTTGTCTATTTTTATGTAGCTGCCTTTTACAGTTTAGGATCGCCAGCCTCACGATCAACTCCCCAATGTCAGTTATAACAATATCGGAGACAATGGTTCTGTTCTTTGCTACCTAGAACCCAGTCGTCGGGACTTAACCCAACAACGTATACTTAAACTTCACGTGGCCTCTTCACCGAGTAAGTACACAGATATATATATATATATATATATAACGATGTGGTACGACAAGATAACCAACTCTGAAGTACTACAACGTGCAAATCTGCCTTCCATCATGGGCATGCTCAGAAGTAGACGACTAAGATGGTTGGGACATATGAGAAAAATATAAACTTGCCGCATACCAAAACAAATGTTGTTCTGTGAACTTTCGGAGGAAGAGGCACCAGGGCAGACCACAGCTCAGATATAAAGATGTCTGCAAAACCTCAATGAAAAACTTTTCTATAGATCCCAGCACATAGGAGGGACTAACTGATGACAGAGTTGTGTGGAAAGCCAAATTACGGAAGGGCGCAGAGTCTTTTGAGAAGAGACTTATGTACGAGCTGAACGACAAGAGAGAAAAGCGAAAACTCAGAAGTTGTCACAGTAAAACACTTGCCTATTGACCGTCTGTAAAGATGAAAAGGGTCATATATATATATAAACCGTTATATACAGTATATTAAACTCTTCTGATATCCAGATAAGTCAAGTCTATCTACAAATCATCTGTTTTCAAATATGTTGAATTATTTGAACGTTTAGAAAAAAAACAATGTTAGGTAGCCTCTGTTGCGTAGAGGTTACGTGCTAGCCTCTGTTGCGTAGAGGTTACGTGCTAGCCTCTGTTGCGTAGAGGTTACGTGCTAGCCTCTGTTGCGTAGAGGTTACGTGCTAGCCTCTGTTGCGTAGAGGTTACGTGCTAGCCTCTGTTGCGTAGAGGTTACGTGCTAGCCTCTGTTGCGTAGAGGTTACGTGCTAGCCTCTGTTGCGTAGAGGTTACGTGCTAGCCTCTGTTGCGTAGAGGTTACGTGCTAGCCTCTGTTGCGTAGAGGTTACGTGCTAGCCTCTGTTGCGTAGAGGTTACGTGCTAGCCTCTGTTGCGTAGAGGTTACGTGCTAGCCTCTGTTGCGTAGAGGTTACGTGCTAGCCTCTGTTGCGTAGAGGTTACGTGCTCGTCTCTCGTTCCAAAGATACCAGGTTCGCTCCCTCGTAGAACCATCGCGATATTTGTCCATAGAAACCTGATCTCAGTGTAGGTGAGATCGAGTTTCAAGTCCTATCGGAGATGAACTATAAAACGTAAATCTCGTGTTCAATTCGAGCACATTAAATAACCATAGGCAGTTCAAAAATCGAGAAAAGCAGGCTGGAAAGCCGCTGCCCGGGTAAAATTCATAATAAAAATATTAAAATAAAAATTCCTACAAAATCTCTTCACCATCTTCAAAATTACACCTGGAACCCTCGCCGATTCTACGGAGGTCGTGAACTGCAGATGAGATCTTTCTCTGTAAGAAAGAGATCGGAGCACACATGGTTACTCATCGAAGTACAATGGTGATGTTCTTATCATCAATCAATCAAAAAACTATTACTTTCTGTGCGATATTAACGGAACACTATACACTTTTTCTTCTAGAACTGGTTCATATATTTCTCCTGCTAAAGTTTTCGTGAAATTCTGATTGTATTTTTGTAAATATTAAAAATAATCTTCATGGGTAGACAAGTGGTAACAAATAGTGCAGAAAAATACAAATTGAAAATTTGAAAAAAAACTACAGATATTGAAAGTATTTTGAATGCATTTGAAAAACAAAAATGACTGCGAAAAATAACGAACATACTCGCAAAAGGGGAAGATTTTAGGAGGTGATAAAATCATGAGAAATGTCTGGTTAATGAATAGTGACAACTGTTATAGGAAAGAGAAGATCCAGATATGTTGGGCTTACTCGGAGACGAAATGTCTGGATAATGACTAGTAACAACTATTATAAGAAAAAGAAGATTGAGATATGTTGGGCATACTCGGAGACGTAATGTTTGGTTAACCACTAGTAACAACTATTATAAGAAAGAGAAGATTGAGATATGTTTGGCATACTCGGAGACGTAATGTTTGGTTAACCACTAGTAACAACTATTATAAGAAAAAGAAGATTGAGATATGTTGGGCATACTCGGAGACGTAATGTTTGGTTAACCACTAGTAACAACTATTATAAGAAAGAGAAGATTGAGATATGTTGGGCATACTCGGAGACGTAATGTTTGGTTAACCACTAGTAACAACTATTATAAGAAAGAGAAGATTGAGATATGTTTGGCATACTCGGAGACGTAATGTTTGGTTAACCACTAGTAACAACTATTATAAGAAAGAGAAGATTGAGATATGTTGGGCATACTCGGAGACGTAATGTTTGGTTAACCACTAGTAACAACTATTATAAGAAAAAGAAGATTGAGATATGTTGGGCATACTCGGAGACGTAATGTTTGGTTAACCACTAGTAACAACTATTATAAGAAAAAGAAGATTGAGATATGTTGGGCATACTCGGAGACGTAATGATCAAAATTCACAAATCAGGTATTAAAGTGGATGATAAAATGCTCAAGAAAGATAGGACGTACTAGGGAAACCCTGACACGAACTTTACTCAGAGGCAAGAAATATCGTACTCAATTCCATAAAAGGTATTGAACAGGATAGAGCGGTATGGTAGATATTTCTTGCATACCGTATATAAGGTTTAACGAGATGAATATAATACAAACAAATGTTTCGCAGCTCGTATATTTCCTACATTTGTCCATACATATTCCTAGTTTAAATGCTTTATACTTGTCATACCGTATATAAGGTTTAACGAGATGAATATAATACAAACAAATGTTTCGCAGCTCGTATATTTCCTACATTTTTCCATACATATTCCTAGTTTAAATGCTTTATACTTGTCATACTTGATAGACAGTGAAATAAAACAAAATTTAGCAACTGAAATGAAAGAACTAATATGGGTTCCTGTAATTTACTAATTTAGTTATGTAAACATAAATACGGAGTCACACTTTCTGTCCACGTCATATGGTAAACATTTTCAAAGCTTAGTAGCTCGTGCATTTCAAAATCTGGTAGTCCTGGTAACATCAGAGGGCAGATTAGCAATAAAGAGCAGAATAGGGCAGGCCAAACCAGTGTTACAGAAAATGAGTGACATTATATGCAACAAGTCATTGTCAATTGAGATCAGAATGAGAGTTAGACAGTGCTACTATACAGTGCTGCTATACAGTGCTACTATACAGTGCTACTATACAGTGCTACATAGAGCCAATACTGACATACGGATGTGAGTCATATATAGCAAACAAACAGATAGAAAAATCTCTGAAGGCCACAGAGATGTGGTTTTACAGAAGAATAATGAGAATCCCATGGACTGCTGAAATGACAAATGGAGGTGTTGAATGAGGTCAAGACACAGAGAAAGCTTATTATCAATATAAGAAAGAGGCAGTCATCATTTTTCGGACATCTGATGAGAAAGTGAGGTTTAGAACACATTGTAACAACTGGTAAAATCGAGGGAGACGAGACAGAGGAAGACAAAGAGAGAAAATTTGGATAGCCTGACTTCAAGGCACCGAAGAGCGTCAACATCTGAGATGATAGCAAACACCAGAGACAGAGATTTGTGGAGATCCGTGCTCGCCTACGCCAGCCAGAACGGCACCTGATGATGATGATGATGAGCTCGTGTATGGGGTGGATTAGAGTAATGCGTAGAGCGTTTGCTTATCGAATCAGACACATCAAATATTGTGGGCTTCATTCTCGCACTAAACGTTCTATAAGTAAGGAAAAGTCTTCCAGTCTCCTACCTACTTGGTACTAGAAATGTTGACGGGTATGTACTTCATAAGTAAGGAAAAGTCTTCCAGTCTCCTACCTACTTGGTACTAGAAATGTTGACGGGTATGTACTTCATAAGTAAGGAAAAGTCTTCCAGTCTCCTACCTACTTGGTACTAGAAATGTTGACGGGTATGTACTTCATAAGTAAGGAAAAGTCTTCCAGTCTCCTACCTACTTGGTACTAGAAATGTTGACTGGTATGTACTTCATAAGTAAGGACAAGTCTTCCAGTCTCCTACCTACTTGGTACTAGAAATGTTGACGGGTATGTACTTCATAAGTAAGGAAAAGTCTTCCAGTCTCCTACCTACTTGGTACTAGAAATGTTGACGGGCATGTACTTCATAAGTAAGGACAAGTCTTCCAGTCTCCTACCTACTTGGTACTAGAAATGTTGACTGGTATGTACTTCATAAGTAAGGACAAGTCTTCCAGTCTCCTACCTACTTGGTACTAGAAATGTTGACAGGTATGTACTTCATAAGTAAGGACAAGTCTTCCAGTCTCCTACCTACTTGGTACTAGAAATGTTGACGGGCATGTACTTCATAAGTAAGGAAAAGTCTTCCAGTCTCCTACCTACTTGGTACTAGAAATGTTGACTGGTATGTACTTCATAAGTAAGGACAAGTCTTCCAGTCTCCTACCTACTTGGTACTAGAAATGTTGACGGGTATGTACTTCATAAGCTACCATCTACAATAACTACATGCTATTTTAATTTTCATCGGTAACTAGTGAGAACGGAACTGATAGGAAAAACAAACATCAGAATACTAAGAGCATGCATATTTCTAGTGGCAACATATGGGTGTGAAACATGGACAGTGGAAAAACATATCTGTGCTTTTGAATATAAGAGTTACAGGAGAGTCCTCTTTATATCTTGAATAGAGAAGATATCAAATAGATCTATCCAGAAAGAACTCAAAATCAAAGAAAACTGACTAATGCCACAAATAGTAAAGAGAAAATTGAGATATTCTGGACATAAAAAAAACACGAAGGGCTGGAGAAGACTACCGACAAAGAGAAGAAGTGCAAGACAACGGAGAAGATGGATTCAGGATGTAACTAACGGTTTGGATATTACGGCTGCAGAAGCGGGACATCTGGCCTATGAGAGAGAGAAATTTCGAAATCTGTTGGGGTGTCGAAGTTCTGTTAAGGACAAGTTGTTTGAAGATAATGAACAAATGTTAGTTCTCATCTGAACTTTAATATCAAGCTGTCTATGATAAGTGAATTGATAGTCATTATTCTTCTGACTTTTCTATAATAATAATAATAATAATAATTCCTCTCGTACTGTTATACGTTACATAGAGCCTGCAAGTAATTTCTCCATACCGCTCTATCCTGGGCAACTCGCTCAATCTCCTCCATGGAACTGAGACCGATATTTCCTGCCTCTCTCAGCAAAGTTCGCTTCAGGGTTTCCTTAGGTCGACTTCTCTTTCTTGAACCCTTTGCATCCCACTTCAATGCCTGCTTTGATATTCGTTGATCATTTCTCCTCAAGGTGTGCCCAACATATCTCCATCTTTCTTTCTTATAACAGTTGTCATGACCAGACATGTCTCTGTACATTTTATACAAAGATATATATGTAAATGTGAAATCGTTTTCCGTCCCTTGAAATTGTAATCGCATATGCTGTTATATCGATCTCTCTCGCCTCATGCACATAATCCCGCAGATAGATATCTGATAATTCGGATGTTATTGATACGTGATATACCATCTCAAATTGAATTCTCCGAGTAATGAGATTTGGAGAATGATGCTCGTCCATCACCAGTGACTATGACCACAATTTTTATCCAAGGGAATGTTGTTGCGTTATGTTTGTTTATGTATGTGTAGATGACTAGTGAGCTCGAGGCGGGCTTGACATGTTCTTGTACAGTGTGGGCAAGGAATACTTGCAATAGTGTGGGGATTTACTGCCTTTCTATTTTGACGTTTTGTGTTCCATCCGTCCAGTTCTACCAGCCTGGCAGGCCGAAGAGTCGTGTCGATGAAGTGTGCGCCACGCTTATCTGTCTATAGCAACATTTGGAGAATAATGAGAAACTATACAACAGCCCTTCTAACGTGACCTAACATAACTGGCACTTAGAGACAAATGTTCTAGGTAATAAAAACTTCAAGGACTCTGAAGAAACATCTCATCATCAAAGAACAGAGTTCATGTTAAGTATGTATTGATCGATCGAGAGCCCAGATAGCACAGTGAATTAATGCATTACCGTCGTTGACCTAGACCTTGGATCAAATTAGCCAGCTGGAGAGGAATTGTTTTCCGTCCGCTAGGCGCTCACGTCGACCAAGTTTCAATTAGAACTAGTGTTCATACCATGAAGCATATCAGGAAATACAGCGGTATGTCTTTATTTTACTTTGATCAACAGCACGCGATGGGTTCATGTGTTTCTCTATTTCTCAAATGAAGCAGCGTCGACCTGAGAGGAGCTGTTACGGTAGAAAAAAAAGGAAACAAGAAATGAAAAGTTATTTAAAAAAAAAAAAGTTACAAATTTGACGAAAATGACGCAGTGAAAGTCCACGCAGTATGTTGTTAGACGAACAAGAGTCCTGACTGACCACAATGACTTGTTCTAGAATATAAACACATACTCTATGTGTCACATAGCGAGTGGATAGTTCTAACTTCAACATAAACACATACTCTATGTGTCACATAACGAGTGGATAGTTCTAACTTCAATATAAACACATACTCTATATGTCACATAGCGAGTGGATAGTTCTAACTTCAATATAAACACATACTCTATGTGTCACATAACGAGTGGATAGTTCTAACTTCAACATAAACACATACTCTATGTGTCACATAGCGAGTGGATAGTTCTAACTTCAATATAAACACATACTCTATGTGTCACATAACGAGTGGATAGTTCTAACTTCAACATAAACACATACTCTATGTGTCACATAACGAGTGGATAGTTCTAACTTCAATATAAACACAAACTCTATGTGTCACATAACGAGTGGATAGTTCTAACTTCAATATAAACACATACTCTATGTGTCACATAACGAGTGGATAGTTCTAACTTCAATATAAACACATACTCTATGTGTCACATAGCGAGTGGATAGTTCTAACTTCAACATAAACACATACTCTATGTGTCACATAACGAGTGGATAGTTCTAACTTCAACATAAACACAAACTCTATGTGTCACATAACGAGTGGATAGTTCTAACTTCAACATAAACACAAACTCTATGTGTCACATAGCGAGTGGATAGTTCTAACTTCAACATAAACACAAACTCTATGTGTCACATAGCGAGTGGATAGTTCTAACTTCAATATAAACACAAACTCTATGTGTCACATAGCGAGTGGATAGTTCTAACTTCAATATAAACACAAACTCTATGTGTCACATAGCGAGTGGATAGTTCTAACTTCAATATAAACACATACTCTATGTGTCACATAGCGAGTGGATAGTTCTAACTTCAACATAAACAGATACTCTATGTGTCACATAACGAGTGGATAGTTCTAACTTCAATATAAACACAAACTCTATGTGTCACATAGCGAGTGGATAGTTCTAACTTCAATATAAACACAAACTCTATGTGTCACATAGCGAGTGGATAGTTCTAACTTCAACATAAACACATACTCTATGTGTCACATAACGAGTGGATAGTTCTAACTTCAACATAAACACATACTCTATGTGTCACATAACGAGTGGATAGTTCTAACTTCAACATAAACACAAACTCTATGTGTCACATAACGAGTGGATAGTTCTAACTTCAATATAAACACAAACTCTATGTGTCACATAGCGAGTGGATAGTTCTAACTTCAATATAAACACAAACTCTATGTGTCACATAGCGAGTGGATAGTTCTAACTTCAATATAAACACATACTCTATGTGTCACATAGCGAGTGGATAGTTCTAACTTCAATATAAACACAAACTCTATGTGTCACATAACGAGTGGATAGTTCTAACTTCAACATAAACACATACTCTATGTGTCACATAGCGAGTGGATAGTTCTAACTTCAACATAAACACATACTCTATGTGTCACATAGCGAGTGGATAGTTCTAACTTCAATATAAACACAAACTCTATGTGTCACATAACGAGTGGATAGTTCTAACTCAATCAAACAATACAAACAATGACTCATCATGTGACAATCAATAAAATAAAGAGATGTAAGTGTAAAAACAGATCTGATTTGAAGAATATCAATCAATCATTGTCTAGATTCCAATGTAGAAATAAAAGCCAACATGTCTAGACGTAAAACTTTAAAGTTATTGAACAGTATATTAAAACTATTCAATCAGGAGATATGGGCTTAAGATGCAATGAATGACATGATATAAGCCATGGTTAGTTAAGAAAATCTATCAACGAACGTATTCATTGTCAATATTCCTACAGATCTCTGAACATAATGCATTCGTGAATAAATGAAATTCAACTTTCAGAACGTGAGAAAAATGTCTTGACCCCTTCACAACAGAGGTTCCCAAACTGAAGATTCTATCTGTGGTCACTTACAATATATGAATAACTTGAATACTAAAAGTCTATATATGGTCACTTGCAATAACTTGAGAACTAAAGAATCTATCTGTGGTCACTTGCAATAACTTGAAAACTGTTTAAGTTCATGAATATACAATGTAAGATGTTACTATGATACAGTTGACCTGTTGTGCAAGTTACTTGTATATGATTGCTGTCATATCAGAGGGCTAGCGAATGGACAGAGCTGACATCTTGAAGACCCTCATAGATTGTGACCTGCAGAGAAGATCTTTAACCAAACCAATCCACGTCAACTACTAACTAGATTGCGGGAGCTGGGATTAAAGATTGGTGTGGCAAGAAAAGACCAGTACGACAGGTATATGAGTAGGCTCATCAATCAAAATCAAACTTGTACAGTCAGTCGCTGGACGCTGTTGGAGATATTGCGAAGGAGATCAGAGCACCTATGGACATATCCGAAGTGCAATGAAGATATTTTAAACACAAAAACTGAAATTAAAACTGATTGCTGATAGTGTTGGTATTGTCGTCTCTTGATGGATCAGCTTTGTGTGTTGCACATTTTCTCTACGCCTCTGCATTTCTTATAACATATTTGGTATTGTTAGTTTGCAGAGGGAGCACTAAAGACTTCATCTGTTAGGGTTCTTTGGTGTATAGTGTCTTGAAAAATGATGATAGAACTTTCGTGAATAAGTTTATGTATCAATTGAATCAGTACTGACTCACGTTTTTATCAACTTTTCCCAGATTGTTGATGTTTGGCATATAAGCTCCCATGAGTATCATAATATGGTATCTCTTATTCTCAAATGCAGTTTATTATATTAGAATACAAATACGACTAACGTGATGATAGTAGACAATAAAAGTGTGTGTATACGGCTCCGAATGATGATTGGAATCTTGACAGTGTTTGTGGTCACTCAAAACATCGATATTTATATTATGTCTTTTCAAAACTTAAGTACTCCCATCTTATTTGTGTATGTTTGTTGCTAGTAATGAAGTAATCGATTGTAGCATTGCCGTTAAATTCATTTTGAGAGGGTTTGCATATCGATATATACCAGCAGTTCTACACGTTCTTAGCATGGTAAGGCATAGTTGAGTTCTAGTATTATGTCTATTCAATTAACTTGTATAAATTATTAGATACTTTGGCGGGGTTAAATGCGCTTGGGCACAATGCTGCGCCAGGATTAGTGAGCTGGCACTAATTAAGATCCTGTCCCACCTCCTCGTGGTGTCACTGGAAACAGACATTGGTTCCGGTCTGGCTAAGCGGCAGGGATCGAGGGAGAGCTACAGCTAGTGGTTTAGTGCAAAGCACGGAAAAGTAATGCAGGGCCAAAAATCCCTGAACAAAACGCACGCATCTCCTGGTCGATGTCCGATGAAAACTTGCCCGTATTTTGCAGAAAAGTAAGAAAACAGCAGTGTACGAGTCGTCAGCGAACGAATGCTAACTCCCCTGGAAGATATGATCGCACCAAAATTGCCACTTACGGAGCAAGAGTCCATAAGCACGAAAAGGAACATGAAGGGATGAGAGGTGCATCCAGAGTAGAGAAGTGGGCCCACATGTGGCGAAGCTCGAAGCCCTGAGCCCGAGTCGAGCTTAGTGTTATGGCCGTCTAGAGACACAGTAAATGTGAACACTTAACGGCCACACCACAACTGTCGGCTTCCCCGCCGATGGGAAAGGCCGCACAAATGAACATGAAGGAATGAGAGGCCCACCCAAAGCAGAGACGTGGGCCGACAAGGGCGCAACTCGGAGCCCTGGGACCGAGTCTAGCTGCATGTCATGGTAGTCTCGAGGCATGGTAAATGTGAGCACGGTGAGAAACCCGATAAACACGGTGGACAGGCACTAAAGAGGAGCGAGCGCGCATACGGACGATAGACAGGTGAGCCCAAAGGCGGGGCAGATACGCAAGGCGCTGGTGATGAAGCGACGGAAAGGCGCAGCAAACGTAGGGGTGAGCGGCGCACCCAGATGAGCAGTGAAAACTGGAAAGCTCAGCAGAGGCTTGAACCCAGTACAAATCAAAGGTCTCGGCAAGTGTTTCGGAAAAAACACTGTAACACATCGTGAGACATATGGGAAGATTGCAGTAAACTCCGTACAAGAGGCCAAGCGCAGATAAAGCTATTGGGTAAAGTTGACAGAGCGCAAAATTTCAGTTGCGTTGCTAGCGTCGATTAAAACGACCCACTAGAATGTTGTGCGCAGCCTAGTCAGTGTTTCCCGGGTACGGGAAATGCAGAGTATAAGCCTTGCAAATTGCCAAGTGCCGACACTCGCCTCGTCACGGCTGGGATTACTCCTAATCAGGAACAAACGCACCGTGGAAAGAAAAGTAAGGCCGATAATGCAAAGGCTTGACTTATACAAACCCAAACATTGGCTAAGGCAATACTTTTCGGACGTCGATCATCCTACACAGAGTAAGATGACGTCCAAACACCATGGCTCAGATCATATAAAGGCTACGACAAAAAGAGGATCGTAAAGGCGTAATCCGAGCAAAATATACGGCAGAATGGATCGTTCCTAGAGCTAGCTACCTAGTAAATAAACAGCTGGCTGAAACCGGGTAGGCGGGCCTAGTCACCATAGGCGCAAAATTCGCACAACGTAAAATCCGTTCTTGTCAAAGACCAATTATATATCACAAAGAGAATGATAAAATTGACAGTGAAGAACAAACGAGAGAAGAAGAGAAGATACGTTGGCACATCAAGCGTCACGATGGCCTGCAGAGAACAATATTAGAGGGCAGGGTCCCATGACTCAGAGGCAGACCAAGAAGAAGATGGCTACAAGATATTAAAGAAACCATAAACATGACCATCGGCGAAGAAGGTGAACTGGCTAGAGACAGAGAATTTCAGATGTGCTGCAAAGAAAGCAACGTCTTATAAAGAACACGCACATGATGATGATAAGTATGAATTAATCTGGTATTGAGTGATTGATATGACCATCATCATTTCACTTCGGTGAGTAATCATGTGTGCTCCAATCTCATTCTTACACAGGAAGATATCAGCTTCAGTGCTCGAACTCCGTGGCACCGGCGAGGATCCGAAATGTAATTTTGAAGATATGAAAAATTTAGTGGGAATTTAATTTTTAATCTTCTCTAAATGAATTTTTTACTGGCAGCGTCTTTCCCAGTCTGCTCTTCTCGATTGTAAACTGCCAAGTGTTCTTTCACGTGCTCAAATTGAATACGGGATCTCTGATTGGTCGTCCATCTCCGATATGACTATTAACTCAATCTGGTATATGGTTAATTTGTGTTTTCTAACGCCTGGAGTTTACTGTGGGTCGCTTTTTTATGGAGAGATTGATGTGCTTGTGTAGGCATTCTTGACTACTGCCATTGTTGATGTGCTAGTGAGGGGTTGACTGTGCATTGTTGATGTGCTTGAAACTGACTGCTGCATTGTTGATGTGTAGTGTAGGCATTCTTGACTACTGCCATTGTTGATATGTTGTGTTGGCACTCTTGACTACTGTCATTGTTGATGTGCTAGTGCAGGCACTCTTGACTACTGCCATTGTTGATGTGCTAGTGTAGGCACTCTTGACTACTGCCATTGTTGATAATTGTGATGTATGGAGAATTGTATGTGTCACAGCAGGCTTTATTTATCTATTGCTTGTTATTGGTATACCATTGTCACTAAATCAGTACTTATTTGTAGACATAATTGCTAGTATTTCATATAGAAGCTTGTATAGATAAATTGTCATATTCTAAATATAGATCAAGTTACAATGAGAGAGTATTATATCAGTGAAATTTCTTTCCTATCAATGTCAAACCTGAACGCTGACATCAAACGATATAAGATTAGTCACTACAGAGATGAAGTGTCTACGCAGAATGTTTGGAGTGTCAAGAAGAAACCAGTTTAGAAATGAAGCCATCAGAAAAAAAAGTAGGTACAACATCAGTACTGAACTTCACCAAGAAACAAATTAAATAGTTTGGACACATAAACAGATTACCAACAGACAGTGTGCCTCAAAGAGCAATGCTACTCCGATACAGTGGATACAAAGGTCAGCCGGGCAAAAAGTAAACCACAAAAATTACAGAGACAGTGAATGACATTATTTATGAAGCGTACAAAACCCCCGTTACTTAAATCCCTTTCTACTCTTGCGCTGTGTGACAAAACACGATTAAAGAGAATGAAAATAAGAAAGAACGAATGATTCCATCTGGTTCTACATTTATATATGTATTCATCAAGCAGCAGTTATTGTTGACATCACTGCTGCACTAATTAAGTGTAATACTATATTCTGTTCAAATGTTTCAATCGCTTGTAGTACTGTCAAATATGTAATTAATAACAGCCATTATATCCGTGTGTTCTATTGGATTAAATGATATATTATATCTCTCTCATCAGTTTCTTGAATATATATCGTCTCTTGTTATATTTGAGCAATTGATTTAGCATTTTCTGATCTGATACATCAGTAATCGATTGTTTTCTATTATATCAAGAAAGTATAATTAATGTAATCGATCTTGTATATTATTACTTGGTTGCATAAAGTGGGTACATAATTACCTCTATCAATATAGCAGTATTCATTCTATGGAAGTAGATATTTAGTTCAGAAAATTGGTAATATAAAGGAAATATAGCAAGAAAAATGGTAAATGTTGGAATTTGTGATAAGATCAACATTTGTTGTATGTTTGATTCTGTTTGTTTCTATGTCCGGTGTTCGTAGTTTACGTGAGTTTTGTTGCGTGTTCGGGTTGTTTGTTATTTCTGCAGATTTGAATGTGTCTTGGAGTTTTGAGATACAAAGGGATTTTATTTGTCCGGCTTGTTGCATATGTCCACAGTTGGTTGAATGTCCTAAAGACAACATCGAAAGATAACATATTGAAGATATACATGTAACAGTTGTACATACCACATACAATGATATAATGAAGGCGTGCGGAAAAGTGAAATTAATGCAGCTTCTAGAATAATATCGAATAAATAATCAAACAACAGTCTGGGTAGTACAGTAAAGATATAGATAGACGGTGTTTAATATTCATAGCAATGAATCTTCACAGAGTAGACTGTCCATATTCTCATTCAATAGAGAAATGCTGGCATTGTACACACAATGGGATAATGGTTTGGTGAATTAAGAATTGTCAGTATTTCCTGAGTGTTGTCTTCTTACCAAGTTGTGATTGCTAGAAGATTATATTGGGTGTTAACGATCGATATATAGAGATGATGATTTCTATGGGTCCTTGTTTATAGAGTATATTGTAGGATATGTGGAGATGGTGAGTTCGATGGGTCCTTGTTTATAGAGTATATTGTAGGGTATGTGGAGATGGTGAGTTCTATGGGTCCTTGTTTATAGAGTATATTGTAGGATATGTGGAGATGGTGAGTTCGATGGGTCCTTGTTTATAGAGTATATTGTAGGGTATGTGGAGATGGTGAGTTCTATGGGTCCTTGTTTATAGAGTATATTGTAGGATATGTGGAGATGGTGAGTTCGATGGGTCCTTGTTTATAGAGTATGTTGTAGGGTATGTGCAGATGATGATTTCTATGGTTCCTGGTTTAAGGAGTATGTTGTATGGTATATGGAGATGATGATTTATATTGGTCCTGGTGTATAGAGTATGTTGTAGGATATGTGGAGATGATGATTTCTATGGGTTCTGGTTTAAGGAGTATGTTGTAGGGTATGTACACGAAACGAGAACACCAGAAGAAGAGTGGGCATAACTTCATGCACCGAAAACATTGAAAGTCAACAAATGCAGTGGTTCTGACATTTAATAAAAATGGAATATATTCAACCACCAATAACATCATTCAACCACCAATAAAAAAATAACATTCAACCACCAATAACATCAATCAACCACCAATAACATCATTCAACCACCAATAACATCATACAACCACCAATAACATCATTACAGCCACCAAAACATCATTACACAAACCACCAACTAACATCTTCAACCTATCCATGACATCCATTCAACCACAATAACATCATCAACCAAACAATCATTCACCACAATAAGTCATTCAACACAATAACATCATGCACACCAATAACATCATATCAACTCAATTAACATCATTCAACAAATAACATCAATAACAGCCATTATACCTATCTATTAACTACCAATAACATCATTCAACTCCAATAACATCATTCTAACACAATAACATCATTCAACTACCAATAACATCTTTCAACTCATACATCATTCATTGTCTATAACAAGAACATCATCAATAATAATCATCTACCATAATAACATCATAAATACATAATTACCCACCAATAACATCATTCAACTACCAATAACATCATTCAACCACCAATAACATCATAAACACAATAACACAGTCAACCAAATAACATCATCAACCACCAATAACATATCAACCACCAAACATCTTCAACTTACCAATAACATCATTCAACCACCAATAACATCATTCAACACAAGTACATCGCACTCAATAACATCGTTCAACTACCAAATTTACACACAATGACATATTAATACCAAAAATCTTATCTAATCGCTTTCAACCACATACTGCTAACCTCAAAACACATCAACCACAATAACATCATTCAACACGAATAACATCGTTCAACAATAATCATTCAACCACAATAACATCATTCACCACTCAATAAGCTCATCAACTATAATACTATCAGCTTCAACACATAATATTCAATAAATAATCAACAACCATCAGTAACATCATTCAAGCAAATAACATCTTCAACCACAATAATCATTCAACACATAACATATTCACATATTCATCATCAACACCAATACATCATTACACCAATAACATCATTCAATAAATACATCATTCACCATCAATTTACATCTTCTACACCAATAAATCATCAACCATCATATAACATCATTCAACCACCATAATCATTCAACCACAATAACATATTAACCAAATATACATCATTCAATATCCATAACATCATTCTAGAAGTAAATGCATTTCAACCTGTACAATAACATCATTCACAATAACATATTCAACACCAATAACATCATTCAACCATCCAATAACATTATTCACCCAAAACATGATTCACATTATAACCAAATAACATATTCAACCACCAATAACATCATTCAACCACCAATAACATCATTCAACCACCAATAACATCATTCAACCACCAATAACATCATACAACCACCAATAACATCATACAACCACCAATAACATCATACAACCACCAATAACATCATTCAACCACCAATAACATCATCAACCACCAATAACATCATTCAACCACCAATAACATCATTCAACCACCAATAACATCATTCAACCACCAATAACATCATTCAACCACCAATAACATCATTCAACCACCAATAACATCATTCAACACCAATAACATCATTTCAACCTACCAATAACATTTCAACCACCAATAACATCATTCAACTCACCAATAATCATTCCTATACATACACCAATAACATAATTCAACTACCAATAACATCATTCAACTACCAATAACATCATTCAACTACCAATAACATCATTCAACTACCAATAACATCATTCAACACCAATACATCATACAACCACCAATAACATCATTCAACTACCAATAACATCATTCAACACCAATAACATCATTCCTAACATCTCAATAAAACATACAACTACCAATAACATCATTCAACCACCAATAACATCATTCAACCACCAATAACATCATCAACCACCAATAACATCATACAACTACCAATAACATCATTCAACACCAATAACATCATTCAACCACCAATAACATCATTCAACCACCAATAACATCATCAACCATAATCATCAACCACCAATAACATCATTCAACCACCAATAATCATCCATACAATCCACCACATAACATCATTCAACACCAATAACATCATTCAACCACCAATAACATCATACAACCACCAATAACATCATTCAACCACCAATAACATCATTCAACTACCAATAACATCATTCAACCACCAATAACATCATTCAACCACCAATAACATCATTCAACCACCAATAACATCATTCAACCACCAATAACATCATTCAACCACCAATAACAACATTCAACCACCAATAACATCATTCAACCACCAATAACATCATTCAACCACCAATAACATCATTCAACCACCAATAACATCATTCAACCACCAATAACATCATTCAACCACCAATACATCATACAAACCAATAACATCATTCACCCACCAATAACATCATTCAACCACCAATAACATCATTCAACCACCAATAACATCATTCAACCACCAATAACATCATTCAACCACCAATAACATCATTCAACCACCAATAACATCATTCAACCACCAATAACATCATTCAACCACCAATAACATCATTCAACCACCAATAACATCATTCAACCACCAATAACATCATACAACCACCAATAACATCATTCAACCACCAATAACATCATTACAACCACCAATAACATCATTCAACCAATAACATCATTCACCACCAATAACATCATTCAACCACCAATAACATCATTCAACCACCAATAACATCATTCAACCACCAATAACATCATTCAACCACCACATTAAACCCATCATTCAACCACCAATAACATCATTCAACCACCAATAACATCATTCAACCACCAATAACATCATTCAACCACCAATAACATCATACAACCACCAATAACATCATTCAACCACCAATAACATCATTCAACCACCAATAACATCATTCAACCACCAATAACATCATTCAACTACCAATAACATCATTCAACCACCAATAACATCATTCAACCACCAATAACATCATTCAACCACCAATAACATCATTCAACCACCAATAACATCATTCAACCACCAATAACATCATTCAACCACCAATAACATCATTCAACCACCAATAACATCATTCAAACACCAATAACATCATACAACCACCAATAACATCATTCAACCACCAATAACATCATACAACCACCAATAACATCATTCAACTACCAATAACATCATTCAACCACCAATAACATCATTCAACCACCAATAACATCATCAACCACCAATAACATCATTCAACCCAAATAACATCATCAACAATAACATCATTCAACTACCAATAACATCATTCAACCACCAATAACATCATTCAACCACCAATAACATCATTCAACCACCAATAACATCATTCAACCACCAATAACATCATTCAACTACCAATAACATCATTCAACCACCAATAACATCATTCAACCACCAATAACATCATTCAACCACCAATAACATCATTCAAACACCAATAACATCATTCAACTACCAATAACATCATTCAACCACCAATAATCATACAATAACATATCAACCCAATAATCATTCAACCACCAATAACATCATACAACCACCAATAACATCACAACACCAATAACATCATTCAACCACCAATAACATCATTCAACCACCAATAACATCATTCAACCACCAATAACATCATTCAACCACCAATAACATCATTCAACCACCAATAACATCATTCAACCACCAATAACATCATTCAACCCCCAATAACATCATTCAACCACCAATAACATCATTCAACTACCAATAACATCATTAAACCCTACCAATAACATCATTCAACTACCAATAACATCATTCAACTACCAATAACATCATTCAACCACCAATAACATCATTCAACTACCAATACTCATTCAACACCAATACATCATTCAACCACCAATAACATCATTCAACTACCAATAACATCATTCAACCTACCAATAACATCATTCAACCACCAATAACATCATTCAACCACCAATAACATCATTCAACTACCAATAACATCATTCAACCACCAATAACATCATTCAACCACCAATAACATCATTCAACCACCAATAACATCATTCAACCACCAATAACATCATACAACTACCATAACATCATTCAACACTAACATCATTCAACCAACAATAACATCATTCAACTACCAATAACATCATTCAACCACCAATAACATCATTCAACCACCAATAACATCATTCAACCACCAATAACATCATTCAACTAACAATAACATCATTCAACTACCAATAACATCATTCAACTACCAATAACATCATTCAACCACCAATAACATCATTCAACTACCAATAACATCATCAACCACAATACATCAACCATCCAATAACATCATTCAACCACCAATAACATCATTCAACCACCAATAACCTAATCATTCAACACCAATAACATCATTCAACTACCAATAACATCATTCAACTACCAATAACATCATTCAACTACCAATAACATCATTCAACACCAATAACATCATTCAACTACCAATAACATCCATTCCAATCTTCACCAATAACATCATTCAACTACCAATAACATCATTCAACCTACCAATAACATATTCAACCACCAATAACATCATACAACTACCAATAACATCATTCAACCACCAATAACATCATTCAACCACCAATAACATCATTCAACCACCAATAACATCATTCAACTACCAATAACATCATCAAACCAATCATCATTCAACCAATAACATCATTCAACCACCAACTATCAACACCAATAACATATTCAACCACCAATAACATCATTCAACCACCAATAACATCATACAACCACCAATAACATCATTCAACCACCAATAACATCATTCAACCACCAATAACATCATACAACACCAATAACATCATTCAACCACCAATAACATTACAACCACCAATAACATCATTCAACCACCAATAACATCATACAACCACCAATAACATCATTCAACCACCAATAACATCATTCAACCACCAATAACATCATTCAACCACCAATAACATCATTCAACACCAATAACATCATTCAACCACCAATAACATCATTCAACTACCAATAACATCATTCAACCACCAATAACATCATTCAACCACCAATAACATTATTCAACCACCAATAACATCATTCAACCACCAATAACATCATTCAACCACCAATAACATCATACAACACCAATAACATCATTCAACCACCAATAACATCATTCAACTACCAATAACATCATTCAACCACCAATAACATCATTCAACCACCAATAACATCATTCAACCACCAATAACATCATACAACTACCAATAACATCATTCAAACACCAATAACATCATTCAACTACCAATAACATCATTCAACCACCAATAACATCATTCAACCACCAATAACATCATTCAACTACCAATAACATCATTCAACTCACCAATAACATCATCACAACCACCAATAACATCATTCAACCACCAATAACATCATACAACTACCAATAACATCATTCAACCACCAATAACATCATACAACCACCAATAACATCTTTACCTCTCAACCACCAATAACATCATTCAACCACCAATAACATCATTCAACTACCAATAACATCATTCAACCACCAATAACATCATACAACCACCAATAACATCATCAACCACCAATAACATCATTCAACCACCAATAACATCATTCAACCTAACATCATAACACAATAACATCATTCAACTACCAATAACATCATTCAACTACCAATAACATCATTCAACCACCAATAACATCATTCAACCACCAATAACATCATTCAACCACCAATAACATCATTCAACCACCAATAACATCATTCAACCACCAATAACATCATTCAACCACCAATAACATCATTCAACCACCAATAACATCATTCAAACACCAATAACATCATTCAACTACCAATAACATCATTCAACCACCAATAACATCATACAGTAAAAAGAGATCAGGTATTAGAGCCAAGAGAAGACAAATAAAAAAGATGGATAGACAATATCAAGACTACAATAAATAAATGCGGATATAACACAAGGGTGACTCATCTGGCCCTGGAACACAAATTAAAGCTACCAGCTTAACCGCTTAACGGCAAGATCAGACAACCAATTGCATCATTCACCTGGGAAATACAATAGTCAATGTGTATGTACAACCACAAAATATGTTGTGATTCAGAATAAAACAAACTATTTGAAGCAAAACCAATTCTCTTCTGAGACAAAGAAGCCAATAACATTAATATTGATGTAGAGTAAAGTAGGTAGATATATCACCAGTAGCATCAGTTATCATCGCACCGGCGGGCACATAAAGCAGAGACAATTGATCTTGTGACTTTCGGATAATCATGAGCAGAATAAATTTATTATGTCCTTCTGTAGCTATTTGTTTTTTGTTCAACAGTTTGGTGTTGCCGGCCCCACAATTTACCGCTCTTACTCTTATTTTAAGACATGCGACAGGAGACACAGATGATATTTTTGCTACACCCAAAACCACAATGAGAAGCAAGTAACATTTTACTCAGAACTATGATAGAGTTTGCTTTAAACTGTTCATGTTTATGATTGCACACAGTCATCTGTAACATGTATATATATATATATATATATATATATATATATATAATATATATATATATATATATATATATATATATATATATATATATGACATTAGTAATATACACATTTGTTAGAATATCTGGTTTCTCTGAATCATATAAAATAGGAAGCTTTATTTTGAAATTCAAATATATATTTCTATACTTGTTACTCACGATTGTCTAGACCTCTTCTTTAACTTGAAGAAAAAGCATAAACCTCTACTTTATCGTTAAATTGAAGATCGTTACAGAACATACAATTATTTGTTTTGTAACTATCTGTCAATTCCGAAAATTGTCCTTCTCCTGTGAGATGTCCTAATTTTAAGCTTTAATACTGTATTCACTAATTTGCCACAGTTGTAAACAAATATATGATTAAATGAGACAATTAGTATGCACACTTCATGTATTAAATTATAAAGGCACAGATTCATCAAGATATGAACCAAGTTATTTAAATAAGAACATGTGTAGCACAACATCTGCTGAAAATGGTAATGCGCCCCCATTACAATGTTGTTGAGTGTTTTGTTACACACAAAGTCAATCTTTCGAAATTTCACCAACAAATAAATATATATATATATACTCTAGCGTTAGAATAAGACTGTTACACACAAAGTCAATCTTTCGAAATTTCACCAACAAATAAATATATATATATATATACTCTAGCGTTAGAATAAGACTGTTGCACACAAAGTCAATCTTTCGAAATTTCACCAACAAATAAATATATATATATATATACTCTAGCGTTAGAATAAGACTGTTACACACAAAGTCAATCTTTCGAAATTTCACCAACAAAAATATATATATATATATACTCTAGAGTTAGAATAAGACTGTTACACACAAAGTCAATCTTTCGAAATTTCACCAACAAAAATATATATATATATATACTCTAGAGTTAGAATACGTACACGCACTTATTCTTGGATTCTCTGAAAGGAGTTAATTCTTATTTTTCATGTTTGTTGGCCTACACGCTCTGATATAACCAATAAAAGGTTTGCCTTAGGTTGAAAGATACGTGCCTCGGCTTAAAGAGGCTTTGATCCCCTACTAAACAAACAAACAAACAATACGTATACGCTTGTGTGTTGGCGGGGTTCGTAAGCGGAGCACAGAATATTAACACTGCGACCTACAGGGCATGTCGTAAGAGGCGACCGAGGTAAGGAGGGGGGAGGGCTAGGGTAGCTCCCATAGTAAATAAAAAGCGTCGCATAAATCGGATGTATTGGCCTACTAGCAGGCGCATTACTGGCATAACGGAAATCGCTCTTAGGCTCAGATCATATTCAAATCACAAAGAATGATTTAACAAATGGTCGATATGGGATAATACGCATTTGGGATCGCGGAGAGAGAGAGAGAGAGAGAGAGAAAATAGGCATATAACAATGTTATGCTTTGAAACAATCTCAAGAAAGGAAACTACTTATTTTGTTTGTTACAAACACAGTGAATACCAGAACATTTTTTTGTAATACAAATAAAACAAAGATTATGTCCACTGACAAAGCAAAATGTCATCCCAAAATGAACATTGTTAATGAAGACATAGGAATCATTACACATTTGGCAAATCTTGGCTCTACAATTAACAAAAATGAAGATTGTTTCAGAAAAGGTCAGGAGACTAGCAGTGACATTTCAGAGAATGTAGTTAGTATATGGACATACTATGACATAAAAAACAAGCTAAAGATACAACAATAAAATGTTGGACGTTCAGAGAATGTAGTTTGTATGTGGACATACTATGATGACATAACGCAAGCTAAGATACAACAATAAAATGTTGGACGACTTGGCATTTTGCCTACTGCAACATATGAATGTCAATCGGAGTTCATAACACACCATTAAAATAACAATCACATCATTTAAAACAAAGTGCTACAGAGAAGACATGGACATAGAAGACATGGACATAGAAGACATGGACAGAGCAGACATGGACAGAGAAGAGACAAATGTAGAGATACTTTAAGATCTGACTATCAAGGTATGAATGACCGTATAAACATTACCATAGAAACGGAACTAAACAACACGGGATAATTGATTCTTAAATTAGCATATCCTGGACACTGAAATATTTTGGCAACATTAAACATCACAATGGTTTGGAGAGAACCGTAATGAGTGAGATTATTTCTGGAAGACGAGGTTGGTGAGAACCATGACGCTGTAGCAATATATCATTATAGAAACATTAAACATCACAGTGGTTTGGAGAGAACCGTAATGAGTGAGATTATTTCTGGAAGACGAGGTTGGTGAGAACCATGACGCTGTAGCAATATATCATTATATAAACATTGAACACGATGTCGGAGGAGGCGAGAGAACTTACTAACGACCGAGAGTTTTCAGACAGACTTGTGATGAAAATATCGTTCTGCAAAGGGCATTCTCTATGATAATGATGATATATATACATTTATTTTTAGATTTAACGTGGTCAAAGTCACGGCCCTGTGTTGCTGGGACTTACAAGGGAGCAAAGAATAGTAACACTGCGACATACAAGGCATGTCGTAAGATGAGACTGAGGTAGGTGCCTAGAGAAACTACCCTACTAAATAAAAAGCGTTGCAGACATCGGATATGCTGGACTACTTGTAGACACATAACTGACACAACGTACACACGCTCTTAGGCGTGGATCACATACAAATCACAAAGAGTGGTTTAACAAGTGGTCGATATGGAACGTTTGAAGAAGAAGAAGAAGTAGACCGTCATTAAATAAACATTGAAATAAAGTAACATGACAATACTATTATTTCTGAAGTATTGAAGAGTTGACAGTAAGACACTCATAACAGTTCGTTTAACTCTGTCTGCCTATACCATATATTCCCAAACTTTGTCGACCCACCGCCCAGTTTGCACAACATAAACTTTGTAACGCCCCCATTCCACATTATAATAGTTTACCAACGCCCCATCCCACAAATACACATGCTCTATTTTCACTTTGACATAGAGAATTAATAATATTTCTGTAATACATGGTCAATTTTTAAATGATTATATACATGAAATAGAAAATTGATGAAAAAATGGATCTTGTAAGATGGGCATAAGATGAATTAAGATGCAGAATTCAAATTTTTAATGATTATTCAGTCGCAAAATTACGAATATAAACTTCCCCCAAATGATTCCGAACCCACTATCGCCCGTCCTCCCTGGAAGGCTTCAGCGCCCACTGGTGGGCGGTACCGCCCACTTTAGGAAACGCTGGTCTATACTAGAGAGCTATCCTCTCACAAAAGTGCGTATCTTCTAATAACTGGGCTCCGTTAAAAACCAGTAAAACAAACTCAATTGGCCCCATGCTATTTGTTCAGACCAACTTAAAGCGGGAATAAATTGCTCCCCGGCGAGCTCTTGTGAAATGAGATTTCTCTGCTTGGGTAAGACATCTATCGGATGGATCATCTAATATGTGATCAATCGATGTTAGTTTGATCCTCTCTCTAGTATTTTCAAGATGGCTCATAGCAGGCTACTTCGTCTTACTGTGTACACTCGTTGATAAACGTGTGCTTGTTTAGAAATATGTTCTACATGTGTTAATAGATTGTTACACACTCATAATACTATAGCTCATACACCTACACATTTAATTATGTACACAAACATATACATCTATCTAACTGTCCGTCTGTCCAACTGTCCATCCGACCACCCGTCTCTCCCTCCATCCATCCATCCATCAATCTATCTGTCTGCCTGCCTGAATCCCTGCCTACCTGTCTCTCTGTGTGTCTATCTACCTATATCTCTAGTTGCCTGTTTATTGGTGTGTCGGTCTATCTGTGTGAGTGACTAAACATCTGTATGACAGTAAGCATTTCTTTCTAGTAAATTAAAGAACAAACATGTCTGTATCAGTAATCGGCTATCAGTTATCCGTTATCAGTTGTATCGTTATCCGTATCAGTTATCCGTACAGTTATCTGCTATCAGTTACCCGCTATCAGATATCCGTTATCAGTTATCAGCTTTCAGTTATCCGTTATCAGTTATCCGTTATCAGTTACCGCTATCAGTATCCGTTATCAGTTATCGTATCAGTTATCATGTTACCCGCTATCAGATATCCGTTATCAGTTATCAGTTATCCGTTATCAGTTATCCGTTATCAGTTACCGCTATCAGTTATCCGCTATCAGTTACCTCGTTCCTATCAGTTATCCTCTATCAGTTATAATTTATCAGTTATCAGATAGCAGAAATCAGTTATATGAGAAATATCATCATATCAATCGGGACATATCATTATGTGCTCCATACCGGTCTCAACAAATCCAGCAGCGTCCAGTGGCCCACCACGCATGTTCGTTGTTGATTAAACAATCTGTTTGCATATTTGGTATATCGTTCTTTTCGGGCTGTACCAATTTTGACATCGATCTTACTTAATCTCAGCAGCGTGTAGTATTCATAACACTGAAACTTCTCTACAAGTAAAGACACTCTCAGTTTGTTATGAGTGTTATTTAGATCCATTGCAGTTTCATCTGATATCGTAGCAATGCCAACCAATCTATCAGCTCGTTCATTATCGAATAGCTGAATTATAGAAGTGATATGTATGCTCTATTTGTTGTCCATGATTCGCACATGATATAGCACTTATGATGAAACACAGTCATGAAAACATTGTTCACACTGTCTGTGGTATGAATGTTGTTTTATTTTCTAGAAATTTTAGTTAAGTACTGTCAAGAACTACGTTTAGCGTCTGGTCGAATGGATTAGAGCACGGCTCTCATGCGGGGAACCAGGGTTCAATCCACGCTAAGGACTATGAGTTTTTTTTTCTATCGAGGGCATTAATAAAACATCTTAACCTGAACAGTTTTGCGGCGAGTGTACTAGCCATGCGGTTATGAAATTTCACAGGCTCATATCACTCCTGACAAACACCGCTACAAAAGTAGTATTTCAAGGACTAACGATAGTTTTTAACTATAATGAAACAGACCCTACCTGAGTAGGCATCTCCGCAGCACTAAGCATATCACTACTACACACATCAAGAAACAGATCCTACCTGAGTAGGAATCTTGCAGACTAAGCATAGAATTACTACACGCATCAAGACACAGACCCTACCTGAGTAGGAATCTCTGCAGCACTAAGCATAGAATTACTACACGCATCAAGACACAGACCCTACCTGAGTAGGAATCTGTGCAGCACTAAGCATAGAACTACTACACACATCAAGACACAGATCCTACCTGAGTAGGAATCTCGAGCACTAAGCATAGAACTACTACACCATCAAGACACAGATCCTACCTGAGTCAGGAGTCTCAGCACACTACATAGAACTACTACACACATCAAGACACAGATCCTACCTGAGTAGGAATCTCCGTAGCACTAAGCATAGAACTACTACACACATCAAGACACAGATCCTACCTGAGTAGGAGTCTCTGCAGTACTAAGCATAGAACTACTACACACATCAAGACACAGATCCTACCTGAGTAGGAGTCTCGGCAGCACTAAGCATAGAACTACTACACACATCAAGACACAGATCCTACCTGAGTAGGAGTCTCGGCAGCACTAAGCATAGAACTACTACACACATCAAGACACAGATCCTACCTGAGTAGGAGTCTCGGCAGCACTAAGCATAGAACTACTACACACATCAAGAAACATACCCTACCTGAGTAGGAGTCTCCGCAGTACTAAGCATAGAATTACTACACATATCAAGACACAGACCCTACCTGAGTAGGCGTCTCCGCAGCATTAAGCATAGAACTACACACCTAGAGTTGTTGGAGGTTTCTGGGTCTGTAAGAAAGCCCGGTACCCTCCCCAAACGAATTATAAGAACAAGAGTGAACACTCTCTCATAATTCCTGGGGTTTAACAACAACTATAAACAAACATATACGATTTGTTTACTTACCTTTAATGTGTCTTAAATATCATGTCAGACTATGATCCAACTACAGCTACTGTCTTACAGATACCAGGTATACAATGTCTACTTCTCAACAAGATTTAAGACCAGGATAAGTTGATAATTCTTTCTACCTGTTGATACACAAACACGATATCCTTAATCTCAAAGACCGTTCCTTTATTTGAAATACTGAAATACTATCTATACATTCAATATTGTCTATACATTCAATATTCTCTATACATTCAATATTGTCTTACATTCAATATTCTCTATACATTAATATTGTCTTAATTCAATATTTCTATACATTCAATGTTGTTCTTGTATATATTTCCGTCTTGTTTAGCTCAGTGCAGATGTCCGTGTATTTTCATTCAGTATGATCACTTGCCAGTGAGTTTTCCACAGTGTGTAATATTCAGATCATCCTTGTAAAATGTGTAGTCAACACTTATGTTTTTGAGAATGAAATGTCACTTAAAATGTTATATGACATGTGTAACGAAACAACGACACGGGACAACTGTCCGTAGCCAGTGTGACGACAAGAAGAAGGAGAAGAATATAAATGCAGAATGAAGATTTTCATGTTCTCATCAGTGCCAATCTTGTTCTGTTCTAGTTGCAGAATGACAGCTTGTTCTGTTCTAAGTTGCAGAATGACAGCTTGTTTTGTTCTAAGTTGCAGGATGACAACTTGTTCTGTTCTAAGTTGCAGAATGACAACTTGTTCTGTTCTAAGTTGCAGAATGACAACTTGTTCTGTTCTAAGTTGCAGAATGACAACTTGTTCTGTTCTAAGTTGCAGAATGACAACTTGTTCTGTTCTCAGTTGCAGAATGACAACTTGTTCTGTTCTAAGTTGCAGAATGACAACTTGTTCTGTTCTAAGTTGCAGAATGACAACTTGTTCTGTTCTAAGTTGCAGAATGACAACTTGTTCTGTTCTAAGTTGCAGAATGACAACTTGTTCTGTTCTCAGTTGCAGAATGACAACTTGTTCTGTTCTCAGTTGCAGAATGACAACTTGTTCTGTTCTAAGTTGCAGAATGACAACTTGTTCTGTTCTAAGTTGCAGAATGACAACTTGTTCTGTTCTAAGTTGCAGAATGACAACTTGTTCTGTTCTAAGTTGCAGAATGACAACTTGTTCTTTTCTAAGTTGCAGAATGACAACTTGTTCTGTTCTAAGTTGCAGAATGACAACTTGTTCTGTTCTAAGTTGCAGAATGACAACTTGTTCTGTTCTCAGTTGCAGAATGACAACTTGTTCTGTTCTAAGTTGCAGAATGACAACTTGTTCTGTTCTAAGTTGCAGAATGACAACTTGTTCTGTTCTAAGTTGCAGAATGACAACTTGTTCTGTTCTAAGTTGCAGAATGACAACTTGTTCTGTTCTAAGTTGCAGAATGACAACTTGTTCTGTTCTCAGTTGCAGAATGACAACTTGTTCTAACGCTGTTTGATTGATAGGATCATCATCATTTCACTTCAGTGAGTAACCAAGTGTGATTCGATCTCTTTCTAACACAGGAAGACCTCAGCGGCAGTACATGAACTCCGTAACACCGGCGAGGATCTGCGGTTTAATTTACAAGATGGAAAACATATGTTGTAGGAGTCTTCTATTTGCTAATCTTTCTTATCAATTTTGCCCGTGCAATGGCTTTTCAGCCTGCTCTTTTGGACCTTGAACTGTGAAGGGTTAATTTTCGTGCCCAACCTGAACACGAGACCTACGCTTTATCGTCTTTCTATGACAGGACTAGGAACTCGATCTCACCTACACTGACAGCAGTTGTGTGTTGTATGTGTTTGTAAAATGTGTTTTAAAATGTTTATATCTTGGTAGTCTTGTGTTATAGTTCGTTCCAAAATTCGTGATCAGACCAAGGTTAAATTTGCACGAAATCTACCCGATGCATACCAGTGATTTTTTGCAAGCAGTCCTATATATCTCACGACCTTACGAATACATGTTTAACTAATTGGTAGGTAGTTTGGTTGATGCAAAAAACGTTTTTTATTATATAATTTTGCATAAGCACAACACAATGATCATCAAAGCTTAGAATTTACAGTAATACACAAAATGGTGGCGAATGATTGCAAAGGCGTATCCCTATTACATATTATAAAAAGCAACGTGACATAATGTAAAAGCCGGAACATCAAAAACATTCACAGTAAACTCAGGAGTTAGACATGGATGTGTGCTCTCCCTACTGCTGTTTATATCATACATGGACAACATATGTAGAGAAGCAGGAATAGAGGAAGAAAATAATATTTCAGAAGTTTTATTTGCAGATGACCAAGTACTGATTGCAGAAAACGAAGAATCTCTCCAGAACTATTTGAGCTTCGTTAACATCAAGGGTGAGGAGTACAACATGAAAATAAATATAATAAAGACAGAGACAATGGCAATAAGTAGACAACCAGAAAGCCTTACAATAAAACTCCAGAACGTAGAAATAAAACAAACAATTGAGACCAAATACTTAGGGCAATTTTCACAGCAGATGGAAGTATCGATAGCGAAATCAGCAATCGTTGCACAAAAGCTAACCAAGTACTGGGACAGTTAACATCACTGTTGTCACATAATGAAATACCGCTAACAACTAAAACAAATCTCGTAAGAACGATTTTCTGGCCAACACTGTGTTAAAAGTGTCAAACATGGCCAATAACAGCAGCTAATGAGCGGAAAATCATAACGAGAGAGATGAGGTGTCTTAGAAGAGCTGCAGGTGTGACAATAAGAGACAAGATTAGAAATAAAGAAATCAGAAGAACACTGGATGTTAAACCAGTCATGCAATTCATAAAAGAACAACAGATTAAATGGTTTGGACACCTGACAAGAATGCCATGGTATCGCCTACCACAGAGAGCCACACAAAAAGTATAATGAGTACAAAGCACGAGGAAGACCACGCAAAAGATGGAGAGCGACCGCATCAAGAACATCGTTACAGAAATGAATATCAGCTTACAAAATGCCTTTAAACAAGCGCACACAAGATCACTACATCCCCTCCCTTTCCCTCCCCTTCCCAACACTTTTATAAAGAAGCAAATGGTGGAAGAGAAGAAGAAGAAGAATGTGACATAGTGAACAAATGATACCTTCCACTTCTATCAATGAAAATAAATTGTGTTAGCAGACGCCAATGACAGTCGTTAGGATACATTGTGCACTGATTAATTCCACGAGATTCCCGAATTTTACTTGCGCTGAATTGCATGTGGAACACGGAAATGCTTAATTATAGACAAATTTGACAATCGTACTGTTAAATTCCTTTTTGTATACCAAATCAACATCGCTGTAAATGTAGTAATAACATACAATGAAAATCTTACAGTACTAAAGGTTTGGGTGGGCAAAAATACTTTTGGAAGGTCGTCACTTTACCTATATAAAAATGCAAAAATCAAGAATTTCTGTCAAGTGGATGATTTTATATCGGTCGGTCGGTAAAGATGATCACGAATTTTGGAACGAACTATAATATTGCTGGCTTTCTGATTGATTTAATGAATCATTTTTTGCTTTTGTGATGGGTAACGTGTACATCCGGTTACTCTTTTGCATCCCCTTCGTTGACCAGTCTGTCTGATGTCTTTTCTAATATTTAAACTTATGCTGACCAGTCTGTCTGTCTGATGTCTCTTTTCTAATATGGGAAACTCGTTGACCAGTTGGTTTATGCTCTTTTCTAATATTTAAACCTTCGTTGACCAGTCTGTCTGATTTCTCCTTTACTAATATTTAAACCTTCGTTGACCAGTTTGTCTGATTTCTCCTTTACTAATATTTAAACCTTCGTTGATCTGTCTGTCTTCTGTCTTCTTTTCTAATATTTAAACCTACGTTGACCAGTCGGTCTGATGTCACCTTTTCTAATATTTAAAAGACCTGAAGTCCCTTTCATGCTTGCACTTTGGGATGACTATCGTCTTGTCCGCCACCTTGACTACACAGTAGACGTACAAGTGAATTGACGACTTTATCAATAGACACACACCGCCCACAGTTAGTACCTAGTAACACACTAAATGCGTCAGAGATCACAAAACATGCACGTGTAGCTATGAAACAAACGAATAGTAGGTGTCCACTACAGTGGTTAAGTTATTAACACAAATATAATTGATAAATTTCATCAAGCATTGCTCAGTTATTCTAACTGTGAGCGGAAGTGTTGTATAGACATGTGTACAGCTCACAGTGATACACAAGCTGTTAACATAAATATATATGTAGATTAGACAACTTATTACGTGCAGCGCGCAGTTACTTAACACCTTATCTATACCGCATTACAAAAATTATCTCTGTACAAATTAATTATTGTTAATCTTTTTACTCCGCAGGTGTATGCGCTAATTAAGCGGTATTTTGCTTATTTAAAAGAACAAAAAGCTAATTAATGACATGCAATTGTATAGACAAAACTATTTGTATTTATCACAGGATAACAGAATATGAAAGAGCAAATGAAGAACCGGTAACGATAAAAGTGCACTGACATAAATTTGACATAATTTGGTAATGAAACCTATTTTGGTGCAGTCCGCGGTCCATGACCAAGTGGGACAGAAATACGGGCGCTGGCTGCGTCCTTTGGTAGTTAATGTATTACATAGTTAACATAAAGAAAGTTTAGACACCTTTATCAAGCATAAGTTCACAGTTCTGTGACACTGTTAGATGAGAATAAGAAGTTATAATAACTCCAGGGGAAGTAATAACTCCAGGGGAAGTAACAGAAGCAATGCATGTGATCAATAAGTAACATGTTACAAGTATTAGGGGCTACTAGAAAAACAAATTACATAATACAGGATTCGATCCACAAACCCTTATTTCTTACGGCATCCTCTGCCCACCCCACCAATACGAGCACTTTTAAGAGCACAACCAGTGAGCCATTCCGTGAAATGGCTTAACTGAAGAGTGTCTTTGTTAAACGCTTTGTTTTGTTAAACACAGAATAATCAGGTCAGATTCGATCGAACAGTGTTTGCACAAACACATGCTATAAGCTTATTTTGCTTGTATATTTGAGATGTAATATATTATAATATAATATATTATTATATTGATTATATGTACGATATAAAATATAGTAATACAATAATATCTCTTTCTCTCATGATCACCGCTTAGTCTGATGTACCAGATTTCCCCATAAACTAAACTTTTGTCTTATTCATGTGGAAATCTGATTCATGCAGCCTTAGCATGGGTGTGTTTCGTTACATCTGTAGCGCTATTTGGAACTCTGGTGCTTATCCTTCGGTGATGTATCCGGTTTTAGCCAGCGTTTACTGGGTTCGCTCTCCGTCAGCCTTGGGCTGTCCCCAGCTGACCTGCAAGACAGCAGGTTTCTATTTTCTTTTAGGGTCGCTAACCTTAGACAACCTTCCCTTCCGGGTTGTTAAGCGTCATCTTCCCAGGTTACCAGTCTTTTTTTAAAAACTACTTGGTTTGCCTGCCGTCCAGTTTTGTGTACGGTTTGCTTCGCTAGGCTTTGATTGTCCCCAATCTAACTATAGGACAGTAGCAATAATACAATAATAGAATAATTTACACAATAAAACTAGCAATGTATTTCAATCGAAAGTCTGTTAGTTTTCATGTAATGCTTATTGATATTACATACATATTAATGATGACTTCATATAACTATATCTGAAGTGCAGACACGTTATGTACTCTTTTCTCTAACCGCAAGTTGTCTCACATTTTCTCTGGATAAGAAGACATTTCGAGAACGGACTTTTGAGGTGGATTCATGGCTTTTTCACAACCTCTGTTATTTCTGCGGTTTCCATGTTATATGGACACAGATACTACTTACCATGGACAGAGAAGAGAATAAACAGATATATCTAGAAAGAACTTACAATCAAAGAAAACTGACTTATACTACAAATAAGAAAAAGAAAATTGAAGTATTTTGGACATATAAAAAGACACGAAGGACTGGAGAGGACCATCATGGAAGGAGGCATACCGGCAAAGAGAAGAAGAGGAAGACCACAGAGAAGAAGGATGCAGGATGTAACTGATGGTGTGAACATGATGGCTGCAGAGGCGAGACATCTTGCATATGAGAGAGAGCGAGAGAGAGAGAGAAATTCCGAAGGACTATTGGAATGGCAAAGTTATGCTCAAGAAAAGCTATTTGACGATGATGATGTGCGTCATATTTGCTTTGTGTCCATTGTATTGTAGTAGTATTGTAGTAGTATTGTATGTAGAAAATTGTATTGTAGTAGTATTGTATTGTAGTAATATTGTATTGTAGTAACATTGTATTGTAGTAGTATTGTATTGTAGTAATATTGTATTGTAGTATATTGTATTGTAGTAGTATTGTATTGCAGTAGCATTGTATTGTAGTAACATTGTATGTAGTAGAATTGTATGTAGCAGATATAGTAGAATAGATTGTATGCATGTATTGAGTAGCATTGTATTGAGTAGTAGCATTGTAATGTAGTAGCATTGATTGTAGAACATTGTAATTAGTAACATTGAATTAGTAAATGGGAACATTGTATTGTAGTAACATTGATTGTAGTAGCATTGATTGTAATAACATTGTATTGTAGCATTGTATGTGCTAATTGTATTGTAGTACATTGTATTGTAGTAGCATTGTAATGTAGTAACATTTATTGTAGTAGATTGTATGTGACATGTATTGTAGTAGCATAATATGTAGTAGCATTGCAAATGAGAGCATTGTATTTGAGCATTAGTAATGAGCAACATTGAATGCAGAACATGTATGTAGCATATATGAGTAATGTAGAACATATGAGTAGCATGAATGATGTACATTGATGTAGTAGCATGATTGATGCATTGTATGTAGTAGACATTGTATGCAATGTAGACATTGATGTAAGTAACATTGTATTGAGAGCATTGAATGTGCAAAGATTGCTAAGAAAGCATTGATTGATGAGTCGTTATTGCATTATTGTAGTACATTATTATTGTAGTAGCATTGATTGTAGTAACATTGTATTGAGTAGATTGTATTGTAGTACATGTATTGTAGTAGCATTGTATTGTAGTAGCATTGTATTGTAGACATTGTATTGTAGTAAGTATGTATTGTAGTAACATTGTATTGTATAGTATTGTATTGTAGTAGTATTGTATTGTAGTACATTGTATTGAGTACGTATTGTAGTAGATTGTATTGAGTAACATTGTATTGTAGTAGAATTGTATGTAGAGACATTGGTAATATGTAGTAGTGTATTGTATTGTAGTAGCATTGTATTGTAGTAGCATTGTATTGTAGTAGTAGCATTGTATTGTAGTAGTATTGTATGTGAACATTGTATGTAGTAACATTGTATTGTAGTAGCATTGTATTGTAGAACATTGTATTGTAGTAGAGATTGATTGTATTGTATGTAGAGTATTGTATTGTAGAACATTGATTGTAGTACATTGTATTGTAGTAGCATTGTATTGTAGTAGTATTGTATTGTAGTAACATTGTATTGTAGTAGATTGTATTGTAGTACATTGATTGTAGTACATTGTATTGTAGAAACATTGTATGTAGTAACATTGTATTGTAGAACATGTATTGATTGTAGTAGATTGTATTGTAGTAGATTGTATTGTAGTAGTATTGATGTAGTAGATTGTATTGTGAGTCATTGTATTGTAGTAACATTGTATTGTAGTAAGCATTGTAATGTAGTAGACATTGTATTGTAGTAACATTGTATTGTAGTAATACATTGTATGTAGTAACATTGTATTGTAGTAACATTGTATTGTAGTAGCATTGTATTGTAGTAAATATTTTGTCATTGTAGTATAACATTGTATTGTAGTAGCATTGTAATGTAGTAACATATGTATTGTAGTAACATTGTATTGTAGTAACATGATGTGTATGTAGTAGCATTGTATTGTAGTAGCATTGTAATGTAGTAGCATTGTATTGTAGTAGCATTGTATTGTAGTAACATTGTATATGTAGTAAGTATTGTATTGTAGTATCATTTATTGTAGTAGATTGTATTGTAGTAGTAACATTGTATTGTAGTAGCATTGTAATGTAGTAGCATTGTATTGTAGTAGCATTGTATTGTAGTAACATTGTAATGTAGTAACATTGTATTGTAGTAGCATTGTATTGTAGTAGCATTGTAATGTAGTAACATTGTATTGTAGTAGCATTGTATTGTAGTAACATTGTATTGTAGTAGATTGTATGTAGTAGCATTGTATTGTAGTAGCATTGTATTGTAGTAGATTGTATTGTAGTAACATTGTATTGTAGTAGTATATTGTATTGTAGTCAGTATGTATTGATAGATTGATTGTAGTAAATGATTGTATAGTACATTGTATTGAGTAACATTGATGTATATTGTATTGTAGTATATGTATGTAGTAACATTGTATTGATGTAGTAGTATTGTATTGTAGTAACATTGTATTGTAGTAGCATTGTATTGTAGTAGTAGTATTGTATTGTAGTAGTATTGTATTGTAGTAGACATGTATGATGTAGTAACATTGTATTGTAGTAAATTGTATTGTAGTACATTGTATTGTAGTAACATTGTATTGGTACAGTATTGTATTGTAGTAACATTGTATTGTAGTAGCATTGTATTGTAGTAATTGTATTGTAGTAGCATTGTATTGTAGTAGATTGTATGTAGTAACATTGTATGTAGTAACATTGTATTGTAGTAATTGTATTTAGTAGTATTGTATTGTAGTAACATGTATTGTAGTAGCTATTGTATGTAGTAGTATTGTATTGTAGTACATTGTATTGTAGTAAGTATTGTATTGTAGTAGTAACATTGTATTAGTATTGTATTGTAGTAGTATTGTATTGTAGTAACATTGTATTGTAGTAACATTGTATTGTAGTAGTATTGTATTGTAGTAACATTGTATTGTAGTAGTATTGTATTGTAGTAACATTGTATTGTAGTAGTATTGTATTGTAGTAGTATTGTATTGTAGTAGTATTGTATTGTAGTAACATTGTATCGTAGTAACATTGTATTGTAGTAGTATTGTATTGTAGTAGTATTGTATTGTAGTAACATTGTATATGTAGTAGTATTGTATTGTAGTAACATTGTATTGTAGTAGTAGTATTGTATTGTAGTAGTATTGTATTGTAGTAGTATTGTATTGTAGTAGTAGTATTGTATTGTAGTAACATTGTATTGTAGTAACATTGTAATGTAGTAACATTGTATTGTAGTAGTATTGTATTGTAGTAGTACAGTGTATTGTAGTAGTATATTGTATTGTAGTAACATTGTATTGTAGTAGTATTGTATTGTAGTAGTAGTATTGTATTGTAGTAGTATTGTATTGTAGTATTATTGTATTGTAGTAACATTGTATTGTAGTAGTATTGTATTGTAGTATATTGTAGTAATATGTATTGTAGTAGTATTGTATTGTAGAATTGTATTGTAGTAGATTGTATTGTAGTAACATTGTATTGTAGTAACATTGTATTGTAGTAACATTGTATTGTAGTAGTATTGTATTGTAGTAGTATTGTAGATAACATTGATTGTAGTAGTATTGTATTGTAGTAGTATATGTAGTAACATTGTATTGTAGTAACTTGTATTGTTACTGTATGTAGTATTGTATTGTAGTAGTATTGTATTGTAGTAACATTGTATTGTAGTAACATTGTATTGTAGTAACATTGTATTGTAGTAGTATTGTATTTTAGTAGTATTGTATTGTAGTAGTATTGTATTGTAGTAACATTGTATTGTAGTAATATTGTATTGTAGTAGCATTGTATTGTAGTAGTATTGCATTATAGTAGCATTGCCTTATGAGACGCACTGCTTGTAGGTAATATGCTTATGTAGCAGAATTATTTATTTTGTTATTTCTTGATGAAATTCAGTACTTGTGTCGCATCCACTTTTTCGCTGATGCCTTAAGTGTTAAACTGGTCTCTTCTTGATACTCCTAGCAACTGCGTAGACACATGCTTTCTGACTAGTTTTTTAAATCGTTTGTTGCTGATGCGATGGCGAGAAAGATCTTGCTGTACAATGCTTTTTAGTGTTCATTGTGACATTATTTGTATTTTAAAATGAGTGACCTACGATTTAGTTTATTTTTGTTGCATCTATTTTGGATTTAGTTAGTTATAATCTCATTTGCTGAATAAATGCTCTCCAGGTATGTAAATTGGTTAACTTGATTTATTTGATATTTATCGATGGAGATATTGGTAGTGCATTCCTCTGTAGCGAATGTTATTACTTTAGTTCTGATTATGTTTATTCTCATATTGTAGTCATTGCATGTTAAATGGATAATGTTAGTGTTTTTTTGGTAGCTGTTCTCCTGTTGTTAATGAGATTGCCTGATCGTCAAGAAGAAGCAATTGTTTTAGAATTTTGTAACGTGTAACACGGAGAAAGATTTGTCCACTATTGTTAGCTTTCCAGTAAAGTTAAATTTCGAATGATCGTTGCCGTAGCTATTGTGTAAGTGGTAGAGAGAAGAAAATAGAGAGAAAAATGAACAGATCATAGACAACTTATATAGCCATACAGTCACGTTAGAAGCAAATTTTATAGCTATACAGTCACGTTAGAAGCAAATCTCTACGTCAGTGAACAATCTCAGCTCACAGTCACGTTAGAAGCAAATCTCTATAGCTCTACAGTCACGTTAGAAGCAAATCTCTATAACTCTACAGTCAAATTAGAAGTAAATGAAGTGCGTAAGCAAGTCTGGTCTGTGCTAACTATAACATATTGCTATAATAAACAAGAAATGTAGACGGATCAAGCAACAGATATGCAAATGGGTGTTTGTTTGGTTAATTATTGGTAATAAATTCACAACTAAAACGGCAGCTATGCAACCATATCGTATTCGTTATTATAAATATTCTTCTTAATAGGACGAAGTATTCCATTTCTTAATCTTCAACATTATAGCTACATTAAGATATATAATTTACTTAATAGAACGTAGTCATAGCGTTAATATGAAATACATTAGAAATACGAACATAAACACTCTACTTATTTGAGCGTTGTCGGTGGGTTAATTAATATTAACTGAATAATGAAAATCGTAAAATATCCTTTACAGGACGTAACCATCAACCGCAGTAAATCAGTCGTTGATTTTCTATTCATCACTTATAAGTTCAGTATTTGCCGTTGCTTTCTGAATAGTAAGATATATTTTTACATTTCGAAAAATCCCAGGAAAAGTTTACTTTCAAAGTGCCTGCCTCGGTGTTTGAACCAGGTACACTTGGGTTGTGATCGAGATCACTATCGCTTAAACTATCGACGTCTATTAATCTAATACTAACTACATTCACAATATTAATTCTCAGAACTGTTATGTTAAATAAGTAAAAGTACAGACACTTTTATCATACCATGAGGCTTATTGAGAAATACGCTGCTCAACATGCATTTATTGAAATCTTCTTCTTCGAAGGCTCCATATCGACCAATTGTTAAACCATTCTTTGTGATTTGTATGTGATCTTAGTCTAAGAGCGATTGTACGTTGTTCCAGTTATGCGCTTACAAGTAGGCCAGAATATCCGATTTTTGCGATGCTTTTTATTTACTAGGTATCTTCCTAGGCATCTACATAAGTCACCTCTTACGACATACCCTGTATGTAGCAGTAGTACTATTCTTTGCTCTCCTTCCGAACCCCGGCAACGCGCAGGCGTTTAAAGTGTTTAAATTGCACCGGGCTTTACCATTTATGACTCGGTCCCTCTTCCTAGAAATGGCACACCACCTGCCGAGAGTATTGCACCAAGCACGAACTCCATAGCTCCGCAACAATCCTAGGGTCTCTGAAAAAGCACTGTGAACAGAACGGTCTCAGATTCGAACCATCGACCTTCGACACGGGTGTTATTTAAGTCAAAGACCCAGGATTGAGAATGTGGATAAAATCACATCGATTGCCTTTACCTCAATTCTGGTACACAAGTCAGACACGCTCGAACGGTGAGCCGTTACGTTCGGATAAATATCCCACTCCATCTGAAGCATTTTTTATTGACAGAGCGCAAATTTAAAATAGATCAGTGGCAATAGGTTGACTTAATTGCACCATGTTTCGTCATGTGAGCAGGTTCCTCACCACACACATGGCGGACCACATGCCGAGTGTATGGTATAATCACTAACTTCGTAGCTACATCAATAATCCGATGGAACTGAGGAAACAAATCACTCGTGAACCGAAAGAACACAGTCTAGATTTAAGTTAATAACGTGCAAAACGCAAGACAAACGATTCGACCATTACGCCATAGCTCCCCAGATGAACATCAATAATGTGCTCAATGTAATGACTATCATTGGATTCAATATAAGTGGGCCACTTGGTTTTTACCAGTGGCGGCTCATCGTTAAGGGTCAGTGGTGCTGGCCCCCATTAAAATTATGTATGGCGTGTTTTATTATTTTATCAATTATTTGTTCATAATTATTACTTTTAACGGGGTATTGATTAGCTTTGAATGTTGACTATATAATGTTAACAATCATATACAGCCTGAAAATCAGTGTATTTTCTCTCTAGTTAGTATGCTTCACGCATTTCCAGCGAACTATTTGTTCAGGCTACTAGAAATGTGGTGGCGTATGTGGCTTAGGGGATAACGACTCGGTCTATTAACCCCGACGTTCTGAGTTCGAATCACGCTGCGGAAAATTTGGTTGCAAATTGTTTCGGTGGAATTTTACAAAGGTTGATGGCATCACCCGTTAAGAAAGCATTGGCAAGCTACTGAACGTAATAATGCCTAGAAAATCACAAACAGCGTTAAAAAGCTGGGTTGATTCGCAAAGTCCTACAAAGGAAATGCAATTAACTTAGTAGAAATGTAGTTGTTTTAAACCGTCTGTTAACATAACGACCTCTGACCTCTCTCTCGACTGGTTAGTTGAATGAAAATCAGGGCATATCCTTCACAGGACGTAGCCATCCTTTTTATATTGCGTTCGTTCTTTACGATCAATTTTAATTACTCTTTGTGATATGTTTGATCTTTGCCAAGAACGTGTATACGTTGCACATTGGTTTGGTAGGCCCTAAACGCATAAACTTCTACATGTTTAGGACACATGCATCCGATTTCAGCCAAACCTCTTTAGTCGCCTCTTACGATATGCGTGGCAGGTAGCAGTGATTGTATTCTTTACATCCCATAATAACTGTAAACTAGTGGTTTATTTTTTTAAGCACCACGTATACGTTCAGTAGTTTGTCATTGCTTTATGAAAGGTGAAGATTATTTTTACATTTTGTAAAAATCACACGGAAACGAATTTGCGTCCAAACTGCCCGCTGCGGTGCTTGAACCAGGTACTTGGTATGTGCTCGATCTCACTACCGCTTAAGCTACCAACGCTCACTGGTTATTTAACAGAGAGAAATATGTGAATTTCATTCATTAAGTGGACACATTCTTACACGATCAAGCCATTGCTCAGTGAAAGGGTGTTATTGCTCTAAAAATTAATCCTGGTGCGTACATGTTGAATGATATCTAAAAATTAATCCTGGTGCGTACATTTTAAATGATATCTAAAAATTAATCCTGGTGCGTACATGTTGAATGATATCTAAAAATTAATCCTGGTGCGTACATGTTGAATGATATCTAAAAATTAATCCTGGTGCGTACATGTTGAATGATATCTAAAAATAATAGAAAATAATCGAAACAGTTAACTAACCATTATAGAATAGTTTATGGTAATCGCCCGTTTCATCAATATACATCTGTGTACGACAATTTACATTATAGTAAAGCGTGGATAACGTCCTGGAATACACAAATAATAGTAAATACTATTATATAACCTAACCCAGGGGCGGCTCGTCATTAAGGGCCTGTGGGCCCGGCCCCACAAAAAACCGAAAGGGAATAACTTCCCGGAATAGACAAAAAATAGTAAATACTAAAAAAAAAAACATAATTTTTCCGAAAATCTGTGTCTGTCCCCACCAAGAAAAATGACACGAGCCGCCACTGATCTAACCCAAACAACAGTTATACTGTGTTAGTAGTCAACACGCTGCTGCAAATGACATCGAGCAAACAAAAGTATCCTGAGTGAAGATAATTCAACTATAAGTATATCAAGATAAAATATGAGCAAACAACACCAACATGACGCTGGAAATCAATCACATAATAGCAACACTACAATGCAGCACAAGAAAACATGATTAGACTATTTATTATAATATTACATTGACAGCTACGTTATTGCGAAAAAAGCAAATTGTCCGTCCCACGAACCGCACAACATAACCTTTCTAATGAGTTCGGAGTTGTTAATGCATATTTAGATGAAGTATTTAGAAACACCGCACGCATACATTTGCTACATACAAAAAGTACTTAGTTATTAATAGCTGTGATTATTTGTCTTTGTTTTTCTGTGACAATTTGGTTATTATAGCATCAAGGATACATCTGTTGAATAAAACGGTTCGAGTCCTTCAAAATATTGTAACTTCTCCACACAAAAGAAATATACAATTCTCACAGTATCTAATCTCTATTCAATGAATTCTAAAACATATTACTTTCTCTAAAAATCGTCTCCGTTGTTCTCTTGGTTTGAGTTAGTTATCAAATTTTATTACAAGTTTATCTGGACTTTCGTTATAATCCTATTGCCACCATATTGGATTATGTAAGCTTAATGAACTTCCGTTTCTACACAAACTGAATTATTGATCTATATATAACTACATAGGAAATGCGGTGCCTGGCTAAGTTTTTGGCCTCACCATTAACACCAAAAAACAGAGGTCATGTTCCAGCCCGCCCCTAGAGAACAGTATTACGATCCAATCATCAACATTAAACACCAGCGTCTCTAGTCAACGGACAACACTGCTTATCTTGGCAGCCTCCTATCCAGATCGGCAAACATAGATTCTGAGGTCCACAATAGGATATCCAAAGCCAGTGCTGCGTTCGGAATTTTACGTGTCACTGTGTGGGAACGGAAGGGGATAAGCATAGTCACAAAGCTGAAAGTTTACCAGGACATAGTGCTAACAACGCTGCTGTACGCAAGCGAGACATGGACAGTGTATAGCAGACACGCAAGAAAATTAAACCATTTCCACACAAGCTGTCTACGCAGAATACTAAAAATAAACTGGCAGGACAAAATTCCAGACAGCGAAGTCCTCACAAGAGCAAAGATCCCAAGCGTCAACACCCTGTTGCAGAAGGCCCAACTGAGATGGGTCGGTCACGTTGCTCGAATGCCTGATAAACGCATCCCAAAACAGTTGATGTATGGCGAGCTTGAAGGGGCAGACGTTTAGCTGGTGGACAGAAAACGCTTTAAAGACACTCTTAAAGTGTCTCTGAAATGCTTCGATATAGACAATACGTGCTGGGAACCCCTTGCGCAAGATCGCCAAATGTGGCGCTGTAACAACAAAGAGGAACCCGAATAGCGGAGAATCATCGTATTGTTGAGTCACAGAGAAAACGAGCAGCGCGAAAGACAGAGCACACAACACGCACATGTCTAACCTTGATCATGTATGCCCCACCTGTGGATTCTGTTCTAGGATTGGACTCTACAGTCACCTCGCACACACCAGAGAGGTGCAACAGTACACGTCTGAGATTGTTGTCATCATCGCTTGCGATGGACGGCTATTACCAACAACACCAGAAAAGACAAGAGTTACCAACATCAGCATAAGAAAGAAAGTTGGCGCATAACCTTACCTTGAATTGCGTTGAGAAACAAGAATGCTGGGGTTTTGGTCACTTAATAAGAATGCATCTAAACTACAGTATACAGGGTCTTCTATAACAGAACATCAGGGAAGAAGGCGAAAGGAAGACCCCGAAGAAAGACGGTTAGATGGCATAGATAATTAGATGGTAAGAAATGTACATACAAAACATGTACCATTCTCCTAATTTTCACCTATCCTTCCTGGTTGTATAGGTACCTTCCATCTAATATAGAAAACATGTCATCCATTTTAGGGTACGTTTCATTCATTAGATATTACTTTACATCCATTATATCATACCTTTCATCTATTATATCGTACCTTCCATCAATTATATCATACCTTTCATCAATTATATCATACCTTTCATCTATTATATCATACCTTTCATCTATTATATGGTAACTTTCATATATTGTAGGGTGTTTTCCATCAATTATATCATACCTTTCATTCATTATATCATACCTTTCATTCATTATATCATACCTTTCATTCATTATATCATACCTTTCATTCATTATATGGTACCTCTCATTCATTATATGGTACCTCTCATTCATTATATGGTACCTTTCATCCATTATATGGTACCTTTCATCTATTATATGATACCTTTCATCTATTATATGGTACCTTTCATCTATTATATCGTACCTTTCATCTATTATATGGTACCTTTCATCTATTATATGGTACCTTTCATCTATTATATGATACCTTTCATCTATTATATGTACCTTTCATCTATTATATCTCCTTTCATCTATTATTTGGTACTTTTTCATCTATTATATGGTACCTTTCATCTATTATATGATACCTTTCATCTATTATATGATTCCTTTCATCTATTATATGGTACCTTTCATCTATTATATGATACCTTTCATCTACTATATGGTACCTTTCATCTATTATATGATACCTTTCATCCATTATATCATACCTTTCATCTATTATATGATACCTTTCATCTATTATATGATACCTTTCATCTATTATATGATACCTTTCATCTACTATATGGTACCTTTCATCTATTATATGATACCTTTCATCCATTATATCATACCTTTCATCTATTATATGATACCTTTCATCTATTATATGGTACCTTTCATCTACTATATGGTACCGTTCATTCATTATATGGTACCTTTCATCTATTATATGGTACCTTTCATCTATTATATGGTACCTTTCATCTATTATATGATACCTTTCATCTATTATATGATACCTTTCATTCATTATATCATACCTTTCATCTATTATATGGTACCTGTCATCTATTTTATGGTACCTGTCATCTATTATATGATACCTTTCATCTATTATATGATACCTGTCATCTATTATATGATACCTTTCATCTATTATATGATACCTTTCATCTATTATATGATACCTGTCATCTATTATATGATACCTGTCATCTATTATATGATACCTTTCATCTATTTTATGGTACCTGTCATCTGCTAATGGTACCTTTCATCTAATATATCACCTTCATCTATTATATGGTACCTGTCAGCTATATATGGTACCTTTCATCTATTATGGTACCTTTCATCATTATATGATACCTTTCAATATATGATACCTGTCATCTATTATAGTGATACCTATCCATTATATCATCTTCATCATATATGATACCTTTAATATTGGTAATCATCTACTATATGTCCGTCATTCATTATATGTACCTTTCATCTATATATGGCCTTTCATCTATAATGGTACCTTTCATCATTATGAGATACCTTTCATCGTATTATATGATCCTTCATATTATATCATACCTTTCATCTATTATATGACGTACATCTATTTAGTACCTGCATCATGTCTATACCTTTGCATCTATTATATGATCCTCATCTATGTCGGATTCTGTTCATCTAAAGGATTACCTTCATCTATTATATGATACCTGTCATCTATTATATGATAGCGTCATTAATGATACTTTCATCTATTATATGATATGTCATCATGTATGATGGTACCTTTCATCTATATATAACCTTTCATCATGAAGATACCTGTCATCTATTATATGGTACCTTTCATCATTATAGATACCTGTCACTATTATATGATCCTGTCATCATTATGATACCTTTGATGCTTTATATAACAGTCATCTGTGTTTGGTACTTCATCTATTATATGATACCTGTCATCTAAATATATGATACCTGTCATCTATTATATGATACCTGTCATAAATAGGTCTTTTCATCTATTATAGGTACCTGTAACTATTTTATGGTACTGTCATCTATTATATGGTAATGTCATCATTATGATACCTTCATCTATTACATGTACCATTCATCTATTTATTACCTATCATCTTCTTGGTATTGTATCATTATTGGTACCTGTCATCTATTATAGATACCTGTCATCCTATTTATGATACCTGTCATCTATTATATATTACTTTCATCCATTATATGTACCTTCATCTATTTATGTACCTGTCATCATTATATGTACCTTTCATCATTATATCATACCTTTCATCTATTATATGATACCTTTCATCTATTATATGGTAACCTTGTCATATATTTTATGGTATTTCATCTATTTATTACTTCATCTATTATATGTAACTTCATTATTATCATGGTAACTTGTCATCTATTATATATACCTTTCATTTATTATATCATACCTTCATCTATTATATGGTAACTTCATCTATTATATGGTACCTGTCATTCTATTATATGGTACCTTTCATCCATTTATGGTACCTTCATCTATTATGTACTGCTATTATATGATACCTTTCATCTATTATATGTACCTTCATCTATTATATGATACCTGTCATCTATTATATGGTACCTGTCATCTATTATATGATACCTGTCATCTATTATATGTACCTTCATCTCATTATATGGTACCTTTCATCTATTATATGATACCTTTCATCTACTTATTATGGTACCTTTCATTCATTATATGGTACCTTTCATCTATTATATGATACCTTTCATCTATTATATGATACCTGTCATCTATTATATGGTACCTTTCATCTATTATATGATACCTTCATCTACTTATATGGTAACTTCATCTATTATATGTACCTTCATCATTTTATAGTACCTTCATCTATTTATGGATACCTTCATCTATTATATGTAACCTTTCATCTATTATATGATACCTTTCATCTATTATATCGTACCTGTCATCTATTATATGATACCTTTCATCTTATTATATCATACCTGTCATCTATTATATGTAACTTCATCTATTATCATACCTTATTATGGTAACTTTCATCTATATATGGTACCTGTCATCTATTATATGGTACCTTCATCTATTATATGGTACCTGTCATCTATTATATGTACCTGTCATCTATTATATGATACCTTCATCTATTATATGATACCTTTCATTTATTATATCATACCTTCATCTATTATATGGTACCTGTCATTCATTATATGTACCTGTCATCTATTATATGTAACTGTCATCTATTATATGTAACTTCATCTATTATATGATATACTCTATTATATGGAACTTCATCTATTATATGGTACCTTCATCTATTATATATGTCATCTTTATGATACCTGTCATCTATTATATGGTAACTGTCATCTATTATATGGTACCTGTCATCTATTATATGTAACGTATATTATGATACCTTTCATTTATTATATCGTACCTGTCATCTATAATATAGTACATGTAACCTGTTATAGGGCACATTCATCCAATATATGACACACAATGTCATGTTTCGTGATCGTTATTTTTATTTTGACAACATTATTTCGTAGTCCCTATCTATAGCATGACAATTTGCGTGATAGTAATTTACTTCATATCACTTACATTGCAGCCAATCAATTCTAATTTCTCTTTGTTAATATGATAGCTCAGTTTACATTTTTCGCATGAAAGGGGAGAATAATTACTGTTAATTTGACCTTCTGTCTGATAGTAGATATTAAATGGAGCACAATATGGTGAATAGTGAAGAGAAAATTGTTTCCAATTGTATGCAGTTATTCTCTTTTAGATATACATGTTTAGTACGATGACTGTTTACACTTGATTGAACATTGGTAAACCGCTCGAACTAGTGCAGAAGCTATGAAGCTAATATGATGAGAATGTTGAGCTTAAGGTTGATAATACACATTATACGTCTTTCTTTAAAATACACAAGGTTGTTACATTCACTAAACATTAACATACAGAAGTATGTTACATTCACTAAAACATTAAAATACACAAGTTCCTTACATTCACTAAATATTGAAATACACAAGTTCCTTACATTCACTAAACATTGAAATACACAAGTTCCTTACATTCACTAAACATTGAAATACACAAGTTCCTTACATTCACTAAACATTGAAATACACAAGTTCCTTACATTCACTAAACATTGAAATACACAAGTTCTTACATTCACTAAACATTGAAATAACAAGTTCTTACATTCACTAAACATTTTAAATAAAAAGTTCCTTACATTCACTAAACATTGAAATCACAAGTTCTTACATTCACTAAACATTGAAATACACAAGTTCCTTACATTCACTAAACATTGAAATACACAAGTTCCTTACATTCACTAAACATTGAAATACACAAGTTCCTTACATTCACTAAACATTGAAATACACAAGTTCCTTACATTCACTAAACATTGAAATACACAAGTTCCTTACATTCACTAAACATTAAAATACACAAGTTCCTTACATTCACTAAACATTGAAATACACAAGTTCCTTACATTCACTAAACATTGAAATACACAAGTTCCTTACATTCACTAAACATTAAAATACACAAATTCCCTTTCATTCACTAAACATTGAAATACACAAGTTCCTTACATTCACTAAACATTGAAATACACAAGTTCCTTACATTCACTAAACATTGAAATACACAGTTCTCTTCATTCACTAAACATTGAAATACACAAGTTCCTTACATTCACTAAACATTAAAATACACAAGTTCCTTACATTCACTAAACATTGAAATACACAAGTTCCTTACATTCACTAAACATTGAAATACACAAGTTCCTTACATTCACTAAACATTGAAATACACAAGTTCCTTACATTCACTAAACATTGAAATACACAAGTTCCTTACATTCACTAAACATTGAAATACACAAGTTCCTTACATTCACTAAACATTGAAATACACAAGTTCCTTACATTCACTAAACATTGAAATACACAAGTTCCTTACATTCACTAAACATTGAAATACACAAGTTCCTTACATTCACTAAACATTGAAATACACAAGTTCCTTACATTCACTAAACATTGAAATACACAAGTTCTTACATTCACTAAACATTGAAATACACAAGTTCCTTACATTCACTAAACATTGAAATACACAAGTTCCTTACATTCACTAAACATTGAAATACACAAGTTCCTTACATTCACTAAACATTGAAATACACAAGTTCCTTACATTCACTAAACATTGAAATACACAAGTTCCTTACATTCACTAAACATTGAAATACACAAGTTCCTTACATTCACTAAACATTAAAATACACAAGTTCCTTACATTCACTAAACATTGAAATACACAAGTTCCTTACATTCACTAAACATTGAAATACACAAGTTCCTTACATTCACTAAACATTGAAATACACAAGTTCCTTACATTCACTAAACATTGAAATACACAAGTTCCTTACATTCACTAAACATTGAAATACACAAGTTCCTTACATTCACTAAACATTGAAATACACAAGTTCCTTACATTCACTAAACATTGAAATACACAAGTTCCTTACATTCACTAAACATTAAAATACACAAGTTCCTTACATTCACTAAACATTAAAATACACAAGTTCCTTACATTCACTAAACATTGAAATACACAAGTTCCTTACATTCACTAAACATTAAAATACACAAGTTCCTTACATTCACTAAACATTAAAATACACAAGTTCCTTACATTCACTAAACATTGAAATACACAAGTTCCTTACATTCACTAAACATTAAAATACAGAAATTTGGTGCATTAAGTTCTTTTTCTGATCTCTAATCCTGTTTTGTCTTACAGTGTCAGGATACGTTGCGACTTCAAGAATGGAATTTGTGTGCGCGTCATAAATAATATTTCACACCACCTATGCTATTTCTGAGATTCATCTTTCTTTTGTGTGAACGACCGCTTACTTTGTATCCACTGTATCGTCGTAGCATTGTTCTTTGATGATATAATATACATTTCTGTTCATAGAATTATGAAGAGACTTCTTGTGCATGGTGTAATGAACTGTAAATGTAATCAAGATGCTCTAGAAATGTAAGTGTTACAATCAAGTAACAATCGGTGAATAGTAGTTACTATCATTAAGTAGCAAACAGAGAACTGTAAAATTATAATTGAGTAACAATCAGTGAACTGTAAAATTATAATTAAGTAACAAACAGTGAACCGTAAAATTATAATTAAGTAACAAACAGAGAACTGTAAAATTATAATTAAGTAACAAACAGAGAACTGTAAAATTATAATTAAGTAACAAACAGTGAACTGTAAAATTATAATTAAGTAACAAACAGTGAACTGTAAAATTATAATTAAGTAACAAACAGAGAACTGTAAAATTATAATTAAGTAATAAACAGAGAACTGTAAAATTATAATTAAGTAATAAACAGTGAACTGTAAAATTATAATTAAGTAACAATCAGTGAACTGTAAAATTATAATTAAGTAACAAACAGTGAACTGTAAAATTATAATTAAGTAATAAACAGAGAACTGTAAAATTATAATTAAGTAATCAACAGTGAACTGTAAAATTATAATTAAGTAACAATCATGAACTGTAAATTATAATTAAGTAACAATTAGTGAACTGTAAAATTATAATTAAGTAATAAACAGAGAACTGTAAAATTATAATTAAGTAATAAACAGAGAACTGTAAAATTATAATTAAGTAATAAACAGTGAACTGTAAAATTATAATTAAGTAATAAACATGAACTGTAAAATTATAATTAAGTAATAAACAGGAACTGTAAATTATAATTAGGTAGCAATCGAAGAAATGTAAGGATAATAATTCGGAATATTAAGTTTGTTTCCATCTTCTTTTGTATCTTATCATTCCTGTCTGGAAATTTTATCACACGATTTTTGATACAAGTAATGATAGTATTGATCACCAATATATATACGAGGACGTATTGAAAAGTAATGCCTCCAAGTCCATAACTTTGTTAATATACATAATTTACAAATGAAACATACATTTTCAGAAAGCTTGAGATGTCCACTACCAATAGAGTCATTATTTTTCGACATAGTCACCTCCACGTTCCACACACACGCCAACGTCGAACTAGTTGTTGCATCCCGTCGAAGAAAAAAATCTGATGATTTTTCACGAAGTCAGGTACGCACATCTGCTGCCACATCCTCGTCAGAAGCATATCTGTTTCCCCTGAGATGTTCCTTGAGCTTTGGGAACAGGAAAAAGTCACAAGTGCCAAATAGGGCTATAGGGGGTGCGCTAAAATGTCGTCAAAATTGAGACGCTCTAATGCTGCCGCTGTTTGTCTACTGGTGTGGACGAGCATTGTCATGTTGAAGGACTGCGTGTTTTCCAGGACGAACACGTAGCAGTCTTGCCTGTAGTTTCTTCGTCGTTTTCACATACCGATCAGAATTGACAGTATTGCCGCGTTCCAAAAATTCTGTGTGGATTACGCCCTGGCAGTCCTAAAAAATGGTAATCAAAACTTTTTCCGCTGACGCGACAGTTTTGAAATTTTTGGGGTGGGTGAGTTTTTGTGCCTGTATTCCATAGGCTGGCGCTTGTTTTCAGGGTCGTAATGATGTACCCATGACTCATCGTCAGTGACAATTCGGCAGATAAAGTCATCGCCTTCTCGTTCATATCGCATCAGGTGTTCCTGACACGCCTGATGTCGGCGATGTTTCATTTCCGGTGTCAGCATACGAGGGACCCATCTTGCACAAACGTTCGTATCCCCTAGCAATACATGAATAATGTGATGTACTCGTTCAGTCGAAATTTCAAGCATTGTAGCGACATCTTTTGCTTGATGCGGCGATTGACATGAATCAGTTCGTCCACGCGAGCTTGGTGTTGTTCATCCACTGTTGTAATTGGTCGTCCGCTGCGAGCCTGATCATACAAGGTCATCGTCGCTGGATTGTCGCCTTTAACAGTCCTTGCCCACCTCCTAACAGTACTCACATCCACACAGGCGTCACCATATACCGCTCTCATTCTCCGATGCATGTCGATGGGAACACAACCTTCGGCCGTCAAGAATTCAATCACAGCTCTTTGCTTCAACCGAATTTCCATGTATGACGCCATCTTGGATAATGTTGTGCGCATGCGCAACATTCCAGACACTTGACACTTACTGTTCTGAAAACACACTTATATATACTTTATTCTGATATCGGTGGCATTTGCCTCTGAACACTATTAACAAAAATATGGACTTGGAGGCATTACTTTTCAATGCACCCTCGTATATATATATATAATACGATGATAAATATTATAATAAATCGATCATAATTCTCATCTATAAAGATGTAGAGAGAGATATCATGTAAAATCAGCTATTGGATAATGTTGCAAGAATCTTCATCAAATCAGACACTTCTTCAAAGAACTAGAGGGATCAATAATCAGGACTGACCACACTGACATCTGTACACACATTCAGGACTGACCACACTGACATCTGTACACACATTCAGGACTGACCACACTGACATATGTACACACATTCAGGACTGACCACACTGACATCTGTACACACATTCAGGACTGACCACACTGACATCTGTACACACATTCAGGACTGACCACACTGACATCTGTACACACATTCAGGACTGACCACACTGACATCTGTACACACATTCAGGACTGACCACACTGACATCTGTACAAACATTCAGGACTGACCACACTGACATCTGTACAAACATTCAGGACTGACCACACTGACATCTGTACAAACATTCAGGACTGACCACACTGACATCTGTACACACATTCAGGACTGACCACACTGACATCTGTACACACATTCAGGACTGACCACACTGACATCTGTACACACATTCAGGACTGACCACACTGACATCTGTACAAACATTCAGGACTGACCACACTGACATCTGTACAAACATTCAGGACTGACCACACTGACATCTGTACAAACATTCAGGACTGACCACACTGACATCTGTACAAACATTCAGGACTGTGACCATGACAGTATCTCTACAAACATTCAAGACTGACCACACTGCTATCTCTACAAATATTCAGGACTGTGACCACACTGCTATCACTACAAACATTCAAAACTGTGATCACACTACTATCTCTACAAACATTCAAGACTGACCACACTGCTATCTCTACAAACATTCCGGACTGTGACCACACTGCTATCACTACAAACATTCAAAACTGTGATCACACTACTATCTCTACAAACATTCAAGACTGACCACACTGCTATCTCTACAAACATTCAGGACTGTGACCACACTGCTATCACTACAAACATTCAAAACTGTGATCACACTACTATCTCTACAAACATTCAAGACTGACCACACTGCTATCTCTACAAACATTCAGCACTGACCACACTGCTATCTCTACAAACATAAAACTGAAACAAAAAGACGAACAATTCAAATTACAAACAGATGAAAGTAGAACAACCATCGAGAAGAGCACAAGAATACAAACAAACAAACAACAAACAAACAACATAACATTAACTATAATTAGAACAGTTTACAAAAAGCTGGAAGAGAATGAAAAAAAAGAATTATCACCCGCTTTGGACAGGGAAACATAACGTTAGTATCACAATAACAACCAGAAATAACATTAGAAACACCTTGTTAAAGAGAATAAAACACAGAAAAACAGAGAAGTTGCACAAACCGTTCATGAAATCAAAGAGAGAAAAATGTAAATCGTCAGCCACATGTGGTGACCTCAACCTTCAAGCTGAAGAAATGAGGTCTGGGAAACTAGTGAACAAATTGTCAGAAAAAAATCAACAAAACAAACTTCAAACGACTTAAGACTCAGATCATGCCAACACAAGTAGACTCATTATCTAGTAGTTTGTCATGAGTACAACTTTGCCACTATTTCAGACTTATAGAATTTCTTTCTCTCTCTCCTAAGTCAGTTCTCCCGCCTCCCTGATGTTGATCTTCACCGAGAGTCTTTCTGTTTTTCTTTGTCTCCTCTATAATTATCTTTTTCAGCTGTTCATACATTTTTTTGTGTGTCCAATATACTTCACTTTTCCCACTCTTATTTGCAGAATCAGCACGTTTTTGAGTTCCATCTGCATAGATCTTCGTATTATTTTCTGCCAACTACACAGACAAATGAGATTCTGGACTACAAAAATGTTTCTCTGAGTTATATATGTTCTCACACAATATATTGCTGCATAATCTTCTTTGATTACTTCTAAATAGTCATTAATTTCACGGTTTGAACATAATGACTGCAGAGGCGGGACATCTGGCCTATGAGAGAGAGAGAAATTCCGAAGAACTGTTGGGGTTACAAAGTTCTGCTCAGGACAAGCTATTTAATGATGATGATGAATAAGTAACTAACAAGGAAAATAAGCAAATTTGTAATTCTTTGAATAAAGTTTCCTCAATCAAAAGTCACATTTTTTCCCCCGATCCAGAAGCACTTTAGTTTTCAGCTCTTCGTCTCGGTATTATGGACATCGTAAACTTTCGGTTCGGTGCCACGAACCACTTAAATCTGGAAAACCTATAGTTTTTCTATCAGCCCGCGGAATTGAACCGCATTTACAAGGGCTTGTCACCCGTCGTCCTACGGTACGAACACGCTGGGCATGCGGGAAATCAAAAGTCACATACAGAGATTGCTGAAGACAATACTACCAAGAAAAACTCTCTCAAGACCAGATAATATATCACAAGACACGATCCTACACCATTGTGTCAATGGAGAAACAAAATTATTTTTATATTATTCCCACTATGCTTTTTTTAATGGTATATAATTATCTTTTACTTTTTTTCAATATTTTCCTGCCCATTAATTTTAAAATAAAATTATAGACTACTCCCACCAAGTTAGGACAAATTCGATATGTGCATCATTGTTTAGAACTGTTGTCTGTGCTCCTATATGCAGTTCTCAATATGTTCATTTCATGTTAATATATACATGTACAGTCCACTCACTTCATGTTGGGCTAACAAACACCTCAAATACTATCAAATAATGTATATCAGTTTTAAAATTTAAATGAAGAAACCTTTATTACTGTCTTGGTAAAATATGATGATGATGTATGCTAGGATCCTAGATAGCAATCAAGACTTCCACATGCAGCCAGTCGTCTTGGTAAAATATGATGATGATGTATGCTAGGATCCTAGATCAAACAAGACTTTCCATGCAGCCAGTCGTCTTGGTAAATATGATGTGATGTATGCTAGGATCCTAGATAGCAAACAAGATTTCCCACATGCAGCAACCTTCAAGAATATAAAAACATAACTGTTCCCTTGGAAGTAAATGTATGACATACACTGGTTTCCTTGGAAGTAGAATGTGTTACATAACTGGGTTTCATGGAATAGAATGTGTGTACATAACTGGGTTTCTTGAAGTAGAATGTGTGTACATAACTGGGTTTCCTTGGAAGTAGAATGTGTGTACATAACTGGGTTTCATTGAAGTGAATTGTGTACATAACTGGTTTCCTTGGAAGTAGAATGTTTTACATAACGGGGTTTCTTTGAAAGTAGAATTGTGTACATAACTGGGTTTCCTAGAAGTAAATGTGTGTACATAACTGGGTTTCCTTGGAAGTAGAATGTGTGTACATAACTGGGTTTCATTGGAAGCAGAATGTGTGTACATACTGGGTTTCCTTGGAAGTAAAATGTGTGTACATAACTGGGTTTCCTTGGAAGTAGAATTGTGTACATAACTGGTTTCTTTGAAGCAGAGATGTGTGTACAATAGCAGAGTTTCACTTGGAAGCAGAATGTGTGTACATAACTGGGTTTCCTTGGAAGCAGAATGTGTGTACATAACTGGGTTTCCTTGGAAGCAGAATGTGTGTACAGAATGTGTGTACAGATCCTGGTCAACTCCATATTCTTCTTCTTCGAACGCTCCATATCGATTTCTAACACTCTGTGTTTGTATGTGATCTGAGCGTAGGAACGACTGTACGTTGTAGCAGTTTATACCAACAAGTTAGCAACATATCCGGTTTCTCAATGCTTTTAATTACCTGTGTAGCTTCTCTAGGTCCTACATCAGGTGCCTCTTGAATGCCTTGTAGTCGCAGTGTTACTATCCATTTAGAATCTCTTACGACAGGGCCTTGTAGGTCGCAGTGTTACTATCACTTAGTATCTTTACGACATGCCTTGTAGGTCGCAGTGTTACTATCCATTAGTCATCTCTTACTTTGCCTTGTAGGTCAGTGTTACTATCCACTAGTCTCTCGACATGCCTTGTAGGTCGCAGTGTTACTATCCACTGGGTCATCTCTTGACATGCCTTGTAGGTCCAGATGTTACTATGTTGGCTCCTTGCTATACCACAAGAGCAAGATCAAATACATTTGAAGAACCACAGAGCAAGATCAAATACATTTGAAGAACTACACAGAGCAAAGATCAAATACATTTGAAGAACCACAAGAGCAAAGATCAAATACATTTGAAGAACTACAGAGCAAGATCAAATACATTTGAAAAACCCACAACAAATCAATACATTTAGACCACAGAATCACAATACTTTGAAGAACCACAAGAGCAAAGATCAAATACATTTGAAGAACCAAGAGCAAAGATCAAATACATTTTGAAGAACCAAGAGCAAAGATCAAATACATTTGAAGAACCACCAGAGCAAAGATCAAATACATTTGAAGAACCACAAGAGCAAAGATCAAATGCATTTGAAGAACCACAAGAAAATTTGCAAAGATCAAATACATTTGAAGAACCACAAGAGCAAAGATCAAATACATTTGAAGAACTACAAGAGCAAAGATCAAATACATTTGAAGAACCACAAGAGCAAAGATCAAATACATTTGAAGAACCACAAGAGCAAAGATCAAATACATTTGAAGAACCACAAGAGCAAGATCAAATACATTTGAAGAACCACAAGAGCAAAGATCAAATACATTTGAAGAACCACAAGAGCAAGATCAAATACATTTGAAGAACCACAAGAGCAAAGATCAAATACATTTGAAGAACCACAAGAGCAAAGATCAAATACATTTGAAGAACCACAGAGCAAAGATCAAATACATTTGAAGAATAAAAGAGCAAAGATCAAATACCTTTGAAGAACCACAAGAGCAAAGATCAAATACATTTGAAGAACCACAAGAGCAAAGATCAAATACATTTGAAGAACCACAAGAGCAAGATCAAATACATTTGAAGAACCACAAGAGCAAAGATCAAATACATTTGAAGAACCACAAGAGCAAGATCAAATACATTTGAAGAACCACAAGAGCAAAGATCAAATACATTTGAAGAACCACAAGAGCAAAGATCAAATACATTTGAAGAACCACAAGAGCAAAGATCAAATACATTTGAAGAACCACAAGAGCAAAGATCAAATACATTTGAAGAACCACAAGAGCAAAGATCAAATACATTTGAAGAACCACAAGAGCAAAGATCAAATACATTTGAAGAACCACAAGAGCAAAGATCAAATACATTTGAAGAACCACAAGAGCAAAGATCAAATACATTTGAAGAACCACAAGAGCAAAGATCAAATACATTTGAAGAACCACAAGAGCAAAGATCAAATACATTTGAAGAACCACAAGAGCAAAGATCAAATACATTTGAAGAACCACAAGAGCAAAGATCAAATACATTTGAAGAACCACAAGAGCAAAGATCAAATACATTTGAAGAACCACAAGAGCAAAGATCAAATACATTTGAAGAACCACAAGAGCAAAGATCAAATACATTTGAAGAACCACAAGAGCAAAGATCAAATACATTTGAAGAACCACAAGAGCAAAGATCAAATACATTTGAAGAACCACAAGAGCAAAGATCAAATACATTTGAAGAACCACAAGAGCAAAGATCAAATACATTTGAAGAACCACAAGAGCAAAGATCAAATACATTTGAAGAACCACAAGAGCAAAGATCAAATACATTTGAAGAACCACAAGAGCAAAGATCAAATACATTTGAAGAACCACAAGAGCAAAGATCAAATACATTTGAAGAACCACAGAGCAAAGATCAAATACATTTGAAGAACCACAAGAGCAAAGATCAAATACATTTGAAGAACCACAAGAGAAAAGATCAAATACATTTGAAGAACCACAAGAGCAAAGATCAAATACATTTGAAGAACCACAAGAGCAAAGATCAAATACATTTGAAGAACCACAAGAGCAAAGATCAAATACATTTGAAGAACCACAAGAGCAAAGATCAAATACATTTGAAGAACCACAGAGCAAAGATCAAATACATTTGAAGAACCACAAGAGCAAAGATCAAATACATTTGAAGAACCACAAGAGCAAAGATCAAATACATTTGAAGAACCACAAGAGCAAAGATCAAATACATTTGAAGAACCACAAGAGCAAAGATCAAATACATTTGAAGAACCACAAGAGCAAAGATCAAATACATTTGAAGAACCACAAGAGCAAAGATCAAATACATTTGAAGAACCACAAGAGCAAAGATCAAATACATTTGAAGAACCACAAGAGCAAAGATCAAATACATTTGAAGAACCACAAGAGCAAAGATCAAATACATTTGAAGAACCACAAAGCAAAGATCAAATACATTTGAAGAACCACAGAGCAAAGATCAAATACATTTGAAGAACCACAAGAGCAAAGATCAAATACATTTGAAGAACCACAAGAGCAAAGATCAAATACATTTGAAGAACCACAAGAGCAAAGATCAAATACATTTGAAGAACCACAAGAGCAAAGATCAAATACATTTGAAGAACCACAGAGCAAAGATCAAATACATTTGAAGAACCACAAGAGCAAGATCAAATACATTTGAAGAACCACAAGAGCAAAGATCAAATACATTTGAAGAACCACAAGAGCAAAGATCAAATACATTTGAAGAACCACAAGAGCAAAGATCAAATACATTTGAAGAACCACAAGAGCAAAGATCAAATACATTTGAAGAACCACAAGAGCAAAGATCAAATACATTTGAAGAACCACAAGAGCAAAGATCAAATACATTTGAAGAACCACAAGAGCAAAGATCAAATACATTTGAAGAACCACAAGAGCAAAGATCAAATACATTTGAAGAACTACAAGAGCAAAGATCAAATACATTTGAAGAACCACAAGAGCAAAGATCAAATACATTTGAAGAACCACAAGAGCAAAGATCAAATACATTTGAAGAACCACAAGAGCAAAGATCAAATACATTTGAAGAACCACAAGAGCAAAGATCAAATACATTTGAAGAACCACAAGAGCAAAGATCAAATACATTTGAAGAACCACAAGAGCAAAGATCAAATACATTTGAAGAACCACAAGAGCAAAGATCAAATACATTTGAAGAACCACAAGAGCAAAGATCAAATACATTTGAAGAACCACAAGAGCAAAGATCAAATACATTTGAAGAACCACAAGAGCAAAGATCAAATACATTTGAAGAACCCAAGAGCAAAGATCAAATACATTTGAAGAACACAAGAGCAAGTCATTTCCAACAATACATTTGAAGAACCTACATGACAAAGATCAAATACATTTGAAAGACACCACTAAGAGCAAAAGATCAAATACATTTGAAGAACCACAGAGAAAGATCAAATATATTTGAAGAACCACAAGAGCAAAGATCAAATACATTTGAAGAACTCACAAGAGCAAAGATCAAATACTATTTGAAGAACCACAAGAGCAAAGATCAAATACATTTGAAGAACCACAAGAGCAAAGATCAAATACATTTGAAGAACCACAAGAGCAAAGATCAAATACATTTGAAGAACCACAAGAGCAAAGATCAAATACATTTGAAGAACCACAAGAGCAAAGATCAAATACATTTGACAAACCACAAAGGCAAAGATCAAATACATTTGAAGAACCACAAGAGCAAGATCAAATACATTTGAAGAACCACAAACAAAGATCAAATCATTTGAAGAACCACAAGAGCAAAGATCAAATACATTTGAAGAAACACAAGAGCAAAGATCAAATACATTTGAAGAACCACAGAGCAAAGATCAAATACATTTGAAGAACCACAAACAAAGATCAAATACATTTGAAGAACCTACAAAGCAAAGATCAAATACATTTGAAGAACCACAAGAGCAAAAGATCAAATACATTTGAAGAACACACAGAGCAAAGATCAAATACATTTGAAAGAACACAAGAGCAAGATCAAATACATTTGAAGAACCACAAGAGCAAGATCAAATACATTTGAAGCAACTACAGCCAGCAAAAGATCAAATACATTTGAAGAACCACAAGAGCAAAGATCAAATACATTTGAAGAACTCAAAGCAAAGATCAAATACATTTGAAGAACTACAAGAGCAAGATCAAATACATTTGAAGAACCACAAGAGCAAAGATCAAATACATTTGAAGAACTACAAGAGCAAAGATCAAATACATTTGAAGAACCACAAGAGCAAAGATCAAATACATTTGAAGAATACAAGAGCAAAGATCAAATACATTTGAAGAACCACAAGAGCAAGATCAAATACATTTGAAGAACCACAAGAGCAAAGATCAAATACATTTGAAGAACCACAAGAGCAAAGATCAAATACATTTGAAGAACCACAAGAGTCTTGAAGAGAAGTCAAATACATTTGAAGAACCACAAGAGCAAAGATCAAATACATTTGAAAGAGCCACAAGAGCAAAGATCAAATACATTTGAAGAACTCAAGAGCAAGATCAAATACATTTGAAGAACCACAAGAGCAAAGATCAAATACATTTGAAGAACTACAAGAGCAAAGATCAAATACATTTGAAGAACCACAAGAGCAAAGATCAAATACATTTGAAGAACTCTAAGAAGCAAAGATCAAATACATTTGAAGAACCACAAGAGCAAAGATCAAATACATTTGAAGAACCACAAGAGCAAAGATGACAAATACATTTGAAGAACCACAAGAGCAAAAGATCAAATACATTTGAAGAACCACTTTGAAGAGACAAGAAGATCAAATACATTTGAAGAACCACAAGAGCAAAGATCAAATACATTTGAAGAACCACAAGAGCAAGATCAAATACATTTGAAGAACCACAAGAGCAAAGATCAAATACATTTGAAGAACCACAAGAGCAAAGATCAAATACATTTGAAGAACCACAAGAGCAAAGATCAAATACATTTGAAGAACCTCAAGAGCAAGATCAAATACATTTGAAGAACCACAAGAGCAAAGATCAAATACATTTGAAGAACCACAAGAGCAAAGATCAAATACATTTGAAGAACCACAAGAGCAAGATCAAATACATTTGAAGAACCACAAGAGCAAAGATCAAATACATTTGAAGAACCACAAGAGCAAAGATCAAATACATTTGAAGAACCACAAGAGCAAAGATCAAATACATTTGAAGAACCACAAGAGCAAAGATCAAATACATTTGAAGAACCAAAACAAAGATCAAATACATTTGAAGAACCACAAGAGCAAAGATCAAATACATTTGAAGAACCACAGAGCAAAGATCAAATACATTTGAAGAACCACAAGAGCAAAGATCAAATACATTTGAAGAACCACAGAGCAAAGATCAAATACATTTGAAGAACCACAAGAGCAAAGATCAAATACATTTGAAGAACTACAAGAGCAAAGATCAAATACATTTGAAGAACCACAGAGCAAAGATCAAATACATTTGAAGAACCACAAACAAAGATCAAATACATTTGAAGAACCACAAGAGCAAAGATCAAATACATTTGAAGAACCACAAGAGCAAAGATCAAATACATTTGAAGAACCACAAGAGCAAAGATCAAATACATTTGAAGAACCACAAGAGCAAAGATCAAATACATTTGAAGAACCACAAGAGCAAGATCAAATACATTTGAAGAACCACAAGGCAAAGATCAAATACATTTGAAGAACCACAAGCAAAGATCAAATACATTTGAAGAACCACAGAGCAAAGATCAAATACATTTGAAGAACCACAAGAGCAAGATCAAATACATTTGAAGAACCACAAGAGCAAAGATCAAATAATTTGAAGAACCACAAGACAAAGATCAAATACATTTGAAGAACCACAAGAGCAAAGATCAAATACATTTGAAGAACCACAAGAGCAAAGATCAAATACATTTGAAGAACCACAAGAGCAAAGATCAAATACATTTGAAGAACCACAAGACAAAGATCAAATACATTTGAAGAACCACAAGAGCAAGATCAAATACATTTGAAGAACCACAAGAGCAAGATCAAATACATTTGAAGAACCACAGAGCAAGATCAAATACATTTGAAGAACCACAAGAGCAAGATCAAATACATTTGAAGAACCACAAACAAGATCAAATACATTTGAAGAACCTACAAGAGCTAAGATCAAATACATTTGAAGAACCACAAGACAAGATCAAATACATTTGAAGAACCACAAGAGCAAAGATCAAATACATTTGAAGAACCACAAGAGCAAGATCAAATACATTTGAAGAACCACAAGAGCAAAGATCAAATACATTTGAAGAACCACAAGAGCAAGATCAAATACATTTGAAGAACCACAAGAGCAAAGATCAAATACATTTGAAGAACCACAAGAGCAAAGATCAAATACATTTGAAGAACCACAAGAGCAAAGATCAAATACATTTGAAGAACCACAAGAGCAAAGATCAAATACATTTGAAGAACCACAAGAGCAAGATCAAATACATTTGAAGAACCACAAGAGCAAAGATCAAATACATTTGAAGAACCACAAGAGCAAAGATCAAATACATTTGAAGAACCACAGAGCAAAGATCAAATACATTTGAAGAACTACAGAGCAAAGATCAAATACATTTGAAGAACCATAAAGCAACAGATCAAATACATTTGAAGAACCACAAGAGCAAAGATCAAATACATTTGAAGAACCACAAGAGCAAAGATCAAATACATTTGAAGAACCACAAGAGCAAAGATCAAATACATTTGAAGAACCACAAGGCAAGATCAAATACATTTGAAGAACCACAAGAGACAGATCAAATACATTTGAAGAACTACAAGAGCAAGATCAAATACATTTGAAGAACCACAAGAGCAAGATCAAATACATTTGAAGAACCACAAGAGCAAAGATCAAATACATTTGAAGAACCTAAGAGCAAAGATCAAATACATTTGAAGAACCACAAGACAAAGATCAAATACATTTGAAGAACCACAAGAGCAAGATCAAATACATTTGAAGAACCACAAGGCAAAGATCAAATACATTTGAAGAACCACAAGAGCAAGATCAAATACATTTGAAGAACCACAGATGAAATACATTTGAAGAACTACAAGAGTCAAATACATTTGAAGAACCACAAGAGCAAGATCAAATACATTTGAAGAACACAGACAAAGATCAAATACATTTGAAGAACCACAAGAGCAAAGATCAAATACATTTGAAGAACCACAAGAGCAAAGATCAAATACATTTGAAGAACCACAAAGCAAGATCAAATACATTTGAAGAACCACAAGAGCAAGATCAAATACATTTGAAGAACCACAAGAGCAAGATCAAATACATTTGAAGAACCACAAGAGCAAAGATCAAATACATTTGAAGAACCACAAGCAAAGATCAAATACATTTGAAGAACTCACAAGAGCAAGATCAAATACATTTGAAGAACCACAGAGCAAAGATCAAATACATTTGAAGAACCACAAGAGCAAAGATCAAATACATTTGAAGAACCACAAGAGCAAAGATCAAATACATTTGAAGAACACAAGAGCAAGATCAAATACATTTGAAGAACCACAAGAGCAAAGATCAAATACATTTGAAGAACCACAGAGCAAGAGACTGGAAATCACATTTGAAGAACCACAAGAGCAAAGATCAAATACATTTGAAGAACCACAAGAGCAAAGATCAAATAAATTTGAAGAACCACAAGAGCAAAGATCAAATACATTTGAAGAACCACAAGAGCAAGATCAAATACATTTGAAGAACCACAAGAGCAAAGATCAAATACATTTGAAGAACCACAAGCAAAGATCAAATACATTTGAAGAACCACAAGCAAAGATCAAATACATTTGAAGAACCAAAGAGCAAAGATCAAATACATTTGAAGAACCTTACAAGAGCAAGATCAAATACATTTGAAGAACCACAGAGCAAGATCAAATACATTTGAAGAACTACAAGAGCAAAGATCAAATACATTTGAAGAACCACAAGAGCAAAGATCAAATACATTTGAAGAACCACAAGAGCAAGATCAAATACATTTGAAGAACCACAAGAGCAAGATCAAATACATTTGAAGAACCACAAGAGCAAAGATCAAATACATTTGAAGAACCACAAGAGCAAAGATCAAATACATTTGAAGAACTACAAGAGCAAGATCAAATACATTTGAAGAACACAGCAAAGATCAAATACATTTGAAGAACCACAAGAGCAAAGATCAAATACATTTGAAGAACCACAAGAGCAAGATCAAATACATTTGAAGAACCACAAGAGCAAAGATCAAATACATTTGAAGAACCACAAGAGCAAAGATCAAATACATTTGAAGAACCACAAGCAGAGTCAAATACATTTGAAGAACCACAAGAGCAAAGATCAAATACATTTGAAGAACCACAAGAGCAAAGATCAAATACATTTGAAACCACAAGAGCAAATCAAATACATTTGAAGAACCACAAGCAGAGATCAAATACATTTGAAGAACTTTATTCAACTGAGACAGGAAATAACTACTTTATCTTCATCGTTGAATCTAGGTTTGCAAGATTAATTGATTGTGATATCTTCATTGTACTACAGGCAACAGCTATGTGTGTGTGTGCATATCTCTCATAAACAAGATAATCTTGGCGACAGTACTACGAACTCCGTAACTCGACGTGGATCTCTGATGCAATTTTATTTCTGTGTAATTCCATGACGTTCCTAGAGAATCGTATTTGATTCACTTTGATATTCATGTTCACTTTGATATTCAGTTAATTCTGTATTGATATCAGTTCACTTTGTATCAGTCATTCTTTTTGATGTTCATAACAGTTCTTTGCAGTACTTGAACAGTCTGCTAGTTCTTTGTTATTCAGTTCACTTTGATATTCAGTTCACTAGATATCAGTGCGATTTGATTCACTTTGATATTCAGTTCACTATACGATGATTAGTCACTTTGATTTATTCCTTTATATTCAGTTCACTTTGTTATTCAGTTCACTTTGATATTCAGTTCACTATACAGAAATCACATTAAATCAACAACTCATTATGGCTGTCGTATTTGATTCACTTTGATATTCAGTTCACTATACAGAAATCAATTAAACAACACATTATGCTGTCGATTTGATTCACTTATATTCGTCACTATCAAAATCAGATTAGTCAACACATTACAGCTGTCGTATTTAATTCACTTTGATATTCAATGCACTATACAGAAATCACATTGCCAACAACAGATTATGGCTGTCGCAATGTATTATTTTAATTAGACAGTTTTGATTCTCTTTGTATGTTACAATTCTGAGTTGACCGTGGGATGCCAGCCAACAAGGTCGACGTCGTAAAGTATCTTCCAAGTTGAAGATTGCTTAGCTTTCCCTAGGTAAAATCGCGAAACACGTAAGATAAAAGTACTTTAGTTTTACAAAATACAAAAAAAAAGTGACGATATACAGCAAAGTTTCGAGCAAAAGGACTTTATCATGCAAACGATACAACAGAAGTGACGGATTAAAAACACTACATATGGACGACTACATACGGAGACATTCAAACGTTCCTAAGATCAATAAAGGATAATACGTAATCTTCAAAGGCTAGAAAATCCTACGATGCACCAATTTTAAAACTCGAAATGAATTAATCTTCCATCATCAACTTTCCTTCAAAATAAAATCATTGATTTGAAAGACATAGTACAGTTCCATACAGGTAGAAACTGCATAGCTCAGTAATTGCTCACCGACATTATCAAACAGAGCTCTGAGATATGAAAGGTGTTATGAAATCCTAACGTCAGAATTAGATACATTTGAATAGACCCTACTTAAGCAAGCAGATTCTCAACAATCTGGCACCGGCAGCAAAAGATGAACAGAATAAATGTTGATGTTGAAGACATCACTAAGATTAACATCATCAAACTTCATTAACATGTTATCAGTTATGTTTCATTTTCCAGTTTGAAAAACATAGATAATCAATACAACTTAGAGAAGATCACAGTATACATTTGAGATGGACTCCTGCAAAACACAAGTCAGTGCAGTCTCAGAATTATTCCATGCACTCTGCAAAACAACAGAAAGTCAAATTTGTCGTCTTGCAGAATTCCAAAGGAAGTAACAAATCATACAGAGACTTGAGAAAACAGTCTCAGTTACATTATATAGAGACTTGAGAAAACAGTCTCAGTTACATCATATAGAGACTTGAGAAAACAGTCTCAGTTACATCATAAAGAGACTTGAGAAAACAGTCTCAGTTACATCATAAAGAGACTTGAGAAAACAGTCTCAGTTACATCATATAGAGACTTGAGAAAACAGTCTCAGTTACATCATATAGAGACTTGAGAAAACAGTCTCAGTTACATCATAAAGAGACTTGAGAAAACAGTCTCAGTTACATCATATAGAGACTTGAGAAAACAGTCTCAGTTACATCATAAAGAGACTTGAGAAAACAGTCTCAGTTACATCATAAAGAGACTTGAGAAAACAGTCTCAGTTACATCATAAAGAGACTTGAGAAAACAGTCTCAGTTACATCATATAGAGACTTGAGAAAACAGTCTCAGTTACATCATAAAGAGACTTGAGAAAACAGTCTCAGTTACATCATATAGAGACTTGAGAAAACAGTCTCAGTTACATCATAAAGAGACTTGAGAAAACAGTCTCAGTTACATCATAAAGAGACTTGAGAAAACAGTCTCAGTTACATCATAAAGAGACTTGAGAAAACAGTCTCAGTTACATCATATAGAGACTTGAGAAAACAGTCTCAGTTACATCATAAAGAGACTTGAGAAAACAGTCTCAGTTCATCATAAAGAGACTTGAGAAAAGTCTAGTTACATCATAAGAGACTTGAGAAAACAGTCTCATTTCATATAGAGACTTGAGAAAACAGTTCAGTCATCATAAAGAGACTTGAGAAAACAGTCTCAGTTACATCATAAAGAGACGAGAAAACAGTCTCAGTTACATCATAAAGAGACTTGAGAAAACAGTCTCAGTTACATCATAAAGAGACTTGAGAAAACAGTCTCAGTTACATCATAAAGAGACTTGAGAAAACAGTCTCAGTTACATCATATAGAGACTTGAGAAAACAGTCTCAGTTACATCATATAGAGACTTGAGAAAACAGTCTCAGTTACATCATAAGAGACTTGAAAACAGTCAAATTAAATATAAATCTTGTTTTCTTCGAACGCTTCATATCGACCTCTTGTTAAACCACTCTGTGTGATTTGTATGTGATCTGAGCCTATGATCGCCTTGTTAAACCACTCTTTGTGGTTTTATGTGATCGAGCTTAAGAACAATTGTACCTATCCAGTTGCACCAACAATACAGCACACCAGTTACGCACCAACAAGTGGCCAGCATCAGTTGCCAACAAGTAGCCACATCTGATTTCTGCGACGCTATTTATTTAAATGCCTTGTAGGTCACAGTGTTACTATTCTTTGCTCAACTTAAAGTCCCCGGCAACACCCGGGCAAAATATTAATCAATGGAGAGTAAATGTTGAAATCATATGCTCACCAGCCACCTCAGCCATCTACCTACTGCTGAGTATGTTCATGATAAATGGAAAGTTAGGTACGATACAGTCCTTTAAATCTGGTTCTATAATATAGCTATATAATAATAATAATAATAGTAATAATAAAATTAATAATAATAATAATATGACGGATTTTAACAGCATAATGCACCAACTCAAGTAATCAATGTATTCAATGTAATCAATGTAATCAATGTAATCAATGTAATCAATGCAACTATAAGAGGAATACAAATGCAAATTTTAATCAGACCCATAGACACCAGACACGTCCACGTAACATCAGGAGTAATGTATACTGTTACGCGTTCTGTCTCTTATTGTGATGTATTAGTTCATGAAGAATTGAACAAATAACTCTCGAGCTGAACTAAAATGCATTTAGAAAACTTTGATTTTGCAGATGATGTATGCACCATTAGCTAGAGCAAAGAACATCTACGACACAACATAACCATGATCAATAGAATCACAAAACTGAGTGGACATTTAAATATTGGTATATTGGTCATTTATTAACTTGAACAAGTGTCAAGTTATGTATGTCTTGGACAAATAATAATAGCCGTCCATCGCAAGCGATGATGACAACAATCTCAGACGTGTACTGTTGCACCTCTCTGGTGTGTACGGAGGTGACTGTAGAGTCCAATCTTAGAACAGAATCCCCGACCACAGGTCGGGCATACACGATCAAGGTTAGACATGTGCGTGTTGTGTGCTCTGTATTTTCGCGCTGCTCGTTTTCTCTGTGACTCAACAATACGATGATTCTCAGCTATTCGGGTTCCTCTTTTGTTGTTACAGCGCCACATTTGGCGATCGTGCGCAAGGGATTCCAAGCACGTATTGTCTATATCGAAGCATTTCAGAGACACTTTAAGAGTGTCTTTAAAGCGTTTTTTCTGTCCAGCAGCTAAACGTCTGCCCCCTTCAAGCTCGCCATACATCAACTGTTTTGGGATGCGTTTATCAGGCATTAGAGCAACGTGACCGACCCATTTCAGTTGGGCCTTCTGCAACAGGGTGTTGACGCTTGGGATCTTTGCTCTTGTGAGGACTTCGATGTCTGGAATTTTGTTCTGCCAGTTTATTTTTAGTATTCTGCGTAGACAGCTTGTGTGGAAATGGTTCAATTTTCTTGCGTGTCTGCTATACACTGTCCATGTCTCGCTTGCGTACAGCAGCGTGGTTAGCACTTCTTCTTCTTCTTCTTTGTCGTCACACTGCTACCGGGTTGTTGCCCAGTGTCGTGGTTTTCTTGTTTTGTCTTGCGCTGTTCTGGTGGCTTGTGTGATTGTTATCTTTGCTCTTTCACAGGATGCTGCTACGCCATCTAACCATCTTTCCGTGGTCTTCTCTTGCCTTCTTCCGATGTTCTGTTGTAGAAGACTCTGTATACTGTGGAGTTTGGATGCATTCTTATTAAGTGGCCAAACCACTTCATTCTTTGTTTATTTATATAATTCAAGCACGGTTTTGTGCCAACTTTCTTTCTTATGCTGATGTTGGTGATTCTGTCTTTTCTTGTGTTGTTGGTAACTTTTCTCAGGCAACGCATTTCACATGTAGTTATTTTTGTGACTGCGCTTTGCTCAATGTCCATGTTTGGCTCTGGTAACACAAGTAGGTATAAAAATGCTGTTGATCATTTGTTTCTTAGCTGCCTGTGAAAATTTTGGGTGCCTTAACAATGGGGCTAGCTGGTAGGTTACAGCATTTGCTTTGTACTCTAGCCTCTATCTCTCTATCTAGTTTTCCGTCTTCTGTGAATATGCTTCTAAGTATTTGAATTCTTTCACTTGGTTTATTTTAGTGCCATTGACATGGATGTCTAGATTATTATGTTTCTTCCCATATTCATTATTTCTGTTTTAGTGGTTAGCACTATGGCCTGGTAAACATTCAGCTTTGTGACTATGCTTATCCCCTTCCGTTTCCACACAGTGACACGTAACCTTCCGAACGCAGCACTGGCTTTGGATATTCTATTGTGGATCTCAGAATCTTGAACAAATAATAACAGAAGACGACAGATGGAGAAACAAAAGTCTAGAATTAAATATGCATGGTCAATATCAGTTATATTATAACATGAGAAAGATGTTAACATTCAAACAAATAAGAAATAGATAAAAGACAAGACTTGTCAAGCTCAAAGTATATTTAATATTTAAATAATAGATCCCATCTTGAAAAATAAAGGTAGCAAGAGGGACTATACAAAATATAGAGAAATTACACTACTGAGCCACACCGGAGACATATTTGGTGAAGTACTGGAAAAAAAGATCCGCCACATCATCGAGCCACAGCTTAATGACTCGCAAATGGGACTCCGGAAGAATAGAAGCTGTACAGACGCAATCAATATTCACCCTCAGGCAGTTAGTGGAAAGAACTGTTGAATCCAATAAACACAACGAATCGGATAACGTTGCGTTTGTAGACCAGGAAAAAGCGTTCGACCGCGTAGACAGGCGCAAGTTGTGGAAAATATTATCAACCTATGGAGTTAATGACCATCTAATCAACCTATGTAAGAGACTTTATATCAACACCCAGTGTACGATTAGAACAAACGAAGGACCATCAGAAAAGTTGTACGTAGGATCAGGAGTAAGACAAGGTTGCGTACTATCCCCGCTGTTGTTCATCACGTATATTGACCAAATCTGTAAAATAGCTAACACCAGCGAAGAAAACAACCTCGGAGAACTATTAAACGATATTTTTTTTCCAGATGATCAGGCAGTCAAACAAACAACAGAAGAACAGAAACAACAACCCATTAATAGACTGCAGTTAGGATGTAACGAATACAATATGAGAATAAACATCGACAAAACCGAAGTAATGACATTCGCCAGAGACGAAAGCACTTCCAATTTCTCCATCGACAATATCCCATTAAAACAAGTAAAAGACTTTATATGCCTGGGGAGCATATGGAAGAATAACTAATGAAATTCAACACAGACGCTAACAAAGCAAACCAAATGATAGGACATATGACGCCAATTTTAAAATGCAAACATGTCACCAGGAACACAAAAAGAACAATGCTCAACACAATCTTTCTCCCCACATTATGATATCAGTGTCAAACCTGGACGCTGACATCAAATGATAGAAGACAACTAGTCACGACAGAGATGAAGTGTCTACGCAGAATGCTGGCAGTAACAAGCAAAGACTGGTTGAGAAATGAAGACATCAGGAAAACAACTGGGTACAACATCAGTAGTACTTTATCCAGAAACAACAAATTAAATGATTAGGCCACATAAGCTGATTACCAACAGACAGTGCACATCAAAGAGCAATTCTGCTCCGATACAATGGATACAAAGAAAAAGGCAGGCTACGCAAAAGATGGATCTCCAAGATAACAGAGACGACGAAAGACAATATCTACGAAGCGCACACAAAGACCCGTTTTAGAAATCTCTTCTTAACCTGACACTGTGAGACAAAACAAGATCGGAGAAAAGAAAGACAGAAGAGAAAACGTGGACAATGAACAAACAGATAGAGACAAGGATTGAAATTTGTAAAATGTGGATATAAACACAAATATGTCAACTGTCTCGGACAGAGAAGAAAACTAATAAACACGAATTTCAACAACTATAGAAGTGTAAATGGTCTGATAATAAATGAGGCAAATATAAGTGATATATTTTGGTCACATTAAAAACAAAACATGATGCTAGGAAAACCATCTTGAACAGGAAGGTAGAAGGCAAGAGAACATAAAGAAGATAAAAGTTATAATTGTGAAGAAACATCAGAAGGTGACAGGCAAGGGTCTGGTACAGTATATTGTCAAAGTAAAGCACATACTTTACTGTAGAACCTTTATATCAAATCGCTTACGTGCAGATGAAACATAATTGATTGATTGATTCCAGACCATCGACTGTCAAGTGACTTCAATTTTGTTAGTTATTTAGTTAGTTAGTAAACGTTCCAACTACATAGCTTTGCCTAATTATTACTTTTTTTTCTAAATATCCATTATTGTCTCATGTAAACTCGGTAGGTGGCGTTTGTGGCTTAGGGGATAGTGACTCGGTCTATTAACCCCGGCGTTCGTCTTCTTCTTTGCGTTCGTTCTTTACAACCAATTTTAATCACTCTTTGTGATATGTTTGATCTTTGCCAAGAACGTGTATACGTTGCACATTGGTTTGGTAGGCCCATAAATGCATAGACTTCTACACGTTTAGGACACATGCATCCGATTTCAGCTTAACCTCCTTAGTCGCCTCTTACGACATGCATGGTAAGTAACAGTGGTTCTATTCTTTACACCTCAAATTTGGGCTCCGGTAACCACTCGCGCGTCCGACGTTCTTAGTTCGAATCAATTTTAAACTCGGTAAGGAAATACAAATTAAGATACAAACCATCAGCATGTAAAGTAATTAAACGTACAAGATACAAACCACCAGCATGTAAAGTAATTAAACGCACAAGATACAAATTAATATACAAACTAGCAGCATGTAAAATAATTAAACGTACAAGATACAAACCACCAGCATGTAAAGTAATTAAACGCACAAGATACAAATTAATATACAAACTAGCAGCATGTAAAATAATTAAACGCACAAGATACAAATTAAGATACAAACTATCAGCATGTAAAATAATTAAACGCACAAGATACAAATTAAGATACAAACTACCAGCATGTATAATCCTTTAACGCACAAGACAAACACAAGAGTAGTAATAAAAAACGTATGCCTTTGAATTTCAAATTCATTTTAAAGGAACATCCTAGCCTGAACAGCTTCGAAGCGACTGTAATAGCCATGTGTCTATTAAATTTTCCAGGTTCTCATCCACCTGTCCTATACCGCCCCCAAAAAAGCGGTAATACAGACAGTAACAACAGTTTGAATTGAAGGAAATAGACAGGATATAAACCATCTATCTGGTCATGCATTACTGTATACGGCAACGGCTAGGTTGAAGACGATTAACTATCATCAATGATGTGAATTAACAGTCCACAACACAGCACTCATGGACAAGAGCAAAAAACATTCAGAATATGTTGGCCAGGTTCTCCAAAAATTGTCTCTAAACTTACAATAAAACATTTCGATTGTTACAGTTCTAATTTTATTCATTCAAATTCCTATTAGCTTGTTATAAAATGTCATCATCAAATAGCTTGTCTTGAGCAGAACCTTGTAATAGTCCTTCAGAATTTCTCGCTGTCCTATGCCAGTTGTTCCGCCTCTGCAGCCGTCATTCGCAAACAATTAGTTACATCCTGAATCCATCTTCTCCGTGGTCGTCCACTTCTCCACTTTGTTGGAATGTCTCCTTCAATAATTGTCTTCTCCAGTATAGTATAAAAAGTACATTCATTTATCTACATAATTTTTCGTTTCATTTCAGTTCACTAGACAATAATTACCTGTCATTCATCCACAGTTCCCATGACAAATAATCAAACTAATGCTAGAATTATACATACACCTGCGGAGTTAACAAGTCAAACAAAAAAAAACAGAGTTAAACGTCAAGGCAAGAGAAAGCGATATGTGCGGTTGTTTGTAGTTAACATTCGATGCCGAGACGTCAAATTATGATACATTATACATTTGTCATAGACACCTGGTACTCTCATATCAGAAATTCATATTACGAGAATACAGTTTCGTATTGAAATATATTGATATAAAATATGCTCTTATATAACACCCGTAAGAAACCTGTGTAGTTTGGATAAGCAATCTCTTTATGTTAAATAAAAAACATCGTCACGTTTTACCATGTTTCTTAGGTTTGAAGTGCGACGCTAATGGGGTTACATTACAGTAAAATGTTTTTGCTGTTATATTTTTTTTAGGATATTTTTGTTGGTTATTATCGCGTTAAGAGAGAATTGGATCAACACTGCAGTTAACCCGCTTTGATACAACACTTGCATGCATTTTTAATGCGTTTGTTGAATAGTGTAGGACACGTGCATTGCATGCTGATTGAGTTGGTTGAATGAACAATGTGTCTGTGAGTTGTTTGGTATATTGTATTTGCTGGTTGAATGAACAATGTGTCTGTGAGTTGTTTGGTATATTGTATTTGCTGGTTGCATGAACAATGCGATTTAGTTCTGTTTCACGGTCTACATTGTGTCGAGCTGTGGGATTACTATTTTATTCATAAAATGCAGCATCATCCATATAATACAAAGTACATGCAATACGGCATACATAAAATATGAATACAATATAATGTTAAACACTTTGATGTTGTTATCTTGTACGACTGGGAAGTAGGCTGGCTTGAATATCTCAGTGAACCAGTGAGCTATTAAGCGGCCACACTGTTCCATCCAAGCTGGACAGTCCACTAGGGAGGGACAAGCAAAACTGACCATCAGTCCTCCAAGTTGGTGGTTTGCTACAAAACTAACAACTTTACATCAGAAAATAATTATTATTACATACATTCCATTAGAAAACAGTTCTCTGGATGTCCAGTAGTCTTGAGTAAGAAATCAACTATCAGAATGGTACTCTGGATGTCCAGTAGTCTTGAGTAAGAAGTCAACTATCAGAATGGTACTCTGGATGTCCAGTAGTCTTGAGTAAGAAGTCAACTATCAGAATGGTACTCTGGATGTCCAGTAGTCTTGAGTAAGAAATCAACTATCAGAATGGTACTCTGGATGTCCAGTAGTCTTGAGTAAGAAGTCAACTATCAGAATGGTACTCTGGATGTCCAGTAGTCTTGAGTAAGAAATCAACTATCAGAATGGTACTCTGGATGTCCAGTAGTCTTGAGTAAGAAGTCAACTATCAGAATGGTACTCTGGATGTCCAGTAGTCTTGAGTAAGAAATCAACTATCAGAATGGTACTCTGGATGTCCAGTAGTCTTGAGTAAGAAATTAACTATCAGAATGGTACTCTGGATGTCCAGTAGTCTTGAGTAAGAAGTCAACTATCAGAATGGTACTCTGGATGTCCAGTAGTCTTGAGTAAGAAGTCAACTATCAGAATGGTACTCTGGATGTCCAGTAGTCTTGAGTAAGAAATCAACTATCAGAATGGTACTCTGGATGTCCAGTAGTCTTGAGTAAGAAATTAACTATCAGAATGGTACTCTGGATGTCCAGTAGTCTTGAGTAAGAAATCAACTATCAGAATGGTACTCTGGATGTCCAGTAGTCTTGAGTAAGAAGTCAACTATCAGAATGGTACTCTGGATGTCCAGTAGTCTTGAGTAAGAAATTGTCTATCAGAATGGTACTCTGGATGTCCAGTAGTCTTGAGTAAGAAATTGTCTATCAGAATGGTACTCTGGATGTCCAGTAGTCTTGAGTAAGAAATTGTCTATCAGAATGGTACTCTGGATGTCCAGTAGTCTTGAGTAAGAAATTGTCTATCAGAATGGTACTCTGGATGTCCAGTAGTCTTGAGTAAGAAATCAACTATCAGAATGGTACTCTGGATGTCCAGTAGTCTTGAGTAAGAAATCAACTATCAGAATGGTACTCTGGATGTCCAGTAGTCTTGAGTAAGAAATCAACTATCAGAATGGTACTCTGGATGTCCAGTAGTCTTGAGTGAGAAATCAACTATCAGAATGGTACTCTGGATGTCCAGTAGTCATGAGTAAGAAGTCAACTATCAGAATGGTACTCTGGATGTCATAGTCTTGAGTAAGAAATTGTCTATCAGAATGGTACTCTGGATGTCCAGTAGTCTTGAGTAAGAAATCAACTATCAGAATGGTACTCTGGATGTCCAGTAGTCTTGAGTAAGAAATCAACTATCAGAATGGTACTCTGGATGTCCAGTAGTCATGAGTAAGAAGTCAACTATCAGAATGGTACTCTGGATGTCCAGTAGTCTTGAGTAAGAAATTGTCTATCAGAATGGTACTCTGGATGTCCAGTAGTCTTGAGTAAGAAATCAACTATCAGAATGGTGCTCTGGATGTCCAGTAGTCTTGAGTAAGAAATCAACTATCAGAATGGTACTCTGGATGTCCAGTAGTCTTGAGTAAGAAATTGTCTATCAGAATGGTACTCTGGATGTCCAGTAGTCTTGAGTAAGAAATCAACTATCAGAATGGTACTCTGGATGTCCAGTAGTCTTGAGTAAGAAGTCAACTATCAGAATGGTAATAATCACTATAGACAGAAAAAGATTAATGTTTGATGATCTAACCTGCCTTGACTTCATAAAACAAAATAAATATAGAATATATGAATCATGTATGAAACATCTGTAGGAAAATCGACACTAGCAGCCGTGTGGTGTATTGTAGAAGATTATTCCAGCTGATATGAACGTATCTGGTCACATCTCTGCTGGTAACTATAAGAGGTCGTTCTTGTGTTTGAACCTCTATCATAGATTATAATCTGTTGATGTATTTATGTCATCCGTGTGTTGCGTCGGCTCACAGAGGGAGTAAACAATAGTAACACTACGACCTACAAGGCATGTCGTAAGAGTCGACTAGTAGTAGCCTAGGAAGGCTACCATGTAAATCTTCTTCTTTCTTCGAACGTCCATATCGACCACTTGTCAACAACTCGGTGTGATTGATGTGATCTGAGCCTAAGAGCGATTGTACGGTGTGCCAGTTATGCGCCTACGAGTAGGCCAGCACATCCGATTTCTGCGCTGCTTTTATTTACTAGGGTAGCATCCTTAGGCCTACATTAGTCGCCTCTCGGCATGCATTGTAGTTGCAGTGTACTATTCTTGCTTCCTTGCTGGCCCAGGCACCACACGGTGCCATATTAAATAAAGCATTGAAGAAATCGGATGTGCTGATCTATTTAGGCGCATAACTGGCATCAACGTACAATCGCTTTAGTCTCAGATCACTAAAATCGCAAAGTGTCTACAAGTGATCGATATGGAGCGTTCAGGAAAGATATATGTATTTGTAATGTGTGTTTATACTGGATGTCCACACAATTAACTGTTTATACTGGATGTCCACACAATTAACTGTTTATACTGGATGTACTCACAATTAACTGTTTATACTGGATGTCCAGACAATTAACTGTTTATACTGGATGTCCAGAGAGTTAACTGTTTATACTGGATGTCCAGAGAGTTAACTGTTTATACTGGATGTCCAGAGAGTTAACTGTTTATACTGGATGTCCACACAATTAACTGTTTATACTGGATGTCCTCACAATTAACTGATTATACTGGATGTCCTCACAATTAACTGTTTATACTGGATGTCCAAACAATTAACTGTTTATACTGGATGTCCAAACAATTAACTGTTTATACTGGATGTCCAGACAATGAACTGTTTATGCTGGATGTCCAGAGAGTTAACTGTTTATACTGGATGTCCAGACAGTTAACTGTTTATACTGGTGTCCAAGAGTTAACTGTTTATACTGGATGTCCAGAGAGTTAACTGTTTATACTGGATGTCCAGACAATTAACTGTTTATACTGGATGTCCAGACAGTTAACTGTTTATGCTGGATGTCCAGACAGTTAACTGTTTATACTGGATGTCCACACAATTAACTGTTTATACTGGATGTCCACACAATTAACTGTTTATGCTGGATGTCCACACAATTAACTGTTTATACTGGATGTCCAGACAGTTAACTGTTTATGTTGGATGTCCAGACAGTTAACTGTTTATGCTGGATGTCTAGAGAGTTAACTGTTTATGCTGGATGTCCAGAGAGTTAACTGTTTATGCTGGATGTCCAGAGAGTTAACTGTTTATGCTGGATGTCCAGAGAGTTAACTGTTTATGCTGGATGTCCAGAGAGTTAACTGTTTATGCTGGATGTCCAGACAGTTAACTGTTTATGCTGGATGTCCAGACAGTTAACTGTTTATGCTGGATGTCCAGAGAGTTAACTGTTTATGCTGGATGTCCAGAGAGTTAACTGTTTATGCTGGATGTCCAGACAGTTAACTGTTTATGCTGGATGTTCAGACAGTTAACTGTTTATGCTGGATGTCCAGAGAGTTAACTGTTTATGCTGGATGTCCAGACAGTTAACTGTTTATGCTGGATGTCCAGACAATTAACTGTTTATGCTGGATGTCCAGACAGTTAACTGTTTATGCTGGATGTCCAGACAGTTAACTGTTTATACTGAATGTCCAGACAGTTAACTGTTTATGCTGGATGTCCAGACAGTTAACTGTTTATACTGAATGTCCAGACAGTTAACTGTTTATGCTGGATGTCCAGACAATTAACTGTTTATGCTGGATGTTCAGACAGTTAACTGTTTATGCTGGATGTCCAGAGAGTTAACTGTTTATGCTGGATGTCCAGACAGTTAACTGTTTATACTGAATGTCCAGACAATTAACTGTTTATGCTGGATGTCCAGACAGTTAACTGTTTATGCTGGATGTCCAGACAGTTAACTGTTTATGCTGGATGTCCAGAGAGTTAACTGTTTATGCTGGATGCCCAGAGAGTTAACTGTTTATGCTGGATGTCCAGAGAGTTGACTGTTTATGCTGGATGTCCAGACAGTTAACTGTTTATGCTGGATGTTCAGACAGTTAACTGTTTATGCTGGATGTCCAGAGAGTTAACTGTTTATGCTGGATGTCCAGACAGTTAACTGTTTATGCTGGATGTCCAGACAATTAACTGTTTATGCTGGATGTCCAGACAGTTAACTGTTTATGCTGGATGTCCAGAGAGTCAACTGTTTATGCTGGATGTCCAGACAATTAACTGTTTATGCTGGATGTCCAGACAGTTAACTGTTTATACTGAATGTCCAGACAGTTAACTGTTTATGCTGGATGTCCAGACAATTAACTGTTTATGCTGGATGTCCAGACAGTTAACTGTTTATGCTGGATGTCCAGAGAGTTAACTGTTTATGCTGGATGTCCAGACAATTAACTGTTTATGCTGGGTGTCCAGACAATTAAATGTTTATGCTGGGTGTTCAGACAATTAACTGAACAACACATACAAGAATCGAATGAATATAGAATGTACCAAATAGTCCGCTTCTTGGAATGTCTCATAATAAGAGGAAAACATAGCTAACATGACTGAAAGAAGAGAACAATCCAGGGATTGTATCATTATCAACGAGAAACAAAGAATGCTTGAATGCAATAAAGATATCCTTCTTCGGAAGTTTCAGTCATGAAACTCCATGTTACACCAACAGTAAGTAATATCACCACTAACAAACAGTATTAAGAAATGTTGAAATGGTGATGTTAGTGTTTCTCATAAAGAATTGTGATAATGCGAATACTACATTGCATTGTGAAGTTCTGTTGATGATTCATGATAAAGTTCAAACAGATAACCCGCGTCTACTGACTAGAGGAGTACTGTTCCTTTGCGACAATGACAGACTCCATTTTGCTTGATTAACCAAAGAAACATTTGATCAACTCGAGTAGAAACTTTTGGAACATACGATTTGCAGCTCCGGCATAATAATAATTCCTCTCGTAACGTTAAGCGTTACAGATTCCTCCATGCCATTTCTCATTGCCGTTCTATCTGGGCAACTTGCTCAAACTCTTCAATGGAATTCAGACCAATATTTCTTGCCACTCTCAGCAAAGTTCGTTTCAGTGTCTCCTTAGGTTGTCCTCTTGTTCTTGAACCCTTTGCATCCCACTTGACTGCCTGCTTTGATATTCTTTGATCATTTATTCTAAAAATGTGTCCAACATATCTCTATCTTCTCCTTCTTATATCTCTTTGCATCCCACTTCAATACCTGCTTTGATATTCTTTGATCATTTATTCTAAAAATGTGTCCAACATATCTCTATCTTCTCCTTCTTATATCAGTTATTTCTAGGGGTTGACCAGACCGGCATAGCCAAGAGCTATTTCTGCCTCTATGCTCCACTAACACCTTGGAGTAAAGCGGTTTGTTGATGGCAAAGAAGCCGAATGTTAGTTGCGAATGTAGCTATTTCAGCGGCCCACATACTTAAATGTGGCTATTTCAGCGGCCCACATACTTAAATGTAGCTATTTCAGCGGCCCACATACTTAAATGTGGCTATTTCAGCGGCCCACATACTTAAATGTGGCTATTTCAGCGGCCCACATACTTAAATGTGGCTATTTCAGTGGCCCACATACTTAAATGTGGCTATTTCAGCGCAATACTTAAATGGTGAAGATAGTCAAAGATTGATAAAGAGACATAATAAGCGCATTACTATTAGAGGATATGTGTAATAGTATAAACTGTTCACCCATGTTGTCTTTCTTCTTCTTCTTCTTCTTCTTCTTCGACGACGAGCCCCAAATGCATTTTTACTCTTTTCCCCAAGAAGATCAGGGAATAGTACCCCATCTTTCTTGTAGACCCACAAGACTAATTTCTTCTTCTTCTTCTTCTTCCAACGCTCCATATCGATCAAGTGTTAACCACTCTTTGTGATTTGTATGTGATCCAAGCACTAAGAGCGATTGTACGTTGTGTCAGTTATGCACCTACAAGTAGGCCAGCACACCCAATTTCTGCGACGTTTTTTACTTACTAGGGTAGCTTCCCTAGGCCCCTACCTCAGCCGCCTCTTACGACATGCCTTTTAGGTCGCAGTGTTACTATTCTTTGTTCGCCTTACGAGTTCCGGCATCACACGGGCAGAAGACTAACAATTCCAGACGAGTAGTGGTATGCCTAGAGTTGCAGAAACTGCTAGTCATGTAGAATCTATCGGTGATCACTGCAGTACCTTATTTGTGCTAGCGCATCAGGGTCTCTAGAAACATCACTCGCTGACTACACTTGATAATCTGTATGTTATTCTAGTCAAAGAAGCTACTAAGGCCATCGTTCTAGAACATCTCACGTATTGACCACTCTTTGTGATCTTTGAATCTCACGTATTGACCACTCTTTGTGATCTTTGAATCTCACGTATTGACCACTCTTTGTGATCTTTGAATCTCACGTATTGACCACTCTTTGTGATCTTTGAATCTCACGTATTGACCACTCTTTGTGACCTTTGAATGGTTTACACATGACGGTGCACTGGGCAACCTCCTGTTTGGAGATACGGAGAAATAGCGTTTGCTTGAGCGATCACTTATCGAACTTTTATTGTGGCCTTTACTAGATCTGAGCCAATGAGCGATCGCATAATTGGGACGCTCACCTACACATGTAGGTCAGGCGCATCCGAAAATGTCGGTCTATAGAAATAGGTTTGTCCGAGTTGACAGTCACTTATATTTTCGTTTTTTATTTGCACCCGATATCTAACACTATTTCTTCTTCTTCTTTATCGATCTCTGGCCATGTGCTTAATTTACTATGGACCACAAACTGGGCAGTCAGCTTCAGGTCTATCATGTGTCCTCAAAGCTAGGTTTTCAGATCGACTGGGTGTGACGACATGTTTCTCAGCTCATCCAGGAGAGGACAGTCTTGCAGGATATGCCCTGGTGTCTGTTCCGTCTGCTGACATTATTTATGGATCATCAGTGTTTAGTTACTCAATGGAGAAAATGATATGATCTCTGGGACGAGTGTGGGTTTCTCGCCACCAGGCAATTGAAAGTTTCTACTCCTGTTTTTGTCCTTCACAGGAAGCAAAACCATTAGGCTGAGACTGAACACATGTCAATTAGGAATGCAGTTTCATTAGACATATAAGCGCAACATATGATTTTTGCGTTCGACCAATGTTAACCATTCTGTCGGGTGTGTTTGGCCTCTGGTGAAGTTTACGGCAGTCCTTCCTTGTGTCGACAAAAGACGGAGAGTTTACACCTGTCTTTTACAGAGTCTTCCCTGAACGGGAAAATACGGTGCGACTATTGACTCTGGGTAAAGTGACTTTACGCCCACAGACGACTCATTGTACTGTCTCCGTATTCCGTTTCTAGTCTTACAATTAAATCACAGAATACCAAAATGTAAATTGACAAATTTGAGTCCGAATAAATGTATGGGGGAAATTCCATGTTTCTTCTTCTTCTTCTTCTTTGCGTTCGTTCTTTACGACCAATTTTAATCACTCTCTGTGATATGTCTGATCTTTGCCAAGAACGTGTATACGTTGCACATTGGTTTGTTAGGCCCCTAAACGCACAGACTTCTACACATTTAGGACATGTTCATCCGATTTCAGCCAAACCTCCTTAGTCGTCTCTTACGACATGCGCGGCAGGTAACAGTAGTTCTATTCTTTACATCCCAAATCTGGGCCCCGGTAACCACTTGGATGTTCCATGTTTCAATCAGAAGTTTCTATCAACCGGAGAGGAACGTCTGGCGGAGAGGATTAGAGTTCGGCTTCTATGCTGGAGACTCGTGTTCAGTTCACGGTGAAACAAAATATTTTTTACTGTCGGGGGCTTGGCTAAAATCGGATGCACATGTCCTAACCGTGTAAAATCTATGCGTTTAGGGGCCTACCAAACCAATGTGCAACGTCTACACGTTCTTGGCAAAGATCAAACATATCACAAAGAGTGATTAAAATTGATCGTAAAGAACGAACGCAAAGAAGAAAACTGTCTGGGGCATAAAAGAAAAATCCTGCATGATCTTTCGTGGCGACTTCATTAGACATGCGTCCATTAAAATCCTCAATCTCTCACCACCCTCCCTCCACACTCCCCACCTTCCCTACCTTCCCTGTCCCACACCACCATAACAAAGTGGTACCAGAAGCAGTAACGATACAGATTTGGGAGGACATCACAGCTAACACAACTTTAACTAAAATATAAAGGTTAGAAGTAATTCAATATTACTAATTCATGTTTTTAGTTGAGAGATCACAATTATTATCAAGTCTTTGTTCGAAAGTCTTTGACGGAAACATGAAAGAACATACTTACGATAACAAACTTTGATCTACATTTTGTCGATGTGAATAATCTAACAGATTGGCTAGCAACCGAACAGATGGCAGTAATAATTAGCCACGCAATTAGTTTGGTCATCATGAAACATCAAAGTACAAAACAAAACCGAGTTAATACTTGCAAACAACAGTTAATGACATCAAAGGGTTATAATTGTAAGATCAAATAAAAATGAGAAAGAATGGCCACATACATAACCAAGGCCTCGGTCGGACACAAGCATAAACATGAACTTCTAGAAATCGTGCTGGAACTTGTATAGAAGAGAACCGATGTCTACTAAGTGATCTTACCACAGAAGAATTTGAGAATTTGAATGAGAATTAGGATGCGACAAAAAACGTTGCCAAGAGACACATTTATGAAATTAAATAGAAATCAATTGATTAATTGATTGATAGAACCATCACGATTGCATTTCGGTGTGTAACCATGTCTGCTCCGATCTCTTTCTGACACATGAAGATCTCAGCTGCAGTGCACGAACACCGTATCACCGACGAGAGTCACCGATGTAATTTTGAAGATGGTGAAGATAATTTTGTATGAATGTTTTTTTTTTTAATTTTTAAGAAATGAATATTTCCCGGGAAGCGGTTTTCCAGCCTGGTCTTCTCGATTTTAAACTGCGATGTGTTCTTTTACGTGCTCAAATTGAACACGGGACCTAAGTTTTTCGTCTGTCTCCGATAGGATTACAAACTCGATCTTACCCACACTAAGATCAGGGATCTCTGGAAAAACATATATCAGATGATTAGAGAACATTGTAGATACAACAGAGAAATTTGGAGAAGATAAGACTGAGAAGGATACTGTATTAGAATATTGAGATGGAAATTTTTTTTGGGGGGAGATACGTACTTATTGAAAAGCGTTGGATGTAGTTATCGTAGTGGAACTAGTTAGTTAGTTAGTTTCTTCCTTTCGTGTCATAGGCGGCACATATGGCTGAGGCTTTAGATCTTCATGTGATGCGGTTCGTTGCTAGCAGTTGGAGATCTTGTATGGTTTTACATCCCAATAGTTTACTTTCTTGTAAAATTGTTCTTCGAAGAGTGGTCTTAGGTCTTCCACGTTTTCTTTTCCCAACTGGTGACCACATAAGGACTTGTCGATTTAGTATCTTTTCGTCTGATCTAAGAACATGACCTCAATATTTCCACCTTCGTTTCCTTATAATATTTGATACGGGTTGTTGGTGTGTTCTATCTCTCACTGTGTTGTTAGAAACGAAATCATGCTATCCAATATTAACTATTATAGAACATAACTATTAGAGAACATAACTATTAGAGAACATAATTATATGAGAACATAATTATCTGAGAACACAACTTTATCAGAGAACACAACTTTATCAGAGAACACAACTTTATCAGAGAACACAACTCTATCAGAGAACATAACTCTATCAGAGAACATAACTCTATCAGAGAACATAACTCTATCAGAAAACATAACTCTATCAGAGAACATAACTCTATCAGAGAACATAACTCTATCAGAGAACATAACTCTATCAGAGAACATAACTCTATCAGAGAACATAACTCTATCAGAGAACATAACTCTATCAGAGAACATAACTCTATCAGAGAACATAACTCTATCGAGACATACTCTATCAGAGAATAGCTCTTCGAGAACATAGGGACTCTATCATGAGCACACTGCTCTACAGATACTAAAAACTCTATCAGAAGAACATAACTCTATCGAGACAACACTCTATCAAGACATAACTCTATCGAGAATAATTTCGAGAATAACTCTATCAGAACATAATCTATCGAGACATAATATAAACATATTATCAGAGACATAACTCTATCAGCAATTACAGAACATACTCTATCAGAGACATAACTTATCAGAGAACATAACTCTATCAGAGAACATAACTCTATCAGAGAACATAACTCTATCAGAGCACATAACTCTATCAGAGACATACTCTATCTGAGAATACTCTTCAGGAACATACCTTCAGAGACATGTTGAATCTATCAACATAACTTATCTAACTTATCTGAGACATACCTCTATCAGAGTCGTTGACTCACCTATTTGCTACTGCTCTACATATACTAGAAACTCATCACCTTGATCATACATGTTTTACAACATCTTCTACTTACAATAAATAATAGTGACATGCACTTCTACTGTGCAATAAACTATTGACTACTGCATTTAGTTGAAATCATGACTCACTTACATAATAAATATTGACAATGCACTTCATACATATTGTTGACAATCTCTCACATTCACATACATGTAGTTGACAATCTGATACTGTGCACACTATATGTTGTTGACAATCTCACTTCACATACATGTTGTTGACAATCTCACTTCACATACATGTTGTTGACAATCTCTCACTCACATACATGTTGTTGACAATCTCTCACCCTTTACATACATGTAGTTGACAATCTCTCACACTTCACATACATGTTGTTGACAATCTCTCACACTTCACATACATGTAGTTGACAATCTCACTTCACATACATGTTGTTGACAATCTCACTTCACATATATGTAGTTGACAATCTCACTTCACATACATGTTGTTGATAATCTCACTTCACATACATGTTGTTGACAATCTCACTTCACATACATGTAGTTGACAATCTCACTTCACATACATGTAGTTGACAATCTCACTTCACATACATGTAGTTGACAATCTCACTTCAATACATGTTGTTGACAATCTCACTTCACATACTGTGTTGCAATCTCACTTCACATATATGTAGTTGACAATCTCACTTCACATACATGTTGTTGATAATCTCACTTCACATACATGTTGTTGACAATCTCACTTCACATACATGTAGTTGACAATCTCACTTCACATACATGTAGTTGACAATCTCACTTCACATACATGTTGTTGACAATCTCACTTCACATACATGTTGTTGACAATCTCACTTCACATACATGTACTTGAAATACTAAAGTACCGCTCTAAATGATTTCTCACACTGCGTATATCTGTCTACAAAATACAAAAGTAATGTAGCCAACGATCTCTCACACATCATATACCTGGCTACAAATTACTAAAAAAAACTACTTAAGTACTGTCCTCAATGAACTCTAACATCTCGCATGCTTCATTTTATAATAATTCTTACACGATTCATCTTACCTCTGAGTTGAATCGCTTTTGTTCACAATCATCATTTATCACTGCAGAAGACTACAGATTTCAGTAAAGTAACATTAATCTATGAAACTGACTTTCAATCAACAACATATTGTGTTACTGCTATAACATAACATATAACGTACAACATAACAAGATAAAACATTCAGAAAGCTGTGAACATATTTAGAAAACTGTCCAACTGTAACGGCAGACCCGCACACACAAATGTAACTTACAACTTGTCAACAATTAATGTGACATAACAGATCAATATAGTCACACGTGAATATATTTCCAACAACAATGTTTGCAAATGTAGATATTGAAATATTTATTCAAATATGATTTAAAATGTGTAATTTCTAACTAGAAATATCAATATTCAAGTAACAAGATTGAACTCATATATTTATATTTGTATTTGATTCACTGTGTATAGTAAACCAAAGCATTCACAGCTTTTGAGATAGTATATACGAGGGCGCATTGAAAAGTAATGCTTCAAGTCCATAACTTTGTTAATATACATAATTTACAAATGAAACATACATTTTCAGAAAGCTTGAGATGTCCACTACACAATAGAGTCATTATTTTTCGACATAGTCACCTTCACGTTCCACACACACACGCCAACGTCGAACTAGTTGTTGTATCCCGTCGAAGAAAAAATCTGATGATTTTCACGAAGCCAGGTACGCACATCTGCTGCCACATCCTCGTCAGAAGCATATCTGTTTCCCTTGAGATGTTCCTTGAGCATTTGGGAATGTGCCCAAAGTCACAATGTGCCAAATCGGGGCTATATGGTGGGTGCGCTAAAATGTCGTCAAAATTGAGACGCTCTAATGCTGCCGCTGTTTGTCTCCTGGTGTGTGGACGAGCATTGTCATGTTGAAGGACTGCGTGTTTTCCAGGACGAACACGTAGCAGTCTTGCCAGTAGTTTCTTCATCGTTTCCACATACCGATCAGAATTGACAGTATTGCCGCGTTCCAAAAATTCTGTGTGGATTACGCCCTGGCAGTCCCAAAAATGGTCATCAAAACTTTTCCCGCTGACGCGACAGTTTTGAATTTTTTTGGGGTGGGTGAGTTTGTGTGCCTGTATTCCATAGACTGGCGCTTGTTTTCATGGTGGTAATGATGCACCCATGACTCATCGCCAGTGACAATTCGGCAGATAAAGTCATCGCCTTCTCGTTCATATCGCATCAGGTGTTCCTGACACGTCTGATGTCATCAGATTTTTCTTCGACGGGATGCAACAACTAGTTCGACGTTGGTGTGTGTGTGTGGAACGTGGAGGTGACTATGTCGAAAAATAATGACTCTATTGTGTAGTGGACATCTCAAGCTTTCTGAAAATGTATGTTTCATTTGTAAATTATGTATATTAACAAAGTTACGGACTTGGAGGCATTACTTTTCAATGCACCTTCGTAGTATATCATTTACACTGTCTGTGTGTCTGTCTGTCTGTGTGTGTGTGTGTGTGTGTGTAACATTGGTTAGAGTTAGTTCCTGCAATCATCATCATCAAACTCTCGGTCTCCTGAATTTGTCAATGTCGCTGAAGTCAAGAAGTGAACAGAAAAGATAGTCAGTTCTCCATTTCTATATCCTCTCACATCTGTTTGTTTGTTTGTTTGTTTGTTTTGATCGTTCTTCTCAAACATTTTGATAATTCTTATTGTGATATATAAACAGTCTTTGACAAGAACGGTTAGAACAGTGTGCCCCAGTTAGGCCTCTTCTAGTGAAGGACAGGCGTATCCGAAACCAAGTTTTCAGCCTAAACCTCTCATATCTTACAAGTACAAAAGCGCCGCGCCCTATACTGCAGCGGATAGTTCAATGAAGAAAATCATTCATGAACAAGAGCGCTTGTACAGACTCCTCCCATTGTTATAGTTATGTTATGTAAGGTTATGTTATACGATCGACGTCATGGTTCATTGGGCATTCCCATGTGTGCTCTGTCCTCCGCTGCAACAGACACCCTATGTCCATTTGCTCACCATACCCATGAGAAGATCATTAGTACACATTTTCTCCCTAACACGACGACGACACTGTCTGGCATGTTCAAACTTAACTTCTAATTCTCGAACTCGTTCCAGTGTCCGAGACTTGTCCATATCACATAAATGAGAGCGTACCGTATTGATGACATCGACTCTGTCCATACTTCTGCCCGCTGTGGTTGGGGCATTGTTTGCAAGAAAGTCAGCACGCTCGTTACCCTGCACTCCAGCATGTCCAGGTGTGTACAGCCAAATCAATTTCTTAAGTTGTAATCTCCGAATGTAATCAGTGTTGATTACGTGCATGTCTAATAGTCAACAAAGAAACAGAAAATAAATGCTTTATGCGTTTTGTAAACCAGTAAATGTGTCTGTAAATATCAGACACCAGTTATGTTGGAACTCATTTGACGAATGCAAAGTGAACATAACGGTTTATTAGAAGTGTTGCGTACTTAACTGTTGGCTATCCCAGATCGTTCATGTCAGTTATAACACAGGATTTGTGTGCAAGCATGCAAGGAAATAACACACACAAAAAATAAAACACTAGTTAAGAATCATTTATCTCAACTTGTACGTATGATTATCACATAAAAACACTGCCTCAAACGAACAGGAAATGAGCAATGGAAAACAGCGCACGGAATTATTTAGCAATAGATTATAAAGGAAATAACAAGGAAATTGCAGTAACAAAAAGTAATTGTAGATATTGAAACAAACGTGTATGTCATAGATGTAAAGAAATGTGGGCAGGAAACTTCACAAGAAACATAGGAAATATGTAATTAGTAGTGCAAGATGGAATATATTAGATAAGACAGAACACGCTATCTAATTTCCAACTATGGAAATGAGATATGAGTTGATAATGATGATAATATAAGCAACAAATATCATTAGTATTTCTTGATAGCATGATAATTTGATGATCAAGGTCGATCAAATGAACTCTCATTTGATTTATTTCTTCCAGATCTCATTTGATGACTTTTGACCCTGCTTGTATGCTTATTTATCATAGGATATTGTGTTCTGTTTTGTTCATCAGGAATGTTTTGATCTCATCATTCTTCGGTTTACCTGAAATTTCAGTCCACTAACAGATTGACAAAATATATTGAACGTTCTCTTGTCGAATCGGACACATATGACAGTGGGTTCATTCACAGACTCTACGTCCCACAAGTAGGAATAAAGGAACTGGTCCTCTTTTCCCCTGCATACCGAATAATATGCAATTCATACCCTAAAGTCTGAAACTACTGTGGAACGTATTTCCTTTTCCAGTCAAGTGTGCCTTTACCTCGGAAGGCATTGATGTTACCTCTTAACTTCATTTTGTATTTGTGTGTGTCCATATTCTGATAACGAAACATGGGTACGCTCACTCTATTTAACTATGTTTAGTTCTGACACAGAATTGTATCACCCGTGTGGTGCCGTGGCCCTCAATGGAAGCAAAGAATAGTACCACTGCTACCTACAATGCATGTCGTAGAAGCGACTGATATAGGACCTAGAAGCTACCTAGTAAATATAAAAAAAGCATCGCAGAAATTGGATGTGCTAGCTTATTTTTAGGCTCACAATTGGCACAACGTACAATCGCTCTTAGGCTCATATCACATACAAATCAGAAGCCTGTCGACAAGTGAACGAAACGGAGCGTTCGAAGAAGAAGAAAGAAGAAGAAACAGAATTGTACAACTTTATAATACTTGAGATTTCGTTATTCATATTCTCAAACTTAACTTTATAATACTTGAGATTTCGTTATTCATATTCTCAAACTCAACTTTATAATACTTGAGATTTCGTTATTCATATTCTCAAACTCAACTTTATAATACTTGAGATTTCGTTATTCATATTCTCAAACTCAACTTTATAATACTTGAGATTTCGTTATTCATATTCTCAAACTCAACTTTATAATACTTGAGATTTCGTTATTCATATTCTCAAACTCAACTTTATAATACTTGAGATTTCGTTATTCATATTCTCAAACTCAACTTCATCGCTGGATTCAACAAACAAAAGTTGTTTGTTTGAAACGATAGTTATAATACTTGAGATTTAGTTATTCATATTCTCAAACTCAACTTCATCGCTGGATTCAACAAACAAAAGTTGTTTGTTTGAAACGATAGTTATAATACTTGAGATTTCGTTATTCATATTCTCAAACTCAACTTCATCGCTGGATTCAACAAACAAAAGTTGTTTGTTTGAAACGATAGTTATAATACTTGAGATTTAGTTATTCATATTCTCAAACTCAACTTCATCGCTGGATTCAACAAACAAAAGTTGTTTGTTTTAAACGATAGTTATAATACTTGAGATTTCGTTATTCATATTCTCAAACTCAACTTCATCGCTGGATTCAACAAACAAAAGTTGTTTGTTTTAAACGATAGTTATAATACTTGAGATTTCGTTATTCATATTCTCAAACTCAACTTCATCGCTGGATTCAACAAACAAAAGTTGTTTGTTTGAAACGATAGTTATAATACTTGAGATTTAGTTATTCATATTCTCAAACTCAACTTCATCGCTGGATTCAACAAACAAAAGTTGTTTGTTTTAAACGATAGTTATAATACTTGAGATTTCGTTATTCATATTCTCAAACTCAACTTCATCGCTGGATTCAACAAACAAAAGTTGTTTGTTTGAAACGATAGTTATAATACTTGAGATTTAGTTATTCATATTCTCAAACTCAACTTCATCGCTGGATTCAACAAACAAAAGTTGTTTGTTTGAAACGATAGTTATAATACTTGAGATTTCGTTATTCATATTCTCAAACTCAACTTCATCGCTGGATTCAACAAACAAAAGTTGTTTGTTTGAAACGATAGTTATAATACTTGAGATTTCGTTATTCATATTCTCAAACTCAACTTCATCGCTGGATTCAACAAACAAAAGTTGTTTGTTTGAAACGATAGTTATAATACTTGAGATTTCGTTATTCATATTCTCAAACTCAACTTCATCGCTGGATTCAACAAACAAAAGTTGTTTGTTTGAAACGATAGTTATAATACTTGAGATTTAGTTATTCATATTCTCAAACTCAACTTCATCGCTGGATTCAACAAACAAAAGTTGTTTGTTTGAAATGATAGTTATAATACTGAGTTTGATTATTATATTCTCAAACTCTACTTCATCGCTAGATTCAACAAACAAAAGTTGTTTGTTTGAAACGATAGTTATAATACTTGAGATTTAGTTATTCATATTCTCAAACTCAACTTATCCTGGATTCAACAAACAAAAATGTATTGTTTGAAGAGATAGTTATAATACTGGATTTCGTTATTCATATTCTCAACTCAACTTCATCGCTGGATTCACAAACAAAGTTGTATGTTTAAAATGATAGTTATAATACTGAGATTTCGTTATTCATATTCTCAAACTCAACTCATGCTGGATTCAACAAACAAAAGTTGTTTGTTTGAACGATATTATAATACTTGAGATTTCGTTATTCATATTCTCAAACTCAACTTCATCGCTGGATTCAACAAACAAAAGTTGTTTGTTTGAAACGATAGTTATAATACTTGAGATTTCGTTATTCATATTCTCAAACTCAACTTCATCGCTGGATTCAACAAACAAAAGTTGTTTGTTTGAAATGATAGTTATAATACTTGAGATTTAGTTATTCATATTCTCAAACTCTACTTCATCGCTAGATTCAACAAACAAAAGTTGTTTGTTTGAAACGATAGTTATAATACTTGAGATTTAGTTATTCATATTCTCAAACTCAACTTCATCGCTGGATTCAACAAACAAAAGTTGTTTGTTTGAAACGATAGTTATAATACTTGAGATTTCGTTATTCATATTCTCAAACTCAACTTCATCGCTGGATTCAACAAACAAAAGTTGTATGTTTAAAATGATAGTTATAATACTTGAGATTTCGTTATTCATATTCTCAAACTCAACTTCATCGCTGGATTCAACAAACAAAAGCTGTATGTTTGAAATGATAGTTATAATACTTGAGATTTCGTTATTCATATTCTTAAACTCAACTTCATCGCTGGATTCAACAAACAAAAGTTGTTTGTTTGAAATGATAGTTATAATACTTGAGATTTAGTTATTCATATTCTCAAACTCTACTTCATCGCTAGATTCAACAAACAAAAGTTGTTTGTTTGAAACGATAGTTATAATACTTGAGATTTAGTTATTCATATTCTCAAACTCAACTTCATCGCTGGATTCAACAAACAAAAGTTGTTTGTTTGAAACGATAGTTATAATACTTGAGATTTCGTTATTCATATTCTCAAACTCAACTTCATCGCTGGATTCAACAAACAAAAGTTGTATGTTTAAAATGATAGTTATAATACTTGAGATTTCGTTATTCATATTCTCAAACTCAACTTCATCGCTGGATTCAACAAACAAAAGTTGTTTGTTTGAAACGATAGTTATAATACTTGAGATTTCGTTATTCATATTCTCAAACTCAACTTCATCGCTGGATTCAACAAACAAAAGTTGTTTGTTTGAAACGATAGTTATAATACTTGAGATTTCGTTATTCATATTCTCAAACTCAACTTCATCGCTGGATTCAACAAACAAAAGTTGTTTGTTTGAAATGATAGTTATAATACTTGAGATTTAGTTATTCATATTCTCAAACTCTACTTCATCGCTAGATTCAACAAACAAAAGTTGTTTGTTTGAAACGATAGTTATAATACTTGAGATTTAGTTATTCATATTCTCAAACTCAACTTCATCGCTGGATTCAACAAACAAAAGTTGTTTGTTTGAAACGATAGTTATAATACTTGAGATTTCGTTATTCATATTCTCAAACTCAACTTCATCGCTGGATTCAACAAACAAAAGTTGTATGTTTAAAATGATAGTTATAATACTTGAGATTTCGTTATTCATATTCTCAAACTCAACTTCATCGCTGGATTCAACAAACAAAAGCTGTATGTTTGAAATGATAGTTATAATACTTGAGATTTCGTTATTCATATTCTTAAACTCAACTTCATCGCTGGATTCAACAAACAAAAGTTGTTTGTTTGAAATGATAGTTATAATACTTGAGATTTAGTTATTCATATTCTCAAACTCTACTTCATCGCTAGATTCAACAAACAAAAGTTGTTTGTTTGAAACGATAGTTATAATACTTGAGATTTAGTTATTCATATTCTCAAACTCAACTTCATCGCTGGATTCAACAAACAAAAGTTGTTTGTTTGAAACGATAGTTATAATACTTGAGATTTCGTTATTCATATTCTCAAACTCAACTTCATCGCTGGATTCAACAAACAAAAGTTGTATGTTTGAAATGATAGTTATAATACTTGAGATTTCGTTATTCATATTCTTAAACTCAACTTCATCGCTGGATTCAACAAACAAAAGTTGTATGTTTAAAATAATAGTTATAATACTACTTGATTTTGGTAAACTTCGTCAGATAGAATAGTTAAATACGTGACGGCGACGTGTAGCTGTCAATTAACTGACAATAACGTAAAACGAAATACATGTAGTTGTTTTATAGAGAATAAAAAAATAATGACCAATGCACCAACAACTGTGCTGATGATCACTAACACAACATCCGCGTCAAAGAAATAGACACAATAAACAGTGGTTGAACTGTTGTGACGCTGAAAAAGAAAAGTAATGCTAGTCATCGCAATATAACCTTAGTTATGTCTAAATATTGCACACCTTGTATGTTGCTTCACCTTCAAGTTTGTTATAACCCATCGAGAGAAGTTCTGGATAAGTGGCGTCATCTAAAATTGTTGTAAATCCAACTGACAGAAGAAGTTCTGGGTATGTGTCTTTATCTTAACGCAATGTCCGCCTGTCCAGTGTGTTCGTTGCGAGTTGGAGGACGGGTAACAAGACCCCTGTGAGTGCGGCTCATTTCCGCGGGCTGGCAGAAAAGCCACAGCTCTCCAGATTTACGGTGTTCTTGGCACCGAACCGAAGGGTTACGATGTCGATAGCACCGAGCCGAAGAGCTGAAAGCTCAGTGCTTCTGGATTGAAAAAATCTCAACGCATTACAGTCACTGAATATGAAAACGCGATAGTAGTTTTGAATTACCAACTAAGTCAACGTCACTGTAAACGTTTGCACTTCCATTGTAAAACTGCTTGTGGTTGTCTCGTTGAACCAACTTGTCTTTCTTAATATTTTTTTGCCCCTGAACTTGCCCCACCCCCCAAAAAACAAATCGCATGGGCATCATCATTGACAAATGACTGAACCGTCAATGTAAATAATGACTTCTGTTTTGTTAATGTAAATAATGACTTCTGTTTTGCCTATTTTCAAGATAGCCTCAACCTCCACACTAATTAGTAATTTATTCTTTGTTCACAGTTTTCTCATCTGATATCTTCTTCTTCTTTTGTCGTCACACTGCTACGGGTTGTTGCCCAGTGTCGTGGTTTTCTGTTTTGTCTTGCGCTGTTCTGGTGGCTTGTGTGATTGTTATCTTTGCTCTTTCACAGGATGCTGCCACGCCATCTAACCATCTTTTCCGTGGTCTTCTCCTTGCCTTCTTTCCCGATGTTCTGTTGTAGAAGACTCTGTATACTGTGGAGTTTGGATGCATTCTTATTAAGTGGCCAAACACTTCATTCTTTGTTTATCTATATAATTCAAGCACTGATATAATAACTGTATATGCAGTCTGGACTTTATAGGGAACTGTAATCCATTCCTTTCCTGGCTCAGTCTATGAAAGTTCGCACATTTTCCCAACATGTCAGATAGATAACGAATGAAACGAACATGATATTTCAGAAATGTTGAATATAGACAGTTATTGAAATAGATATTCACGATTCGTTTTTACTTGGTCAGAAGCTGAAAAAACATGCAACTAATGAACGTTTAAAGATATCGTTTAATGTAAATTTCTGGCTGTTGCATGTAGACTTATCTGTAACTACTTCGCCAGTGTGTTCCTGGGGCTCGCAAGGGGAGCAAAGAATAGTAATACTGCAACCTACCAGGCATGTCGTAAGAGGCGACAGGCGACTGAGGTAAGGGCCAAAGGAAGCTACCCTAGTCTTCTTCTTCTACTTTGCGTTCGTTCTCTACGATCAGTTTTAATCACTCTTTGTGATATGTTTGATCTTTGCCAAGACCAAGTATACGTTGCACATTGGTTTGGTAGGTCCCTAAACGCATAGTTTCTACACTTTTAAGATATGTGCATCCGATTTCAGCCAAGCTACACTAGTAAATAAAAAGCATTGCAGAAATCGAATGTGCTCGTCTACTTGCAAGCGCATAACTGGGACAATGTACAATCGTTTTTAGGCTCGGATCATATACACATGACAAAGAGTGGCTAACAAGTAGTCGATATGGAACATTTGAAGAAGAAGAAGAAGAAGAAGAAGAAGGCTGTACCTATAATTATTTTCTATGTTAGAAATTTGAAAGACCACCATGTTGCAACTGTTTCAGACAGTATTAATGATGGGATATTATTTTCTATGTTAGAAATTTGAAAGACCACCATGTTGCAACTGTTTCAGACAGTATTAATAATGGGATATTATTTTCTATGTTAGAAATTTGAAAGACCACCATGTTGCAACTGTTCCAGACAGTATTAATAATGGGATATTATTTTCTATGTTAGAAATTTGAAAGACCACCATGTTGCAACTGTTTCAGACAGTATTAATAATGGGATATTATTTTCTATGTTAGAAATTTGAAAGACCACCATGTTGCAACTGTTCCAGACAGTATTAATGATGGGATATTATTTTCTATGTTAGAAATTTGAAAGACCACCATGTTGCAACTGTTTCAGACAGTATTAATGATGGGATATTATTTTCTATGTTAGAAATTTGAAAGACCACCATGTTGCAACTGTTCCAGACAGTATTAATGATGGGATATTATTTTCTATGTTAGAAATTTGAAAGACCACCATGTTGCAACTGTTCCAGACAGTATTAATGATGGGATATTATTTTCTATGTTAGAAATTTGAAAGACCACCATGTTGCAACTGTTTCAGACAGTATTAATGATGGGATATTATTTTCTATGTTAGAAATTTGAAAGACCACCATGTTGCAACTGTTTCAGACAGTATTAATGATGGGATATTATTTGTGTCTTCTTCTTCTTCAAACTCTCCATATCGACCACTTGTTAACCACTCTCTGTAAGTTTTACGTGATTTGAGCCTAAGAGCTATTGTACGTAGTGCCAGTTATGCTCCTACAAGTAGACCAGCCCATCCGATTTCTACGACGCTTTTACTTACTAGGTAGCTTCCATAGGCCCCCTACCTTAATCGCCTCTTACGACATGCCTTGTAGGTCATAGTGTTACTATTCTTTGCTTCCCTTGTGGGCCCCTGGAACACACTGATCGATTATTTGAATGATGTCAACAGAAAAATGCCTATACATTACTAGAGATTACATAACTTATTATAACAGACATGTGTTTTTATCCAGTCGACCACACAACATATCAACTGTATCGTAGGATAACATCGATTCAAATAGATACATGTGAGATCATAAGACAACCATCGTTAAACAGTTCAGCAGAGTTACTGTTAAACAGTTCAACAGAGTTATTGTTAAACAGTTCAACAGAGTCATTGTTAAACAGATCGCTTGATCTCCATTGCTGTTCAATGTGTACAACATGAGTATTACAAAATGAAAATCGTGGCATATCCTTTATAGAACGTCGCCACCAACCACAGTAAACTGGTGGTCGATTTTCTAGGCATCACTTATACGTTCAGTAGTTTGCCATTGCTTTCTGAACGGTGAGGTATCTCGGTTTAAGGAAGCTTTCATTCTCAACTTCACAAACAAACAAACATTCACAGTGTGCAACCAACATAATCTACATCACTGCTAGTCTTATCCTGGCTTCCATAATGGTGTGATCAACATGCATCTTGAAACTCCGGTTGTGTGTATGTGTGGTCATCATCACTTGTGATGGTCGAGCATCAGTCAAACTCCGGTTGTGTGTGTGTGTCATCACCCGTGATGGTCGAGCATCAGTCAAACTCCGGTTGTGTGTGTGTGTCATCACCCGTGATGGTCGAGCATCACTCAAGCTCCGGTTGTGTGTGTGTGTCATCATCACCCGTGATGGTCGAGCATCACTCAAACTCCGGTTTTGTGTGTGTGTCATCATCACCCGTGATGGTCGAGCATCAGTCAAACTCCGGTTGTGTGTGTGTGCGTAGTGTGGTCATCATCACCCGTGATGGTCGAGCATCAGTCAAACTCCGGTTTTGTGTGTGTGTCATCATCACCCGTGATGGTCGAGCATCAGTCAAACTCATGTTTATATATAAAATCAATCCTAGGTATTTCAATGTACTGTTTTGTTTCCCACTGCAGTCCCGTACACGCTGACATTCGGTATGTGTACGGTTAATATTGTTGTCCGTAGATAACTAAGTCACAGCTGATTTTGTCAGATTCACCTGAGGCCCTGAATCAACACACCAGCGGCCCTGAATCAACCCACAAGCAGCACATACGATCTAGCATGCACTGTAGCTATCTGAAAACCTTGTCCTTATTTATATTTATACCAGTATATTTTCCATGTACGACATATCTCTGTCGATTCTCATGATATGTCTACCTGTAATACTCTGTAGCTTAAGTGGTAGTGCGCTCGATCACAACCCAAGCGTAACTGGTTCAAACTCAGCTGCACGCAGTTTGGAAGCAATTTGTTTCTGCGTGTATTTTTACAAAATGTATAAATATACACATTCTTTCTTTCTTTCTCGAATCCTGTTTGCCTCACAGCGTCAGGTCAAGACATTACTGACTGAATCGAGATCTGATACAGACGATGTGATACATACGCAATACAGACGATGTGATACATACGCAATACAGACGATGTGATCATACCAATCGACGATGTCATACACGCATACAGACGATGAGAATTTCAGAATATGCACCTACACGTCTCGCATGTCCGATAGTCAAGGAAGATTTTTCAAAGTGACGCCCTGTAGTTACGGGGCCCGAATTCGGGTAAAAATAGAACCACTACTACCTACCACATGCTCTTAACCAGGGCCGCGCGGTATATTTTCTCAGTATGATGCAAGTTTTCGAAATGCCACCCCTTAAATGTTTTTTCTTTAAAATAGCTTTCAATTGTGATTTTAATTTCGCTGTATACAGCAGTCCCCCCTAGTACGCTGATGCGCCTCTCTACATCATAGTCAACACGCCCCTGTAACAACAAAAGTGAGTTTGAGGAGGATTAACTACCACCCTTAAAAAACTTTAAATACCAGACAATCATGAGCTTGAAAGGCGTTGTTTGTGGATCTATCTCCTTGCAGGAAAGGGTAAGACTTGTAAAGGCGTTGTTTGTGGATCTATGTCCTTGCAGAGGAAAGGGTAAAGAAAACTTGTAAAGCGCTTGTTTGTGGATCTATGCTCTTTGCAGGGAAAGGGTAAGACTTTAAAGCGTTGTTTGTGGATCTATGCTCCTTGCAGAGGAAAGGGTAAGACTTTAAGGCGTGTTTGTGGATCTATGCTCCTTGCAGGAAAGGTAAGAGCTTATAAAGCGTTGTTTGTGGATCTATGCTCCTGCAGAGAAATGGTAAACTATGAGCGTTGTTTGTGATCTATGCTCCTTGCAGAAAGGGAGACTTAAAGCGTTGTTTGTGGATCATGCTCCTTGGAGTGAAACTTATAAGGCTGTTGTTTGTGGATCTATGTCTTGCAGAGGAAAGGTAAGAGCTTGTAAAGGCGTTGTTTGTGGATCTATCTCCTTGCAGAAAGGGTAAGAGCTTGAAAACGTTGTTTCATGGATCATGCTCCTTGAGGGAAGGGTAAATTTGAAAGGCGTTGTTTTGGATCTTGCTCCTTGCAGGGAAAGGAAGAGCTTTAAATGCGTTGTTTGTGGATCTTGCTCATTGCAGTGAAAGGGTAAGCTTGTAAAGGCGTTGTTTGTGATCTATGTCCTTTGAGGAGGTAAGCTACCACTTGTAAAGGCGTTGTTTGATCTATACCACTTGCAGGAAAGGGTAAGAGCTTGTAAAGGCGTTGTTTGTGGATCTATGATCCTTGCAGGGAAAGGTAAAGAAGAAGTTTGCATCAGGTGATATACGTTTGAGAAAATTAGATTATTGTAGCATGACTATTTTTAAAAACAAAAATTATAAAAATATGTTTACTCCGGTTTGTATTACATCTTAATATTCATAGATGTTTCCAGAAGTAGCAGTTAAATGAAGATAATCGATGTGCGAACATATTCTATAAGTTTCATCTAGCTAGGTGCAGTAGTTTTTATAATATTCACTTTTAGTGCGGACACGTCAATAAATGGAATGTGGAACGCCCATTCTTTAGATGCAATTATTACATTAGACTTAAAACTCTATCAATACTGCATTTCATAAACAATCAAATGTCATTATTACCATCAATTAAATATTCTTCATTACTATCGCAGGTTATAATTTGATCTAACAGTACTCAAGATTACACTGTAAACATCGTCGGAATCATTAACGTTTAAAAAATGTCTCGACTTGAACACAATAATACACTGCTTTTCCTCTTTCAAATCTTTGTTAAATGGAGATAGTTATGTACCTACATATATGTACTTTCCATTTCTGAAGATTTTTAACTTCAGTAAAGGGCTGTGAAGATAATTTGTTTCATGAACAGACATCCAAAGCCGATATATCGGTTTTGCGACATCATGAACATTACTCTGAACCGATATATCGGCTCTGCAGTCCGTTGGTTAAATGTGTTTTCTTTAAAATAGCTTTCAATTGTGATTTTAATTTCGCTGCTTATACAGCAGTCCCCCTTACGGTACGCCTGATGCGGCCGCCTCTCTACATCATAGTACAACACGGCCCCGCTGTTAACAACAAAAGTGGAGATTTGAGGAGGGATTAACTACTAAGGGAGCCACTTGTAAAACTTACTTTAATAACCCGAAAAGGGAAGAGCTTGTAAAGGCGTTGTTTGTGGATCTATGCTCCTTGCAGGGAAAGGTAAAGAAGAAGAAAAATAGACACGCCCCTTGTTTCAATGTCTGTGGCTAGGGATAGTCTCGGTCTATTAACCTCAACGTTCTGAGTTGGAATCACGCTGCGGAAAGTTTGGTTGCAAATTGTTTCGCGTGAATTTTTACAAAAGACGATGACACCACCCGTTCAGAAAGCAATGGCAAACTAAAATCACAAATAGCGTTAAAAGCTGGGGTTGATTCGCAAAGTCCTGTAAAGGATATGCAATTAACTGTTTTTAAAGTGCATTTTTCGTGTACATTCATCTACAGGTTGACAGATTTAACAACATTGACAATAAGTCAATGCGCATCACTCTTGGATGCATATGATACATCAGTCAAATCCATGAGGTCATAGATAAGATTCAGATTATGACTTGGATTCAACGATCATATTTCCACTGCAAGAAACAAAGAGTTAAATGTAGCGTTGCTAGATTATATCATTATACGGGCAATTAGATGATGCCGAACCAGCCAAGTGCTGGAACTGTCAGTGTCTCTTGCCATCAGATATATTTAAGATGAAAACTTACATGGGATGGTTATTGCCAGCGACCTGCGGTGCTATTATACAGGGAGGCGGTACTGTAAAGGGTGGCATAAGAAGTGAAATCAAAATAGAATTTGAACTATTCAATAAATAAAATCTTTACGCAACGCTTTTCTGTATTGGTCTATGTTATTCCGAGAATGATGTATACGATTTAATATTTGTACATTTTGTGCAGTTTAAAAAAATCACAATCGAAGGTTATTTGAAAGAAAAAACATTTCAGGGGCTGCACTTAGAAGACTTGCATCATACTGAGAAGATATACCACACGGCCCTGGTTATTGCTGTGATGTAAACTGATGACTCAATGATTCAACACAAACAAAGTGACTGGACAATTGCAGTGATGTAAACTGATGACTCAATTATTCAACACAAACAAAGTGACTGGACAATTGCATGATGAATGATGACTCAATTATTCAACAAACAAAGTGACTGGGTAAATCTGGATAAACTGATGGCTCAAATTCACACAAACAAAGTGACTGGACAAATGCTGTGATGTAAACTGATGGCTCAATGATTCAACACAAACAAAGTGACTAGACAAATGCTGTGATGTAAACTGATGACTCAATTATTCAACACAAACAAAGTGACTGGACAAATGATGTGATGTAAACTGATGACTCAATGATTCAACACAAACAAAGTGACTGGACAAATGCTGTGAGCATGAGATATTAAACTGTCTCTAAGGACAAGGTACAATGAATATGCTCGTGGAAACTCAGGCTGTCTATATAAGCCAGAGATGATCTGTCACATTTAGAATATCCCGAATGTTTCATTAAAATGTGTTTATTTTGGTACCAGAACATGCAACTGTACAATGCAATGAGAGTGCAGATCCCATGATTGATACCTCAGTGGTCATGAACGATTAGTCAGTGGAAAGTGCAAACATAGTCAGTGGAAAGTGCAAACATAGTCAGTACCATATGAGCAACGAGTCGTGTATATAACATCATTGACTGTCTGTTAGACTCACGAGTCAATTAACACCAACAGAGTGGGATTAGTCGTTTGATATTGGTAAAGCTAACACTAGTGAATGGAACAATATTGGGGAACTCTTAAACGAATTAATTTTTTTGTCGACCATCAGGCAAAGTATAAACAACAGTGGAACAGTTACATCCCCACATTAACAGATTCCAGTTAATATAAAGTGAACACAATATGAGAATAAACATTGTCAAAAGCGAAATAATGAGATTCGCTTGAGAGGAAATTGCTACCAATATCTCCATCGACAAACATCAATTAAAGCATGTCAAAAGACTTTGAATATCTAGGAGCTTTTTTTTCAACTATGAAAGAATAAATAACGAAATCCAGTTTAGATGCAATAATGCAAATTAAATCATAGGATACATGGCGCCAATTTTGAAATGTAAACATGTCACCATGAAGAATAAAAGAGCATTGTTCAAAATAATGTTTCTCCCAACATTATGCTAGCAGTGCCAAACCTGGACTTTAACATCAAACGATAGGAAAACACTAGTCGCGACAGAGATGAAGTGTCTACACAGAATGCTGGGAATATCTGATCTACTATTAGGTAGCTACATTAAGAAACGAACAATAAGAGACCTGTTTAGAATGAAGACATCAGAAAAAGTGGGTTACAGCAGCAGTACCAAAATTCATCAAGAAACAACAAATTAAATGATTCTGACATATAAGCAGATTACCAACAGACAGTGTGCTTCACGAGCAATGCTACTCCCATACAGTGGATACAAAGCACAAGACCGTAAACGCAAAAAGTGAGCCTCAGAAATAACAGGCAGTAAAAAAAAAAACTATTTATGAACAGCACACAACAACTGTACTTCAAATATCTTCTTTATTCTGACGTTGTGAGACAAAACAGGATTAGGAAACAGAAGAAAAATGCTGGTAAATATATCTTCTTCTTCTTCTACGTTCTCACTAGATTGGGATTTCGGATTCTCTAATTGGTAAATATATAGGAGAGAAGTTCGGCGCCAGTATTTATCTACTTGTTCTGATTGCAGCAATGATTTTTCTCACTATTCCCTAATTGAACTCTTTGGGACAAAGTTAAAGGACAGATAATGTCTGAAAATAAAACTTTCTAACGAAGCAATATGAAAGAACTAACATATTGCGTCCTGTTGAAGATATACAGAGATTATTGATGCAAATGTGAAGACCATGTCTTAAAGGAGAAACATGGGAAAAAGATGGACTGTCGATCGTGCTGCCAGAAATAGTCATCAATATGTTAGACTCCATGGACTCACAATAATTGAGTAAACACTTTATATGTTTTATATATTAGCGTTATTTGGCCCTCCAAAATTCGAATTGTATATACGCCTATGATGAAAATAAGTGAATTCTTAATTTATGGTAAATTATTTTATTCCAGTACCAAATAATTACTACGTCATAAAAGATCAAAGGAATTAGTCAATGCAAGAAATTGACACTAGCTGCAACATTGACTTTTATAACAACAAAAATGGTTGGGACATAAGGAAATACAACACAACATGCAAACAATCATATTCATCAATGCAAGGAATATGGAGATATTTGAGGTTAATCGTTGACCGACCTTTTTGAAACGCACTATAGAAGGAAACCGTGGTTGCTGATGCTCGCAAAGGAGCAAAGAATATTAACACTGCGACTTACAAAGCATGTCGTAAGAGACGACTGAGGTAGGGGCCTAGGAAACTACTCAAGTAAATAAAAAGCATTGCATAAATCAATGTGCTCACCTACTTGAGGCGCATAACTGGCACAACGTACAATCGCTCTTAGACTCGGATCAGATATAAATCACAAAAAATTGTTAACAAGTGGTCGATATGAAGCGTTGGAAGGAGAATAAGAAGGAAACAACTTGTGTCAGTTCTTGAAATGTTAACCTCAATTAATTTCGAAAAGTTAACAATGCAACGTGTTAGAAACATCAACATATGAAGATGTGAAACTTGAAGATCTTCTGTGTTAGCAGTCAAGATTCATAAGCAATACAATTTCCATTGTTTATTTTAGTTATAAGAATTTCAGAACTTTTATCAAGTAGATGATATAAGAATTTCAGAACTTTTATCAAGGAGATGATATAAGAATTTCAGAACTTTTATCAAGGAGATGATATAGATTAGAACTTTTATCAAGTAGATGATATAAGAATTTCAGAACTTTTATCAAGTAGATGATATAAGAATTTCAGAACTTTTATCAAGTAGATGATATAAGAATTCAGAACTTTTATCAAGGAGATATATAAGAATTTAAAACTTTTATCAAGTAGATGATATAAGAATTTCAGAACTTTTATCAAGGAGATGATATAAGAATTTCAGAACTTTTATCAAGGAGATGATATGTCTTTGAAGAAATGTTAGGTGTCACAATAAGAAACACAATTAAAAATTAAGAAATCAGAGGACGACTGGATGTGAAACCAGTCATGTAATTTATAAAAATACAACATATTAAATGGTTTGGGCACCTAACAAGAATGCACTGGTATTGTCTACCACAGACAGCTACACAGAAAACGTATATCGAGTACAGAGCAAGAGGAAGACCACGCAAAAGATGGAGCAACGGCATCAAGAATTGTCTTAAGAAAATTAAAAATAGCTTATAAAATACATTAGTGCAAGCATACACTAAATCACTGCACACCCTCCCCCTCCCCCACCCCTCCACTCCCAAAGACTATATAACGAAGTAAATGGTGGAAGAGAAAAGTTATAAGAATGGCTTGATGCTTCCTCGCAGTGGTTTACATATCGTAGCTTGTCAGCATTGTTTATCTATCATTACATCAGTTTGTTTATCTCAATACCATGTGATCATCAGTTGTACATTGTTTATCTATCAATACATGATTTGTCATCTTCTTCTCTTTTCTTCTCTTTCTCTCTCTCTCTCTCTTTACCTCTCTCTCTTTCTCCCTCTCTGGTGCCTAATTTTGTCAATTGAGTAGTTTGGAAGAACTGTCTATCCATCGTTACCAGAGTCTTCGTCCCAATCAATTGTCTGATCACGCCCAAATTTAAAGTTGAGATGTAATTTTTGGTTAAATAAAAGCAAATAAGAAAATATTTTAAAAATAAAGTGTAAAATAATCGTATAGTCATATTGAAGCTATTAGGGATTACAATGCAATGTTACATGGGGAAGAGTGGAGAAAGAAAGCAGAGAGAGAGAGAGAGAGAGGTTGAGAGCGATCTGAATTAGTATCACATTGAAATATTTCTGGCTAAATAGATATTGCGTGACAGCGATGTAACTTAAGATTGCATACAATGATGCTAGGAGAAAGTGTGAAGAAGAAAGAGAGAGAGAGAGAGATAATGTAGCATCGTTCCTATTTAGTTTTACAATTATAAGGTAGAGAGAGAGAGAGACAGCAAGAGAGAGATAATGGGCGTGATCAGAAAACGATAACAAAATACAGCAAAATGTCTGATTATAAGATTGTTATAAAAATTAAAACAAAAACAAAGATAATGAAACGATCTGATTAGATGTTACGTTTTACAATTTCTCGACAACGATAGAGAGAGAGACAGAGAGAAAGGGCGAGGGAGAAAAATAGAGAGACGGAGAGAGAGAGAGAAAAAGAGAGAGAGAGAGGGAGAAAAATAGAGAGAGATAGAAAGAGATAGAGAGTGACTGAGAAAGAGAGGGAGACAGACATCGCCCTACTGGTTACCTGGACCAAAATTTGGGGTGTAAAGAATAAAACCACTGTTATCTGCCACACATGTCGTAAGAGGCAACAAAGGAGGTTTGGCTGAATAGAACCACTGTTATCTGCTACACATGCCGTAAGAGGCGACAAAGGAGGTGTGGCTGAAATCGGATGCACGTGTCCTAAATGTGTAGACGTCAACCTGCTGCCTTGCAGGACGACTGGGGACAGCCAAAGGCTAACGGAGAGCGAGCTCAGTAAACGCTGGCTGAATTTAAACACATCGCCGAAGGATAAGCACCAGAGCTCTAAATGGCGCTGAAGATGTGACGAAACCCACCCACGCTAAGACTGCATGAATCAGATTTCCGCATGAATGAATTTATGGAGATATCTTGTATATCCGTCTTTTAGATGATCGCGAGAGAGAGCGAGAGAGAGAGAGAGAGAGCATATAAAAGAGAGAGAGAGACTGAGAAAGGTATGTAAAGAAACACTATGATGATAGATGATAATGAATAAGAAACTTGGTTGTCACATCTCTTCTAATGACACATGATGATGATTAAGATCACAGAATTGGAAGGCAGTCCAGTCGACACGTTTATTGGTGGTAACTGATGATCACGTTTCAAGATATAACGACATTGTTTCCACTAATGTGTTCTATTACAGCATAGCAATTTAAAAAACATTAGAAATTAAGAATGTTTAATAAGGTCACCGCAATGTATGTTTCAGAGGCGTGTTGTCAAGTGGTTAAAGGTTTGTCCAACATTTTAAATGTTGTTGTTGTGAATCCGGACCACGTAGTTTATTTTATGTACATTTTGTTAGACCACTTTTGGGTTGTTGCCAAAGCGACGGAGTTCGTGCTTTGTGCAATATTTCGACATGTAATGTAGCACTTCTGTAGTAAGTGACCGAGTGACATATATGTAAATCAAGTTCAATGAATTCAATATTTCCCCATTAAACCCTTTAAACTTTAGATCTGCGGTTCCCAAACTTTGCAGTATCACGGACCTCCCTTTTGCTGCCGAGGACACCCAACAGATTCTATATAGGAAAATAGACAGGAAGGAACTATCTTTGTGTTACAATAGTAAGTAGATTTGTGGAGATCCATGATCGTCTACGCCAGCCGTCCCCTGATGATGATGATGATAAAGCTATCAATATTCTACCATTACAGATCATGATTTCTGATCAAAATAAATAAACAAATCAATAGAAAAATGTCGTTCCTATAACAAATTTGTTTTGTGATATTACTATTGATGGAGTCTGCACTCAAACTAAGTAGAATGGAGGACATGTAATAAAAAAGTACTGTAGTTTTACAAAATACAAAAATAATGACAATACACAGCAACGTTTCGACCAAAAAAGGCCTTTATCAAGCAAACATTTGTTGTATTAGAGCGTCTAGTGTGAGCCAACAACCATCCAGTGTTCCAGTCGTAGAGTGTAAACCTACAATCATCTTGTGTCCAAGTCGTAGAGTGTGACACAATCTAGTCAAGTCGTAGGAGTCAATATCTGTGTCCAAGTCGTAGAGTGTGAGCCTACAATCATCTTGTGTCCAAGTCGTAGAGTGTAAACCTACAATCATCTTGTGTCCAAGTCGTAGAGTGTAAACCTACAATCATCTAGTGTCCAAGTCGTAGAGTGTGAGCCTACAATCATCTTGTGTCCAAGTCGTAGAGTGTAAACCTACAATCATCTTGTGTCCAAGTCGTAGAGTGTGAGTCCACAATCATCTAGTGTCCAAGTCGTAGAGTGTGAGTCCACAATCATCTTGTGTTCGAGTCGATGAGGCAAACACTTATACATTACCCTAATCTGTCCCACGTACTATCGTTACTTGTCACACCTGAAAGTTATCGCTCCCATGTAACACCGTTAATGATATGTCGAACAATAATGCTAAACTGATTGATCGATTGATTGATTGATCGATTGATTGATTGATTGATGAGTTATTGTTGCAGTCGTCGGATCATCATCACTGCGTATCGAACCAATTAATCCATTAACGCTCAGATCTCCTCCTCAGTATGTCTATCAGCGTGTTGCGACTAACGAAACAGGTTCTTTATTGGTTTACTAATATCTTTGGCTACCAGTATAGTGCTCTTGTCTAGCTATACTACATTTGACTTGGAATTCTTGTAGCCTGGTTAGGGTTATAGATTCAACACCATTACTTGAATCATTTACACGTACCTCCGTCCCTCCGTTTAGGAATTTATAATATCAGCCTTGCCCATTGCTCGCCCGCTGGTTACAGCAGCCATACCTGCAAGCCTATCGGCGCGTTCATTTCCCTTTACAGCTACATGCCCTGGCACAACAATGAAACTGATTTTTGTCAGCGACTCCAACAAATATTTCTGAGCTCAGCCTATTTGAATCTGCCTTTGCGTACTCATTGAGTCACTCAGAATGTTTTCTCACTAATTTCTGATGATATCTTGTTTTAAATGAACTTTAATTGTATGCTATTTGACTAGAGAAACGTTATCAAGAATTCTTTATTAAATTTTATCTGTTTATACTTTCGATCAGTGGCGGCTCGTGATCGTTTTTGTTGGTGGGGCCAGACACAGATTTTCCGGAAAATCATGGTTTTGGGTTAGGTTGTAGTTTAATTTATTAAATAATAAATGCACGTTACGAGTTATTTTAGGTGGTGCCGGCCCTCTGGCCCTTAATGACGAGCCGCCACTGTTTTCAATTAACATGTTCTCAGGTGCGTGTCACAACTCAATCAAGATATATTGCTTCGTTTTACTTTGTTGCTCTATTCGTTTGATCCTTTGTCTAGACTTGCCTTGTACTACAGAAATGTGACCTATCATAATGGAATCACATTTCATCATCAACTGCAAGAAACTATAGCTAAACAATGATCACGATTTGTTCAGAACCTCATTATTTCTAATGTATGTTGATTCAATAGTATGAGAAAGTTACTGACATCCAAACAAATTACAAACAGACTCAAAATGAGAATGATCAAATGCTATATATATCCTATATTAATGTTTCAGTTTCAGTTTGGAATATCTTCATTGCACTCAGGACGTGTTCCGATCTCCTTCGCAATATCTCCAACAGCGTCCAGCGACTGACCGTACCAGTTCGATTTTGATTGATGAGCCGACTCGTATATCTGTTGTCGTATCCTATATTAATGTATGGCTCGGAAACATGGACAAAGAACAAGCAGTTAGAAGACAGAATTGATGCATTTGAGATGTGGATATATAGAAGAATAGGCAGAGTTTCATGGACAGAAAAACAGACAAATAAACAAGTTTTAGGAAAACTAGGCATGAAGAAACAATTATTAAGAGAAATAAAATTCAAACAAGTAAAGCATTTTGGGCACATAAAAAAAAGACATAACACCATGATAAAACATTTACTAGAGGGGAAAGTTGAGGGGGAAGAGCAAGAGGAAGACCGAGAGATAAGTGGGAGGAAACTTTAAGAAATGGACAGGTTACAGTCTGGCAGTGTGCAATACCAAGGCGAAAGATAGAGGATGCTGGAAATTCATTGCAGCCAACCTTCGATGTGGAGACGGCACCTGATGATGATGATGATGATGATTCAGTATTGTGACTTGGTAAAGAAAGTGCTTGCATGTCTAACATCTGTGTGTTGTCTATAATACACATGGAAAATACTTCTCTATTTTTCTACACATTTTCTTTCCTTTTAATTAGTGTCGCCCGTCTGTTCAGCGTGTTCGTAGCGCGCTGGACTACGGATGACAAGCCCTCTGTGAGTTCCGGTTCAATTCCGCTGGCTGGCAGAAAAGCCAAATGTTCTCCAGATTTACGGTGTTCGTGGCACCGAACCGAATGGTTACGATGTCCATCACACCGAGCCGAAGATCTAAAAGCTCAAGTTCTTCTGGATCGAAAAACACAAAAAAATAGTGTCAAGCCAAACACATTTATCTAGAATCTTTAACCGCAATGCTGCTAAGTGGCACTAGACTCACCAGAAATATTGTTTAATCTTTAACCGCAATGCTGCTAAGTGGCACTAGACTCACCAGAAATATTGTTGAATCTTTAACCGCAATGCTGCTAAGTGGCACTAGACTCACCAGAAATATTGTTTAATCTTTAACCGCAATGCTGCTAAGTGGCACTAGACTCACCAGAAATATTGTTGAATCTTTAACCGCAATGCTGCTAAGTGACACTAGACTCACCAGAAATATTGTTGAATCTTTAACCGCAATGCTGCTAAGTGGCACTAGACTCACCAGAAATATTTTTTAATCTTTAACCGCAATGCTGCTAAGTGACACTAGACTCACCAGAAATATTGTTGAATCTTTAACCGCAATGCTGCTAAGTGTCACTAGACTCACCAGAAATATTTTTTAATCTTTAACCGCAATGCTGCTAAGTGGCACTAGACTCACCAGAAATATTGTTTAATCTTTAACCGCAATGCTGCTAAGTGGCACTAGACTCACCAGAAATATTTTTTAATCTTTAACCGCAATGCTGCTAAGTGGCACTAGACTCACCAGAAATATTGTTTAATCTTTAACCGCAATGCTGCTAAGTGGCACTAGACTCACCAGAAATATTGTTTAATCTTTAACCGCAATGCTGCTAAGTGGCACTAGACTCACCAGAAATATTGTTTAATCTTTAACCGCAATGCTGCTAAGTGGCACTAGACTCACCAGAAATATTTTTTAATCTTTAACCGCAATGCTGCTAAGTGGCACTAGACTCACCAGAAATATTTTTTAATCTTTAACCGCAATGCTGCTAAGTGGCACTAGACTCACCAGAAATATTGTTTAATCTTTAACCGCAATGCTGCTAAGTGGCACTAGACTCACCAGAAATATTGTTTAATCTTTAACCGCAATGCTGCTAAGTGACACTAGACTCACCAGAAATATTTTATCTTTAACCGCAATGTGCTAAGGGCACTAGACTCACCAGAAATATTTTTTAATCTTTAACCGCAATGCTGCTAAGTGGCACTAGACTCACCAGAAATATTTTTTAATCTTTAACCGCAATGCTGCTAAGTGGCACTAGACTCACCAGAAATATTGTTTAATCTTTAACCGCAATGCTGCTAAGTGGCACTAGACTCACCAGAAATATTTTTTAATCTTTAACCGCAATGCTGCTAAGTGGCACTAGACTCACCAGAAATATTTTTTAATCTTTAACCGCAATGCTGCTAAGTGGCACTAGACTCACCAGAAATATTGTTTAATCTTTAACCGCAATGCTGCTAAGTGGCACTAGACTCACCAGAAATATTGTTTAATCTTTAACACAATGCTGCTAAGTGGCACTAGACTCACCAGAAATATTGTTTAATCTTTAACCGCAATGCTGCTAAGTGGCACTAGACTCACCAGAAATATTGTTTAATCTTTAACCGCAATGCTGCTAAGTGGCACTAGACTCACCAGAAATATTGTTGAATCTTTAACCGCAATGCTGCTAAGTGGCACTAGACTCACCAGAAATATTGTTTAATCTTTAACCGCAATGCTGCTAAGTGGCACTAGACTCACCAGAAATATTGTTTAATCTTTAACCGCAATGCTGCTAAGTGGCACTAGACTCACCAGAAATATTTTTTTTATGTTCTTAGTAAATTCTTAAAAATAGCTTATCATCGACATATTATTTGATAACAAAAATATGTTTATTAAAATATTAATGCAAAGTGAACGAGAGATCATGGAAGACAGAGGGAGAAGATGCTGAATGGTCTGACATTCGCGGTTCGACAAACGATCGACGTCAGAACTGAATAACGGCCCCTAAGGAGATTTAGTAGTGGAGAGACATGATCGCCTACGCCGGTAGGCATGACACTTGATTGATTGACTATAAGATAACTGTTAGTTTCATACAGTAATAATATTGGAAGTTCTATTGTGTTTTCAAGCTACCAAAAGCTTACTAGCATTTTGAACATATTGTCTAATGGGAAGTGACACTTTATCATTGGCACACTTGCCTTCAGTGTAAGCTTCTAGCACCTTGCCCAGTTTGCCATTGGAGTATACCTCCTAGATATATAAGCTATGAAAATTAACAAGAAATTTGACTAAAACTATCAATATCAATTTCTTATCATATTTGATTAGTTTGTATATGTTATGTTGTCATGGAGGGTGGTCAAGTCAAAACAGTTCCATGAAATTGTTTGAAATAAAAGCTAAGTCGACTTTTAGACTCGAGTCGAAACATAACTTAATATTCATTTTTATTTCATCTAATCAGATATCAAATGAAAGTCAGACATTTCCAGATTATTATCGTCTGTTTCTTTTAACAACACTTCTTGTAACTATGGTAACATGTCATCAAAATCAGACCGAGGTAACAATCTTGCTAAGAGTTATCAGAAGCACATCTTTGTTTCCACACGTGCAGGCTTGCTGATATACATGACATATGACCCGCTTTAAAGCAACATAATCACATTTTTAATCTTGATATACGTAAATGTTATCAAACTACAACAGACTAGAGAAGAGTTGATACATTCAAAACAACATTGAATAGACAAGAAATATAATAGTGCAACTATCTTTCTACAAATCTAATAGCAAAAATAGAAAGTGCATCTATTTTTCTAACATGAGGTAAAAATACTTGAACAGTTTATATCTTTCCAAAATGTTGTAACTAACATAGACTACTTTTTCTCTCCCTCTTTTTTTCTTTCTTTCTCTCTCTCTCTCTTCTTTATCTCTCTCTCTCTCTCTCTCTCTCATAATCTCTCTCATTCTCTCTCTCTATCTCTTTCTTTCTTGCTCTTTCTTCTTTCTTTCTATCTCTTTCTTTATCTCTCTTTCTTCTCTCTCTCTCTTCTTTCTTGCTCTTTCTTCTTTCTTTCTATCTCTCTCTTTCTTTATCTCTCTTCTTTATATCTCTTCTCTCTCTCTCTCTTTTCTTTCTTGCTCTTTTTCTTTCTTTCTTCTCTCTTTCTTTATCTTCTCTTCTCTCTCTCTCCTTCTCCTTCTCTTTCTAACTGTATCTTTCTCTCGTTCTCTCTTTTACTCTCCTCTTACAACTATCTCTTTCTTTCTTGTTCTTTCTTTCTTTCTATCTCTCTTTTTCTTTATCTCTCTCTCATTATTCTCTCCTTTTCTCTTCTTCTCTCTGTATCTTTCTCTCCTTCTCTCATTTATTCTCCTTCTCTCTCTCTTTCTCTTTCTATCGGTATATTTCTCTCGTTCTCTCATTTATTATCCTTCTCTCTTCTCTCTCTCTCTCTTTCTCTTTTCTCTCTTTCTTTCTCCTGTGTCATTTAAACTCCTGTTGGGACACAGACTCTGAACCAACTCCGAGGTCAAAGGCTCATGAGGTCATGGTGGTAACATGAGCCAGGGTTAGCGAGGGGCGCGTTAACCAAGACCCTGTCCCCGACATCCGCGTGGTGACCTTAGAAACAGACTTAGGTTCCGGTCTGGCTAAGGGCGGCAGGGATCGAGGAGAGCTACTCTGGTGCAAGTAGAGATGCAAAGGTAGTCATGCCTGATGGGATCTGCTCGCACTTAAACGAGCGAACTCCCAGAGTGACTATCAATGCACAACTCTCCCGGACGAATCAAAACCATCGAATGAAAGTTGACCCGCGTGCGACGAAATTCGAACCCACGCATGCTCTCTCTTGAGTCACTACGCTTCTCTCTCTTCTCTTGCGTTCCCACAGAGGCACTGCTCAAGGGCCGATGAGTATGCTGGGAGTCGAATCAAGTTGCACATGGTCATCAAGGGGCAAACTCGGCTTTGCCCCGACGAAGCTGAAAAGCACAGTTGGAATTGACGGAAATGGGGAGGTAGGCACCAGTGCAGAAAGAGCACGATAGTGGCCCCATCGAGGGCGAACCGGCAAGGCAAGCGATGCAGCAGCGAGCATAGCAGGCAAGAGGGTGTTCGTCACACCCATATGAGCAGAACTGGAAGCCCGGCAGAGGCAAACCAGCGCAAGCGCGGCAGCGTTGCAGCGTGTGTGCGTCCCACCCAAGTATGCAGAACTGGAAGCCCAGCAGAGGTTAACTAGTGCAAGCGCGGCAGCGGCAGCGGGTGTGTGTCCCACCCAAATGTGCAAAAGAACTGAAATGCCCAGCAGAGGTAAGTCCAGTGTGCGTTCCCGCCCGCAGGGAACTACTGCTGCCTTGTAGATTGATTGGGAACAATCAAAGGCTAGCGAAGCAAACCGTAAACAAACCTGAACGGGCGGCAGATCAAGGTGCTCAATAAAACGACCGGTTTGCTGGGAAGATGGCCCTCATAAGCCCGGGAGGGCAGGCCGTCTAAGGGTCGCTGCCCTGAAAGAAATAGCAGCCCACTGCCTTGTGGGTCTAGCTGGGGACAGTCAAAGGCTAGCGGAAGAAGCGAATCCGCACACAATAGCTGGCTGAAATCGAACACCCCACCGAAGGATAAGCAACTGAGCTCAAATAGGTGCTGAAGGTTGGTGCACGTACATTACGTTCTGATGTTTGGATGTTTATATATCACAAAGAGAATGATTAAAACAGGCCTAGAACGATCGAAGAAGAAGAACCAACTCCAGCAAAGTTTTCTTTCTTTAGTTAATCTCTTACAGCCCCTGCCATATTTTCCTTTTATTGTTATTATCCGACTCCAAATGTCTTTCCCCACATTTTGATACATCCCTCTTTTTTCCCTTTTCTAAGGGTTCCAAGAAAGGATCGTTCTTGTTATATTCTATTCGGTTTTTCTCAATGTGTCTCCTCTCTAATACCAGCGCATTTTCTTCACTACTTGATTGACTGAGATTTGTCTTGTTCTGTCTACACACTCATAATTTAGGACGCTATCATACAACCACAACCCATAATTCTACATAGAATGCTGAGAGTATCAAGAAGAGACCGTTTCAAAACTGAGACACCATGAAGAAAGTTGGTACAACATCAGTACTGAACTTCATCAAGAAACAACAAATTAAATGGTTCGACTACACAAGCAGATTACCAACAGACAGTGCTCCTCAAAGAGCAATGTTACTCCGATATAGTGGATTCAAATCAAAAGGACGTCCGCTCAAAAGGGGACTTACAGATAACAGAGGCAAAGGAAAACACTATTTAACGCGCACATAAAATCCCGTTCTATAAATCTCTTCTTATCCTGACTGTACAGAAACTAGATATAAGGACAAGAAACAGAATAAGAACATTATTCATCTACTGTTTTTATATAAACAAAAAAAAGAAGAAATATTGAATAACTTAATCGTATTGTTTGTGGTTTACCTTTCTATGGGACTATTATACAATGTCAGTTTTTTTTGTAACATTTTCAATTTGATATCTAAAGGGATTTATTGACAATTCAGTTGATCTGATTCTTAACTTGATCTAATGGGATTTGATATTGATTGGTCTCAAGTAGTACACGTGGGTCAAGTCATGACGTCTGGGTCCATTATAATAGGATGATCTGTATTCTATTTTTGGGATATTTTGCATGTTTTATTTCTTTAAATGTGGTCAGTCAGGTGCGTATGTGTGGTGTGTGTATGTGTGGTGTGTGTGTAGCGTGTGTGTGCGAGTGCGTGTGTGTGTGTGTGTGCACGTGTGTGTGTGTGGGCTCGCAAGAAGTATTGCCACTGTATGAGTTCTCTCTGCATAAGTTGAAGTTCAACTAGATTAGACATATTAACTGCATGTTGTACTATGTTGCACTCAATAGATAATTGTAGCAAAGTGCTGCACAGGGCAGAAACATAATGAGCAGATAATTCTAGCATAGTGTTGCACGGGGCAGAAACAGAAACAGAATCAGTAGATACATGTAGCGTAGTGTTGCACGGGGCAGAAACAGAAACAAAATCAGTAGATACATGTAGCGTAGTGTTGCACGGGGCAGAAACAGAATCAGTAGATACATGTAGCGTAGTGTTGCACGGGGCAGAAACAGAATCAGTAGATACATGTAGCGTAGTGTTGCACAGGGCAGAAACAGAAACAGAATCAGTAGATACATGTAGCGTAGTGTTGCACGGGGCAGAAACAGAAACAGAGTTGAGTAGATAATTGTATCGAAAAACGCAACACAAAGAAGTATATTTGACAGCATGTGTGACTAAATTATTACAACATATTGGGCCTTGGAGTGGCCGTACTTGGAAGAAAATGAATTAGAACAAAGTTGAAGTGAATACAAGAAAGACATATACATAATAAGGAGTAAATATAAGAACACAAAATAGTCTGGAACATGACTGTCATCAACGCTACCAAATACATAGAAGATACAAACATTAGGAAAACATTGTTTGGATGCACATCTGAAATATGAAAAGTGTACACATAGAGAGTAATATGGTTCGGACATGGTATGGAAGCAATGGCTAGTAAAATACAACCTTTCGCCTACAACCGTTAACAAGCGTTGGTATGTAAACACAAGCAAGACTACTAGGTAGGTGGGCAGGTATCATCAAAGAAGAAAATAGATAGATGGGCAGGTATCATCAGAGAAGAAAATAGGTAGAAGGGAAGGTATCATCAAAGAAGAAAATAGATAGATGGGCAGGTATCATCAAAGAAGAAACTATGCAGAAAGGCAGGTATCATCAAAGAAGAAAATAGATAGATGGGCAGGTATCATCAAAGAAGAAAATAGGTAGATGGGCAGGTATCATCAAAGAAGAAAATAGGTAGATGGGCAGGTATCATCAAAGAAGAAAATAGGTAGATGGGCAGGTATCATCAAAGAAGAAAATAGGTAGAAGGGCAGGTATCATCAAAGAAGAAAATAGGTAGATGGGCAGGTATCATCAAAGAAGAAAATAGGTAGATGGGCAGGTATCATCAAAGAAGAAAATAGGTAGATGGGCAGGTATCATCAAAGAAGAAAATAGGTAGATGGGCAGGTATCATCAAAGAAGAAAATAGGTAGATGGGCAGGTATCATCAAAGAAGAAAATAGGTAGATGGGCAGGTATCATCAAAGAAGAAAATAGGTAGATGGGCAGGTATCATCAAAGAAGAAAATAGGTAGATGGGCAGGTATCATCAAAGAAGAAAATAGGTAGAAGGGCAGGTATCATCAAAGAAGAAAATAGGTAGATGGGCAGGTATCATCAAAGAAGAAAATAGGTAGATGGGCAGGTATCATCAAAGAAGAAAATAGGTAGATGGGCAGGTATCATCAAAGAAGAAAATAGGTAGATAGGCAGGTATCATCAAAGAAGAAAATATATATTACTACATGGTCTCATATTAATCTGCTGGAACAAACGTAGATCCACTATGCGGATTTATTTCAGACACTTCATAAAAACAGTTGCTTTACAAAATGAAAGAAACAAAGAAACACTTCACCAACAGACAGATAATAGATGAAGCTTCAACAAAAGATCAAAGAAAGTAAAAAATCAGTTAAAATGTTGCGTATTAGCTAATGTTAAAATGGATTTAAAAGCATACTGGTATCTGATATAGTCAAACTCAGTGGCGGCTGGTCGTTAAGAGACTGGTGGTGCCGGGCTCCACCATAAATAATGTGTAACGTATTAATTATTATATCAATTATTTGTTCATAATTATTACTTTTAACGTGATACTAATTATCTTTGAAAGTTGGATATATAATGCTAAAATATCGTTTGCAGTCGTCTTCCCTCCATAATTGGTATACTTCACACATTTCCAGAGCACACTTTAAAATTATTATTTTTTTTTTAGGCCAGTAGAAATGGGATCTATTTAGACCGTCTGTTATCATAGCGACCTCTGACCTCTCTCTCGACTGACTATTTAGCACACAAAATACGTGATTTTCATTCATTCAGTTTGAAAATTCTTGCGCTTCAAAGCACGTGCACAGTTCAACAGTGTTATTGCGCTAAATATGAGTCCATGTGCGTAAATACCAAATGATATATAAAAATTAAAGAAAATAATATAAATAGTTAACTAACCATCATAGAATGATCAATGGTAATCTCCTGTTCCATCAATACACATATATCTGTATACCACAATTTACGTTCTAATAAAGGGGAGTATAATTTCCCGGAATAGACAAATAATAGTAAATACTTACATATAACCTAACAAAAAATCATGTTTTCCAAATATTTTTCTCTGGCCCCACTAACAAAAAAGTAGTTCACACGCCGCCACTAGTCAAACTACATCGATACTGAACGATGACAAGATAAATTCTAGTGGTATTACAATATATTATACAAACCATTCATGAGATGGCAATACACACAATGTGAGTTCAATTTCTCACGACACGCTGGTCTATTTTATTTTAGTGTAAAATTATCTCTCAATCTTTTCTAACTGTACCAACTTTAAAACTAGGATATGTGGGAGACACTCTGGTAAAAGTACAAGACCAGCATCCTCATTTGTGTTGTTATTAAATTGCTGATAAACGAGCAATTAATTTATGGTAGTTGTTCTGTTTATGCCCCAACAAAATCGCTAGAAACTAATTTGTTGAACACATGTTACAAACCATTTGAGAGAATATATGTGAATGCAGTTTTACTCTTCCCATATTAACCCTTTAACTCAGTCATTTATTTTACCTTCAGATGCATTTACTTGACACTGCTTACTTAATTATCCAGTATACTGGCGTTGTGTTCTATTAAACAATACTCTGAGACAGTATATGAGTTCCGAACGATGAAGGTGTTAATTTAATAACTAAGATAGTTTTACAGATAACAACAACAACAACAACAACATATGCTAACAGTTCATAACTAATTAGACTGTTTGACATAACACTAATCATCACGAAACGACTGTTCATACTTGTCATATTGCTTGAGTAACTGTATTGTGTAAATATTTCACGTCTTTCATTCATCCTGCTCTTAATGAGAAGTTTAAGGCTTTAAAAGGGTTTAAAAGGCTTTAAAAGGGTTTAAAAGGCTTTTAAATGGTTTAAAAGGGTTTAAAAGGCTTTAAAAGGGTTTTACAGCCGAAGGATTGACTTCATTGCCCCATACGGCTCGGTTCCTCTCCGCAGACATGGCACGCCACCTGCCGAGAGTATCCTAGGGCCTCTGGAAAAAACTGCACTCGCGAACAGTGGCCGCGGTCCTGATTAGAACCCACGACCTTCGTCTCGCAAGGCAAATGGCTTAACCACTCAGCCACAGAGACCCCCGAATGAGAAGTAGAAATAGTAGACAATTAGAAGAAGATGCATGCACCTTGGCTGAAATCGGATGCATGTGTCCTAAACATGTAGAAGTCTATGCGTTTAGGGCCTACCAAACCAATGTGCAATGTATACACTTTCTTGGCAAAGATCAAACATATCACAAAGAGTGATTAAAATTGGTGGTAAAGAACGAACGCAAAGAAGAAGAAGAAGATGCATGCACCGTAGAAACATCAATAAGGGACAAAAGGATAATCTCTCAGAATAGAACCCAAGTGCAAGACATAAATACGAGTATAATTATAACTTCTTTATCGAACCCTCCATATCGACCACTTGTTACCACTCTGTGTGTATGTGATCTGAGCCTAAGAGCAATTATACGTTGTGCCAGCTATGCGCCTACAAGTAGGCCAGCACATCCGATTTCTGCGACTCTTTTTATACTAGGTAGCTTCCTAGGCCCCTACCGCAGACGCCTCTTACGACATGCAGTGTAGGTCACAGTGCTACTATTCTTTGCTCCCTTGTGGGCCCCATCACCACAATGGGGATTATAATAACAAAGATCATAGCCTCTCCCTCCTCCGTGTGGGTGCTAGATGTGCTATGATGAAATCGCCAACATGCAAGTTCTTCCAAAGATATCTTCCCTCTTACAGGTCGACGAGTGTACATATGTTATCAGCAAATTCTTGTCTTTCTCTTCCTATTCTACTCACACCTTCAATTGTTTACTGAAGAATTGTTTCTGAAAAGTTGTCCTGTTCCTTGCCCTGCCTGAATCCTGCATACTCACGACGTTTTACCACCACATTCTGCTGACCTGTCAGCACAGTTCATTAACTATGTACAAGTTTGTTTATTTGTTGTATCTTATAAGTTATCAAACGCATCGTTCAGTATAGATTGATTACACAAATAAAACTGTAAATACATCACATCTACGCTTGTGTCTTACAATGGATATTTCTTCATCATCAGGTGCCGTGCCAGCTGGCGTAGGCGATCATGTATCTCCACAAATCTCTATCTTTGGTGTTTGCTATCAATTCAGATGTTGACGTTCTACTGTGCCATGAAAACAGGCTATCCAAAGTTTTCTCTCTCTGTCTTCCTCTGTCTCGTCTACCCGCGATTTTACCGGTTGTTGCAATATGTTCTAAACCTCTCCTCCTCATTACATTTCCGAAAAATGATAACTGCTTCTTCTTATATTGATAATACGTTTTCTCTGTGTCAACCTCATTCAACACCTCAACATGAGTCATTTTAGCAGTCCATTGGATTCTCATCATTCTTCTGTAAAACCACATTTCTGTGGTCTCCAGAGAGTTTTCGATCTGTTTGTGTATATTGTCCATGACTCGCTTCCGTATGTCAGTATTGGTTCTATGTAGCACTGAATAACTGGCATTCTGATCTCAACTGACAAGGACTTGTTGCATATGATGCTTATCCTTTTCATGAACGATGTTCTCGCTTGCCCTATTCTGCTCTTTATTTCTTACCGGCATCTGACATCTGATGTTACCAGGACTCCGAGGTATTTAAATTGCAGCACTTGTCCGAGCTCAGTCCCATTTACTGTGATGTTACCAGGACTCCGAGGTATTTAAATTGCTGCACTTGTCCGAGCTCAGTCCCATTTACTGTGATGTTACCAGGACTCCGAGGTATTTAAATTGCTGCACTTGTCCGAGCTCAGTCCCATTTACTGTGATGTTACCAGGACTCCGAGATATTTAAATTGCAGCACTTGTCCGAGCTCAGTCCCATTTACTGTGATGTTACCAGGACTTCGAGATATTTAAATTGCTGCACTTGTCCGAGCTCAGTCCCATTTACTGTGATGTTACCAGGACTTCGAGATATTTAAATTGCTGCACTTGTCCGAGCTCAGTCCCATTTACTGTGATGTTACCAGGACTCCGAGATATTTAAATTGCAGCACTTGTCGAGCTCAGTCCCATTTACTGTGATGTTACAGACCGAGATTTTAATTGCTGCACTTGTCGAGCTCAGCCATTTACTGTGATGTTACCAGGACTCCGAGATATTTAAATTGCAGCACTTGTCCGAGCTCAGTCCCATTTACTGTGATGTTACCAGGACACCGAGATATTTAAATTGCTGCACTTGTCCGAGCTCAGTCCCAGTTACTGTGATGTTACCAGGACTCCGAGATATTTATATTGCTGCACTTGTCCGAGCTCAGTCCCATTTACTGTGATGTTACCAGGACTTCGAGATATTTAAATTGCTGCACTTGTCCGAGCTCAGTCCCATTTACTGTGATGCTACCAGGACTCCGAGATATTTAAATTGCAGCACTTGTCCTAGCTCAGTCCCATTTACTGTGATGTTACCAGGACTTCGAGATATTTAAATTGCTGCACTTGTCCGAGCTCAGTCCCATTTACTGTGATGTTACCAGGACTCCGAGATATTTAAATTCCTGCACTTGTCTTAGCTCAGTCCCATTTACTGTGATGTTACCAGGACTCCGAGATATTTAAATTGCAGCACTTGTCTTAGCTCAGTCCCATTTACTGTGATGTTACCAGGACTCCGAGATATTTAAATTGCAGCACTTGTCCGAGGTCAGTCCCATTTACTGTGATGTTACCAGGACTCCGAGATATTTAAATTGCAGCACTTGTCCGAGCTCAGTCCCATTTACTGTGATGTTACCAGGACTCCGATATATTTAAATTGCAGCACTTGTCCGAGCTCAGTCCCATTTACTGTGATGTTACCAGGACTCCGATATATTTAAATTGCTGCACTTGTCTTAGCTCAGTCCCATTTACTGTGATGTTACCAGACTCGAGATATTTAAATTGCTGCACTTGTCTTAGCTCAGTCCCATTTACTGTGATGTTACCAGGACTCCGATATATTTAAATTGCTGCACTTGTCTTAGCTCAGTCCCATTTACTGTGATGTTACCAGGACTCCGAGATATTTAAATTGCTGCACTTGTCTTAGCTCAGTCCCATTTACTGTGATGTTACCAGGACTTCGAGATATTTAAATTGCTGCACTTGTCCGAGCTCAGTCCCATTTACTGTGATGTTACCAGGACTCCGAGATATTTAAATTCCTGCACTTGTCTTAGCTCAGTCCCATTTACTGTGATGTTACCAGGACTCCGAGATATTTAAATTCCTGCACTTGTCTTAGCTCAGTCCCATTTACTGTGATGTTACCAGGACTCCGAGATATTTAAATTGCAGCACTTGTCCTAGCTCAGTCCCATTTACTGTGATGTTACCAGGACTTCGAGATATTTAAATTGCTGCACTTGTCCGAGGTCAGTCCCATTTACTGTGATGTTACCAGGACTCCGAGATATTTAAATTGCAGCACTTGTCCTAGCTCAGTCCCATTTACTGTGCTGTTACCAGGACTCCGAGATATTTAAATTGCTGCACTTGTCCGAGGTCAGTCCCATTTACTGTGATGTTACCAGGACTCCGAGATATTTAAATTGCAGCACTTGTCCGAGCTCAGTCCCATTTACTGTGATGTTACCAGGACTCCGATATATTTAAATTGCAGCACTTGTCCGAGCTCAGTCCCATTTACTGTGATGTTACCAGGACTCGATATATTTAAATTCCATGTCTAGCTCGTCCATTTCTGTGAGTTACCAGGACTCGAATATTAAATTGCATGTTTTGCCGTCATTTACTGTGATGTTACCAGGACTTCGAGATATTTAAATTGCTGCACTTGTCCGAGGTCAGTCCCATTTACTGTGATGTTACCAGGACTCCGAGATATTTAAATTGCAGCACTTGTCCGAGCTCAGTCCCATTTACTGTGATGTTACCAGGACTCCGATATATTTAAATTGCAGCACTTGTCCGAGCTCAGTCCCATTTACTGTGATGTTACCAGGACTCCGATATATTTAAATTGCTGCACTTGTCTTAGCTCAGTCCCATTTACTGTGATGTTACCAGGACTTCGAGATATTTAAATTGCTGCACTTGTCTTAGCTCAGTCCCATTTACTGTGATGTTACCAGGACTTCGAGATATTTAAATTGCTGCACTTGTCCGAGCTCAGTCCCATTTACTGTGATGTTGTTGTAAACGGCTATATATATATATTGTTGATTGCTGATTTGAGGATCATCTTCACTTCTCATGTCCATAATTATTCCGATCTTCTCCTTAATATGTCCTACAGTGTGTTTAGTTAGAGTGAATGATTGATTGATTGATATGACCATCATCATTGCACTTCCGTGAGTAACCATGTGTGCTCCGATCATTTTCTTTTACAGAAATTTCTGAGCTGGAGTGCACAAACTTTGTAGCACCGGCGAGGGGCCCTGGTGTAATTTTGAAGATGGTGAAGATATTTTGGAGGCATTTTATTTTGATCTTTTCTAATGAATTTTGCCCGGCAGCGGCTTTCCAGCCTGCTCTTTTCGATTTTGAACTGCCCATGGCTCTTTTACGTGTTCAAATTGAACAAGGGACTTACGTTTTATCTTCCGTCTCCGATAGGATTAGGAACTCGATTTCATCTACACTGAGAACAGGAATCTCTGGAAAAATAGCTAACAAATTTTGTTATGTTGATCTGTCTACTGGACGTCTCGAATGGTTTTCCCGTCTTTTATCACATATCGGAATGCCTAGTTTACGCAGACGAGAGATATAATATTCCTTAGCTTTCTCGTTGAAATTCTCAGTTCGCATGGATAAGAAGTATTAAAATCCAATGTAAGGTAGGGTTTACTAAACAAAGAACAGGTGAGAACAAGTGTAAGGTAGGGTTTACTAAACAAAGAACAGGTGAGAACAAGTGTAAGGTAGGGTTTACTAAACAAAGAACAGGTGAGAACAAGTGTAAGGTAGGGTTTACTAAACAAAGAACAGGTGAGAACAAGTGTAAGGTAGGGTTTACTAAACAAAGAACAGGTGAGAACAAGTGTAAGGTAGGTTTACTAAACAAAGAAAAGGTGAGGACGAGTGTAAGGTAGGTTTATTAAACAAAGAACAGGTGAGAACATGTGTAAGGTAGGTTTACTAAACAAAGAACAGGTGAGAACGAGTTTTCGAACACAAGTCTCTTGTCGAGCAAGTGGTGCAAGACAGGAACTGGATAAAAAGCGAGTGTTAAATATAGACCACAACATAAATACAATAACGCTGTAATTAGTTGCAATATATTTTAAATTTTTGATTAATTGATTGATTGATTAATTGATTGATTGATTAATTTATTTATTGGTTAATTGATTGAGTGGACTATCAGTATTGCACTTTGGTGAATAACCATGTACGCTTTGATCTATTTCTTACAGAGGAAGATCTTAGAAACAGTGCAAGAACTCCTGAACACATATGAGATTCTCCGATGTAATTAGATAATGGTAAAGCTGTGTGTATTTTGTTTATGTTACTCAAGCACCGGCCTTACAGTCTATTCTTTATGATTTTATATTGCCAATGTGTCAGTTACGTATTAAACTTCAGCACTGGCCTTACAGTCTATTCTTTATGATTTTATACTGTCAATGTGTCAGTTACGTATTAAACTTCAGCACTGGCCTTACAATCTATTCTTTATGATTTTATACTGTCAATGTGTCAGTTACGTATTAAACTTCAGCACTGAATCTACGATTTGTCGTCTTTCTCCGATACTACTTAATGTCAACTAGGAACCAGATGGCGTCTCATCATTTGTAATTACTCCGAACATGATTGTATTTCATACTTTGTAATTACTCCGAACATGATTGTATTTCATACTTTGTATCATAACATGATGGTATTTCATACTTTGTATTTATTCCGAACATTGATGTATATACAAGAATATCTAATACGATGGAAAAAGGACTGTAGTATCTAGACATGCAGCATGTTAAGTTCATACAGTCTTATTGCCATCTTTCTAATTATGATTTGATGAATATTTGACAAATTAGCCTAGGCCAGTACTTACAAGACAATAAGATGACCAAACAAATGATATTATTACTGTATATTTGTGAGTTATACAACAAATTACAGTCAATCTGATTACGGCCAAAGTGTTTGCATATATAATCCAACAGAAAACACGTTTGTAAAAATGGGTAGCTTTACAATTTGACACACAGAAAGACTCCACTTTAGAGTACCACATCTGGAGTTATACTGTATCATTAGATCAGATCTACTTAGTCGTAGGGACACCGTCAGAGCTGACTCATGCTGGAACCCATTATGTGTCAAGTGATAGGAGAAAACTCTACGCATTGCTCTAATCCATCTAACAGTACGTCCGATATATAATTTAAAATCAAATTTTAAAAATGAACCAAATCGACAACACTGCACCCCAGGTCATATAAGTGATCAGTCTCATTCAGAGAGCTCGACAAACGCATCAACATGAGAGCACTGTGTAAGTAGTATCGGCAATAATTCAATGACATATGATAGATGCTCAAATTCGTATCACTGTTACAGATCATTGTAAACACTTCAATACATCACCGGCGTCATGTTAATTAAATTTCCAATCATGTAGCAATGATCTGAAAAACAAAATCAAAGTTGCTAACAGGGTATTCTCCGATGCACCTCATGATAAGAAAACTTACATTTTTACTTTTACTTTAATCCACCAATTAATCTTTGACATCGTTAATTGATTGTTATATATCAACCCATAATTTCACAAAAATATAGTACTGATTTCTGTGTCCAAAAAAAGTTCCCAATGCGAAGGATTGACTTGATTGCACAGGGCTTCAGTATATCTCCTCCGTCTATCCGTCTCTCATTCTATCCGCCCTGTCCGCAGAGAGGATTGCCCCCTGCTGAGATCATTTTCCAAAGCACGAACTCCGTAGCTCCGGCAACAATCCTAGGGATCTCATTAAATAACGTTACATGTGTCTCAGTCCGGATTCGAACTCACAATCTTCAATACGACAGGCAAACGACTTAACCACTACGCCATTGAAACCCCCAATATGTGTGTGTATGTCACAAGAAAAAATTATATTCAGAAATGAACATACACATATATTAAATATAGACGAATTACTGACCGAAAGTAAGGAATTGCTGTCATAAGTTAACTATGTCCATATTAACTTCCTGACAAAGCAAGAAAATGATCAGAGACTCTGCAGAATGTATTTCCAGCTGTCTGTAGCACTTGACGATTGACCAGTAGATGAACACAGCTTAGTGATGTCGCATTTCGTCCCATTTCCAAACTACTCCAACCGACTTGCTCGCTACCTCAAACTGCTCGTTCAGCACGCGCCTACACGTGAGTGCTCTTGGCTGGCCACAAACTAGTAGGTCTCTCCTCTAGCTTTCGGCTCTTAGTGCTAGAAACGGTAACAACATATTCTAGCATGAAGATGTCTGAAGCTTTCCCTTCAACCACAGTTAGAAAGTGTTTTTCTCTTCCAGCTTTCTCGACTCACTTACTTCTATGTATCTCTTGATTTATCGCTCTCTCTCTCTCTCTCTCTATTCTCATTTATTTCAATGTATTTCTGATTTCTCTTTTCTCTTCTTTCCCTTTATTTCTATTTATCTCTATTTTTCGCTCTCATATGTGTCATTTATTTCTATATATTTCGCTATTTATCGCTCTCTCTCTCTCTTTATTCTCATGTAGATTTATGTATCTCTCTATTTCTAACTCACTCACTCTCTCTATTCTCATGTAGATTTATGTATCTCTCTATTTCTCACTCTCGCTCTCTTCACATTTGTATATTTCTCGATCTTTCAAACAAAAATGTTTTGCTATGGGTTTCTATCGTTTCAGTCTTCACTGCTATGGGCTTCTATCGTTTCAGTCTTCACTGCTATGAGTTTCTATCGTTTCAGTCTTCACTGCTATGGGTTTCTATCGTTCAGTCTTCACTGCTATGGGTTTCTATGTTTCAGTCTTCACTGCTATGAGTTTCATCGCTTCAGTCTTCACTGCTATGAGTTTCTACTGTTTCAGTCTTCACTGCTATGGTTCATCGTTTCAGTCTCACTGCTATGAGTTTCTATCGTTTCAGTCTTCACTGCTATGGGTTTCTATCGTTTCAGTCTTCACTGCTATGGGCTTCTATCTCTTCAGTCTTCACTGCTATGAGTTTCTATCGTTTCAGTCTTCACTGCTATGAGTTTCTATCGTTTCAGTCTTCACTGCTATGAGTTTCTATCGTTTCAGTCTTCACTGCTATGAGTTTCTATCGTTTCAGTCTTCACTGCTATGGGTTTATCGTTCAGTCTCACTGCTAGAGTTTCTATCGTTTCAGCTTCACTGCTATGAGTTTCTATCGTTCTCAGTCTTCACTGCTATGAGTTTCTATCGTTCAGTCTCACTGCTATGGGTTTCTATCGTTTCAGTCTTCACTGCTATGGGCTTCTATCGTTCTTGTCTTCACTGCTATGGGCTTCTATCGTTCTTGTCTTCAATGCTGTTTTTCATTCTATGAATCTAATTCTCGATTTCCATTCTTATTTTGTTCTATGTATTTTTATTTTCATATTTGTTTCTTTTCATGTATCGTTATGTATTAATCTCTTCTTGTTTCTCTATTATCATTTATTTCTATGCACATGTCTCATTCATACTTTCATGTATCGTTATGCATTAATCTCTTCTTGTTTCTCTATTATCATTTATTTCTATGCACATGTCTCATTCATACTTTCATGTATCGTTATGTATTAATCTCTTCTTGTTTCTCTATTATCATTTATTTCTATGCACATGTCTCATTCATACATTCATGTATCGTTATGTATTAATCTCTTCTTGTTTCTCTCTTATCATTTATTTCTATGCACATGTCTCATTCATACATTCATGTATCGTTATGTATTAATCTCTTCTTGTTTCTCTATTATCATTTATTTCTATGCACATGTCTCATTCATACATTCATGTATCGTTATGCATTAATCTCTTCTTGTTTCTCTATTATCATTTATTTCTATGCACATGTCTCATTCATACTTTCATGTATCGTTATGCATTAATCTCTTCTTGTTTCTCTATTATCATTTATTTCTATGCACATGTCTCATTCATACATTCATGTATCGTTATGCATTAATCTCTTCTTGTTTCTCTATTATCATTTATTTCTATGCACATGTCTCATTCATACTTTCATGTATCGTTATGCATTAATCTCTTCTTGTTTCTCTATTATCATTTATTTCTATGCACATGTCTCATTCATACTTTCATGTATCGTTATGCATTAATCTCTTCTTGTTTCTCTATTATCATTTATTTCTATGCACATGTCTCATTCATACTTATCATTTAAAATTGATTGATGTGCACATCTATTATTTAAAACTCTTTTCACTTATGTGCATCTTTTTCTAAAAATATCTTTTTAATTAATTTCTTTCTTGGTATCTATCTCTTCCTATTTTTCTCTTTTAATTGATTTGTGTGTATCTCTCGGCTAAGTTTTCTCATCTTATTGATTTGTGTGTATCTCTCGGCTAAGTTTTCTCATCTTATTGATTTGTGTGTATCTCTGGCAAGTTTTCTCATCTTATTTATTTGCTTGTAGCTATCTTATCCTAATTTTCTCTTTATCGTCAATTTCTTTCTTTGTATCTATCTCTTACCATTTTTCTCTCGATTTTTTCACTATATCAATTCCTTCTTATTTTTCTCTCGATTTTTTCACTATATCAATTCCTTCTTATTTTTCTCTTTCACTTATTTCGATATAACTAAGTCTTTTTTTATAATTAAAAATTGTATATATCTCTATCTCTTTCTAGTTTTTTCACTTCTCATTTAGTTATATGTATCTATCTCTTACTAGTGTTTTCTTATCATTTAGTTATATGTATCTATTTCTTGCTAGTGTTTTCTTCTCATTTAGTTATATGTATCTATTTCTTGCTAGTGTTTTCTTCTCATTTAGTTATATGTATCTATTTCTTGCTAGTGTTTTCTTCCCATTTAATTATATGTATCTATCTCTTACTAGTGTTTTCTTCTCATTTAGTTATATGTATCTATTTCTTACTAGTGTTTTCTTCTCATTTAGTTATATGTATCTATTTCTTACTAGTGTTTTCTTCTCATTTAGTTATATGTATCTATTTCTTGCTAGTGTTTTCTTCCCATTTAATTATATGTATCTATTTCTTGCTAGTGTTTTCTTCCCATTTAATTATATGTATCTATCTCTTACTAGTGTTTTCTTCTCATTTAGTTATATGTATCTATTTCTTACTAGTGTTTTCTTCTCATTTAGTTATATGTATCTATTTCTTACTAGTGTTTTCTTCTCATTTAGTTATATGTATCTATTTCTTGCTAGTGTTTTCTTCCCATTTAATTATATGTATCTATTTCTTGCTAGTGTTTTCTTCCCATTTAATTATATGTATCTATCTCTTACTAGTGTTTTCTTCTCATTTAGTTATATGTATCTATTTCTTGCTAGTGTTTTCTTCTCATTTAGTTATATGTATCTATTTCTTGCTAGTGTTTTCTTCCCATTTAATTATATGTATCTATCTCTTACTATTGTTTTCTTCTCATTTAGTTATATGTATCTATTTCTTGCCAGTGTTTTCTTCTCATTTAGTTATATGTATCTATCTCTTACTATTGTTTTCTTCTCATTTAGTTATATGTATCTTATTCTTACTAGTGTTTTCTTCCCATTTAATTATATGTATCTATTTCTTGCTAGTGTTTTCTTCTCATTTAGTTATATGTATCTATTTCTTACTAGTGTTTTCTTCCCATTTAATTATATATATCTATCTCGCCCTGCCTTCAATTCTCATGTAGTTCTCTATATCACTTTCATCCTATATTTCTTCTCTCATTTCTTCTTCTTCTTCAGCAATCTCTGGTCATGCGCTTAGTTTGCTGTTGACTACAAACTGGGCGGTCAGCTTCAGGTCTGTCGGGTTTTCCCCCAAAGCTTAGTTTTCAGGTCGACTGGGTGTGACCACATGTTGCTTCTCAGCTCACCCAGGAGAGGACAGTCTTGCAGGACATGCCCTGGTCATTGAATTATTCGTATGTGTCAAAAATGGCTGATACATTCCGTTTCTTCTCTTATTTAATAATAAGTATATGTCTATTTCTCGTTCTCTCTCTATTCTAATCTATGTAAAGCAAATCATTCATCTTGTTTCATTTGTCGCTGTCCCTTCTCATTTATTGCTATGTATTTCTCTATTTCTCATTCTTCCTTCTTATTTAATGCTAGCTATCGTTATGCTCTTTGCTATCCTTCAATATATGTTATTGTATCTCTTCTTTCTCAATTCTCATACATTTTAGGTATACTTCTCTTTGCTCGTTCCTTTTATCCGCACCGATACAATTAGCACATCATAAAATGGTAAGCTTCCCCCACGGCTTCATTGGCATGAGCTGTTAGATAAAAGGTGTTTAGAAAACTTGGGGTATCTCTTTTCAATGTGATAGACAACGGACTCGATTCGAACTTTTATAAATTTTTGATTGAATCATTATCACTTACAGTGTGCTACACAGTCTGACTACATTATTAAAAGTTATATTACTGTACTACAGAAACTGCCTACTTTAGTAACAGTATAAATAATGTAGTACAAACAATATCAACGTTATTGGTAGTTCTATAATTCACTACAACTAGGTCTTACATTTATCTTTATCTTTTCTTCAGACGCTCCATATTTACCACTTGTTAACCACTCTTTGTGATTTGTATGTGATCTGAGCTTAAGAGCCCTTATGTATGTGATCTGAGCACCGACACGTAGGCCAGCACATCCGATTTCTGTGACGCTTTTTATTTACTTGGGTAGCTTCACTAGGCCCCTACCTTACTCGCCTCTTACGACATGCCTTGTAGGTCGAGTGTTAATATTATTTGTCCGCTTGCGGGCCCCGGCAGCACACGGGCTCTTACATTAGTGATAGGACAGATACTATACTTCCAAGACCATCGGTCATAATAAAAGTGATGATGATGCGTACTACATAGACTTACTATATAAGTTATAGGACACACTGTACTCTATTGATACGTAGTGAACGAGTGACCACTCTGTACTAATATTGATACGTGTAGAGAACTGTGACCACTCGTACACATATTGACTACGGTAGTAGTAGCGGTAGTGACCACGTCACATGACTGGTGTAGTGACGGTAGCTGACCACCGTACTCATATGTGGAGTGAGACTATGACACTCTGTACAATTTGCAGTAGTAGTAGAATGAGTGACCACTCTTCTAATATTGCAGTGGTAGACTGAGTGGCCACATACATATTGACTACGGTAGTAGTAGAACTGGTAGCTGGACCACCACTACATTGTACGTGTAGACATCTGACACATATTGGCTACGGTAGTAGTAGAACTGGTAGCTGGACCACTACTGTACTACACATATTGACTACGGTAGTAGTAGAACTGGTAGCTGGACCACTACTGTACTACACATATTGACTACGGTAGTAGTAGAACTGGTAGTGGACACTACTGTACTACACATATTGGCTACGGTAGTAGTAGAACTGGTAGATGGACCACTACTGTACTACACATATTGACTACGGTAGTAGTAGAACTGGTAGATGGACAACTACTGTACTACACATATTGCACGGTAGTAGTAGAACTGGTAGATGGACCACTACTGTACTACACATATTGACTACGGTAGTAGTAGACACTGGAGATGGATTCATACTAGATAAATATCACGTATAGAGAACAGATATTATATATAGATAAAATCAAGTATAGAAACACGATATTATATATAGATAAAATCAAGTATAGAAACAATATATTATATATAGATAAAATAAAGTATAGAAACAAGATATTATATATAGATAAAATAAAGTATAGAAACAAGATATTATATATAGATAAATAAAGTATAGAAACAAGATATTATATAGATAAATAGATAGAAACAAGATATTATATATAGATAAAATCAAAGTATAGAAAGCACGACATTATATATAGATAAAATCAAGTATAGAAACAAGATTTTGTTAAGATAACACGAACGAAAATTAATTAGGTATGAAGTAAATTATGTAAATGTAATTACTATCACGCGACATGTACAGTATCACAGTGTACAAGGTAAGATATATGATACAAGCTGATATGTGATATACCAGACTAGAATAACATTGATACCAAAAATGTAGAAGAGGTTCTCTTTGATAAATGATCTAATAACCAAGTATTATAGTTCGTTCCAAAATTAGTGATCATCTTTACCGACCGATATAAAATCATCCACTTCGCAGAAATTATTGGTTTTTACATTTTTATGTAGGTAGCAGTGGCGACCTTCCTAAAGTATTTTTGCCCACCCAAACCTTTAGTGCTGTAAGATTTTCATGATATATAATTACTAAAATTACAGCGATGTTGATTTGGTATACTTTTAGAAGTTTAGCAGTACGATTGACAAGTTTATCTATAATTAAGCATTTCCGTGTTCCACATGCAATTCAGTGCAAGTCAAAATAGGAAATCCCGTGGAATTAATCAGTTCACAATGTATCCTACCGACTGTCATTGGCGTATGCCCACACAATTTATTTTCATGGATAAAAGTGGAAGGTATCATTTGTTCACTATGTCACCTTTCTTTTTTATAATATGTAATAGGGATACGCCTTTGCAAACATTAGCCACTATTTTGTGTTTTACTGTAAATTCTAAACTTTGATTATCATTTTGTTGTGCTTATGCAAAATTATATAACAAAAACGTTTTTTGCATCAACTAAGCTTTCACAAAATAAAAGTATCAATGTTTCACTTTGATAAAATGAACACGAAACATATATGTGTATTTTCTGCGTAGTTTTCTTTTTTTTCGATCCAGAATCACTTGAGTTTTCAGCTCTTCGGCTCGGTGCCATGGACATCGTAACCCTTCGGTTCGGTGCCACGAACACTGTACACCGTACAACTAGAGAACCTGTGACTTATCTGCCAGCCCGCGGAATTGAGCCGCACTCACAGGAGGCTACACATCCGTCGTCCAACGCGCTTCGAACACGCTGGGCAGGCGGGCTTTCTGCTTAATAAATCCATACGCAAATGAGGAGAGACATCTTAAAAAAAGCTTAAAGGAGTTATCATCTCAGACAATGACAGATGACGCTGGGAAATAATGTGTCATATACACAGACATACACACACACACCTCGCTACAAGCTCTCACACAAAGCATGTACGCACACACACCCACCTGGCCAACACTCACACTCGAAAGCCTGTGAACCAACAACAGCACACACGCATCCAAACTTACTAACAGCTTTACAAAAATGTAAAATGTAAACGACATCACACCCACCTGCCACACTACACTCGAAAGCCTGTACGAACATACACATACACACGCACCTCGCTACAAGCTCTCACACGAAGCATGTACGCACACACACCCACCTGGCCACACACTCACACTCGAAAGCCTGTACGAACACACACACACACAGACACACACACGCCGATACCAAACAATATACCGTAACTAGTTAAACAGAAAAATGTATTTAAAATTGTCAAACTTGTAATTATCATGACGACTGGGTGCCCAGACCCTACAAGTTACATGACAATTCTCTGCGCAGCACTATATCAGACAAGTGTATCCTCTACTAGGAGAACGATGAGTGGACAGCAACAGTGTAAGAGAGACAGCCACACACACACTTCATGAATTCATATCACAACATATTACAACATTACTTGTTAGGACCAGTTCCAGATTGTAATGTAACACAAATATAACCAAACATGTCTCGAGTCTTGAGCTGAGAGACAACCGCTATGAACAGATGAACGTTACTGTCGGAAACCAGACAATTGCACGCACGACAATTGCACACGTGACAATTGCGGACATAGAAAACTGAACACAGAAAACAATAGTAGAAGTGTCATTTATTTTCAGATTAAAACACCATCATACTTTTCTGTATTAAGTTCTATATGTGTGCAACTAAACGTGTGCAATTGTCCTTATGTGCGATTGTCATGTGTGTAATTGTCATGTGTGCAAATGTCATTGTGCAATTGCCATGTTTCTTACTATCATATCAAACAAACAAGAAATCATTAATAAGAATTATATATATAAATATATGGCCTTTTTCGTCTTTACAGGTGATCAATTGGCAAACGTTTCACTGTGATAACTTCTGAGTTTCGCTTTTCTCTCTTGTTGTTCAACTCATACATAAGTTTCTTTTCAAAAGACTACGCCCTTGCACAATATATCTTTCCACACTACTCTGTCATCAGCTAGTTTTTTCCATGTGCTGGGACCGATAGAAAAGTTTTTCATTGAGGCCTTGCAGACAACTTTATATTCGAGCAGTGGTCTGCACTGGTGCCTCTTCCCCTCCGAAAGTTCACAGAACAACATTTGTTTTGCTTTCGACAATATTCCATTCTTCTCACGTGCCTTTAACATCTTAGTCATCCACTGTTGGACATGTCCAAGATGGAAGGCAGGTGTGCACGTTGCAATACTTTAGAGGTGGTTATCTTGTCGTATTACCTGATGTTCATAATCTAGCGGAGATATCGAAGGTGAAAGATTCTCTTATGCCTTGAGAAGGTTGTCCATGTTTTTGAGCTATATACACATATTTTTGATCTTATTTATGAGGTACTTGCTTTGTCTCTCACTTCAGTACTTGCTTTGTCTCTCACTTCAATACTTGCTTTGTCTCTCACTTCAATACTTGCTTTGTCTCTCACTTCAATACTTGCTTTGTCTCTCACTTCAATACTTGCTTTGTCTCTCACTTCAATACTTGCTTTGTCTCTCACTTCAATACTTGCTTTGTCTCTCACTTCAATACTTGCTTTGTCTCTCACTTCAATACTTGCTTGTCTCTATCATTTCGATGATGTGCTATATATATCTTCACTTTTTCATAACACTTGTTACTTGTCTCCACGACGTTCAATTTTCCTTCTCTCATTCAATCTTCTTATGTCTCTTCATTTCAATAACTTCTTTTCTCTTACTTTCAATTCTTACTATGTCTCTCACTTCAATACTTGCATTGTAATTCTGTTATCATTTCTTGGATGAGTGTGTCTAATATATATCTTCACATTTTCTTGTCTATAACACTTGTTACTAGTAGTCATCCACGACCAGCTATCCCTCTAATTTAATCACTTCACAATCCATTTCATTTTATTTTCATTAATGTTCGTAGACATTCATTTTCAAACGCATCAACTTATTTTATATCTCTTTAGTCATTTTCTAATTCTCTCTGGCATATGTTACAGTTACTACAACATTGGAATTGAAAGTTCGTCATTTAGTTTTCAAACTGTATAACTTGCAGTTCTATATATTATCTAGGTTTATAAAAGTTGATTTGGGTTTAGCAATTGGTGTCTTTAATTCTCTTTTAGTATCTACAGTACAGTCACAATTGTTACCCAAATCAAAGGTGAAATGATCTGTTATTTGTCTCATACTGTGTCACATATTCTAGTATTGTATTTAATCAAGCACAAATAAGTTCACGTGATTTACGAAGGAAGCATATTTTTCTAGCGAGTCTGGTGTCCCTACGTCAACGTTCCGAACACCGTGAGTCGCATGAAACATGCATAACGACACGTGTGAAACGCACTTCAGGTCAACTTGATCTTCAAGTGCAGCATCACCTGAGATATATAGTCAACACGATACGTAATCGTGAACGAACCAAATTAAAATCTGAACAATAATTATGATCTAGACCAGCGATTCCCAAACTGTGGTCCGCGAACCTTAAGGTGTCGGCGAGATACTCATAGAGGGGAACTCAAACGCTTGAAGAAATATTATGATCTTTGACATTTCAAACAGAGAAATAAATTTCAAAAACATGTATAAAAATAGTGGTAAACTAGTTCCTCTGTGAAATCAAAGGACCCGGACGAGAAAGGAGTCTAAATGTCTGACAAGACAAAATAAAAGATCTTTAAAGTTTGCCGCAGTCTGAGAAATTGGAGATAGCTTGACTGTTGGTGTGGTAGTAACTCCATCGCTAGAAGAATGAAATTTAAGGAAGTATTTGACTGAAACGATTTTTGGAAGGATATGATATATAACGTTGGCGTACCTTGGATTTTGCTACAATACATTTTGACTGAACCAGCATGGATCGATAGCTGAATATGAAATGCAAATGTAGTGATGGTGTTTTTTTCCCGATCCAGAAGCATTTGAGCTTTCAGCTCCTCGGTTCGGTGCCATGGACATCGTAATCCTTCGGTTTGGTGCCACGAACACCGTAAATCTGGAGAACCTGTAGCTTTTCTGCCAGCACGCGAAATTGAGCTCGCACTCACAGGTAGCTTGTCACCCGTCGTCCAACGCGCTACGAACACGCTGGACAGGCGGGCTGTTGATGATGCTAATGATGGCGTCTCATGTTTAAAGACAAAAGGAAATCTCTTCCTGTTTATTAAAATGTTCAGTTGCAGACATTGTGTACTATTCCCAAAACACATATAATTCATTCCTGTCCGTTTTCATGTATAGAAACTTTTCGGGGTCCCAGGCAGCAAAATATATTTCAAATAGGGTTCACGGTAATACATAGTTTAAGAACCGCTGACCTAGACTATTTTCAGATTTTCTAGACCAGAGATGTTCAACGTTTTATTATACGGGGCGCATCTGAGTGATGGAGAAATGTTACAGAAATGTTACAGAAATGTTACAGATATGTTACAGAAATGTTACAGATATGTTACAGAAATGTTACAGAAATGTTACAGATATGTTACAGAAATGTTACAGATATGTTACAGAAATGTTCAGATATGTTACAGATATTTCAGAAATGTTACGAAGTTACATAAATGTTACAGATATGTACAAAATGTTACAGAAAAGTTAGAAATGTTACGAAATGTTTGACCGTGTGGTCCCATTGCCCGAAGTGAGTAAAGAATAGTGCCACTGCGACCTACACGGCATGTCGTAAGAGGCGATTAATGTAGGACCTAGGGAAACTATCATAGTAAATAAAATGCATCCCAGAAATCTGATGTTCTGGCCTACTTGTAGGCGCATAACTGGCACAACGTACAATCACTCTTAGGCTCAGATTACATACAAATCACACAGAGTGGTTAACAAGTGTTCGATATGTAACGTTCAAAGAAGATAAAGACAGAAATGTTAATGATAAGTTAGAACTGCATATTCAATGCGAACACAACGGGATATTAAATATACAAAAGATAGAAAGAGAGACAGAGAGAGAGAGAGACAGAGAGACAGAGAGAGAGAGATAGAGGGAGTGTGTGTTTGTGTGTTAGCAAGTTAATATAACTAACAACAGTGCGCGCTGAGTAGATGGTGACACACTATCTAGGTGGTGACACACTTTCAGCAGATGGCTACAACATTACATGCCGGATAGTTCTCTAGTTCGCTGGTTATACATGTGTTTTAACGTTCCCATCCCACCCCGATACTGAAATAGCTCATAGAATATTCCGGAATATGGAAGCATTGACAAATGAACATACACTAACATTATATATATATTTAAACTCATAAATAAACTAATAACATTATAACTCATAAATATATTTACATAATGTTCACAATCACATTGACTTGTTAGAAGACTGACTGACTTGTTAGAAGACTGATTGACTTGTTAGAAGACTGACTAATATTAATACGATGAAACAGATCTCTACACAGAACTATTTTTTCACGTTTCTTTTCTAATTTTCAGTGGACGTCCAGGCCTTCTCTTCCCATCCGTAATCTATCGAAGAGCTGACCTAGCCAATGTCCGTGTTGATATAAGACACAATTGACCAGTCCATCTACCTCTTCGTCTTTTAGTGATGATCTCCATAATTCACAGTTTGTTCGTTTCGAAAGCTCTTCATTTGCTATTGTATTTGACCAGAAAATGTATAGGCTTCTTCTGAACCATTAATTTTGGAATGTCTCCACAATGGAAGTGCTACATGATGACTCAAATGACAATGTAATTTGTACTAACAATTTAGGAATTTGTTCAATGACATGTAAAAAATAAATAACACCTGCTATTATTTTATATTGTTATATGTTCATAAATACAATTTTACATATATTTAACATATGTTACTAAAACTAATGACAATGATATGTGTATTTAAAAATAAATAAATTTAACGACATTTTGACCGACTTCCACACTAGTGTCACATTTACATAAAGCTTTTATTGTTAGTTTTTATTTCAACCCAAAAAATGATATCTATTTCAATACATGAATGATATGCCATCTATGCCTACTACTTATTGTTTTGTTTATAATATTTCAATTTCTTTTCTTTTTAACATGCGTCATTGAGCGATTTGTTCAGTCTTTAACGTATAAGAGAGATTATTGATAGAAGAGTACTTGCATTTGTACATATTGTCTTAGGGAGGTTGGAAGTGGGGCTATTTACCTCATATCCGTAAAAAAACACTAGATGGCTACAGAACGGAAAGTGAACCGAGTAAACGCTGGATGAAACCGGACACATCGCCGAAGTATAAGCACCAGAGCTCCAAATGGTGCTGAAGATGTGACGTAAAACACACCAATGCTAAGGCTGCATGAATCAGATTTCCACATGAATAGAATATATGGGGAGGTCTGGTACATCGGTCTGTGCGGTGATCGCGAGAAAGAGAAATCACTTGACTGTAATAGTTAACTAAAATCTAAAATCCTTAGTGATTCTCAAACATACAAAAATGTGACAATAGAAAGAACTAAAACAACAGCAGTAGTGAAGTCAATTTGAGCACCAACTCAACTAAATAATTATGTATGATTTGCAGATGTTTATTTGTGGTACATGTATCTTTATTAGTCACAACGTCAACATATTTTGTGGTATTGTTACCGATGCTATTTCTTTTATATTAGTCAACAACTGTGACATATTTTTGTGTATTGTTAGATCTATTTCTTTTATATTAACCTGCGAAACATATTTTTGTCCTTTGTTCAATATTTTACTGCTAAGAATATTATGACTGTAAAACTGCTTAAATTGGATTCGTTATACAGTGTAATAACTTCTGAAATAAGCAAGTATTACATTACTGACATAGAAGAAAACAACACTGATAAGCGTAAATGTTTTGTGTTTTGTGTTGACAATGTAAACACTAATTTTGGTGTAGTACGTCAAGCTGTATTTATGAATATTAGTAATATCAGTGTGCATATTTGTAACATCTTTCGCATTCTTGTAGTTAAGACTCTTAACCCGTTCGCCCTTTCAATCCGATGTACTGGCTGGCATTTTCTTGTAAGATGACGGAAAGCCAGTATATTGACTATGTCACTATACATTGCATTATAAATGCGTCTGAGGGTAAATTAACTTACGGAGTACAGGGTTAAACATAACAAGAATCATAGATCTTAGTATTGTTATAGTGGGAATTATTTTATATAAAGTAATAGCTGTCCCAGACAATTGGGACGGGTGGCAAGAAATGTTCGAAAAAGTATTGTGGTAAGAAATGTGCCGGTTTCTCGGTTGCAGCATCTGGCAACCCTACGTAAGTATGTGAAATTTAATAGATCTCACAATACTATATTTGAACATTATCAGTTAAGATGGTCATTCTTGATCATATTTCTCAGATTGAATTCATCAAATCAAGTCATTATGTATTAGATAGATGGACTGAAGTATATCAGTATCTAGAAGTAATAATAATATCTTCACATTATTAGACCAGCGTTATAAATAGTTAACTATTACCGTCGTTCCATATTGATTATGCACAAAGTAGTAGACCAGCGTTTCCTAACAGGAGGTCCCATTACCCGGGGTCCACGAGCTACTCACAGAGGGTAATCAAACGCTTAAAGAAATATTATGCTCTTTGACATTTCAAACAGAAAAAAATACATTTAAAAACATAAATAAAAACAGTCTAAACTAGTTCCCTACGAGATGAAAAACCCGGACTAGACCGGAGTCTAAATGTCTGATAAGACAAAATGAAAGATCATTTGAAATTTTCAGCAGTCTGAGAATTTGGAGCCAGCTTTATTGTTGGTATGGTGTAATAAAAACTCCATCACTAGAAGGTTTTTATATATAGAAATTTTTGGGCAGCAAAACATATTTAAAAGGGGTCAGCGTTAATGTAAAGTTTGGGAACCGCTGTAGTAGACAATAATAAAACATCTCTAGAATATCATATCACTATTTATGCTCATTCTTCTCCTTCTTCTTTGCGTTCGTTCTTTACAACCAATTTTAATCTCTCTTTCCGATATGTTTGATCTTTGCCAAGAACGTGTATACGTTGCATTAGTTTGCTCATTTATTCTGTTGTTGATACTTCTTTGCCATCAGTAAAAACAATAAATACTTTTTTCCATATTATATTCTATTCTTTTCTGTTGACATATTTATTATTGATGTGTGATCTCATTTTATTACTGTTCATATAAATTAATAATAGTTCAACTGTAGAATGTCACTCACTACAAACTAGTGGCTGAGTGTAGACGTGTTATCTTTGTTCTTCTGTTCCCTACCTGGACAACTACATCGTTTGATGTCACTACAAACTAGTGGCTAAGTGTAGAAGTGTTATCTTTGTTATTCTGTTCCCTACCAGGATGATTACATCGTTTGATATCACTACAAACTAGTGGCTGAGTGTAGAAGTGTTATCTTTGTTCTTCTGTTCCCTACCAGGACGACTATATCGTTTGATGTCACTACAAACTAGTGGCTGACTGTAGAAGTGTTATCTTCATTCTTCTGTTCCCTACCAGGACAACTACATCGTTTGATATCACTACAAACTAGTGGATGGGTGTAGAAGTGTTATATTTGTTCTTCTGTTCCCTACCTGGACAACTATATCGTTTGATATCACTACAAACTAGTGGCTGAGTGTAGAAGTGTTATCTTTGTTCTTCTGTTTCCTACAGGATGACTATATCGTTTGATGTTACAAAAACCAGTAAAAAATCAGACTAATAGATTTAAATATTTTCAAGTTAGATGTGTTTTTTTATAAAAATTATAACTTGTTTGCTTCTTGTGTTTGTTGTTGAAATCTTTTCATGTCTTTTCTTCTTAGAGTCTTGTTTAGCTATTGATTATATTTTTATATTTTTAACTTCAACATCTTCTTTGATATTTCTATTTATCTTTCTCTCTTGATATAATTAAGACATTGATTGATATTGAGTGCTTTTATAAATCAATAATTTAATTATAAAATATTTTATTCTAATCTCCTCACACATCCTCTCCCATATCATATAACAGTGCAGATGCAAAATTATGTGATGTTTTGAAGGTTTTTATGTTGGGAAGGTAAAGTAATTACCTTTAACTCGAAAATTGCTTGATTCGTTTCCAGAGTTCGCACTCAGGCTATTTTTAAGCGCTACCTGACCATAAATATAGAAGAGTGTTATTTCGGAGGATGATAAAACGTAAATAGCATGTTCCAGATGAGAACGTTCAAGATTTATTAGCAGTTTTACAATTTTAAATCTAGAAAATAGGTTGCTAACCCGCTACCTGGCAAAATGATTAACAACAGACACTAGAATTATACATTTTTAATCATTCTAAAATTAAATCTGTAACTATCACAGAGACTAGCCTCCCATGAGGCCATTACCTTGTAGTGGTGGGGAGGCTTGCATGCTCCAATGATACAGTGAGCTAGGACGGCGGGAACTTATGTTCCCGGAAGGGTTACCCAAGCCGGAAAGGTCACTGAAGAGGGACAGACGAAGCATGGTCTCCTGGTCCTCCAGGTTGGGGGTTGGGCTTGGACTAACGATCCCATCCTTTAAAAAAATTAAAGTTACAGAACAACAACAAACATACAACCTATCTACAGGCATGAAGGGCTACCAGAGTCATTGACTCACATGACTGGAAGTGGTGAAAGCCGAAAGGAAGCTACTTTCATGAGGACGGAAGTCCTGAATGCCAAAACCAAGACCAGAATTGGATGCTGGAATGTAAGAACAATGTACGAAACCGGAAAACTGTCACAAATAACAGCAGAAATGAGAAGATATAATCTACATATCCTAAGGGTTAGCGAGAGCAGATGGACAGGAAATGGAAGAAGTACCACTGCAACAGGTGAAACAGTCCTTTTTCTGGACGAGACGATGACCTCACCATGAAGGGTAGCAGTAATCCTAAGAAAAGGCGTGGAAAAGTGTCTGTTAGAATGGAAACCTATCAGTAGCCGCTTGATTAAGATCAGACTAAAGGGAAGCATACAAACATCACAATCCTACAATGCTATGCGCCAACTAATGATAGCGAAGATACAAAGAAAGACTCTTACTAGAAAACCTACAAGCAGATTAGACAAGTCACCATCCCATGATGTTATCATTGTTATGGGAGATCTAAATGCGAAGGTCGGACAAGACAACATAGTTATAGAACTATGGGAAAATATGGATGTGGTATGATGAACGAAAATGGGAACGTTTAGTAAACTTCTGCAGCATGAACAATCTCGTTATAGGAGGAACCCTATTTCAACATTTAGATATCCACAAATTAACATGGTATTCCCTAATGGCAGAGATAAAAACCAAATAGACCATATAATGATCAATGGACCCTGGAGACGCTCGCTGCTAGATGTAGTCAAGAGAGGTGCAGATGTTGGTAGCGACCACCACCTAGTCACAGCTTATGTCAAACTTAAACTAAGAAAAACAGGACAACAGAAAAACTTCCAAAAGAGGTTCGATGTGGATAGACTAAAAGACACGGAAGTAAAGGATAAGTTTATAATGCAGATAAAGAACAGATTCCAAGCCCTAGAAAGTAATGAAACTACGGATGAAACTGACAACATAGATAGAACATGGGACAACATAGCATCTATATATAGCCAGAGCAGTGAAACATGTCTAGGTAGCCACAAAGAAAAGAAAAGAATGGATAACACCAACAACATGGAAAATAATAGACAGCCGAAGAATATTAAAAAAGAAATTGTTGAAGCAAAGTCCGAAAGACTGAAAGCAAGATACCAAGAACAGTACAAAGCGCAAGTAAAGAAATCAAACGGGCTGTGAGAGCTGACAAAAGAATGTATGTTGAAGACCTGGCAGTGCAGGCAGAAGAAGCAGCAAAAAAGTGTGATCAGGAACAGTGTACAAATTACAAAGCTAATAAGCTGGAAACATTACAGGAGATCAAATACTCTCATAAAGGATAAGAATGGAATACTATTGACAACGGAAAAGGAACAAGAAATACGATGGACAGAGCATTTTAAAGAATTGCTAAATAGACCACCGCCAACGGTAGTAGCAGACATACCAGAGCCAACAGAGGAATTAGAAATTGGCATTGAAACACCCAGCTGGGATGAGATCATTACAGCAATTAGATCTCTTAAGAATAACAAGGCACCAGGGAATGATAACTTAAATGCAGAACTATTCAAAATAGACCCAGAACTTGCAGCTAATATATTGCAACCCTTGTTTACTACTATATGGAATACCCAAATAATACCTGATGCATGGAACAGATGAGTCATCATCAAGATCCCCAAGAAGGGCTCCCTTGCCGATTGTAATAATTGGCGTGGAATAACACTGCTTTCTGTCCAAGTAAAATCTTAAGCAAAATCATCGTACAACGTATTACTGATGCTGTGGATAAGAAACTGAGAAAGGAACAAGCAGGATTTCGCAGAGGACGGAGCTGTATAGGCCAAATATTTGCTCTTAGAAATATCATAGAGCAATGACAGAATGGCAAAGCAAACTCTATATCAACTTTGTAGATTTTGAAAAAGCTTTTGATAGCATACACCGTGAAAGTCTATGGCGTATCTTAAGATGGTATGGAATCCCACTGTGTTTTATAAATATTATAAAAAGCTGCTCAGCAAGTTTGCATGCAGTGTTGAAACTTCAGAACTAAAGTTTGAAGTAAAAACAGGCGTGCGACAAGGATGTGTTATGTCAGCCCTATTATTCAACACTGTCATAGATTGGGTGATGCGTAAAACAACGGAAGATAAGGCAAGAGGTATTAGATGGACGCTCACATCCACTCTGGAAGACCTAGATTTTGCAGATGACATCGCACTCCTATCTCATACACATAGAGATATCCAGGAAAAGACCTGCCGCCTTAACCAATATAGTGAGATGGTTGGGCTGAAAATAAATCGAAGAAAACTGAAGTAATGACTCTGAACATAGCAACCCCAGCACCAGTCAAACTAGAAGGTAAAACCCTCCGAGATACAACCGCTTTCACATACCTTGGAAGTGTTATTAGCAATGAAGGAGGCGCTGGATCTGACATTAAAAACAGACTGAGTAAGGCACGAAGTGCATTCATGAACCTTCAGACCGCCTGGAAATCTGCCCAATACAGCATCAGAACCAAGACTAGTATCTATAACAGCTGTGTGCTGTCAACATTGCTGTACGGATCGGAATGCTGGAGAATGACAGAACAGGATATGTCAAGACTCTCCGCCTTTCATACAATTTGTCTGCGAAAAATCTTACGCGTGTACTGGCCGACTACTAACTCGAATCAAGAATTGCTTGCACGATGCCAACAAGAGAATATGGGCACTATCATCCGAAGACGACGCTGGAGATGGATTGGACATGTGATGCGCATGGAGACTGGCTCCGACACGAAAACTGCACTGAGATGGACTCCGAGGGTAGGCGAAAGCGCGAAGACCCAAGACGACCTGGAGGAGAACGATAGAGCAAGAGCTGAAGGAAATGAATCATAGCTGGAACACAATACAGAGGAAGGCCATGAACAGGGAAGAATGGTGTACGTTTGTTGCTGCCCTAAACGCCAAGGGCGTAACAGGCTAAAGAGAGAGAGATTGTTAGACCAGCGTTATAAATAGTTAACTATTACCGTCGTTCCATATTGATTATGCACAAAGTAGTAGACCAGCGTTTCTAACAGGGGTCCGCCTACCCGAGAGTCCACGAGCTACTCACAGAGGGTAATCAAACGCTTAAAGAAATATTATGCTCTTTGACATTTCAAACAGAAAAAATACATTTAAAAACATAAATAAAAACAGTCTAAACTAGTTCCACTCGAGATGAAAAACCCGACTAGACCGAGTCTAAATGTCTGATAAGACAAAATGAAAGATCATTTGAAATTTTCAGCAGTCTGAGAATTTGGAGCCAGCTTTATTGTTGGTATGGTGTAATAAAACTCCATCACTAGAAGGTTTTATATATAGAAATTTGTGGCAGCAAAACATATTTAAAAGGGTAGCGTTAATGTAAAGTTTGGGAACCGCTGTAGTAGACAATAATAAAACATCTCTAGAATATCATATCACTATTTATGCTCATTCTTCTCCTTCTTCTTTGCGTTCGTTCTTTACAACCAATTTTAATCTCTCTTTCCGATATGTTTGATCTTTGCCAAGAACGTGTATACGTTGCACATTGGTTTGCTCATTTATTCTGTTGTTGACTATCTTCTTTGCCATCAGTAAAAACAATAAATACTTTTTTCCATATTATATTCTATTCTTTTCTGTTGACATATTTATTATTGATGTGTGATCTCATTTTATTACTGTTCATATTAATTAATAATAGTTCAACTGTAGAATGTCACTCACTACAAACTAGTGCCTGAGTGTAGACGTGTTATCTTTGTTCTTCTGTTCCCTACCAGGACAACTACATCGTTTGATGTCACTACAAACTAGTGGCTAAGTGTAGAAGTGTTATCTTCATTCTTCTGTTCCCTACCAGGACGAATATATCGTTTAATGTCACTACAAACTAGTGGCTGAGTGTAGAAGTGTTATATTTGTTCTTCTGTTCCCTACCAGGACAACTACATCGTTTGATGTCACTACAAACTAGTGGCTGAGTGTAGAAGTGTTATATTTGTTCTTCTGTTCCCTACCAGGATGATTACATCGTTTGATGTCACTACAAACTAGTGGCTGGGTGTAGAAGTGTTATCTTTGTTCTTATGTTCCCTACCAGGACAACTATATCGTTTGATGTCACTACAAACTAGTGGCTGAGTGTAGAAGTGTTATATTTGTTCTTCTGTTCCCTACTAGGACAACTATATCGTTTAATGTCACTACAAACTAATGGCTGAGTGTAGAAGTGTTATCTTTGTTCTTCTGTTTCCTACCAGGATGACTATATCGTTTGATGTTACAAAAAAACCAGTAAAAAAATCAGACTAATAGATTTAAATATTTTCAAGTTAGATGTGTTTTTTTATAAAAATTATAACTTGTTTGCTTCTTGTGTTTGTTGTTGAAATCTTTTCATGTCTTTTCTTCTTAGAGTCTCTTTTAGCTATTGATTATATTTTTATATTTTTAACTTCAACATCTTCTTTGATATTTCTATTTATCTTTCTCTCTTGATATAATTAAGACATTGATTGATATTGAGTTGCTTTTAGAAATCAATAATTTAATTAAAAAATATTTTATTCTAATCTCCTCACACATCCTCTCCCATATCATATAACAGTGCAGATGCAAAATTATGTGATGTTTTTGAAGGGTTTTTTATGTTGGGAAGGTAAAGTAATTACCTTTAACTCGAAAATTGCTTGATTCGTTTCCAGAGTTTGCACTCAGGTTATTTTTAAGCGCTACCTGACCATAAATATAGAAGAGTGTTATTTCGGAGGATGATAAAACGTAAATAGCATGTTCCAGATGAGAACGTTCAAGATTTATTAGCAGTTTTACAATTTTAAATCTAGAAAAATAGGTTGCTAACCCGCTACCCTGGCAAAAATGATTAACAACAGACACTAGAATTATACATTTTTAATCATTCTAAAAATTAAATCTGTAACTATCACAGAGACTACGGATTTCGTATACTTTCGCTGAGATGTTTCTGTGTAAGAAAATGATCGGATAACACATGGTTATTCTATCAAGTGAAATGATGACTGTAATATTAATCAATCAATGACAAATATTATGGCTGTAGTTGTGATGATTGTGGCCGTGTTTGCAAAACCATCAATATATAATAATAACAGATAAGTAATCAATATACTTTTCTAATAGGAGCATCTACTGCTGCTGTAAATAATACCAACTGTTCTTCTCCCACGATTACTATTGATGATTCTTCTTCTACTTCTGCTGCTGTAACTACTGCTCTGCATTACAAGTGATGATTCTTATTCTACTTCTGCTGCTGTAACAACTGATGTTGCTATTACTAGTGATGATTCTTCTATATCTGCTGCTGTAACTACTACTGCTTCTAATACTAGTGATCATTCGTCTTCTACTTCTGCTGCTGTAACTACTGCTGCTGTAACTACTGCTGCTGCCGTTATTACTAGTGATGCTCTTTCTACTACTACTGCTGATGTAACTACTGCTGATGTAACTACTGCTGATGTAACTACTGCTGATGTAACTACTGCTGATGTAACTACGGCTGATGTAACTACTGCTGCTGTAACTTCTGCTGCTATTACTAGTGAAGCTTTTTCTTCTATTAGTGTATGAATTGAATTTTAATCCTTTTTTCGTTTTTGCCTGGCAATCGCTTTGTAATCTTATCTATTCCATTTTTAACTGTCATAGGTTCTTTTACGTTCTCAACTTGAACAAGACACCCAAGTTTTATCGTCCGTCTCCGCTAGAACTAGGAATTTGATGTCAGCTACATTCAGGTCCGAAATCTATGGAAAATTATTCCGATCTCTCCCGTCGGAAACGAGCAGAGTGTCATTGGAGAGAGATGCGAGTTGTTTATCACATAGAAAATACAATTTTTAAAATAAAAATACAATTTCCTGTGGCCTTTTCAGACCTTAGGGTATAAGTCCCTTCACTTCACATTTCTTAGCCCTAGAGTGCAGGAGGTAATATAGCCAATTTCTTTCCTCAAGTGTGGAATGTCGAGATGAACCAACAACCCTCCTGTGTCTGAGTCAATAGGCGAATGATTTGCAGTGCGTTAATCCATCTCACACGTTATCCCATAGACTCCCATATCTGCTATGCATGTTAGTCCGTCCACGTTATCCATAGACTCATATCGTGCAATATATCCACAATATACTATGTCCTAACGTTATCTAACTCAACAAGATATTTATACTATATCAGCTATGTAGTTTGTCAGTCATGTAGACTGTGACGTTGCTTAACCCACCCAGCTATTTACACAGTGTGTCAGTCATGTGACTGTACTGTGACCCAACTCACCCAGCTATTTACACAATGTGTCAGTCATGTGACTGTACTGTAACCCAACTCATCCTGCTAATTACACAATGTGTCAGTCATGTGACTGTACTGTAACCCAACTCATCCTCCTATTTACACAATGTGTCAGTCATGTGACTGTACTGTAACCCAACTCATCCTGCTATTTACACAATGTGTCAGTCATGTGACTGTACTGTAACCCAACTCATCCAGCTATTTACACAATGTGTCAGTCATGTGACTGTACTGTAACCCAACTCATTCTGCTATTTACACAATGTGTCAGTCATGTGACTGTACTGTAACCAACTCATTCTCCTATTTACAATGTGTCATACGTGACTTTGTAACAACTCACACTAATTACATGTTAGTCATGTGACTGTACTGTAACCCAACTCACCCAGCTATTTACACAATGTGTTAGTCATGTGACTGTACTGTAACCCAACTCATTCTGCTATTTACACAATGTGTCAGTCATGTGACTGTACTGTAACCCAACTCATTCTGCTATTTACACAATGTGTCAGTCATGTGACTGTACTGTAACCCAACTCATCCTGCTATTTACACAATGTGTTAGTCATGTGACTGTACTGTAACCCAACTCATTCTGCTATTTACACAATGTGTCAGTCATGTGACTGTACTGTAACCCAACTCATCCTGCTATTTACACAATGTGTTAGTCATGTGACTGTACTGTAACCCAACTCACCCAGCTATTTACACAATGTGTCAGTCATGTGACTGTACTATAACCAACTCATCCTCTATTTACCAATCTGTTAGCATGTGATATACTGTAACCAACTCATCTCTATTTACACAATGTGTTAGTCGTGATGTACTGTAACTACTCATCCTGCTATTACACAATGTGTCAGCATGTGACTGTACTGTATTAACTACTGCCTATTTACAAATGTAGTCGACTGTACTGTATTACTCTTCTGCTATTTACACAATGTGTCAGTCATGTGACTGTACTGTAACCCAACTCATTCTGCTATTTACACAATGTGTCAGTCATGTGACTGTACTGTAACCCAACTCATCCTGCTATTTACACAATGTGTTAGTCATGTGACTGTACTATAACCCAACTCATTCTGCTATTTACACAATGTGTCAGTCATGTGACTGTACTGTAACCCAACTCATCCTGCTATTTACACAATGTGTTAGTCATGTGACTGTACTGTAACCCAACTCACCCAGCTATTTACACAATGTGTTAGTCATGTGACTGTACTATAACCCAACTCATCCTGCTATTTACACAATGTGTTAGTCATGTGACTGTACTGTAACCCAACTCACCCAGCTATTTACACAATGTGTTAGTCATGTGACTGTACTGTAACCCAACTCCTCCTGCTATTTACACAATGTGTTAGTCATGTGACTGTACTGTAACCCAACTCATCCTGCTATTTACACAATGTGTTAGTCATGTGACTGTGCAACCCAACTCATCCTGCTATTTACACAATGTGTCAGTCATGTGACTGCTATTTACACAATTTCGACTTTTTCTTCATATTCTTCTACGAACGCTCTATATCGACCACTTGTTAAACCACTCTGTGTGATTTGTATGTGATCTGAGCCTAAGGGCGATTGAACGTTGTGTCAGTTATGTGCCTACAAATAGGACAGAAAACCGGTTTCTGTGACGCTTTTTCTTTACTCGAGTAGCTTTCCTAGGCTCCTACTTCAGTCGTCTCTATGACATGCCTTGTAGGTTGCAGTGGCACTATTCTTTCCCTTTCGGGCCCCGACATCACACGAACGGAGTCATGTCGACTAAATCATTGTTTAACTCACCCAGCTATTTCATATTTTGTCAGTCATATTGACTGTAACGTAACTTAACTCACCCAGCTATTTCATATTTTGTCAGTCATATTGACTGTAACGTAACTTAGCTCACCCAGCTATTTCATATTTTGTCAGTCATATTGACTGCAACGTAACTTAGCTCAACCAGATATTTACACCGTTAGTTAACAATGTTGACTAACGTGACTAGACTCAACCAGATATTTACACCGTTAGTTAACAATGTCGACTGTAACATGACTTAACTCAACCAGATATTTACACCGTTAGTTAACAATGTCCACTGTAACGTGACTTAACTCAACCAGATATTTACACCGTTAGTTAACAATGTCGACTGTAACGACTTAACTCAACCAGATATTTCACCGTTAGTTAACAATGTCGACTGTAACGTGACTTTAACTAACCAGATTTTCGAATTAAACCTTCGACTGCTAACGATTGACTAACCAATATTTACACAGTTAGTTAAACATGTCGACTTAAACTGTGTCCTGGAAACAATTATCAATGTAAACGCTCTAAGAACTTAGCTAAACAAATGTCTAATCTCGAAATATTGATTGTCATACAGTAACGCTTCATATTGTCTTTGTTTGACACGTTGACCAGACAAATGAAATACTTTATCCATCTCTACATTATGCCATCTATGTTTTTGTTAAATGTCATGTTAAAATTTATATACCATTACAGGCATATACAGACCAGTCACAATCATTTAGTTGTATATGTAATGATGCATTATTACGTTCAAACTGAATCCTTGGCAGTTACACATCGAATAGATTAGGCTGAAAATTTGCTAATTGTGCAAAATTCATTAAAATATTAAAGTAAAATTTCTACAAAAATGTCATTATTATTTGACCATATGGAGTGCTAAGGAGCTCGTGCTTTACAGCTGCGTTTTTAATGTGTAAAAATGAGATCAGGGCACACTTGTTTCAACAAAGTACAATCCTGATAATCTTATCAATCAATCAATCAATCAATCAATCAATCAATGAAATTGTACACAATTTTCGTTTTTATTCATCAGTTATGAACATACTCGTAGACATGGCGCATTAATATGATGCTTCTGACTGAATTTTGCGTGATGTCTCGCTTTTCTTAATACCAGTGTCCCCACCATTTGTGATGTTCCGAACATCAAAGATACCTGTAATTTAGGTCTCCACGTGAAGCATCAGGGCCTCATGTGGTCAAACTACGTACCGTGTGCACACCAATAATATTTTTCCGACAAAGACCTGGAACCTGAATTTCCTTGGAATCTAGCGTAACGTATTATTAACATCGCTATCGACGGCCCATTTACGTAAGACGGGAAAACCAAGTAAGAGCCCCTAGTAGATCCATCAACCAGCACCGAATAGTGGGCGTCTATAGCTTAAGCAGTAGTGAGCTTGATCACAACCCAAATGTACGTGATTCAAACACCACGGCAGGCAGTTTGGAAGCAAATTTGTTCACGTTGAGTTTTATGAACGGTAAAGTACAAACCTCACGGTTCAGAAAACAATGGCAAACTACTGAACGTATAAGTGGTGTCTAGAAGTCTAGAAAATCAACGACTCGTTTACTATGATTGATTGATACGTCCTGTAAAGGATATACCACGGTTTCCAAATTGGACCATGAAAGAACCATAGAAGAAACCCCTAGTGAATACACTAGCACATCACTGTTGTTATTAATCTAAACTTACTGGCATACATGCATGGGATGACATCAGAACAATTATGAGCCTGTTCCATGTACGATGAAGATGATGCTCAAATAAACAACAACAAAACAATGAACAATATATAGATACATGAACAAGAAGCAAAACTAGAAAACACAGTTGGAATAGATAGATAGATAGAAGAAATAAATCAATAACATTCAAGTCAAATGAATTAACAAAGACAGATGTCTAATAAATAGCAGACCAACGATAGAGACAGGGTAGACGGAAGGAACACACGGAGACATGAAATAAAATAGGTATGGACGACTAATTATAAACAGACCGAGAGTAATGGTGTTAAATTGGTAATTATTTATGTAACAACTATCACATGAATGGTGTATAGTTTAACAAAATAACAGAAAATTGTAACAGAAAAAACTATTTGTTATAAAAGCGAAAGAAAAAAAAATGTATATGTTGGACTGTTCTTTAAACATGCCCTTTTGAAGTAAGTCGCTTAAACCGATCGTCACACAAATTCTCAAGCTCTAGAACGTTCTTCTGTCTCCTCCATTGTCATGTTCACGACTTACTCAGTTTCTTAATGCAAGTACAGACTTGGTCCATTTCGAAGGACTGTGTCCTCCAATACTACATATCACCATGAACATTAAAAGAGCATTGTATAACACACCCCTCTCTCTCGACATTATGATATCAGTGAATAAACTGCACGTCGGCATCAACTGATAGAAGAAAACTAGTCACAACAGAGATGAGTGTCTGTCTATTCAGAGTGATGAGAATATCAAGAAACGAACGGTTTTGAAAAGAATATATCAGAAAAAATGTGGCCACTACATCAACACTGAACTTAATCAAGAAACACAAAATGTAATGGCTCGGTTACATAACCAGATAATCATCAGACTGTGCGCAGTAAAAGTATAATATACTCAGTTACAGTGCATACAAGGCAAAAGGTCGACCCCTCAAAATGTAGACCTGAGAAAAACACAGAAACAATAAAAACAAAGTTGACGAAGTGAACACAAGAGCCGTTCTGACGTTGTTAAGTAAAACAGTATTAGAGAATAAAGAAAAATAAACATTTTTAGTTTTTCTGGAGTAAGTCCTGCGTGGGTTTGGACACAGATACCATTTACTGCATTTTTTGGAGTAAGTCCTGCGTGGGTTTGGACACAGATACCATTTACTGCATTTTTTTGGAGTAAATCCTGCGTGGGTTTGGACACAGATACCATTTACTGCATTTTTTTGGAATAAGTCCTGCGTGGGTTTGGACAAAGATACCATTTACTGTCTTTATAGAGTCAGCATTACGATGAGAAGTATATAATGTAGTAGCTTAACCACAGACAGTCCTGTGATCGCTAGACTAGCATAACATGTAATATCTTGCCCACAGACAGTCCTGTGATCGCTAGACTAGCATACCATGTGATATCTTGCCCACAGACAGTCCTACAATTCATTGACTAGCATTTCATGTGATATCTTGACCAGATGCAGTCCTGTGATCGCTGGACTAGCATAACATGTGATATATTGCCCACAGGCAGTCCTTCAATTCATAGACTAGCATTTCATGTGATATCTTGACCAGATACTGTCCTGTGATTGCTAGACTAGCATATAATATGTGATGTTTTGACCACAGAAAGTCTTACAATTCATAGACTAGCATTTCATGTGATATCTTGACTAGAGACAATCGTACCATGATTTGACTTGATATCACACACATCAACAAACGCAAGATATTAACATCTAATAAGAGTGTGAGTCTTAGAACTAAGATAAAGAGTATATGTATGTCTGTCTCTCTGCCGATCTGTCAGGTCAACTTGTCGGTCGGTCGGTCAGTCTGTCTGTCGGTCGGTCTGTATGTTGGTCGGTCGGTCTGTCTGTCTGCCTGCCTGTTTTTTATCTGCATGTATGTCTGTCGGCTTTCCCGTCTGTTTGTATGTGCGTGTCTGTTTCAATGTTTGTCTGTGTATGTGTTTCTTTGTCTGTTCGTTTGTCTCTCTATCCTGATGTCTACCTTTACGTCTGTATTTAGATCCACACATCTGTCTGTTGTGTGCATTTCTGTATCAGTCTGTTGATGCTTGTCTCTCTGACCCCGTATCTAGCGAACGTGTCCTTTAATCGTACCATATACGATGGAATATTATTGATATAGGGGAAGACTGCAGTAAAACTATACGATGGATGAAGTGTTCAGCTAGATCCTAATATGCAATGTTAATAAATTATGTTGATGACTCTCAGCCATCCCATGAGGTTTGTATACATATGTTATTCTCATTATTATTCTCTGAATCTCTTTCTTTTTTCGTTTCTGCTATCATAAAACATTCATATTATTTGTAAGCAATAAAGATATCTATTCTTTCTTCTCTATCTATCACTAACTTTATTCATTTCGATATTTTATTTCATTTTATTTTTGAATAAGTACAGAAGCTTCATAATATTCTAACAGTATCCTGTGATTCTAAATCTTATCATTAGTTTTCCTTGTTCTTCTTCTTTGTTTCATTTCTTGTTTGTTTATCTCTTGTTGGTTTTTTCTTTTTTGTTTATTTCTTGTTTGTTTATTTTTTGTTTGTTTATCTTTTTTTTTGTTGTTTATTTTTTTTTATCTCTTGTTCTGTTTTTCTTGTTTGTTTATCTCTTGTTTTTTTTTCTTCTTTGTTTATTTCCTGTTTGTTTATTTCTTGTGTTTTTTTAAATTGTTTGTTTAGCTATTGTTTGTTTATCTCTATTTTACTTTATCTCTATTTTACTTTATTTCTTGTTTGTTTTTTCCCATTTTGTTTATTTTTTGTTTGTTTATTTCTTATTTGTTTATTTATTTATTTTTTTTTTTTATCTCTTGTCTTTATTTTTTATTTTTATTTCTTGTTTGATTTCTTGTTTGTTTATTTCTTGTTTGTTTATTGAATGTTTGTTGATCTCTTTTGTTTTTCTTGTTCGTTTTATTTTGTTTTGTTTTCTTGTTTGTTTATCTCTAGTTTTTTTTTCTTGTTTGTTTATTTCTTGTTTATTCATTTCACATTTGTTTATTTATTGTTTGTTTATCTCTTGTTTACTTTATTTCTTGTTTGTTTTTTCTTGTTTTTGTTTGTTTATCTCTTGTTTGTTTATCTCTTGTTTTTTAAATCCCTTTTGTTTATTTCGTGTTTGTTTATTTCACATTTGTTAATTTATCGTTTTTTGTCTAGTTTGTTTATTTCTAATTTGTTTATTTCTTGTTTGTTTTCGTGTTTGTTTATCTCTTGTTTGTTTATCTCTTGTTTTTTTTTTTTTTTTTTTCTTGTTTGTTTATCTCTTGTTTTTTTTTTCTTGTTTTCTTTTTTCTAGTTTGTTTTCTGATTTATCTCTTATATGTTTTTTTCTTGTTTGTTTATTTCTTGTCTGTTTATTTTTTTTTTTTCTTGTTTGTTTATTTCTTGTTTGTTTATTTATTGTTTGTTTATCTATTGTTTGTTTAGCCCTTTTTTACTTTATTTCTTGTTTGTTTTTTTATTCTTTGTTTCTTTTTTGTTTGTTTATTTCTTGTTCGTTTATTTCTTGTTTGTTTATTTTTGTTTGTTTATTTCTTGTTTGTTTATTTTTTTTGTATCTCGTGTTTTTTTCTTCTTGTTTGTTTTTTTCTTGTTAGATTTCTTGTTTGTTTATTTCTTGTTTGTTTATTTATTATTTGTTGATCTCTTGTTTTTTTCTTGTTTGTTTATTTTCTGTTTGTTTTCTAGTTTTTTTTATCTCTTGTATTTTTTTTCTTGTTTGTTTATTTCTTGTTTGTTTATTTCACATTTGTTTATTTATTGTTTTTTTCTAGTTTGCTTATTTCTAGTTCGTTTTTAAAAAAATATGTTTATCTCTTGTTTTTTTTTCTTCTTTGTTTATTTCTTGTTTGTTTTCTTGTTTGCTTTTTTCTTGTTTGTTTACTTTTGTTTGTTTTTTCTTTTTTGTTTTCTTGTTTCTTTTTTTCTTGTTTGTTTTTTTCTTGTTTTTTTTCTTGTTTTTTTTTCTTGTTTGTTTATTTCATGTTTGTTCATTTCATGTTTGTTCATCTCTTGTTTTATTTTCGTGTTTTTTTTCTTGTTTTTTTCTTGTTTTTTTTTTCTTATTTGTGTATTTCTTGTTGGTTTATTTCTTTTTAGTTTATCTCTTGTTTGTTTACGTCTTTTTTTTTCTTGTTTGTTTATTTCTTTATTTGTTTATTTCTTGTTTGTTTATTTCTTGTTTGGTTATTTCTTGTTTTATTTCTCGTTTTATTGTTTATTTGTTTATTTTTTGTTTGTTTTATTTATTGTTAATTTATTTATTGTATGTTTTATTTCTTGTTTGTGTTATTTCTAGTTTGTTTATTTCTAGTTTGTTTATTTCTTGTTGTGTTTTTACTTGTATTGTTTATTTCTTGTTTGTTTATTTCTTGTTTGTTTATCATTTACTTGTTTTTTTCTTGTTTATTAATTTCTTGTTTGTTTATTTCTTGTTTGTTTAGTTTTTGTTTGTTTATTTCTTGTTTGTTTATTTTTGCTTGTTTATTTCTTGTTTGTTTATTTTTGCTTGTTTATTTCTTGTTTGTTTATTTTTGTGCTTGTTTTTTTTTTTTATATTTTGCTTGTTTATTTCTTGCCTGTAAGTTAATTTCTTTAAGCAACACATTATCTACACAACATTGACAATGTACCTTTTCTTTTGGTACAATTTGTAACGTCTTGTTGCATATAATGTTCTTGATTTCCTTGATTACTAGTTTCGATTTTTGAAATGAGTAATTATATTACATTATTTCTGAAATGCGTTGCTTATCAAAATTACTGGACAGTATTACTAGAAAGATAATGCTGCAGAGTAATTACAACTAACTTTGAATTTGTATATGTTGCATTATTTGATCTGTAGAAAAGATATTTGAAAAGTTATCTTGCTCTTTAACTTTGCATACACACAACAAATAGAAGTAAGAGAAATGAGATGGACAACTTGCAGTTTGGTATCAGATTTAGACACTGTCTGCAGGACGTTACAGTGAGAAGAAAAAATATGTTGAAAATGGCAATGGTCATCGAGTTGTAGATCGAATCATGATGAATATATTATACAGTTAGCGGTCTTAAAATATATATAACAGAGAGAATATAATATACATGTAGACACACACACAAAACTAATAGGAAAACACAGATTAGATAGACGAATAAGAGTATGCATATTTCAAGTGACAACAACGTATCGGTGCGAAAGATGGGCATTTAACAAGGAAGTTGGAAAGCAAATATATACTTTGAAATAAAATTGTTACAGAAGAATTATCCGTATACTATGGACAGAGAAGAGAACAAAAATATATACATAGAAGGAACTTGAAACACACAAAAAACTACTCGCTGATAATCCAAATAAAATTGAGAAACTTGAACTAATTTAGCAATAGAAAAAGACGTGAAGGTTTGAAGAAGGCTATATGACAAAAATATGAATCCAGAATGTGGTTTATGATTTGACCATGATGGCAACAGAGGCTTATGAAGGGGAGGCATGTGGAAGATCTATTAGGATGTCATAGAGGCTTATGAACGAGAGACATGTGGAAGATCTATTAGGATGTCATAGAGGCTTATGAACGAGAGACATGTGGAAGATCTGTTAGGATGGCAACAGATGCTTATGAAAGAGAGATATTTGGAAGATCTGTTATGATGACAGCAGAGGCTTATGAAAGAGATATATTTGGAAGATCTGTTAGGATGTCAACAGAGGCTTATGAAAGAGAGACATTTGGAAGATCTGTTATGATGGCATAGAGACTTATGAAAGAGAGACATTTGGAAGATCTGTTATGATGGCATAGAGACTTATGAAAGAGAGACATTTGGAAGATCTGTTATGATGGCATAGAGACTTATGAAAGAGAGACATTTGGAAGATCTGTTATGATGGCATAGAGACTTATGAAAGAGAGACATTTGCAAGATATGTTATGATAGCATAGAGACTTATGAAAGAGAGACATATGGAAGATCTGTTATGATGGCATAGAGACTTATGAAAGAGAGACATTTGGAAGATCTGTTATGATGGCATAGAGACTTATGAAAGAGAGACATTTGGAAGATCTGTTATGATGGCATAGAGACTTATGAAAGAGAGACATTTGGAAGATCTGTTATGATGGCATAGAGACTTATGAAAGAGAGACATTTGGAAGATCTGTTATGATGGCATAGAGACTTATGAAAGAGAGACATTTGCAAGATATGTTATGATAGCATAGAGACTTATGAAAGAGAGACATATGGAAGATCTGTTATGATGGCATAGAGACTTATGAAAGAGAGACATTTGGAAGATCTGTTATGATGGCATAGAGACTTATGAAAGAGAGACATTTGGAAGATCTGTTATGATGGCATAGAGACTTATGAAAGAGAGACATTTGGAAGATCTGTTATGATGGCATAGAGACTTATGAAAGAGAGACATTTGGAAGATCTGTTATGATGGCATAGAGACTTATGAAAGAGAGACATATGGAAGATCTGTTATGATGGCATAGAGACTTATGAAAGAGAGACATTTGGAAGATCTGTTATGATGGCATAGAGACTTATGAAAGAGAGACATTTGCAAGATCTGTTATGATGGCATAGAGACTTATGAAAGAGAGACATTTGGAAGATCTGTTATGATGGCATAGAGACTTATGAAAGAGAGACATTTGGAAGATCTGTTATGATGGCATAGAGACTTATGAAAGAGAGACATTTGGAAGATCTGTTATGATGGAATAGAGACTTATGAAAGAGAGACATTTGGAAGATCTGTTATGATGGCATAGAGACTTATGAAAGAGAGACATTTGGAAGATCTGTTATGATGGCATAGAGACTTATGAAAGAGAGACATTTGGAAGATCTGTTATGATGGCATAGAGACTTATGAAAGAGAGACATTTGGAAGATCTGTTATGATGGCATAGAGACTTATGAAAGAGAGACATATGGAAGATCTGTTATGATGGCAACAGAGGCTTATGAAAGAGAGACATTTGGAAGATCTGTTATGATGGCATAGAGACTTATGAAAGAGAGACATATGGAAGATCTGTTTGGATGTCAAAATTCTTCTTAGAATCAGCTATTAGAACCATTTAGCTACTAAAGACGTGTATAGACGTTTTCCCCCATTCACTGCAAAAGACACGTTAACACGTCTGTTAGTATCTCTCCTCTGAGGGCTAAAGACGTGTTAACACGCTATACATTTCTACTGTCACTGCTATAGGCGTACATTCACGTTTGTGAGCTAGAAACAAAGAGTAGCTATGTTTAGCTCCGTCTTCGGAAAGTATGTAGCAGTGAAAGTGTCAGATAAATGTATGAGTGAAACAATAACTTTAAAAAATGGGTCAAGGTGGATAGAACTGACATTAGTCACACCAACAAATAGTATGTTAAGTAGTCATCATTATCCTGTGCCATCATAGCTGTCACATGTGATCATGGATCTTCACAAACGCCTGTCCTTGGAGCTCTGTCCTTGGAGCTGACTATCAGTTCGGATGTTGTTGACAATCTTCCACGCATCTTGAAGTCAGACTGTCTAGAATTGTCTCTCTGTGTATCGTCTTCTATCGATTTTAACAGATACCACAGTGTGCTCAAAACATCTTTCCCACCCCATGCCCGAAACATGGTTACAGTCTCATACTAATATTGATAATAAATTTTCTCTGTGTTCTGACCTCTTTTAACATATCAACATTAGTAGTTTTAACAGTTTGTGAGATTCTAAATCTTCACTTGTAAAACTATATCTCTGTTTTCTGACCTCTTTTAACATATCAACATTAATAGTTTTAACAGTTTGTGGGATTCTAAATCTTCACTTGTAAAACTATATCTCTGTTTTCTGACCTCTTTTAACATATCAACATTAATAGTTTTAACAGTTTGTGGGATTCTAAATCTTCACTTGTAAAACTATATCTCTGTTTTCTGACCTCTTTCAACATATCAACATTAATAGTTTTAACAGTTTGTGAGATTCTAAATCTTCACTTGTAAAACTATATCTCTGTTTTCTGACCTCTTTTAACATATCAACATTAATAGTTTTAACAGTTTGTGAGATTCTAAATCTTCACTTGTAAAACTATATCTCTGTTTTCTGACCTCTTTGTACATATCACTTTAATAGTTTTTAACAGTTTGAGAGATTCTAAATCTTCACTTGTAAACTAAATCTTGTGTTTGACCTCTTTAACATATCAACATTAATAGTTTTAACAGTTTGTGAGATTCTAAATCTTCACTTGTAAAACTAAATCTCTGTGTTCTGACCTCTTTTAACATATCAACATTAATAGTTTTAACAGTTTGTGAGATTCTAAATCTTCACTTGTAAAACTATATCTCTGTTTTCTGACCTCTTTTAACATATCAACATTAATAGTTTTAACAGTTTGTGGGATTCTAAATCTTCACTTGTAAAACTATATCTCTGTTTTCTGACCTCTTTCAACATATCAACATTAATAGTTTTAACAGTTTGTGGGATTCTAAATCTTCACTTGTAAAACTATATCTCTGTTTTCTGACCTCTTTTAACATATCAACATTAATAGTTTTAACAGTTTGTGGGATTCTAAATCTTCACTTGTAAAACTATATCTCTGTTTTCTGACCTCTTTTAACATATCAACATTAGTAGTTCAGTTTGTGAGATTCTTAATTTTCTCTTGTAAAACTATATCTCTGTGGCCTCCAGAGTTTTTGCTGTCCAATGACTGGCATCCATAAGTCAGTATTGACTGTATATAATATTCAAGAAATATCTATCTAATTTCAATAAACAATGCTTTGTTGCATATACTATCTGACATTTACTAGAATATGCTGTTTGTATCTAATCTTTATCTGTCATCTGCATCTAAGATATAATCTTATAAAGGAAGAAATTCTAGATAATTTAATTGATGAACGTGTTTAGTCTCTTTCTCATTTACTTTAGCGACAAATATTAACTTGTTTTAAAACTCGCAAGGAAAAGAGAACAGAAACAGACCATAAAAGAAATAAGAAAGTGAGCAGGAATGAATATTGAAACTATTGAGAAGAAATGTCAATACCTGGACAGGATGTAGCACACCAGACGGACTTGTACACCGGAAGTAGCTTTATTATTACTATCAAGACTGGAAATTGATGCACGGTTATGTTGTTAAGTTTGCCCAACTGCCATACAAGTTTTCTTTCTTTGGTTATGACAGAAGTCAACAATTTAAGTAACATGTCTTCAACACCAGGTTGCGTGTGACTTAACTGTGTTATTTTGTTTGTTATGTATATATCCTGAGTGTTTTCTTTCCTGTTTACAGTCTATGATGTTTATCTAGTGTTGTTGTTCATCTTATATATTTTACTGACTCACATTAACAACCCGTGTTCTATTTCTGGTTTCTATATACATTATATCATAACACAGTTGTCTCAAGACTGCTTGATTATCATGTAGACAACATACATACATACATACATACATACACACATTCATACATATATACATATATATATAGTGAGATACCTGAGTTTGTAGTCCATGTAGGTACATTTAATGCAAATTTATCGTACCACTCATACGACTCATATTGAGAATACATGTCTCCGAAAATTATTAAAAGTCAAATGGAGTGAGTTCGTTTCGAACAACGCAGTGAGAGATATAATATTTGATACTGGTTGCTGCTGTATTCTAAGGAAACGAAGGTGGAAATATTTAGGTCATGTTCTTAGACGAAAAGTGACTAAATCAACAAGTCCGTATGTGGTCGCCAGTTGGGAAAATAAAACGTGGAAGAACTAAGACCACCCTTCGAAGAACAATCCTACAAGAAAGTAAACTATTGGGATGTAAAACCATTCAAGATCTCCAACTGCTAGCAACGAACTGCATTACATGGAGATCTAAAACCGCTGCCCTATGTGCCGCCTTTGGCACGAAAGGGACAAACTAACTAACTAACTAACATACGACCAATAGTACGTAGACATGTGTTGATTAGCGTAAGGGATTAAGGCGGAGACCACCCAGAAATAGGGTTGTATTTTTTAAAAATTCACAGAAAAAAAAAACTATCAAACATATTGTCCTACAATTTGGCCACCTGTTGCAAACAGCATCGTTTTCGATGATAAACAGCGATTAGTGTATGCACTGTAGGTAGTTATTTAAAAAGAATTAATTTTCTTAAAAATATATTGTAAAAACCCCACTTCATCGTGCAGTGGATTTCAAAAACATATAAAGTGCAAAGAATGCTAAACTTGCATATGATGTACATATCACCCATAGCTATAGCGTGAACCTCCCAAAAATGTCTAACTCAATTGGTTTTGTAGATATGGATTTTGCAATGTAACCCTTCCAAATTAAAAAAAAAGTTCAAATTAGAAAAGCAATATCTCTGCTTATATACAGTTTAGACAAAAGTGGAGGTTCACGCTATAGCTATGGGTGATATGTACATCATATGCAAGTTTGGCGTTCTTAGCACTTCATATGTTTTTGAAATCCACTGCACGATGAAGTGGGGGGTTTTTTACAATATATTTTTAAGAAAATTAATTCTTTTTTTAAATAACTACCTACAGTGCATACACTAATCGCTGTTTATCATCGAAAACGATGCCGTTTGCAACAGGTGGCAATTGTAGGACAATATGTTTGTAAGTTTTTTCTGTGAATTTTAAAAATACAACCCTATTTCTGGGTGGTCTCCTACTAAACATCATCTAATTTAACATTGTATGATGTATGCGATGGACTATGTGAAATAAATTATGTTAATATGAGGGATTAGATGATACAATTCCTTATCGGAAAAACGATAACTCTTGTTTATATATCTGCGGTTTTGTGGTCAGAAGACTACAGTTTGCAGCAGATGTAGGCACGGGGCAGGTTAACAACAGATGTAAGCACGAAGACAGGTTAGCATATTATAAAACCCCATAAAACTGTCACATTTCGCAAATGTATATATCCATCGGTTTATGATTGTTCTATTTGAAACAAATAACAACAGCTGACTCCAGTTTATTGTCATGCCAGTAGAAATGTTGCCTCTCTGTACGTACTATTAGAAACTTGATGGTAAAGAAAGAATAATGTTAAGCTTCTCCGTTAATAGACTATGATATGAGTTCAAGTCCCGTAAGATCATCCTGACGTTAAATTAAAATACAATTCAACAAAAGATATGACAAACAGCGTCGACATCACAGCAAGTGAGGATTATTCATCAACAAAAATATTACTCACAGAGAACCACCTACGTGAGAAAACCTCATATTAGTTAGTATCAATTTCATTTCAAAAATAGTTCTAATACTTGTTCTGCTATCAATTATCTTTCTGTCTGAGAAATTAAAATAAATAATTGATTACTAAATCTTGCTAGCATAAGTTGTTTTGTAATATTTACTCACAGTAATTGTTCCATTGCTCGTGTATCCAGCGTGTTCTTGGTCTGAAAGAGTCCACTGTTCATTCAAACAATACCAGGTCTCGTTTAACATGTACTTAGCCGTCAAGACATGAACCATGAAATTTCAGATTTTTCAATAGAAACCAGTTTAGACACATTGATCGTTGCCGTTGACAAAACCAACAGTTAAAGTATAAGACTACGGTAATAATGGACACATAATTATCTATTCTGAATACAAAAAATATTGGAAGAATGAAAAACTTGACTAGAATAGTAGACATAGTTGGAGAGAAATTATATCATTGTTTTATGTTTGCATTAATTATTTAATAAATACATTTTTTGTGAGAAGAAAAATATGTTTGCATATAGTATAGTATTTAAGATATAAATGTATATATTGTTTTACCGACTGTAGCTATATGTAAATGTAGTTTAAGAAATCAGATTTCATAGCATATATTATATTGGGAATATAATGTTAGGCTGGTATTTGTCTTTGATCAGTGGGATACAGTGCGCGAGCGATATGATCATCCCCATTGTTTTTTGAATGCAATAGAGCTGGGTCAAACTTAGAGTCTGTGCTGTCTATAAAAAAAAACAAATTTTGCTGAAATTTGATCCTTGTTGGCGACGAGACAGAAAATGTTGATAATCTAATGGCGCCAAACTTTGATGGCGAGATGTGATAATATTTGATATGCTTACATAGCCTCCGTAAGGGGCTTATGCTGATATAAATATAATTGCTGCAAGTGTTAGCGTAACCCTATGGCAGTGACATGAATTTCAATACTATAGTCTGTCCATTAATTCGTGAGCACGTTTGAAATTGATTTTCTCGAAAACTACCTGTTGGATCTCAGTGATTTTTGCAAGCAGCCTTAGAATATCCATGACGCTAGAGACATATTTTTTCCAAGAAAATTTGATGTAGTTTGAAATATTTCTTCTTCATGTTATATTAAAATCAACCTCAACGGATTGTACACAATAGTAACAGATCTACGGTACACAGACGCGTTGTTCTAAAAATACATTATGGTAACATTGAAATATCGTGAGTAAACAACAATTTCACGAATTCCCGTGCACCTAACCCAGTCGACTTTGAAAGCGGAAAGCATATGACGTTATAATTGGGATACCGTTGTATAGTTATAGGTGTATCTCGCTATTTGTATGAAGCTATTGTATCATATTTGTTGGCTTATCAAAACTGACATTGATATCACATTCATAATGAGTCTGAAGTGCACATTTATAACAATACAGAAGGTTACAGTTTTACTATACCAACACTTCCGTAAGGAATCTAAGAGAGGTCATCTATATTGCGATATTCATAACCCTGAGAAACGAACGCAACTGGCGCTTGGTCTGAATAGAGAATCCTTTTCCCGATGGATTAAACAGGACACAAAGTGCACTAATGTCAAGCAAGGAAGGAAAAGAACAATTGACGACTTTGACATAGATGTCATAAGACGGGAGCTCTTGAAAATGTTTGCGACAAATCAACTTGTTACTCTCAGGAAACTGAAATTAAAACTGCAATCAGATTGCAGCATAGACATTTCTAAAAGTACTCTATGGAAAATTGTAAGATCCGCCGGCGTCACCTTCAGAAAAACTATAGGCGGCAGGAATATTATTTGTGAAAAGCCACATTTAATTGCTGCCCGAAGTAAATACCTGAGGCAGATCCGTGAGCGGCGGAGGCAAGGCTATGATATTGTATATTTGGACGAATCCTGGGTCAATGCTCACCACACCAATGCTAAAGAATGACAATCAGTAGACGGTGAACAGAAAAGAAAAATACCAAGCAGCAAAGGCCAGCGTATTATACTAACACATGCAGGAAGCAGTGAAGAAGGTCTTGTCGATGACGCTGGACTTATTTTCCAATCAAAATGTACCGACGATAGGGACTACCACACAGAAATGAATGGACATATTTTCAGGCACTGGATGGAGAAAGATCTACTTCCAATTCTAAACAGACCATCATGCTTGGTAATGGATAATGCATCCTATCACAACGCAGTATCAGCGGAAGACAAAGTACCAACTGCATCAAATACAAAAGATCAAATTAGGACTTGGCTTGCTAAGGAAAATGTCAGCTTCGATGATACATATTTGAAACCCAAGTTGTTGCACCTGGTGAGGATGACAAATAAGACAAAGGTGTTTCATATTGACAAAATCATTGCGGAATACGGCCACACGTCTTTGCGACTACCTCCATATCATGCTCACCTCAATCCGATAGAGCTTGTCTGGGCTAAAGTAAAAGGGCAAGTTGCCGAACAGAACAGGACGTTTAAAATGTGTGATGTTGAAGTTCTGACACGTGAGTCCCTCTCAATGATAGACATGCAGTTCTGGAAGAAGTGTGTTGAACATGTGCTCCGAGAGGAAGACGAGTACTGGCACCGAGATGGATTACAATTTGTCCAGCCAGTAACAATTATCAACCTCATGGAATCGTCAGATTCAGGATGATACAAATCATATTTTGATTACAGACTGAGAAATAGCAACGTATACATTTCCATATCCAAATGCGTCTACCATCATACAATTTGTGGTGAAGTTAAGACACCCTGGGGTCTAATGGTGACCGAAGGGAGGACTAACTGTTGCATATTGTATCCAAGTTCACGATTGCACATAAAGGGCAACACACTTAATTACTTAACCTATCAAGTTAATATGGAGATACACCTATGAATAGAATTGACATGGACAAATTCTAGGGATTACTGTAAAATCTAAAATTTGAGCCCCGTATTTGCAATTGTCATAAAAGATCAAAGGAATTCGCCGATGTGCAAAATCCGTAGCATCTATGGACTACTGGTTAGCTTTATTTTAGCGTCATGGATATTCTAAGGCTGCATGCAAAAATCACTGAGATCCAACAGGTAGTTTTCGATAAAATCAATTTCAAACGTGCTGACGAATTAATGGACAGACTATAGTAGCCGTTGTTTTGATTCCTGGTATAATGGATTCTCCATTCAGACATAAGAAAGTGCTTGTTTTGTAGTTGACAGTGATAACATAAAGACATTTGGTTGATGTTATATTGTAACTGCTCTAGTTTGTGTGCTTTTCTATAGCTTCAACTCACAGAAAATGAGCATCTGGGAGGGTTGCACCTTGTTGCTACAAATATAAATTGTATCCAGTTTAGAAAAAGCACATGTGTGACACACTAGAGCTCATCTGCCGTGAGTGATGCTCATGTGTAACACACTAAAGTTCACCTACCGTGTGTGTTGCGTATGTGTGACACACTAGAGTTCACCTACCGTGTGTGTTGCATATGTGTGACACACTAGAGTTCACCTGCCGCGTGTGATGTACATGTGTGACACACTAGAGTTCACCTGCCTTGAGTGTTGCACAAAGCAACAATCTCCGGTCTAATACAAATGTGAACTGAACGACTCAATCCGGATTCGTTCCTATCACCTTCAGAAAGCAAGGCAAACGTTTAAACCACTTCGCCAGAGAAATCCCTCACAAATATAAACAATGGTTTTAAAACCTCTTATTGCCCGTCTGCCCAGCGTGTTCGTAGCGCGTTGGACTACGGGTGACTATCCCTCTGTGTGTGCGGGTTCAATTCCGCGGGATGGCAGAAAAAGCCCAGATTCCCCAGATTTACGGTGTTCGTGGCACCGAACCGAAGTGTTACGATGTCCATGGTACCGAGCCGAAGATCTGAAAAGCTCAAGTGCTTCTGGATCGGGAAAAAACCACAAAAAACACACAAAAACCCTCTTATTCTGGGATAAACCTACATGAAACAAATAAACCAAAAACAAGAACGCACCCAATAACCACATAGAAGACAAGCATAGAGGAGAAAATATATCTATGACTAGTACAATATGGAAATGTAGATAAGAGGAATATATACATACAACAAGCAAATATAAAACAAACTAACATACGACAAACAAATATGAGACAAACTAACATACAACAAACAAATATAAAACAAACTAATATACGGCAAACAAATATAAAACAAACTAACATACAACAAACAAATATAAAACAAACTAACATACAACAAGCAAATATAAAACAAACTAACATACGACAAACAAATATAAAACAAACTAACATACAACAAACAAATATAAAACAAACTAATATACGGCAAACAAATATAAAACAAACTAACATACAACAAACAAATATAAAACAAACTAACATACGACAAACAAATATAAAACAAACTAACATACGACAAACAAATATAAAACAAACTAACATACAACAAACAAATATAAAACAAACTAACATACAACAAACAAATATAAAACAAACTAACATACAACAAACAAATATAAAACAAACTAACATACGACAAACAAACATGAGACAACAGGGTAGAATACACATAGGAATTAAACAGAAACAAAATACATAGACAAGATAACAACAGTTGTAAAAAAATACAAGGTAATGTAACAAGAAGAGAACTTCTTCTAGTCTTTTATTGTACATCAGCGAGATGGGATTTTGGGCGGAGAGGAAAGAGGTGTGTGGAGTAAGAATCTGATATGCGCCTCGTTTAGCATGGTGGTATCCATATTTCTACATTCACCGTGTGTTGTTGGGGCTGCAAGGGAGCAAAGAATAGTGACATGCGACCTACAAGGCATGTCGTAAGAGGCGACTGAGATAGGTGCCTAGAGAATCTACCCTAGTAAATAAAAAGAATCGCAGTAATCGGATGTGCTGGCCTATTTGTAGGCTCCTAACTGGCACAAAGTACAATCGCTCTTTGGCTCAAATCACATACAACTCACAAAGAATGATTGACAAGTGGTCGATATGAAGCGTTCAAAGAAGTAGAAGAATATATCTCTAAAGTTGTGCTTGATGATTTTTATCTCATCCTTTATCGTTGTTTTCATCTTGCTAAAAAGTAATATTTTATCGTTGTTTTCATCCATCTAAAAAGTAATATGTTATCGTTGTTTTCATCTAGCTAAAAAGTAATGATATGTTATCGTTGTTTTCATCTTGCTAAAAAGTAATGATATTTTATCGTTGTTTTCATCTAGCTAAAAGTAATGATATTTATCGTTGTTTTCATCTCTAAAAAGTAATGATATGTTATCGTTGTTTTCATCTGCTAAAAGTAATGATATTTATCGTTGTTTTCATCTTGCTAAAAGTAATATGTTATCGTTGTCTTCATTAGCTAAAAGTAATGATATGTTATCGTTGTCTTCATCTAGCTAAAAAGTAATAATATTTTATCAATATGGCTCTCTGTGGTAAACCATCAGATCATTATTGTCATGTATATTCATAAGTGTGTTAATATCATCTTCATCAAATAACTTGTCCTGAGCAGAACTTTACCACATTAACAGTCCTTCAGAATTTCTCTCTCTCATAGGCCAGATGTCCCACTTCTGCAGCTGTCATGCTCAAACCATCAGTTAAATCATGAATCCATCTTCTCCGTGGTCTTCCTCTTCTCTTTACATGGGTGCCTCCTTCCATGATGGTCTTCTCTAACCCTTGGTGTCTTATAATATCTCCAAAATACTTCAATTTTCTTATTTGTAGCATCAACCAGTTGTCATTGATTGTGTGTTCTATTTAGATATATCTATTTGTTTTCTTCTCTGTGCATGATGTTATTATATGGACATTACTCGGTCTTCTTCGTGTCTTCCACCATTTACTTCTTTATTGAAGTGTGGGGGAAGAACGTTGTGATTTTGTGAATGATAGGTTTTAAAGCATTTTGTAAGCTGATATTCATTTTCGTTAGGCTGTTATTGATGCCGTCGCTCCATCTTTTGCGTGGTCTTCCGCTTGCTTTGTACTCATACGTTTTCTATGTGGCTCTCTGTGGTAGGCGATACCATGACATTCTTGTCAGGTGTCCAAAACATTTAATATGTTGTTCTTTTATGAATTGCATGACTGGTTTCACATTCGGTTTTCTTCTGATTTCTTTATTTCTAATTTTGTCTCTTATTGTCACATCTACAGCTTTTCTAAGACACCTCATCTCTGTCGTTATGATTTTCCGCTCATTAGCTGCTGTTATTGGCCATGTTTGACACTGGTAACATAGTGTTGGCCATCATTAGCTGCTGTTATTGTCCATGTTTGACACTGGTAACATAGTGTTGACCATCATTAGCTGCTGTTATTGTCCATGTTTGACACTGGTAACATAGTGTTGTCCATGTTTGACACTGGTAACATAGTGTTGTCCATGTTTGACACTGGTAACATAGTGTTGGCTAGAAAATCGTTCTTATAAGATTTGCTTTAGTTTGTAGCGGTCACTGTTCTGTAACACTTATATTCCAAAGCACGTTTATGTTTTTAGACTGCCTTATTAATTGTCCATGCTTCACACCCATATGTTGCAGCTGGAGATATGTATGCTCTTAATATTCGTATCTCTGTGGTAATATAAACATGTGGGGAACAAATGAGCCATATAAGGCATATCAAATGAATAATTGTTAACTTGGTGACACAGAGTAGTGCTAGCTGGTGACATATGATATAACATGGTAACATATAGTGCTAGCTGGTGACATATGATATAACGTGGCGACACAGAGTAGTGCTAGCTGGTGACATATGATATAACGTGGCGACACAGAGTAGTGCTAGCTGGTGACCAATGATATAACGTGGCGACACAGAGTAGTGCTAGCTGGTGACATATAATATAACATGGTGACACAGAGTAGTGCTAGCTGGTGACATGATATAACATGGTGACACAGAGTAGTGCTAGCTGGTGACATGATATAACATGGTGACACAGAGTAGTGCTAGCTGGTGACATGATATAACATGGTGACACAGAGTAGTGCTAGCTGGTGACATGATATAACATGGTGACACAGAGTAGTGCTAGCTGGTGACATGATAAGCATGGTGACACAGAGTAGTGCTAGCTGGTGACATATGATATAACATGGCGACACAGAGTAGTGCTAGCTGGTGACATATATATAACGAGGTGACACAGAGTAGTGCTAGCTGGTGACATATGATATAACGTGGTGACACAGAGTAGGGCTAGCTGGTGACATGATATAACGTGGCGACACAGAGTAGTGCTAGCTGGTGACATATGATATAACATGGTGACACAGAGTAGGGCTAGCTGGTGACATATGATATAACATGGTGACACAGAGTAGTGCTAGCTGGTGACATGATATAACATGGTGACACAGAGTAGTGCTAGCTGGTGACATGATATAACATGGTGACACAGAGTAGTGCTAGCTGGTGACATATGATATAACATGGTGACACAGAGTAGTGCTAGCTGGTGACATGATATAACATGGTGACACAGAGTAGTGCTAGCTGGTGACATGATATAACATGGTGACACAGAGTAGTGCTAGCTGGTGACATGATATAACATGGTGACACAGAGTAGGGCTAGCTGGTGACATATGATATAACATGGTGACACAGAGTAGTGCTAGCTGGTGACATGATATAACATGGTGACACAGAGTAGTGCTAGCTGGTGACATGATAAGCATGGTGACACAGAGTAGTGCTAGCTGGTGACATATGATATAACATGGCGACACAGAGTAGTGCTAGCTGGTGACATATATATAACGAGGTGACACAGAGTAGTGCTAGCTGGTGACCAATGATATAACTTGATGACACAGAGTAGTGCTAGCTGGTGACATATGATATAACATGGTGACACAGAGTAGTGCTAGCTGGTGACCAATGATATAACATGATGACACAGAGTAGTGCTAGCTGGTGACCAATGATATAACTTGATGACACAGAGTAGTGCTAGCTGGTGACATATGATCATGCAACCGCCCCTGTTGTGCCTGGGCCCTGCAAGGAAACAAAAATAGTAACAACTGTTTGACTGAAATCGGATGCACATGTCCTAAACGTGTAGAAGTCTATGCGTTTAGGGGCATACCAAACCAATGAGCAACGTATATACACGTTCTTGGCAAAGAGCAAGAGTATCACAGAGAGTGATTAAAGTTGGTCATAAAGAACGAAAGCAAAGAAGAAGAAGAAGTAACCACAGCGACCTACAAGGCATGTCGTAAGAGGCGACTGATGTAGGGCCTATGGAAGCTACCCTAGTAAATAAAATGCTTCGCAGAAATCGGATGTGCTGCCCTACTTGTAGGCACATAATTGGCACAACGTATAATCACTCTTAGGCTCAGATCACATACAAATCACACAGGGTGGTTAACAAGTGGTCGATATGGAGCTTTCAAAGAAGAAGATCCTATAACACAATGTATTCAATTCTGGTACATTGGATTTCCATGTGTTATTGTGTACATTGGATTTCCATGTGTTATTGTGTACATTGGATTCCCATGTGTTATTGTGTACATTGGATTCCCATGTGTTATTGTGTACATTGGATTTCTATGTGTTATTGTGTACATTGGATTTCCATGTGTTATTGTGTACATTGGATTCCCATGTGTTATTGTGTACATTGGATTTCTATGTGTTATTGTGTACATTGGATTCCCATGTGTTATTGTGTACATTGGATTTCTATGTGTTATTGTGTACATTGGATTTCTATGTGTTATTGTGTACATTGGATTTCCATGTGTTATTGTGTACATTGGATTCCCATGTGTTATTGTGTACATTGGATTCCCATGTGTTATTGTGTACATTGGATTCCCATGTGTTATTGTGTACATTGGATTCCCATGTGTTATTGTGTACATTGGATTCCCATGTGTTATTGTGTACATTGGATTCCCATGTGTTATTGTGTACATTGGATTTCCATGTGTTATTGTGTACATTGGATTCCCATGTGTTATTGTGTACATTGGATTTCCATGTGTTATTGTGTACATTGGATTCCCATGTGTTATTGTGTACATTGGATTCCCATGTGTTATTGTGTACATTGGATTCCCATGTGTTATTGTGTACATTGGATTTCCATGTGTTATTGTGTACATTGGATTCCCATGTGTTATTGTGTACATTGCATTTCCATGTGTTATTGTGTACATTGTATTCCCATGTGTTATTGTGTACATTGTATTCCATGTGTTATTGTGTACATTGGATTCCCATGTGTTATTGTGTACATTGTATTCCCATGTGTTATTGTGTACATTGGATTTCCATGTGTTATTGTGTACATTGGATTCCCATGTGTTATTGTGTACAGTGGAATCCATGTGTATTGTGTACATTGGATTCCCATGTGTTATTGTGTACATTGGATTTCCATGTGTTATTGTGTACATTGGATTCCCATGTGTTATTGTGTACATTGGATTTCCATGTGTTATTGTGTACATTGGATTCCCATGTGTTATTGTGTACATTGGATTTCTATGTGTTATTGTGTACATTGGATTCCCATGTGTTATTGTGTACATTGGATTCCCATGTGTTATTGTGTACATTGGATTTCCATGTGTTATTGTGTACATTGGATTCCCATGTGTTATTGTGTACATTGGATTTCCATGTGTTATTGTGTACATTGGATTCCCATGTGTTATTGTGTACATTGGATTCCCATGTGTTATTGTGTACATTGGATTCCCATGTGTTATTGTGTACATTGGATTTCCATGTGTTATTGTGTACATTGGATTCCCATGTGTTATTGTGTACATTGGATTCCCATGTGTTATTGTGTACATTGGATTCCCATGTGTTATTGTGTACATTGGATTCCCATGTGTTATTGTGTACATTGGAATCCCATGTGTTATTGTGTACATTGGAATCCCATGTGTTATTGTGTACATTGGAATCCCATGTGTTATTGTGTACATGCTATTGTCAACAACTTTTGAGTTGGCAAACATTTGTATATAGTGCAGTAGCTACGATGTAAGTGCTTCTATACTGGCACGTTCAACTTCTGAAATAAACTGGGCACTCATTGGGTAAATGAATAGAAGTAAACCCGATTATAGATAACTTCTGTTATGTGTAACGTTCTAGTACTGTTATGTGCACCCAGTCACTATCTAGAGTTACTTGTAACTTCTGTTATGTATAAAGTTATGGTACTGTCATGTGGGACCTGTTACTATCTAGAGTTACTTGGTCAATGTGTTATGATTATCTTCGACCGTCACACCTTTATCTATATCAGTGTTTTCCAAACTGGGCTTCGTGGGTTCCGCAAGCGCTGGAAGAAATATTTTTAACTTTCGGCATTTCAAACATGTAAGTGTAGTTATTTCCTGAAAATTAATTAGATTAGTGAGCTGCAGAGGTAAAACATTCTTCAAATTTGGCGGTAAATAGGGGCATTTTATTTGGATTCTATATCACTAATGTTTTCTGTGTAGTTCATTAAAATGTTAAATTGCAGACATTGTTTACTATTGTAACACACATATAATTCATTCCTGTCCATTTTTTCATATATAGAAACTTTTGGACTTTCGCGGCAGGCAGAACTTAGTTAAAACAGGGTTGGCGGTAATGCAAAGTTTGGTAACCACTGATCTATATGTAGTTGTCTGCCAGGAACGGGCACAACCGTTCCCCAACCCCAGGTAGTAGCCAACCGACTAGACAGGTAGTTTAGATAGATACGTTTGTAGAAATGCATAAGTAGAGACTGTAGTGTTTGCACACCAAATTTGCTCACTATGAGCAGTAGCAACACTAGAACGAGACATTGACGTAGTGAAACTAGTTGACGTAGATTTGTTAGTACTGCTTAGCGACGTAGTGACAACATAGGGAGACAAACATAAACATTGACCATGGATGGACGTGTTTTGCTCTGTCTGTCAATATAACATCAATAAAGATATAGGAATTGAACAAAATCATGGTTGTTTCCTATATTGTAATCATCATATAACCGTCTTGAATACCATCTAAGGACCATGTAAGAGTAACATCTAATAAACTAACATCAAATCAAATCAACCCAAACACAACAGACAAAAAAAACATAAAACTACAACATATATCATCAGTATATGCTTATCAATTCAACTACACATCTTTCAGCCTGGCTGTATTCGTAATCCCATACATCATTTCTGAAATATAATCATATTGATATTGCATTGTCTTGATCTGATGTCGAAATCTACTGGACAGTGTAAACGTTAATGACGTAGAACGGTCAACGTCTAATAAACGTTATATATGCAAGTTTAAATGCAAATTCTCAAAAGAAGGTTAGTGGTTGGTGAGTTGAGAACACTTGCAGAACATACCTTCTGTATTAGACATGCAATGATTGCTAATGATGTGTTAATGTTCCTCTTCATTAGCTTCCCACGTTTCTATATGTCTGATGTGGTTCTACTTTTGAGTTCAATAATGAGTGCCTGATCTAAATCCGTAGCTTCTCAGAGAATGTTCTCATTCTCCGTTACCTGATTTCATCGTGGCTATTGTTTCCTGTATAGTTGTCCAAGCTTATAACGTAATATTCTCTGCCTCGATAGCAACCGCTGAAGAGTTAAGTCTCGATACTAGGATGGAATCAACTCTTTCAATTTCAACGATCCTAGTTGGAAAATGGCCACAGATAAGCCATCTCAGGGGTGGACAACTTTCCAACACAGAGCATTAAACAGGTCATCATGTTAGGTTAAATTGACCTTTGAAAATGACCATTGAATTTGGAAAGAAATGTATTAAAAACTTACCGATCTCAAATGAATGTTAATAAAAGTAATTCTTACTTTTGTTCTCAGACAGTGCATCAGACAAGTTTCACTGCTTTTACTATCGTTATATATATATATATATGGGTGGCGTCTGTGACATAGGGATAGTGACTCGGTCTATTAATCCCGACGTTCTGAGTTCGAAACACGCTGCGGACAATTTGGTTGCAAATTATTTCGCGTGGATTTTTACAAAGGACGATGACACCACCCGTTCAGAAAGCAATGGCAAACTACTGAACGTAATAATGTCTAGAAAAATCACAAACAGCGTTAAAAAGCTGCGGTTGATTATCAAAGTCTTGTAAAGTATAAGCAATTAACTAACTATATATATATATATATATATAATATATATATATATATATATATATATATATATATATATATATATATATATATATATATATATATATATATATACAATTTCAGTACATGATGAATACATTTTTAACACCCTGTCACACAAACTTTAACAATCTTGCTGATAGCCGCACGTTTTTCTTTTACATATGCTACCTTGCTACTGGCAACACATCTACATAGTATGACTGGCTGTAAAGCACAGTTTGGTAGTCATGAGGAACTCAACTACACAGACGAACTCTGTTGTGAGACAAAGAATTAATTTCCACATTAAAGACTAGCTTTACCGGAGTAATATAGTTAACTGTCACACCAGTTAAGTATGGTTCACTTTCATGGAAATATACTTCTAAGTGCAACAAAACTAGTACAAGGTACTTTAAGCCATAAAGGCGCCCGCCTGCCCAATGTGTTCGTAGCACGTTGGACTACGGGTGACAAGTCCTCTGTGAGTGCGGGTTCAATTCCGCGGACTGGTAGAAAAGCCACAGGTTCTCCAGATTTACGGTGTTCGTGGCACCGAACAGAAGGGTCACGATGTCCGTGGCACCGAGCCGAAGAGCTTTACGCTCAAGTGCTTCTGGATCGAAAAAAAAAAAAGCCATAAAGGCATATAAAGACACACCATTTGTTTACACCGGAAGGAAGTCACATTTCATAGTGCAATTCTTGTTTTGATTATCTCATTCAGGACTTCCGTCCTCGTAATAGAAGCTTCATGTATGCATTCACCCGCGGTCTTTGTAAACTGTGTCAGCGGACTTATACAGTCGGTCGTGATTCACCACGTCCAGTCATATGCATCAATGATGCTGGCAGCCCTTCGTGCCTGTGAAAGGTAGTGTCTTTATTGCTGTTTCACTAACATAAAGAAATTGACAGGATGAGATTGTTAGTTTCAAACCTACAACCTACTGGAACAGGGAACACTATTTTGCTTGGCTCCTCCTCAGTGACCTGTCCGATCTGAATGACCATGCCAGGAACATATGTTGCCTCCGTTTTAGGTCATTGTATTTTTGAAGCACGCAAACCTCCCCACCACTACAAAGTAATGACATCATGGGACAGAAATATATATATATATGTTTGTGTGTATATATAAAAGATAAAGGAACCATTTTTCGAACTTTAAGTATATTTAGGAATACGATGGATTCGCATAATTTGAAGACCACCGGAAAACGGTGGTTGATGTTGTCAACATTCAAATCAAATGTCCTTTTCCGTCTAAACCCAGCTTGTGTTATAGTTGATGTATGCAAAGAGATTGATTAATCAGCATCGAACTGGCGTGTTGGGTCGCTGAACGCTGCTGGATTTGCTGAGGCGGAGATCGGAGCACCTATGGACATGTCCGGAGTGCTATGATGATAGTTCTCATATAACTGATAACTGATAACTGATAGCTGATGTTTTCTTTCAGTTTTTCTAAATGTTACATAACTATTTGTTGCCGATTTTCTTTCGTTGACTTCCAATGTCACTGTTCTGTTCAAGGGTTTAACCGCGGATTGACTTCTGCTGCAGGTTTTCCCACTATGCTCGGTCCTCTCTGCAGAAATCCCGCCTGCCGAGTATTGCACAGCACGAACTCCGTGCTCCGCTCCACACATCTTAGAGGTCTCTGAGTGCTTCTGTAACGAACGCGCGGTCGTTCACCACACACTTCGACTCACAAGGCAAAGAGCGCCTTAGCCACATAATTCGCCATTGTTCTGTTAAGTTTTACCATTTAGTATCTTTTCTAGATATTGGGATACTTCTGATCCTTTCGTTCCTTAGCCATAACTTTTCCTTTTATATTCTTCAGTTTTTTCTTTAGGTTCTTACCTTTATCTGCTTGAATTTAGTTATCTTCTATTGTTCTTCTTACTTTCTATTGTCAATTCCTTTTAAAAGGTTCTTATACTATCTTTTATTACATTTGTTCTGTCTATTTAGTTATGTTCTTCCCATACTTTCTGTTGTAATTTCTTTCTTCTGTTAGAGTTCTTACACATATCTTTATTGCATTTAGTTTCTTCTTTAGAGTTCTTACCAACTATCTTTATTGCATTTAGTTTCTTCTGTTAGTTCTTACCATATTTTTATTGCATTTAGTTTCTTCTGTTAGAGTTCTTACCAAACTATCTTTTATTACATTTAGTTTCTTCTGTTAGAGTTCTTACCACACTATCTTTTATTACATTTAGTTTCTGCTGTTAGAGTTCTTACCACACTATCTTTTATTGCATTTAGTTTCTTCTGTTAGAGTTCTTCCCATACTATCTTTTATTGCATTTAGTTTCTGCTGTTAGAGTTCTTACCATACTATCTTTTATTGCATTTAGTTTCTTCTGTTAGAGTTCTTACCATACTATCTTTTATTGCATTTAGTTTCTTCTGTTAGAGTTCTTACCAACTATCTTTTATTGCATTTAGTTTCTATGTTGAGTTCTTCCATACTATCTTTTATTGCATTTAGTTTCTGCTGTTAGAGTTCTTACCAAACTATCTTTTATTGCATTTAGTTTCTTCTGTTAGAGTTCTTACCACTATCTGTTATTGCATTTGTTTCTTTTAGAGTTCTTACCACTATCTTTTATGCATTTAGTTTCTTCTTTTAAAGAGTTCTTACCATACTATCTTTATTGCATTTAGTTTCTGCTGTTAGAGTTCTTCACTATCTTTTATTATTTAGTTTCTCTGTTAGAGTTCTTACCATACTATCTTTTATTACATTTAGTTTCTGCTGTTAGAGTTCTTACCAACTATCTTTATTGCATTTAGTTTCTGCTGTTAGAGTTCTTCCACACTATCTTTATTGCATTTAGTTTCTCTTTAGAGTTCTTACCAACTATCTTTATTGCATTTAGTTTCTCGTTAGAGTTCTTACCATACTATCTTTTATTGCATTTAGTTTCTTCTGCAGAGTTCTTACCATACTATCTTTTATTACATTTAGTTTCTTCTGTTAGAGTTCTTACCATACTATCTTTTATTACATTTAGTTTCTGCTGTTAGAGTTCTTACCATACTATCTTTTATTACATTTAGTTTCTGCTGTTAGAGTTCTTCCAACTATCTTTTATTGCATTTAGTTTCTTCTGTTAGGTTCTTCCATACTATCTTTTTATTGCATTTAGTTTCTTCTGTTAGAGTTCTTACCATACTATCTTTTATTGCATTTAGTTTCTTCTGTTAGAGTTCTTCCCATACTATCTTTTATTGCATTTAGTTTCTTCTGTTAGAGTTCTTCATACTATCTTTATTACATTTAGTTTCTTCTGTTAGAGTTCTTCCCATACTATCTTTTATTACATTTAGTTTCTTCTGTTAGAGTTCTTACCATACTATCTTTTATTGCATTTAGTTTCTTCTGTTAGAGTTCTTACCATACTATCTTTTATTGCATTTAGTTTCTTCTGTTAGAGTTCTTCCATACTATCTTTTCTGCATTTGTTTCTTCTGTTGGTTCTTACCACACTATCTTTTATTGCATTTAGTTTCTTCTGTTAGAGTTCTTACCATACTATCTTTTATTGCATTTAGTTTCTTCTGTTAGAGTTCTTCCCATACTATCTTTTATTGCATTTAGTTTCTTCTGTTAGAGTTCTTACCACACTATCTTTTATTGCATTTTGTTTCTGCTGTTAGAGTTCTTACCACACTATCTTTTATTGCATTTAGTTTCTGCTGTTAGAGTTCTTACCAACTATCTTTTATTGATTTAGTTTCTTCTGTTAGGTTCTTCCAACTATCTTTTTTGCATTTAGTTTCTTCTGTTAGAGTTCTTACCACACTATCTTTTATTGCATTTAGTTTCTTCTGTTAGAGTTCTTACCACACTATCTTTTATTGCATTTAGTTTCTTCTGTTAGAGTTCTTCATCTATCTTTTATTGCATTTAGTTTCTTCTGTTAGAGTTCTTACCATACTATCTTTTATTGCATTTAGTTTCTTCTGTTAGAGTTCTTTCACACTATCTGTTATTGCATTTAGTTTCTTCTGTTAGAGTTCTTACCACACTATCTTTTATTGCATTTAGTTTCTTCTGTTAGAGTTCTTACCATACTATCTTTTATTACATTTAGTTTCTTCTGTTAGAGTTCTTCCACACTATCTTTTATTGCATTTTAGTTTCTTCTGTTAGAGTTCTTCCTATCTTTTATTGCATTTAGTTTCTTCTGTTAGAGTTCTTACCACACTATCTTTTATTGCATTTAGTTTCTTCTGTTAGAGTTCTTACCATACTATCTTTTATTGCATTTAGTTTCTGCTGTTAGAGTTCTTCCCACACTATCTTTTATTACATTTAGTTTCTTCTGTTAGAGTTCTTACCACACTATCTTTTATTGCATTTAGTTTCTGCTGTTAGAGTTCTTACCACACTATCTTTTATTACATTTAGTTTCTTCTGTTAGAGTTCTTACCATACTATCTTTTATTGCATTTAGTTTCTTCTGTTAGAGTTCTTACCATACTATCTTTTATTGTATTCAGTTTCTTCTGTTAGAGTTCTTACCATACTATCTGTTATTACATTTAGTTTCTTCTGTTAGAGTTCTTACCATACTATCTGTTATTACATTTAGTTTCTGCTGTTAGAGTTCTTACCATACTATCTTTTATTGCATTTAGTTTCTGCTGTTAGAGTTCTTACCATACTATCTGTTATTGCATTTAGTTTCTTCTGTTAGAGTTCTTACCATACTATCTGTTATTACATTTAGTTTCTTCTGTTAGAGTTCTTCCCATACTATCTTTTATTGCATTTAGTTTCTGCTGTTAGAGTTCTTACCACACTATCTGTTATAGCATTTAGTTTCTGCTGTTAGAGTTCTTCCCATACTATCTTTTATTGCATTTAGTTTCTGCTGTTAGAGTTCTTACCATACTATCTTTTATTGCATTTAGTTTCTTCTGTTAGAGTTCTTCCCACACTATCTTTTATTGCATTTAGTTTCTGCTGTTAGAGTTCTTACCACACTATCTGTTATTCATTTAGTTTCTTCTGTTAGAGTTCTTACCACACTATCTTTTATTGCATTTAGTTTCTTCTGTTAGAGTTCTTACCAAACTATCTTTTATTGCATTTAGTTTCTGCTGTTAGAGTTCTTCCCATACTATCTTTTATTGCATTTAGTTTCTTCTGTTAGAGTTCTTACCATACTATCTTTTATTGTATTCAGTTTCTTCTGTTAGAGTTCTTACCATACTATCTTTTATTGCATTTAGTTTCTTCTGTTAGAGTTCTTACCATACTATCTTTTATTGCATTTAGTTTTCTTCTGTTGGAGTTCTTCCCATACTATCTTTTATTGTATTCAGTTTCTTCTGTTAGAGTTCTTACCAAACTATCTTTTATTGCATTTAGTTTCTTCTGTTAGAGTTCTTCCTTCTATCTTTTATGCATTTAGTTTCTTCTGTTAGAGTTCTTACCATACTATCTTTTATTGTATTCAGTTTCTTCTGTTAGAGTTCTTCCCATACTATCTTTTATACATTTAGTTTCTGCTGTTGAGTTCTTACCACATATCTTTTGTGCATTTTAGTTTCTGTGTTAGTTCTTACCACACTATCTGTTATTGCATTTAGTTTCTTCTGTTAGAGTTCTTACCAAACTATCTTTTATTGCATTTAGTTTCTTCTGTTAGAGTTCTTACCAAACTATCTTTTCATTGCATTTAGTTTCTGCTTTAGAGTTCTTACCATACTATCTTTTATTGCATTTAGTTTCTTCTGTTAGGGTTCTTACCATACTATCTTTTATGTATTGAGTTTCTTCTGTTTAGAGTTCTTACCTACTATCTTTTTTGCATTTGAGTTTCTTCTGTTGAATTCTTTACCATACTATCTTTTATTGCATTTAGTTTCTTCTGTTAGAGTTCTTCCCATACTATCTTTTATTACATTTAGTTTCTTCTGTTAGAGTTCTTCCTATCACTATCTGTTATTGCATTTAGTTTCTTCTGTTAGAGTTCTTACCACACTATCTGTTATTGCATTTAGTTTCTTCTGTTAGAGTTCTTACCATACTATCTGTTATTGCATTTAGTTTCTTCTGTTAGAGTTCTTACCATACTATCTTTTATTGCATTTAGTTTCTTCTGTTAGAGTTCTTACCAAACTATCTTTTATTACATTTAGTTTCTTCTGTTAGAGTTCTTACCACACTATCTTTTATTACATTTAGTTTCTGCTGTTAGAGTTCTTACCACACTATCTTTTATTGCATTTAGTTTCTGCTGTTAGAGTTCTTCCCATACTATCTTTTATTGCATTTAGTTTCTGCTGTTAGAGTTCTTACCATACTATCTTTTATTGCATTTAGTTTCTTCTGTTAGAGTTCTTACCATACTATCTTTTATTGCATTTAGTTTCTTCTGTTAGAGTTCTTACCACTATCTTTATTGCATTTAGTTTCTGCTGTTAGAGTTCTTCCCATACTATCTTTTATTGCATTTAGTTTCTTCTGTTAGAGTTCTTACCATACTATCTTTTATTGCATTTAGTTTCTTCTGTTAGAGTTCTTACCATACTATCTGTTATTACATTTAGTTTCTTCTGTTAGAGTTCTTACCACACTATCTTTTATTGCATTTAGTTTCTTCTGTTAGAGTTCTTACCATACTATCTTTTATTGCATTTAGTTTCTGCTGTTAGAGTTCTTACCATACTATCTTTTATTGCATTGTTTCTTGTTGAGTTCTTACCATACTATCTTTTTTTAGTTTCTCTGTTGAGCCCTTACTTATCATTGTTTCTCTGAGGTTCTACCAATATCTTTATTCATTAGTTTCTCTGTGAGTTCTTCCACTATCTTTCATTAGTTTCTCTGTTAGTTCTTCCCTATCTTTTACATTTAGTTTCTTCTGTTAGAGTTCTTATACTATCTTTATACTTAGTTTCTCTGTTGGTTCTTCCACTATCTTATTATTTAGTTTCTTGGTTCTTAACTATCTTTAAAGTTTCTGTTTAGGTTCTTCCTTCTTTTTCATTTAGTTTCTGTAATTCCTTATCTTTTATTGCATTTGTTTCTTTGAGTTCTCTACTATCTTTATTCATTTAGTTTCTCTAATTCCTATCTTTATATTTAGTCTCTGTTGAGTTCCCAACTATCTTTCATTTGTTTCTTTAGGTTCTTCCACTATCTTTATTACATTTGTTTCTTCTTTAGAGTTCTTACCTATCTTACATTTGTTTCTTCTGTTAGATTCTTAACCTCTTTGCATTTAGTTTCTCTGTTGTTCTTCCATACTATCATTTGTTTCTTGTTAGGTTCTTACCACACTATCTTTTGCATTTAGTTTCTTCTTTAGGTTCTTCATACTATCTTTTATTGCATTTAGTTTCTTCTTTAGGTTCTTCCCTTCTTTTATTATTTGTTTCTCTGTTAGAGTTTTACATATTTTTTATTCATTTAGTTTCTTTAGAGTTCTTCCATACTTTTATTATTTAGTTTCTCTGTTGAGTTCTTACAATATCTTTTATTATTTAGTTTCTTCTTGAGTTCTTCCAACTATCTTTTATTGCATTTAGTTTCTTCTGTGGTTCTCTATCTTTTTATTGATTGTTTCTCTTTAGAGTTCTTAACTATTTTTTATGCATTTAGTTTCTTCTGTTGGTTCTTCAACCTTTTATTTAGTTTCTTCTTTGAGTTCTTACTATTTTATCATTTGTTTCTTGTGAGTTCTAAACTATCTTTTGTTTGTTTCTTCTGTTGGTTCTTACCACACTATCTTTTTCATTTATTTCTCTTTAGGTTCTTCCACTATCTTTTTTATTTAGTTTCTTTTTAGGTTCTTACCACATCTTTATGATTTAGTTTCTTCTGTTGAGTTCTTACCAACTATCTTTTATTGCATTTATTTCTTCTTTAGATTCTTACCACTATCTTTTTTATTTGTTTTTCTTTAGGTTCTTATCTATCTTTTGTTTCTCTGTTAGTTCTTCACTCTTTATTCATTGTTTCTTCTTTAGAGTTCTTCAACTTTTTTATTGCATTTAGTTTCTCTGTTGGTTCTTCCTATCTTTATTCATTAGTTTCTTCTTTAGAGTTCTTACCACTATCTTTTATTCATTTAGTTTCTTCTGTTGGTTCATATATCTTTTATTAGTTTCTTCTGTTGAGTTCTTACCTTTTTTTATTCATTAGTTTCTTCTGTTAGAGTTCTTCTACTATGATTACATTAGTTTCTCTGTAGTTCTTACACTATCTTTTTGCATTTAGTTTTCTGTTAGGTTCTTCCATCTATCTTTATTGCATTTGTTTCTCTGTTGAGTTCTTCTATCTTTTTACATTTAGTTTCTTCTGTTAAGTTCTTCCTTATCTTTATTCATTTAGTTTCTGCTGAGTTTCTATCTTTATTTTAGTTTCTCTTTGAGTTTTCCATACTATCTTTTATTGCATTTAGTTTCTCTTTAGTTCTTCATACTATTTTATGATTAGTTTCTTCTGTTGAGTTCTTCCATATTTTTTGTTTAGTTTCTCTGTTAGTTCTTAACTATCTGTTATTCATTTAGTTTTCTGTTGTTCTTACAACTATCTTTTATTCATTTAGTTTCTTGTTGAGTTCTTACTATCTTTATTGCATTTAGTTTCTCTGTTAACTTTATATCTTTTACATTAGTTCTTCTGAATTTAATATATCTTTTATTGTATTAGTTTTTTTTAGATTTTACCATACTATCTTTTAATTTAGTTTCTTCTTAAGTTCTTCCTCTATCTTTTATTGATTAGTTTCTTTGTTAAGTTCTTATACTATTTTATGATTCATTTTCGTAGAGTTCTTCAATATCTTTATGTTTAGTTTCTTCTGTTGGTTCTTCCATTTTTTTTCATTTATTTCTTCTGTTAAGTTCTTCTACTATCTTTTATTGTTTAGTTTCTTTGTTGGTTTTATATATTTTTGCATTAGTTCTGTGAATTTTCCACACTATCTTTTGCATTTAGTTTCTGCTGTATTCTTACCAACTCTTTGGATTAGTTCTTCGTTAGGTCTTACCACTATCTTTTATTGCATTGTTTCTTCTGTTGGTTCACCAACTATCTTTTAGCATTTAGTTTCCTTTGTTTTACATAATCTTTTTTTTAGTTTTTCTAGATTCTTCATTTATCTTTTGTTGTTCTTCTGTTGATTCTTTCTATCTTTTATTCATTTAGTTTCTTTGATTCTTCCATACTATTTTTTTGTTTATTTCTTTGTTAGAGTTCTTCCTACTATCTTTTATACATTTAGTTTCCTGATTCTTCACCTTTTTAATTTCTTCTTTAAGTTCTTACCACTATCTTTATTCTTTGTTTCTTCTGTTATTTTTCACTATCTTTATCATTAGTTTCTTCTGTTGAGTTCTTACCAACTATCTTTTATTGCATTTAGTTTCTCTGTTAGGTTCTTACAACTATCTTTTATTCATTTAGTTTCTTCTGTTAGAGTTCTTACCACACTATCTTATTATTTGTTTCTGCTGTTAGAGTTCTTACACTATCTGTTGCATTTGTTTCTCTGTTAAGTTCTTCTACTATCTTTTATTGCATTTAGTTTCTGCTGTTAGAGTTCTTACCATACTATCTTTTATTGCATTTAGTTTCTTCTGTTAGAGTTCTTACCATTATATCTTACTATTCTTTATTTTTTTCTGTTAGAGTTCTTACCATACTATCTTTTATTGCATTTAGTTTCTGCTGTTAGAGTTCTTACCATACTATCTTTTATTGCATTTAGTTTCTTCTGTTAGAGTTCTTACCATACTATCTTTTATTGCATTTAGTTTCTTCTGTTAGAGTTCTTACCATACTATCTTTTATTACATTTAGTTTCTTCTGTTAGAGTTCTTACCACACTATCTTTTATTACATTTAGTTTCTTCTGTTAGAGTTCTTACCATACTATCTTTTATTGCATTTAGTTTCTGCTGTTAGAGTTCTTCCATATATCTTTTATTGCATTTAGTTTCTTCTGTTAGAGTTCTTACCATACTATCTTTTATTACATTTAGTTTCTTCTGTTAGAGTTCTTACTCATTATTTTTTATTGCATTTAGTTTCTCTGTTAGAGTTCTTACCATATATCTTTATTACATTTAGTTTCTCTATTAGTTTTACCATACTATCTTTTAGTGCATTTAGTTTCTCTTTATTCATTTGTCTTTTTAGTTTCATTTATTCTTATTTTTCTTCTTTACTTTCTTTTATATTTTTTTCTATCTTTATTCTTTTTTCTACTTTTTTTGCATTTAGTTTCTGCTGTTAGTTCTTACACCATATATCTTTTATTCATTTAGTTTCTGCTGTTAGAGTTCTTCCCAACTATCTTTTTGCATTTAGTTTCTTCTGTTAGAGTTCTTCCATACTATCTTTTATTGCATTTAGTTTCTTATTAGAGTTCTTACCAACTATCTTTATTGCATTTAGTTTTTTCTGTTAGAGTTCTTCCAACTATCTTTTTTTCATTTAGTTTCTTCTGTTAGAGTTCTTACCAAACTATCTTTTATTGCATTTAGTTTCTTCTGTTAGAGTTCTTCCCATTATCTTTTTTTTTTTTTTTAGTTTCTTACCATAATTCTTTCTTTTTTTTCTTTAGTTTCTTCCAAATTCTTCATTACTTTTTTGCTTTAGTTTCTTCTTTAAATTTTACCTATTCTTTTATGTTTAGTTTCCTTTAGATTCTTCAACTTTTTTTTCTTTAGTTTTTTCCCTTATTTTATTTTTTTTAAAGTTTTTTCTTTTTTTAAATTTTATTTATTCTTTTTAATTTTCCTTCTTTATTAAATTTTTTTTGCTTAAGTTTCTTCTTTAAATTTTTTATATTTTTTTTTTTTTTTAAATTTCTTTTAGTTCTTACCTTCTTTAATTTTTTTTTTTTGTTGGGTTTCTTCCTTTAAATTTTCATTATTTTTTTTTTTAAGTTTTCAATTCTTTTATTTTTATTTCTTTTTGTTTTATTCCTTTTTTTATTCATTATTCTTTTTATGATTTATTCTTCTTTAAATTTTTTAAATTTTTTTTGAATTTTTTCTTCTTTTTATTCTTTATTTCTTTTTGATTTATTTCTTCTTTATTTACCATTTCTTATTGATTTTTTCTTCTTTTAAAGTTTTACTTTATTTTTTTAATTTTTTTCTTTGTTTTAAAATTTTTTTTTTTTTAGTTCTTCCTTTTTTTTCATTTTTTTTTTTTGAGTTCTTCCTTTAAGTTTTCTATTTTTTTCATTTAGTTTTTTTTACCTTACTATCTTTTATTCATTTAGTTTTTTCTGTTAGAGTTCTTCCCAACTATCTTTTATTCATTTAGTTTTTCTTTTAGAGTTCTTACCACACTATCTTTTTTGCATTTAGTTTTTTGCTGTTAGAGTTTTCCAACTATCTTTTTATTCATTTAGTTTCTTCTGTTAGAGTTCTTACCATACTATCTTTTATTGCATTTAGTTTCTTCTGTTAGAGTTCTTCCAACATCTTTTTATTATTTAGTTTCTTTTTGTTAGAGTTCTTACACATACTATCTGTTATTTTTTGTTTCTTCTGTTAGAGTTCTTACCACTATCTTTTATTCATTTAGTTTTTTCTGTTAGAGTTCTTACCAAACTATCTTTTATTGCATTTAGTTTCTGCTGTTAGAGTTCTTACCATACTATCTTTTATTGCATTTAGTTTCTTCTGTTAGAGTTCTTACCATACTATCTTTATTTATTAGTTTCTTCTGTTGAGTTCTTCCATACTATCTTTATTGCATTTAGTTTTTTCTGTTAGAGTTCTTACCAACTATCTTTATGCATTTAGTTTCTTCTGTTAGAGTTCTTCCCATACTATCTTTTATTGTTTAGTTTCTCTGTTAGAGTTCTTACCATACTATCTTTTATTGCATTTAGTTTCTTCTGTTAGAGTTCTTCCAACTATCTTTTTATTGCATTTAGTTTTTTCTGTTAGAGTTCTTCCCAACTATCTTTTATGCATTGTTTCTTCTGTTAGAGTTCTTCCCAACTATCTTTTATTCATTTAGTTTCTCTGTTAGAGTTCTTACCAAACTATCTTTTATTGCATTTAGTTTCTGCTGTTAGAGTTTTCCCAACTATCTTTTATTGCATTTAGTTTCTTCTGTTAGAGTTCTTACCAACTATCTTTTTATTGTTTTCAGTTTCTTCTGTTAGAGTTCTTACCAACTATCTTTTTATTGCATTTAGTTTTTTCTGTTAGAGTTCTTACCACACTATCTTTTATTGCATTTAGTTTCTTCTGTTAGAGTTCTTCCCACTACTTCTTTATTGCATTTAGTTTTAGTTTAAACGTAACTGTTATTGATTTTATTTCTTAAAACATTTCCTGCCTCTATCTTTTTCTGATCTTCTTTTAACCTTGTACAACAATTGTGTATGTATTGCTTTTTATCTCTTCGTATGTTCTTTCTTATTTATTTTGTTATATTCTTGTAGGCTTTCCTATTTTATTTATTTGTTATTCCCTATGCATTTTGTCTTCCATTTCTATTGTATTAACTCCAGTGTTTCATTTGCAATCTACTCATTCTTTTTATATTTCTTTCTTGGCATATTATCTTTGGCTGACGATAATAGTATATCTCTAGCATGTGTGGTCAACTCATTTTGTGTCATCTCTTCTTGGATAGTCATCAGTATTTCAAATCTGTTCTTGATTTCTATTCCATATTTCTCTGCTATTTTGTTTAGGTCAAAATATACTCTTTTTACTTTCTCTTTCTAATTTTGCTGAGTTTACATTTTAGCATCACAATTACTAGCTCGTGATCGCTTCCAGAGTCTGCACTAGGTAGAGTCTGCACTAGGTAGGGTTTACGCCGCTGTTATATGTGATCTTCATATTTGTTTTATTATTATATAATCTATGTGACTTTTGATCTTCCCGTCCGGTGACGCTCGTGTTTTATTACTTGTAAATAATTTCAATTGTCATTTTAGGATAACATCAGACAAACTGGTAAATTGTGACCTATCTTTTCATGGCAACATCAGACAAACTGGTAAACTGTGTCCTATCTTTTCATGGCAACATCAGACAAACTGGTAAATTGTACTCTTCTTTTCATGACAACATCAGACAAACTGGTAACTGTAGTCCTATCTTTCATGGCAACATCAGACAAACTGGTAAATTGTGACCTATCTTTTCATGACAACATCAGACAAACTGGTAAACTGTGTCCTATCTTTTCATGGCAACATCAGACAAACTGGTAAATTGTGACCTATCTTTTCATGGCAACATCAGACAAACTGATAAATTGTGACCTATCTTTCATGGCAACATCAGACAACTGAAATTGACCTATCTTTTCATGGCAACATCAGACAAACTGGTAAATTGTGACCTATCTTTTCATGGCAACATCAGACAAACTGGTAAATTGTGTCCTATCTTTTCATGGCAACATCAGACAAACTGGTAAATTTGACCTATCTTTCATGACAACATCAGACAAACTGGTAAACTGTGTCCTATCTTTTCATGGCAACATCAGACAAACTGGTAAATTGTGTCCTATCTTTTCATGGCAACATCAGACAAACTGGTAAACTGTGACCTATCTTTTCATGACAACATCAGACAAACTGGTAAATTGTGACCTATCTTTTCATGGCAACATCAGACAAACTGGTAAATTGTGACCTATCTTTTCATGGCAACATCAGACAAACTGATAAATTGTGACCTATCTTTTCACGGCAACATCAGACAAACTGGTAAATTGTGACCTATCTTTTCATGGCAACATCAGACAAACTGGTAAATTGTGACCTATCTTTTCATGGCAACATCAGACAAACTGGTAAATTGTGACCTATCTTTTCATGGCAACATCAGACAAACTGATAAATTGTGACCTATCTTTTCATGGCAACATCAGACAAACTGGTAAATTGTGACCTATCTTTTCATGGCAACATCAGACAAACTGATAAATTGTGACCTATCTTTTCATGGCAACATCAGACAAACTGGTAAATTGTGCCCTATCTTTTCATGGCAACATCAGACAAACAGGTAAATTGTGACCTATCTTTTCATGACAACATCAGACAAACTGGTAAATTGTGACCTATCTTTTCATGACAACATCAGACAAACTGGTAAATTGTGACCTATCTTTTCATGGCAAAATTAGACAAACTGGTAAATTGTGACCTATCTTTTCATGGCAACATCAGACAAACTGGTAAATTGTGACCTATCTTTTCATGACAACATCAGACAAACTGGTAAATTGTGACCTATCTTTTCATGGCAACATCAGACAAACTGGTAAATTGTGACCTATCTTTTCATGGCAACATCAGACAAACTGGTAAATTGTGACCTATCTTTTCATGACAACATCAGACAAACTGGTAAATTGTGACCTATCTTTTCATGACAACATCAGACAAACTGGTAAATTGTGACCTATCTTTTCATGACAACATCAGACAAACTAGTAAATTGTGACCTATCTTTTCATGGCAACATCAGACAAACTGGTAAATTGTGACCTATCTTTTCATGACAACATCAGACAAACTGGTAAATTGTGACCTATCTTTTCATGGCAACATCAGACAAACTGGTAAATTGTGCCCTATCTTTTCATGGCAACATCAGACAAACTGGTAAATTGTGACCTATCTTTTCATGGCAACATCAGACAAACTGGTAAATTGTGACCTATCTTTTCATGGCAACATCAGACAAACTGGTAAATTGTGACCTATCTTTTCATGGCAACATCAGACAAACTGGTAAATTGTGACCTATCTTTTCATGGCAACATCAGACAAACTGGTAAATTGTGACCTATCTTTTCATGACAACATCAGACAAACTGGTAAATTGTGACCTATCTTTTCATGACAACATCAGACAAACTGGTAAATTGTGACCTATCTTTTCATGACAACATCAGACAAACTAGTAAATTGTGACCTATCTTTTCATGGCAACATCAGACAAACTGGTAAATTGTGACCTATCTTTTCATGACAACATCAGACAAACTTGTAAATTGTGACCTATCTTTTCATGGCAACATCAGACAAACTGGTAAATTGTGACCTATCTTTTCATGACAACATCAGACAAACTGGTAAATTGTGACCTATCTTTTCATGACAACATCAGACAAACTGGTAAATTGTGACCTATCTTTTCATGACAACATCAGACAAACTAGTAAATTGTGACCTATCTTTTCATGGCAACATCAGACAAACTGGTAAATTGTGACCTATCTTTTCATGACAACATCAGACAAACTGGTAAATTGTGACCTATCTTTTCATGGCAACATCAGACAAACTGGTAAATTGTGCCCTATCTTTTCATGGCAACATCAGACAAACTGGTAAATTGTGACCTATCTTTTCATGGCAACATCAGACAAACTGGTAAATTGTGACCTATCTTTTCATGGCAACATCAGACAAACTGGTAAATTGTGACCTATCTTTTCATGACAACATCAGACAAACTGGTAAATTGTGACCTATCTTTTCATGACAACATCAGACAAACTGGTAAATTGTGACCTATCTTTTCATGACAATATCAGACAAACTGGTAAATTGTGACCTATCTTTTCATGGCAACATCAGACAAACTGGTAAATTGTGACCTATCTTTTCATGGCAACATCAGACAAACTGGTAAATTGTGACCTATCTTTTCATGACAACATCAGACAAACTGGTAAATTGTGCCCTATCTTTTCATGGCAACATCAGACAAACTGGTAAATTGTGACCTATCTTTTCATGGCAACATCAGACAAACTGGTAAATTGTGACCTATCTTTTCATGGCAACATCAGACAAACTGGTAAATTGTGCCCTATCTTTTCATGGCAACATCAGACAAACTGGTAAATTGTGACCTATCTTTTCATGACAACATCAGACAAACTGGTAAATTGTGCCCTATCTTTTCATGGCAACATCAGACAAACTGATAAATTGTGACCTATCTTTTCATGGCAACATCAGACAAACTGGTAAATTGTGACCTATCTTTTCATGGCAACATCAGACAAACTGGTAAATTGTGACCTATCTTTTCATGACAACATCAGACAAACTGGTAAATTGTGCCCTATCTTTTCATGGCAACATCAGACAAACTGGTAAATTGTGACCTATCTTTTCATGACAACATCAGACAAACTGGTAAATTGTGCCCTATCTTTTCATGGCAACATCAGACAAACTGGTAAATTGTGACCTATCTTTTCATGGCAACATCAGACAAACTGGTAAATTGTGCCCTATCTTTTCATGGCAACATCAGACAAACTGGTAAATTGTGACCTATCTTTTCATGACAACATCAGACAAACTGGTAAATTGTGCCCTATCTTTTCATGGCAACATCAGACAAACTGGTAAATTGTGACCTATCTTTTCATGATAACATCAGCAACTGGTAAATTGTGACCTATCTTTTCATGACAACATCAGACAAACTGGTAAATTGTGACCTATCTTTTCATGGCAACATCAGACAAACTGGTAAATTGTGTCCTATCTTTTCATGGCAACATCAGACAAACTGGTAAATTGTGACCTATCTTTTCATGACAACATCAGACAAACTGGTAAATTGTGCCCTATCTTTTCATGGCATTTCTACTTTGCTTCTGTAAACATTGAATAGCACGAGCAATCGATTATCGATTATATTGGATATGCATATTCACATTATCAAGTGCCTGAGAAAAGTTTCAACCGTTAAAATGTCGGACTAAATATTGATTAAACTTGACACGCAGTTTTGTCAGTTTATGATTAGTCACGTGAGTCGTATATGACTAATATTATCTAGTTCATCCAATGTGAAGGTCAAAAGTACGATGTGAAATATGGATTCAAGCAGCAGTTCCCAAACTTTGCATTACCGCGGGCCGCCTTTCAAATATATTTTTCTGCCGCGAACACCAAACGGTTCCTACATATAAACATCTTCTAGCGATGTAGTTATTATTACACCACATAAGCAGTCGTTCTGATTTCAATTTGTCAGACTTCGGAAAACGTCAAATGATCTTTCATTTTGCCCTGTCAGACATCTAGACTCCGGTCTGTACCAAGTCCTTTGCTTTCTCACTTGTACTCCGTTACCACTGTTTTTATTTATGTTTTAAAAATGTATTTTCTGTTTGAAATGTCAAAGATCATAATATTTCTTAAAGCGTTTTTTCCGATCCAGAAGCACTTGAGTTTTCAGCTCTTCGGCTCGGTGCCATGGACATCGTAACCCTTCGGTTCGATGCCACGAACACCGTAAATCTGGGGAATCTGTGGCTTTTTCTGCCATCCCGCGGAGTTGAACCCGTACACACAGAGGGATAGTCACCCGTAGTCCAACGAGCTACGAACACTCTGGGCAGACGTGCACGAACACGCTGGGCAGACGTGCACGAACACGCTGACAGACGTGCTAGCGAGACACGTTAGGCAGACGTCTACGAACACGCTGGCAGACGACAGAACACGCTAGCAGACGTGCTCTTAAAGCGTTTAATGGATCCTTGCAGTACCTCGCAAACCCTCTAGATTATAATAGCAATTATATATGCGACATGGAATACACAGATTATAATAGCAATTATATATGCGACATGGAATACACAGATTATAATAGCAATTATATATGCGACATGGAATACACGGATTATAATAGCAATTATATATGCGACATGGAATACACGATTATACAACTATCTGAGGTTAGATTAGACGTTAAATTAGTGATATGAAATACAAAGAATTTATAAAATCTACATTATAGATGATATATGGTGCCTACCTGTAATCATACACACATCTAGTAACATAATCATACATACATCAATGATCTACCTATAAGCATAAATACATCAAAGATCTACCTGTAAGCATACATACATCTAGTAACAAGATCTACCTGTAAGCATACATACATCTAGTAACAAGATCTACCTGTAAGCATACACACATCTAGTAACATGGACTACCTGTAAGCATACATACATCTAGTAACATGGACTACCTGTAAGCATACACACATCTAGTAACATGGACTACCTGTAAGCATACATACATCTAGTAACATGATCCACCTGTAAGCATACATACGTCTAGTAACATGTTCTACCTGTAAACATACATACAACTAGTAACATGTACTACCTGTAAGCATACATACATATTGTAACATGATCCACCTGTAAGCATACATACATCTAGTAACATGATCTACATGAAAGCATAAAAACATCAATGATCTACCTATAAGCATACTTACATCAATGATCTAACTGTAAGCATACTTACATCAATGATCTACCTATAAGCATACTTACATCAATGATCTAACTGTAAGCATACTTACATCAATGATCTACCTGTAAGCATACTTACATCAATGATCTACCTGTAAGCATACTTACATCAATGATCTACCTGTAAGCATACTTACATCAATGATCTAACTGTAAGCATACTTACATCAATGATCTACCTGTAAGCATACTTACATCAATGATCTACCTGTAAGCATACTTACATCAATGATCTACCTGTAAGCATACTTACATCAATGATCTACCTGTAAGCATACTTACATCAATGATCTACCTGTAAGCATACATACATCTAGTAACATGATCTACCCGTAGGCATACAAACATCAATGATCTACCTGTAAGCATACTTACATCAATGATCTACCTGTAAGCATACATACCTCTAGTAACATGATCCACCTGTAAGCATACATACCTCTAGTAACAAAATCACTGCAATCCGCATGTATATAACAAGGCATAGACACAAATATCAGGAATGTTATCGCCTGCACAAAACATGCATTGCCCTGATAAAAGAAATAAAATAGATCTAACGCTGGATTGAGAAGAAAGCAAAGAAAGAAATGGAAACATTAGAAAGCAATAGTAGTATACTTCAAACTATTTTATCTAGCTAAACTGAACATTTCAAAAATATGAACTACTGATATCGTCAATGAAACATCAAATATCCACAGAAAACAATGAATATACATGTACAGACATAATCTGGTGTTTTAGAGTTGAGTTTATCACGTGAAAGATAAGAACATGTGTGAGCACAACAACCTTTGTTTGCTGTGAAACAATTCCAATTTCTAGAAGTTGGTCATGGTAACGTGAGATTTTAAACATGTGTTTAAACACTATTATCTAGAGTAGTAAAACGTTTTTATATATTGAATCCATGAGTAACATTTGACTGATGAATGTGGAGACAAGGGGGTGGTGTGGCAATTGTATTAATCATCATCAACTAGGTTGTCCTTTCCGGAAGTTGGCTCCCATGACAGCAGCCCTGAAAATCTCTCTATTCTGTGCAATTTGACCGGCTTCAGCAGCAGTCATTCTCAGATCGTCAATGATATCTAGCACCCATCGTCTTGTAGGTCTTGCTCTCATTCTTCTTCCAGGCACCATTCCTCCAGAATTATCTTCTCTATGCACTCATGTCGTTTGATGTGTGAAAAATATTTAATTTTCTTTGATGATTTGCTCTTTAATAGCCAACTCTCTTTAATATCAAACTGTTGTAGAACAGCGTTAGTAATACTAATACTACTACTAATAATCATTCATCCTTAATCCTCTCCGCTCCTCGTGGAGCATAGGGCCTCAACAGTTGTTCGCCACTCTTCTCGGTCTCTGGCTGTTCTTTTATGGTCTCCCAGGTCAATTGAGCACTCTTCAGCTCCTCAGTAAGACCTCGTCTCCAAGTCTGCTTAGGGCGTCCTCTTTTCGTTTTCCCTGCGGGTTCTACTCGAGCAACTACTAATAATAAAGTAATAGTAATAGCACTATCACTTTGTGGATATCAGCAACCGGACTCATACATTACTTGGCTAAACAATGTATACTAAAATTACATTCTAGTGTGTCAGAGCAATGTATTAAAGATATAGAAGGTAAGTTGAATGCATTTGAAAATAGAAGTCTGCAAAAAAATGAACATAAAATAGGATGAATACAGGAGAATTTATAAAATCAGAGTATGTCTGATCAACCACCAGTAACATCTAATATAAGAAAGAGAAGATGACGATATGTTGGGCATACTCTGAGAGAAAATGATAAAATAATCACCAAACAGGTATTGAAGAGGCAGGCAAAGGGCTCAAGAAAGAAATGACGACTTAGGAAAACTCTGAAACGATCGGGTAAGTCTAGATATATGTCTGTACACTATGATTCTAATCTAGAAATTCAGTATTTACAGCAAAGAAAGCCAAGTTAGTATTGTACTAAAACACTGACTATCTTGGTAGGAGTCAGCTCTAACGATTTCATTATGACTAAGTAGATCAGATACCATGCTAATTACATATATGTGGTTCTTCAAAGTGGGTTTTTTTATGTTTGAAAATCCTTAATAAATCTGTCTGTATAAATATATAGCATTGATTGAATACTATTTCATACAACAATGAGAACATCAGGATGTATTTCTAATCTCATAGGAACAAACGAAGGTGCAAATATATGTTGTCTAGAAATCATAAGTTACAAAAAGATTATTCTGATTGATAGAAAAGTGAGACATACAAATTATCAGATTATTATACTGAACAGAATATTGAAGACTGACTAAGAGTGACGCTCACAAACTGTCCACCGTTTAGAAATCAAGTCTGTGTATAATATAACAAGAAATCTTCAAGCAACTATCACACAGCTGACTTCTATTACACATCAGTTTAGTTGACATAGTAAACACCAAAATATTTTGGTAGCGTCTGTTGACTTGGGGATAGTGACTCGGTCTATTAACCCATTTAATTTAATTTTAATAAGATTTAATAAAAAGAACATGAGAAAGTAGAAGAGAACATGAGAAAGTAAAAGAGAACATGAGAAAGTAAAAGAGAACATGAGAAAGAAAGGTTTAATAAAAGAGAACATGGGAAAGTAAAAGAGAACATGAGAAAGTAAGATTTAATAAAGTGAACATGAGAAAATAAGATTTAATAAAAGAACATGAGAAAGTAAGATTTAATAAAAAGAACATGAGAAAGTAAGATTTAATAAAAGAGAACATGAGAAAGTAAAAGAGAACATGAGAAAGTAAGATTTAATAAGTGAACATGAGAAAGTAAGATTTAATAAAAAAGAACATGACAAAGTAAAAGAGAACATGAGAAAGTAAGATTTAATAAAAGAGAACATGAGAAAGTAAGATTTAATAAAAAGAACATGAGAAAGTAAAAGAGAACATGAGAAAGTAAGATTTAATAAAAAGAACATGAGAAAGTAAGATTTAATAAAAGAGAACATGAAAGTAAAAGAGAACATGAAAAGTAAGATTTAATAAAAGTGAAAATGAGAAAGTAAGATTTAATAAAAGAGAACAGAGAAATAAAGAGAACATGAGAAAGTAAGATTTAATAAAAGTGAACATGAGAAAGTAGATTTAATAAAGAGAACATGAGAAAGTAAGATTTAATAAAAGAGAACATGAGAAAGTAAAATTTAATAAAAGTGAACATGAGAAAGTAAGATTTAATAAAAGTGAACATGAGAAAGTAAGATTTAATAAAAGTGAACATGAGAAAGTAAGATTTAATCAAAGAGAACATGATAAAGTAAATTAAATAAAAGAACATGAGAAAGTAATATTTAATAAAAGAGAACATGAGAAAGTAAGATTTAATAAAAGAGAACATGAGAAAGTAAGATTTAATAAAAGAGAACATGAGAAAGTAAGATTTAATAAAGAGAACATGAGAAAGTAAATTTAATAAAAGAGAACATAGAAAGTAAAGTGAACATGAGAAAGTAAAAGTGAACATGAGAAAGTAAGAACATGAAAGTAAAAGAGAACATGAGAAAGTAAAGAGACATGAGAAAGTAGATTTAATAAAAAGAACATGAAAAGTTAATAAGACATGGAAGTAAGTTAAAAGAGAACATGAGAAAGTAAAAGAGAACATAGAAAGTAAGTTTAAAAAAGTGAACATGAGAAGTAGATTAATAGAGAACATGAAAAGTAAAAGAGAACATGAGAAAGTAAGATTTAATAAAAGTGAACATGAGAAAGTAAGATTTAATAAAAGTGAACATGAGAAAGTAAGATTTAATAAAAGAGAACATGAAAGTAAATTTAATAAAAGTAACATAAAAAAGATTAATAAAGAGAACATGAGAAGTAAGATTTAAAAAGAGAACAGAGAAAGTAAAATTTAATAAAAGAACATGAGAAAAGTTATAAAAGAGAACATGAGAAAGTTTAAAAAAGAGAACATGAGAAAGTAAGATTTAATAAAGAGAACTGAAAAAGATTAATAAAGAGAACATAGAAAGTAAGAAAGGAAAGTAAAAGTGAACATGAGAAAGTAAAGAGAACATGAAAGTAAAAGAGAACATGAGAAAGTAAAAGAGAACATGAGAAAGTAAAAGAGAACATGAGAAAGTAAGATTTAATAAAAGTGAACATGAGAAAGTAAGATTTATTAAAAGAGAACATGAGAAAGTAAAGAGAACATAGAAAGTAAAAGAGAACATGAGAAAGTAAGATTTAATAAAAGTGAACATGAGAAAGTAAGATTTAATAAAAGGAACATGAGAAAGTAAAAGATAGACATGAGAAAGTAAAGAGAACATGAAAGTAATTTAATAAAGTGAACATGAGAAAGTAAAAATAAAACTGAGAAGTAAAGAGAACATAGAAAGTAAATTTAATAAAAGGAAATAGAAAGTAAGATTTAATAAAGTGAACATGAGTAAAGGACGAAAGTAAGATTTAATAAAAGGAACATAGAAAGTTAAAGAGAAATGAGTAAATTAAAAGGAACATGAGAAATAAAATAAACAAGAAACGAAGAGATATTTATGGCGGCATGCAACACAGCACTGAAGTCTGCAAATGACATTGAAACACGGATAGTCAATTTCTAGGGAATCACATGCCACAGAGCATAACAAGAACGAAACAAATTATCATAATTATATTTTCTGTTTATGTTGTAGTCTATCCATTTAATTGTAATTGACGAGGTAAAAAAGTATGATTGTCTATTGCTAACATAAGCGCCAACATTTTACTATTGACCACACTCAGTGCATCCTTACAAACATAAGTATATGTTTATGATATTTCAAATATTCTTGTGTACACCTTATATAATGTTATATTACTATGTGTTTAAAACGTGGTTTTAAGGCCGAATGATTGACTTCAGTGCATGGGGTTTTACCCCATATGACTTGGTCGCCCTTCGTAGAAATGGCATTTCACCTGCCAAAAGTATTGCACAAAGCACGAACTTCGTAGCTCGGCAACAATCTTAGGGGGTTTCTGGGAAAAATTGCCTCGTGAACAGAACGGCGCGGTCTGGATTTGAACCCACTACCTTCGACTCGCAAGGCAAGGGCGTAATCACTTAGCGATAGAAATATCCCCCCTCCATCAGCACTATGTGTATTATTGCTCAATATAAATTCTTTTAACATAATCAAGTAAATATAGTGATTATGTCGACTTAATACGAATACATTCAAACTCCATAGTATATAGAGTATTCTACAGCAGAAACCAGGAATAAATTCAATAGAAAGACTGCGAACAAGATGGTTAGAAGGTATAACCCAATTCTGTCAAAAGAAAAAACTATCATCCAAGCCACTAGAAAAGCGCAAGAGAAAAACAGAAAACCACGACACTGGGCAACAACCCGGTAACTGTGTGACAACAAATTAATAATAATAATAACAATAAATAAACACATACATATATATATATATGGCTATTTTTCGCTTTTAAGGCGGTCAATTGACAAGTGTTTTACTGGAACAACTTCTGAGTTTGCGCTTGGCTTTTTTGTCTTTCAGATCATTCCTCTCTTTTCCAAATAATCTGCACCTTTGCGTAATGTTGTTCTCCAAACAACTCGGTCATCAGTTAGTTTTTTCTAATTTGTTGGACCGTTAGAACAATTTTTCATTGAGACCTAACAGCCGCCCTTATATCTGAGCAGTAGTCTGCCTTGGTGCCTCGTCCCCTCCGACAGTTCACTGAACAACACTTGTTGTGGTATGCGGCTATTGTCCAATCTTCTAACATGCCCTAGCCATGACATATTTCTTCAGCTGAGAATGTCCATGATGGAATGAAATTGTGCACTTCAGAGTTGATTATCTTGTCCTATCTCCTGATTTTCATAATCTTGCGGTGACATCCAAGATGAAAGATATTGTCTCCTCTCGTGTCTTGAGTAGGCTGTCCATATTTATGTGTCATATAGTGAATATACAAGATTAATATATTTGAATCTTTGTCTGCAATGTTAATTTTGAGTTGTTCCACGCTCATTTTGATAGTTTGTCGAATGTAGTTGCCGTACTACATATTTGAGCGTTGATTTCTTCATCAGGAGAAAGGCTGACAGTGACCATGTTCCAAGATCACATTTTTAACTGGTGTTAGATGATTGCTCCTGACATAAAACAATTGTTTTGGTGACACTTACAGACAAGACCAAATAGGTTCCATGTGTTGGCCAAATTATTGATTAGGCATTGTAGCCTCACTGTCTGCGAATAAGGCAGCATAGTCAGCGAAAAGAGTTCCTTGAGAGGATTTCTGCTTTTTTAAATATGCTCTTAAGCGAGCCAAGTTGAAGAGTGAACCATCAGACCTAGTGCGGATGAAAACATCACCATTAGCAGCACCGAAGGCATAGTATATCAGGACTGCGAAGAAGATGGCAAAGAGAGTGAGGGCAAGGACACAGCCATATTTAACTCCACTTTTAACATCGAAGCTATCAGATGTGCTGCCATCAATATGTTTTAATATTTTTTTAAGTTCTGGTCTGCTGGCCGTGTCAAATGGCTTTGACAAATTGACGAAAGTAATTAATAATTGCTTCCTCTGTCCTCTGCATTTCTCTTTCAGTTGTCGAAGAGTTCGTCCAGCTATGAACCCACATTGTGACTATAGGAGAACACGTTCTGTATGTTTCTGTATTCGTTTTGAAAATGCCAGTGCAAGGCCTTGCCTGTGACACTTACAATGGAAATGCCTCTATAGTTGTTACAGTCTCCCTTGTCATCTTCTTGTTTATAGTGTGTCACGATCTTTGTTTTTAATGTCCTGAAGAATTTCGCCTTCTCTCCAACACTGGACGTGGAGAGAAGGGTTTAGTTTGGCAGAAAGACATCCTTGCTATCTCTGAGAATTTCTGCAGGATTGTTGTCTTACATATAATACGATACATAAACAGAGAACTGCAGACAGATAAACCGTACACGCATATTAATAAATACAGTCACGAGTTGTGTCATGCGAGATACAGAATACGTTGAGAATGTCTCGATAAATCAGTCAGAGTTATAGCTAAAAACATCATGAAACAAGAATAAGATAGTCAATTTGAACATTTAGGAAATTGCAACTAAAATAACTGATGGTTAATACTTGAGATGTAAATGTTGAACGTCAATGATATAATTATCTATGTGAGTTTGTACATGAAAGAGTTCTAATTTATTTATGTCTACAATTGCTAAACTTTCATTGTTTATTTTTAGCATTCAATAATAAGTTCAGGAATAGGTAAATGTTTGGTAAATGGCAAGTGCAGGTATAAAGAGTGTTTGTGATTGTTGGTAGGAGGAATTATGGGTGGAGGTGTTATTGTCTTTTGTCTCTAGTTTTTGCTCTCTGTATTAAGAGATTTGGATATTCTATCAGCACATGTTGCACCGTTCGATATGGTTGTGTACAAACATGAGATATTGTTTCTGAGTACTTTATGTTATTCATGAATGTAAAAGGCTGTTCGTGTGTGTTAGAGGTTTTCGTGAGTGTAAAAGGTTGTTCGTGTGTAGAGGTTTTCGTGAGTGTAAAGCTGTTCATGTGTGTAGAGGTTTTCGTGAGTGTAAAAGGTTGTTCGTGTGTTAGAGGTTTTCGTGAGTGTAAAAGGCTGTTCATGTGTGTAAGGGTTTTCGTGAGTGTAAAAGGCTGTTCATGTGTGTTAGAGGTTTTCGTGAGTGTAAAAGGCTGTTCATGTGTGTAAGGGTTTTCGTGAGTGTAAAAGGCTGTTCATGTGTGTAAGGGTTTTCGTGAGTGTAAAGGCTGTTCAGTGTGTGTAAGGGTTTTGTGAGTGTATAAGGTTGTTCGTGTGTGTTAGAGGTTTTCGTGAATGTAAAGGGTTGTTCGTTAGTATAATATATTGTTTATACTGCATGTACAGGTTGTCTGTGAGTGTAATGTGTTTTATTGTAAATGCTTAAATTATTCGGTTTTAGTCATCTATTTTTATTTTATCACATTTATCAAATAATAGGTGGTTCGGTCACTATCAGTTATGTTATCACATTTATCAAATAATAGTTGTCATATCAGAGTTTTCACATTTATCAAATAATAGTGGTTCGGTCATATCAGTTATGTTTACATTTATCAAATAAGGTGGTTCGGTCATATCGTTATGTTATCACATTTATCAAATAATAGGTTCGGTCACTATCAGTTATGTTATCACATTTATCAAATAATAGGTGGTTCGGTCACTATCAGTTATGTTATCACATTTATCAAATAATAGGTGGTTCGGTCTATCAGTTATGTTATAATTTATCAAATAATAGGTGGTTCGGTCACTATCAGTTATGTTATCACATTTATCAAATAATAGGTTCGGTCACTATCAGTTATGTTATCACATTTATCAAATAATAGGTGGTTCGGTCACTATCAGTTATGTTATCACATTTATCAAATAATAGGTGGTTCGGTCACTATCAGTTATGTTATCACATTTATCAAATAATAGGTTCGGTCACTATCAGTTATGTTATCACATTTATCAAATAATAGGTTCGGTCACTATCAGTTATGTTATCACATTTATCAAATAATAGGTTCGGTCACTATCAGTTATGTTATCACATTTATCAAATAATAGGTTCGGTCACTATCAGTTATGTTATCACATTTATCAAATAATAGGTGGTTCGGTCACTATCAGTTATGTTATCACATTTATCAAATAATAGGTGGTTCGGTCACTATCAGTTATGTTATCACATTTATCAAATAATAGGTGATTCGGTCACTATCAGTTATGTTATCACATTTATCAAATAATAGGTGATTCGGTCACTATCAGTTATGTTATCACATTTATCAAATAATAGGTGGTTCGGTCACTATCAGTTATGTTATCACATTTATCAAATAATAGTGTTCGTCACTATCAGTTATGTTGTCACATTTATCAAATAATAGGTCGGTCACTATCAGTTATGTTATCACATTTATCAAATAATAGGTCGGTCATATCAGTTATGTTATCACATTATCAAATAATAGGTTCGGTCACTATCAGTTATGTTATCTTTTGTATAGGACCATCGTGCATATTGTTATGTGTCTTTTATCATTTGTTTGATTTATGTAACTTGGTCGCTACTCATCTTGTCTGTCTACTTTGTAAAACTACCATACTTTCCTTATGTGATTCACATTTTCATGCATAGTTTGACTTCAGTTTTCACTTGTATCGAGAATAATTCTTAACTTTGTTAGAAGAGTGACATGTACGGTATATATGTGTCATAGTTTGGTTCATACTGACTTTTCAGTAGTGTGCTTGATCACAACCCAAGCGTACCTGGTTCAAACTCACCGACAGCAAGTTTGGAAGCATATTCGTTCCACTGGGATTTTTGCGAACTGTAAAAATAGACATCACCATTTAGAAAGCAATTGCAAACTATTGAACGTATACGTGGTACCTAGAAAACCAAAGAGTCGTTTACTGTCGTTGATAGCTATCTTAAAAAGGATATGCTCCGATTTCTCTAAACAAGGAACGACCAAGCTATCTTATAAAGGATATGCTCCGATTTCTCTAAACAAGGAACGACCAAGCTATCTTATAAAGGATATGCTTCGATTTCTCTAAACAAGGAACGACCAAGCTATCTTATAAAGGATATGCTCCGATTTCTCTAAACAAGGAACGACCAAGCTATCTTATAAAGGATATGCTCCGATTTCTCTAAACAAGGAACGACCAAGCTATCTTATAAAGGATATGCTCCGATTTCATTAAACAAGGAAACCAAGCTATCTTATAAAGGATATGCTCCGATTTCTTAAACAAGGAACGGCTAATCTAGTCTGATTGTCCCGTCTGTATCTAGCCACAGACAACTCTAAAACCGTCTGTCCAGCCACGCAACTCTAAAACCGTCTGTCCAGCCACGCAACTCTAAAACCGTCTGTCCAGCCACGCAACTCTAAAACCGTCTGTCCAGCCACGCAACTCTAAAACCGTCTGTCCAGCCACGCAACTCTAAAACCGTCTGTCCAGCCACGCAACTCTAAAACCGTCTGTCCAGCCACGCAACTCTAAAAGTATCTAGAAGACCTAACATGGGAAGAATGACTTCATTGCACACGGGTTTTCCCACCTGGTCAGTTCCATCTCTACATAAATGTCCTAACATACGCAGTCAGTTAGTTCACGTGTTAGTTTAATCTTTTAAACCTTTTTGAACTTCACAATTCCAATAACAATCATAGAGATTCTGAAAATATGCACCAGAGAACCGAGCGACGTGATACAATATTTGAACTCACGTATTTCACAACTCATGGAACACCTGTTGACCACTTTGGCACAGAGAGCTTGAATTTCACTTAGCAGTTGTTCTTCATTAGCAGGAGGGTTTCTGTAGTGAGAATATATGGTGTTCACGTGGTTTCTTTGAGCGTAACTGTTTTTAATTATCACACAAACGGATCCATTTCTATAATTATAATCATGGTTGAAGAGAATCAGGTGTTTCATGTCGTTGATGGCCAAGCTGAAAAATTAATAAGCCATGTAACCACCGTTGTTTTGACAATATAAATATTGGAAGAATTAATCTAAATAGAAGATATTGTTTCTAACTTCCACAATATTATGACTACTTTTGAAGAGAAAATAAAGATTATGGCCATATGAACGTTAATTTTGGAATTCAACAGCTGATGGCAAATAGCACGGGGATGAAGGTGTTATTGTATATACAGATCGGTGGGTTGCCTCATAGTGAAAAATAATGACAGGTGGTTTTGTTAGCAAGCACACGGGATATTATTGATTGCAATCGGAATGTATCATACATCACAACTACTTTCAATATGTTGATTTAGACCATAGATTCCTAAACTTTTTCGGCCCACCGCCCACTTTACACGACATAAACTTTTAACCCGCCCACCGCCCACTTTACACGACATAAACTTTGTAACACCGCCCACCGCCCACTTTACACGACATAAACTTTGTAACACCGCCCACCGCCCACTTTACACGACATAAACTTTGTAACACGCCCACCGCCCACTCACACATACTTTAACACCCCCCACGCACTTTACACGACATAAACTTTGCAACGCCCCTCCCCATTATAACAGCTTGCCAGCCCCTCAACCCCTACATATATACATTCTCCATTTCTCTTTGACATAGAAAATTGAGATATATTTCTGTATTACATGGTCAATTTTCAAATGTTTATATACATGAAATTGGAAATTGATGAAAAAAATGGATCGTGTAAGATGGGCATAAGATGAATTAAAATATAGAATTCCAATTTGTAATGATTATTCAATCGCAAAATCACACCAAAAAATCCTCCCAAATGCTTCTGAACCCACTATCGCCCCCACCCCTGGAAGGCTTCAGCGCCCACTGGGGGCGGTACCGCCCACTTTGGGAAACGCTGATATAGACTAACGATGTTACTTGAATCTTCCAATGGCTTTCGTGAAACTATATTTACTAATTAGATTAATATGCAAGTACGGGAGTGTTACCCAATGTTTCTCAAGTTCTACAATGCCAGGTTCCTCATATATTAGCGGAATATAAAGCTGTCTGCTTGCTCTCTTATAATGTAATCTCTTTTCTTGCACAAATCTAAGAGTTGGTCTTCTGTTATAATAAATCTTTTCCTTGCACAAATCTAAGAGCTGATCTTCTGTTATAATAAATCTTTTCCTTGCACAAATCTTAGAGCTGATCTTCTGTTATAATAAATCTTTTCTGAACCTAACTGTCAGACAGTTGAGCTCTGTAGCTTAAGCGGTAGTTACTCGATCACATGACCCTAAGCGTACTGGTCTCAAGCCTCCGCTGCGGTAAGTTTGGAAGCAAATTATTTATCTTGGATATTTACTAACGAAAAAAATAGGCCTCACCGTTCAGAAAGCAACGGCAAACTACTGAACGTATAAGTGGTGCCTAGATAATCGATGACTCGTTTATTGTCGTTGATGGCTAAGTTCTGTAAAGGATATGACACTATTTTCATTGCCCCTGTCAGACAACACCATTTTCTTGTTATTTTCCAACAACCTTTACTTACATGGGTTTACAACCCTGACCCGGGTCAGATTCTGTTTGCTTTTGTTTATATCTATCTCGCCCCGTAGTTATTCCAAATTCAAAACATTCAGATCATCATTCATCGTAGCTTCTAAATGTTTCAACAAATACAAAATTTATAGCATCGAAAAATGTATACATCGCAAAAATTTATAGCATCGCAAAATTTATAGCATGCAAAAATGTATAGCATCGCAAAAATGTATAGCATCACAAAAATTTATAGCATCGAAAAAATTAAAGCATCAAAAATGTATAGCATCACAAAAATTTATAGCATCGCAAAATGTATAGATCCAACAAATTTATAGCATCGAAAAATGTATGCATCGCAAAAATGTATAGCATCAAAAATTTATAGTCATCACAAAAATTTATAGCATCGCAAAATGTATAGCATCGCAAAAATGTATAGCATCGCAGAAAATGTATAGCATCCAAAAATGTATAGCATTCAAAATTCATAGCATCGCAAAATTTATAGCATCAAAAATGTATAGCATCGCAAAATGTATAGCATCGCAAAAATGTATAGCATCCAAAAATGTATAGCATCGCAAAAATGTATAGCATCCAAAAATGTATAGCATCGCAAAAATGTATAGCATCGCACAAAATTTATAGCATCGCAAAATTTATAGCATCGCAAAAATGTATAGCATCAAAAATGTATAGCATCGCAAAAATTTATAGCATCGCAAAAATGTATAGCATCGCAAAAATGTATAGCATTGCAAAAATGTATAGCATCGCAAAAATTTATAGCATCGCAAAATGTATAGTATCGCAAAAAATGTATATGAAACAAAAGTTTCGGGAAAGCTGTTATGTTTAATTAGAAGAAAAATCAAAGCAACAAAATATCTGAAACTTTCGTTGGACGTCAGCAAAATATCTGAAACTTTCGTTGGACGTCAACAAAATATCTGAAACTTTCGTTAGACGTCAACAAAATATCTGAAACTTTCGTTGGACGTCAGCAAAATATCTGAAACTTTCGTTAGACGTCAACAAAATATCTGAAACTTTCGTTGGACGTCAGCAAAATATCGAATACAAGTTTCTTGTATCGGCTTAAACACTGTCATAATCAAGTATTATATACTTAACGTGATCATTTGTTTAATAAAACATTTTCAGATCCTGGAAGATTATCAAATTTAAGATGAAATATCATCATTATCAAGTGCCATGCCTACTGGTGTACGCGATCATGTATCTCCACAAATATCGACTACCAGTTCTTGTGTTAAAAATATTCAGTACAATGGCACCAGACTTCTCACGGTGATATCTTTATGTCGTTCAAACTTCTTCTTCTTCTTCTTTGCGTTCGTTCTTTACAACCAATTTTAATACCTCTTTGTGATATGTTTGATCTTTGTCAAGAACGTGTATACGTTGCACATTGATTTGGTAGGCTTCTAAACGCTTAGACTTCTACACGATTAGGACACATGCATCCGATTTCAACCAAACCTCCTTAGTCGCCTAGTACGACATGCGTGGCAGGTAACAGTGGTTCTATTCTTCCACCCAACTTTGGGTCCCGGTAACCACTCGAGCGTAGTCGTTCTTTATATCGTCTTCCATTGATTTTACCGATTATTACAACATGCTCCAAACCTTTCTTTCTCAGCACATTCACATCTCCACTTCATGATAGAATGCTATCTCATTGCAATTAGAATGTTGCCTACTCTATGAAAGATTAATATAGTAGAGTGTTTGCCTACTCTCAGATAGACATCTCGTTTATTATAGCATAATGTTGCCTACTCTATGAAAGATTAGTAGAGTGTTTGCCTACTCTCAGATAGACATCTCGTTTATTATAGCATAATGTTGCCTACTCTATGTAATAAATGAAATATGAATATAGCATAATGTTGCCTACTCTCAGATATACGCCTAGTTTATTATAGCACAATGTTGCCTACTCTATGTAATAAATGAAAGACTAATATAGCATAATGTTGCCTACTATATGTAATAAATGAAAGATTAATATAGCATAATGTTGCCTACTCTATGTAATAAATGAAAGACTAATATAGCATAATGTTGCCTACTCTATGTAATAAATGAAAGACTATTATAGCACAATGTTGCCTACTCTATGTAATAAATGAAAGACTAATATAGCACAATGTTGCCTACTCTATGTAATAAATGAAAGATTAATATAGTATAATGTTGCCTACTCTATGTAATAAATGAAAGATTAATATAGCATAATGTTGCCTACTCTATGTAATAAATGAAAGACTAATATAGCATAATGTTGCCTACTCTATGACATAAATATAGTTTATTACTGTAAGACTATTGTTGTTTTACTTGACAATATGATTTATATTATTTGAAATCAAGTTTAGCACAGTCATGAAGTACGTCCATGATGTACGATGTAAGATGTTCAACTATGAACGTTCGTATTTAGCAAACCATGATGTACGTTGTAAGGTGTTCAACTATGAACATTCATTGTCAACTATGAACATTCATATTTTGTGTCTATCTCTAACATGTCCAACAGCTATTGCGCAATGTTTCCAGCAGATGTTAGAGAATGGAAACATAAACGCAGTACAACATGAGACAAGTGATGAAAGATAATGTAAAACATAGGCATTGATAAAGCAGGAAGCCAGTGCACATGGCACTTGTCTAAACAATATGATTAAAACATTCACGAACGTGGCAAGCGGTACAGTAAATAATCTATCAGTCGACATTCAGTATTTATCAAATTGTATGTTACAGCACTTAGATGATAGTGTGCGTCTCTACTCAACTTACTATGTTAGATATCATTTCTATCTACTCAACTTACTATGTTAGATATCATTTCTATCTACTCAACTTACTATGTTAGATATCATTTCTCTCTCTCTACTCAACTTACTATGTCAGATATCATTTCTCTCTCTACTCAACTTACTATGTCAGATATCATTTCTCTCTCTCTACTCAACTTACTATGTTAGATATCATTTCTCTCTCTCTACTCAACTTACTATGTCAGATATAATTTCTCTCTCTACTCAACTTACTATGTTAGATATCATCTCTCTCTCTACTCAACTTACTATGTCAGATATCATTTCTTTCTCTATACTCAACTTACTATGTCAGATATAATTTCTCTCTCTCTACTCAACTTACTATGTCAGATATAATTTCTCTCTCTACTCAACTTACTATGTCAGATATCATTTCTATCTACTCAACTTACTATGTCAGATATCATTTCTCTCTCTACTCAACTTACTATGTCAGATATCATTTCTCTCTCTCTACTCAACTTACTATGTCAGATATCATTTCTATCTACTCAACTTACTATGTTAGATATCATTTCTATCTACTCAACTTACTATGTTAGATATCATTTCTCCCTCTCTACTCAACTTACTATGTTAGATATCATTTCTCCCTCTCTACTCAACTTACTATGTCAGATATCATTTCTCTCTCTACTCAACTTACTATGTTAGATATCATTTCTCCCTCTCTACTCAACTTACTATGTTAGATATCATTTCTCCCTCTCTACTCAACTTACTATGTCAGATATCATTTCTCTCTCTACTCAACTTACTATGTCAGATATCATTTCTTTCTCTCTACTCAACTTACTATGTTAAATATCATTTCTCCCTCTCTACTCAACTTACTATGTCAGATATCATTTCTCTCTCTCTACTCAACTTACTATGTCAGATATCATTTCTCTCTCTCTACTCAACTTACTATGTTAGATATCATTTCTCTCTCTACTCAACTTACTATGTCAGATATCATTTCTCTCTCTACTCAACTTACTATGTCAGATATCATTTCTCTCTCTACTCAACTTACTATGTCAGATATCATTTCTCTCTCTACTCAACTTACTATGTCAGATATCACTTCTCTCTCTCTACTCAACTTACTATGTTAGATATCATTTCTATCTACTCAACTTACTATGTCAGATATCATCTCTCTCTCTACTCAACTTACTATGTCAGATATCATTTCTCTCTCTACTCAACTTACTATGTTAGATATCATTTCTCTCTCTACTCAACTTACTATGTTAGATATCATTTCTCCCTCTCTACTCAACTTACTATGTCAGATATCATTTCTTTCTCTCTACTCAACTTACTATGTCAGATATCATTTCTCTCTCTACTCAACTTACTATGTTAAATATCATTTCTCCTCTCACTCAACTTACTATGTCAGATATCATTTCTCTCTCTACTCAACTTACTATGTCAGATATCATTTCTCTCTCTACTCAACTTACTATGTTAGATATAATTTCTCTCTCTACTCAACTTACTATGTAAGATATCATTTCTCTCTCTCTCTACTCAACTTACTATGTCAGATATCATTTCTCTCTCTCTACTCAACTTACTATGTCAGATATCATTTCTCTCTCTACTCAACTTACTATGTCAGATATCATTTCTCTCTCTCTACTCAACTTACTATGTTAGATATCATGTCTATCTACTCAACTTACTATGTCAGATATCATTTCTCTCTCTACTCAACTTACTATGTCAGATATCATTTCTTTCTATCTACTCAACTTACTATGTCAGATATCATTTCTCTCTCTCTACTCAACTTACTATGTCAGATATAATTTCTCCCTCTCTACTCAACTTACTATGTCAGATATCATTTCTCTCTCTACTCAACTTACTATGTCAGATATCATTTCTCTCTCTACTCAACTTACTATGTCAGATATCATTTCTCTCTCTCTACTCAACTTACTATGTTAGATATCATTTCTCTCTCTCTACTCAACTTACTATGTTAGATATCATCTCTCTCTCTCTACTCAACTTACTATGTTAGATATCATTTCTCTCTCTCTACTCAACTTACTATGTTAGATATCATCTCTCTCTCTCTACTCAACTTACTATGTTAGATATCATTTCTCTCTCTACTCAACTTACTATGTCAGATATCATTTCTCTCTCTCTACTCAACTTACTATGTTAGATATAATTTCTTTCTCTCTACTCAACTTACTATGTCAGATATAATTTCTTTCTCTCTACTCAACTTACTATGTCAGATATAATTTCTTTCTCTCTACTCAACTTACTATGTCAGATATAATTTCTTTCTCTCTACTCAACTTACTATGTCAGATATCATTTCTCTCTCTCTACTCAACTTACTATGTTAGATATCATTTCTCTCTCTACTCAACTTACTATGTTAGATATCATTTCTCTCTCTCTACTCAACTTACTATGTTAGATATCATTTCTCTCTCTCTACTCAACTTACTATGTCAGATATCATTTCTCTCTCTACTCAACTTACTATGTCAGATATAATTTCTTTCTCTCTACTCAACTTACTATGTCAGATATCATTTCTTTCTCTCTACTCAACTTACTATGTTAAATATCATTTCTCCCTCTCTACTCAACTTACTATGTCAGATATCATTTCTTTCTCTCTACTCAACTTACTATGTCAGATATCATTTCTCTCTCTCTACTCAACTTACTATGTCAGATATCATTTCTCTCTCTACTCAACTTACTATGTTAGATATCATTTCTCTCTCTCTACTCAACTTACTATGTTAGATATCATTTTTTTCTCTCACTCAACTTACCAAGTCAGATATCATCTCTCTTAGACTTTTATTAAATATGTTCTCCAATGTTTGTTTTTCTACGATGTTGAATTTGTATACATAACAATGATGATATCCTATGTCTCTCTTCTATTCGATATGAAGGATATTTATTAAACATATATAGGATACCCCTTACCTGTCTCTACAGCCTTTGCTACTTATCAATCATGTATGATATATTATGGATGTCTCTACAAACTGTTATATTATGGATGTCTCTACAAACTGTTATATTTTAGACATCATGTATCAATAGTGAGCGTCAGTAGCTCCAGCGGCAGTGAGTTCGATCCCCCACTCCCCAAGCGTACCTGGTTCAATACCTGGTACACTTATCTTCATTCCGGGGCACATATGTGTCGTTGTCAATGAGAGAGCAGACAAGCTGGTTGACTCTGCCACGATATCAGGCGTCCAGCCAATGGATAGAGCTGATATTTTGAACGCCCTCATAGAGTGTGGCCGCAAAGAAGATTTTCATTTAAACCAATCCACGTCAACTACTAGATTGCAGCAGCTGGGTTTGAAGATTGGAGTAGCAAGAAAAGAACAGAGCAACAGGTACGTGAGTAGGCTCATCAATCAAAATCGAACTTGTACGGTCAGTCGCTGGACGCTGTTGGAGATATTGCGAAGGAGATCGGAGCACCTATGGACATGTCCGAAGTGCAATGAAAATATTCCAAAATGAAACTGAAACTTGGTTCAAACTTCGCGATGGGCAAGTCTAGATGCAAATTCGTTACCGTGGAATATTTACAAAGGTAACAAAAAATCTCACCATTCTCTCTCTCTCTTTCTCTCTCTGTCTCTCGCGATCTCCGCTTAGACTGATGTACCAGATTTTCTCATAAATTCTTCTGTTGTGTTTAGGGACTCTATCTCTCCCTACAGCTTCTCATTAAACTCGGTATTCTCCTGCCAGGTCTCTTTTCTCAGGCCTGTCATCAGTTGGCAGTCTTACAGTAGATGATCCGCCGTCATATCCGCCTTCTCGCAGTGGCACAGACTAGTTGTGGCAATTTTCAATTTGTTGTACATGTGGGCCCGAAGTCTGACCTCACCGTACTTAAAGCAATGGCAAACTACTGAACGTATAAGTGGTGCCTAGAAATTCAACGACTCGTTTACCGTGGAAGATAACTACGTCCTGTAAAGGATATGCTACGATTTTCATTTTCATATCGAATCTTCTTCTTCTTCTTTGCGTTCGTTCTTTACGACCAATTTTAATCACTCTTTGTGATATGTTTGATCTTTACCAAGAACGTGCATACGTTGCACATTGGTTTGGTAGGCCCCTAAACGCATAGACTTCTACACGTTTAGGACATGCACATCCGATTTCAGCCAATCATATCGAATAGTCTATGTCTGCATCTCCAATCTGATTGATGTTGCCCATCGTGAACCATTCAATCGATGATCAGCTTGGTTTACTTAGAATATAAACATTATCAACATTATACAGTGGTGTCATGGTTCAGTAAACATCTTTGTACTATAATTATCTATATAGAGTCAGGGCCTTTACTTTGATACTCCACTTCAGCTTGGTCCGTATGCGCGTTAGAATATGCTCTCTATGTGACAAACTGTCTTCTTCAGAATTGACATGATACATATGATTCATTCCTTAGCTGATGGTGTAGAGATACACGGGGCACATGTAACAAATGTTGATCATACGTAAGACGAATATGTAATCTTCTTATCTTATCTTAACCACATTTGCCGTGAAGCGACGTGGGAGATTTAGTTTTTATCTTGTTTCAGGTGTGTTGAGCTTGACGTTGTCAGTCCATGCTTTCGCAGGACTCTGAGATGTTATCTATCCATCGTGTTCTTGGCCTGCCTTCGTGTTCTGCGCCCTGTGTCGATTATTGTAGGCACGTGATGGTAGTAAATGTGGTTCCATTCTCATTAGATGGCCGAAACACTTGATTCTTTGCTTCTCGATGTACTGTATGCGTGATATAGTACCAACGATGCTTCTGATAAATTTTGTTTCTCACTCTATCTCGTCTTGTAACGTTGACAACTTTTCGTAGACATCTCATTTCACATGTTGTAATCTTTCTTTCTTGTGTCTTAGTCAGGGCCATGTTTGGCACTGATAACAGAGAGTTGAAATAAATATGCAGTTTATCAGTTGTCGTTTGAATATGTAATGGGTATACTAATGTAAATAAACTTTCCAGCAGCAGAACTTTTTCCAGGCTACACGAGGATTCAGTCAACAAATGAGTTCAACGCTCGATAGAAAATATGTTTTAAAGCTTCTAAGAACAGACAAGGCATTGTTTCGAGTCATGATCTATTACACTCCAACTTGTCTATTTTGAATGACTATAGCAGAACAGTATTAGCGTTTAGATCCAGTGAAGAAGATGATCTTATTGATTGATCTGGTACTCAATTCTACTGACAACTCTGCTTTCGCTTGAAGTAATGTTCTCGGGAGAAGTGTGGGAGAAGGATTGGTAGCAATGCAATCATCTCGTTATGTTGTCTTCCTTGACGAAGGTAAAGGATTTAGATGAGAATCTCCATACTTGTCTTTCGTCAAACAAAATCTTATAAATGTTATATATAAGGATAAATGTTATTTATTATGTTATATATACATAAACAAGTTTGTATATTGTGGAATACTGTCAGATATAAAACTACTATGACTTTCTACCTGCAGCTACCAGGCTGGACTGAAAGCTGGACAAAAGCGAGACACACAAAGAAGTTAGAACAAAAAACGACACGTAAATATGTGTGTGTTGGTGCTGAGAAATATCATAACATACACATAGACAATAATGTGTCAAACAGTTGAATAGAAAAAACAAAGCATGAGTAATGGATGTTTTCATAACTCAAGTCGATGATGATAAGTTAGAACATTTATTCTAACAACTGCTCCGGAGAATGAACTGTAAGACTATAGTCCAATACTTTTCTAGTTTACAAAAACATTTAAGAGTACTGTTAAACATAAAATGCACGTGATATTGTCTTGTTAAGTAAAAACAAAAAAAATATACAAAGAAAAACAGACAACTTGTCATCTATAGCATACAAATTGGACTACAGGGAAATGATAACATAACAGAGCAGTTCACATATTTGTGTAGCAATTTTCATTGCACTGGAAATTTTTAAAAAGAAATTATGCTGCGAATTGTCAAAGCAACATCAGCTTTTAAAATTCAAAATAAAATATGGAACTGCAATCAATCATATAGTTTTCAAATAAATATAACTGAAATATAAGTTAAATAAATTAAATTTTCCGATCCAATATTGTATCAATGGAAACATATGTCAGTGAGAGTTGGAATAAAGAAATGACTAAAGATATAGCAAATAAGGTGAATGCATTGGCAAATATATGTGACAAAAATAATGAACATAAAATGGAACGAATTCAGGAGTAGTGATGAAATCAGAGAAATCTTGGTCTCTACTAGTAACAACTGTTATAAGAAAAGTAAGATGGAAAAATGATGAGAAACGATAGTTCCATATGTTGAAGTGATATGTCGTTGATGTATACCAAGTCAATAATTATTGCACAGTTATAGAGACCTCTACTCGAATCTGGCTCATGAAGACGGTGACGATAGTTCAGTATGTTGACGAGATATTGTTCAAGTGAAACGTTAACTGGTGCCTCTTCGTGCACAAACTTCAGTCGGTTAATCACTGTTTGATGTTAGAGTACTCTGTGCAATTGGAATCGGTCATGGAGTAGACGCCAACGTATCTAGTCTATAGTGTGTAAATATGAGTATTGACTTCATTGTATTGGGTTTTACCCCATTGGGTTTTACCCCATTGGGTTAGGTCCCTCTCCACAGAAATGTCACGCTTTTTGCAGAGACTATTTCAAAAAGCACGAGCTCCATAGTTCCAGCAACCACTTAGGCACTGAGAACCACTACACAGAGAACCACTACACAGAGAACCACTACACAGAGAACCACTACACAGAGAACCACTACACAGAGGACCACTACACAGAGGACCACTTCTCAGAGAACCACTACACAGAGAACCACTACACAGAGAACCACTACACAGAGGACCACTTCTCAGAGAATCACTTCTCAGAGAATCACTACACACAGAACCACTTCACATAGAACCAAATACAGAGAACCACTAGATATCTGATCTGTATTAGGATGATATTGTGGCTGATTTCAAGTGTTTCTTTAGTTTAGAGAATCATACACTTCAAAAGATACCCAATGCCGCTTCTGTCATTCATTTCTCATCAGTTCATGTTCACTGTATACAACATAGCAATCATTACATTATAAGTTCATGTTCACTGTATACAACATAGAAATCATTACATCAAAAGTTCATGTTCACTGTATACAACATAGCAATCATTACATCAAAAGTTCATGTTCACTGTATACTACATAGCAATCATTACATCATAATTTCATTTCACTTATACAACAATATTACATCATAATTTCATGTTAACTGTATACAACACAGCAATCATTACATCATATTTATATAACCTGTCTTATAGACATCATTTCACGATAGAATGCTCGCGATACCAATATTACAAATACAGTAGAATGCTAGCGATACCAATATTACAAATACAGTAGAATGCTAGCGATACCAATATTACAAATACAGTAGAATGCTAGCGATACCAATATTACAAATACAATAGAATGCTGCGATACCAATATTACAAATACAATAGAATGCAAAGCGATACCAATATTACAAATACATATAATGTAAGGTACATATTCGATATAGCTAATATTACAAATACAATATAATGCTAGGATACTAATATTACAAATACAATAGAATGCTAAGGATACTAATATTACAAATACAATAGAATGCTAGCGATACCAATATTACAAATACAATAGAATGCTAAAGGTACCAATATTACAAATACAATATAATGCTAGGATACCAATATTACAAATACAATATAATGCTAAAGGTACCAATATTACAAATACAATAGAATGCTAAAGGTACCAATATTACAAATACAATAGAATGCTAAGGATACCAATATTACAAATACAATAGAATGCTAAGGATACCAATATTACAAATACAATAGAATGCTAAGGATACCAATATTACAAATACAATAGAATACTAGGATACCAATATTACAAATAAATAAATGCTAAGGATACCAATATTACAAATACAATATAATGCTAAAGGTACCAATATTACAAATACAATATAATGCTAAAGGTACCAATATTACAAATACAATATAATGCTAAAGGTACCAATATTACAAATACAATATAATGCTAAAGGTACCAATATTACAAATACAATATAATGCTAAAGGTACCAATATTACAAATACAATATAATGCTAAAGGTACCAATATTACAAATACAATATAATGAAGTCACAACTTTTACCAATATCAATGATAATGCTAAGTTACTAATATTACTACAATATGAATGTCGTACAATTCTCAATCATAAACCAGAAAGACGCATTTACAAATACAATATAATGCTAAAGGCACCAATATTACAAATACAATATAATGCTAAAGGTACCAATATTACAAATACAATATAATGCTAAAGGTACCAATATTACAAATACAATATAATGCTAAAGGTACCAATATTACAAATACAATATAATGCTAAAGGTACCAATATTACAAATACAATATAATGCTAAAGGTACCAATATTACAAATACAATATAATGCTAAAGGTACCAATATTACAAATACAATATAATGCTAAATTTACCAATATTACAAATACAATATAATGCTAAAGGTACCAATATTACAAATACAATATAATGCTAAAGGTACCAATATTACAAATACAATATAATGCTAAAGGTACCAATATTACAAATACAATATAATGCTAAATTTACCAATATTACAAATACAATATAATGCTAAAGGTACCAATATTACAAATACAATATAATGCTAAAGGTACCAATATTACAAATACAATATAATGCTAAAGGTACCAATATTACAAATACAATATAATGCTAAAGGTACCAATATTACAAATACAATATAATGCTAAAGGTACCAATATTACAAATACAATATAATGCTAAAGGTACCAATATTACAAATACAATGAATGAAGTCATCATGACCTTCGCTTCCCAATATCATGATTGGCGTGAGTTTCTGAAAGTTCTGTCAGAGTCAACTTGGAATTCGACATGTCTCAATCAAACCAGAAAGACGAGCTCTTTCATCAACTGACAAGTTTCATCAACTGACAAGTCTCATCAACTAAACAATGTCTGTCTTCAATCATCATGATTGACAACAACTACATTTTCTATTAAAATACGATTTCTTCTTCATGGCATCTCGAAACATCGACGTAACTGATTGTACCGTCTTTCTTAATCATGAAGTATTTGTCACTGATGATCAGTTATGCATTATCTTATTGTCTCAGTAACTTATGATCAGTCATGCATTATCTTATTGTCTCAGTATCTTATGATCAGTCATGCATTATCTGATTGTCTCAGTATCTTATGATCAGTCATGCATTATCTTATTTTCTCAGTATCTTATGATCAGTCATGCATTATCTGATTGTCTCAGTATCTTATGATCAGTCATGCATTATCTGATTGTCTCAGTATCTTATGATGTTTGTTAGATGTTGATAACATTATGTTTGAACGTTCAGTATACGAACACTGGAACTATGTTTTTACGAATTCAATGTTGTGCCATCACGAAATATATTATAACTTTCGTATTTAAGGAACAAGAACTGTATCTTTTTCTTGACTCGATTGACATATAAGATTTCCACAAGGGACCTTCACTGTTGCCGTTCTACTGCCTTTCTACCAACCGTCTCCCACGTCAGGCCACACTCCTTCAACTCTCTCTCCACAGTTCTTCTCTGTTTCCTTTGAACGTCCAGGTCTTCTCTATCCATCCGCTGTCCATCTGAGAGCAGTCCTAGCCAATGACTACACTTGCATACGACATACATGCTTAATCCATCTCCATCTTCGTATGTTATTGATGATCTCAAAAGATACACAGTCAGTTCGTTTCAAAAGCTCATTTGTTATGGTATTTGGCCAGAACATTTGCAAGATTCTTCTTAAACATTTTTTGCTGAAAATGTCTCCAACTTGTGTATTATGTGTTGGGCCATTTTCTAGCATTCACTACTGTCAAATAGCACTCCCAGTACATTACTTCTATATATGTTCAGATTTCTTCCAAGATTTAGTAAGAAACAAGAACACTCGTATCATATTTTAGAATGTGTAGAATTGAATGTTATATTTTATCAATTGATCTGTTCAATTCTACAAATAGTTATACACAAATAAAATCAAATCATTATTGTACATAGCTTTTTTATCCAAATAAAATATTGTGTCACATGAGGAGGCTTTTTCAGATAATTGGTAATGACTTCATTGGTAATTAATGAGCATAACTGGAAGTACAAAGTCGTTATGAATAGTGCTGTCACTTTTCATCCATGATTTCAAATATTTGTGTTGAAGTGAAGAATAAAATATTTTCTCATTGCTCTCCAACAAAGATAATAAGTGTGATGATGTGGAACTAATGAGTGTGGTGTAGAATCGCATTCTGTGTGAACCATTCGGACAGTTGAGAAAAGAGAGCATACGATTTTACAAAGAGGTTTAGTGCACCGTTCACTTTCTTGATAATATTGATAATAAAATAACATAATAAGTATATCTGCATGAGTTTTTCTCTTCAGCGTGATCAGTGATAACTATATGCCTGCAGCTATCCAAAGGAACATGCGTGCTATCCGAGTGTCGTGTCGATGTCACGCAGTGCAAAGTTAAATCACTTATCTGTCTTGTGTAGTAGTTGAAAAGTGGACTTGCAACCGGTTACAGAGCACTTTGAAGGCATAGATGCAGAATGTTTCACACAATGCGATATCAATCAGAAACATAAAGTCTAATTATTCGGCTTCACTGAACTGGTAATAAGACATCATGTGTAACCAATCATTGTTCTATGTTTGAAAGTCGTGTTCACATATAAAACAAAATATATGCTCCCAAAAACACCCGTGAATGCAGCCGCCATTTGTTAACTAAATTCCTGAACCCCGACTGTGACATCACAGTACCAGTCATAATACTAAACTATAGAAGACTTTGATTATAACGTCTTTGATCCGACAGAAGATCACGTCGTGTAAACATCTTGATGATAAGAAATGTTCATTAAACATTTTCTTCTGCTTTCTCTGTTCATGTATTTGACATGAGATGATGTCAAGCAGAGATTCGATTTCTGACAAGAAAGAAACATTTCATATTTGATGTGAATTCAATACCGCTGAAGTTTACAAGCTTGCATACGATATGAAACTTGTGTTTTCTACTCGCATACGATATGAAACTTGTGTTTTCTACTTGCATACGATATGAAACTTGTGTTTTCTACTCGCATACGATATGAAACTCATATTTTCTACTTGCATACGAAATAAATCAAGTTTTGAAACTCATATTTTCTACATATTGTTTGATTCTAAAAATGCTGTTTAATCGGTCATTTCTTTTTCTTAATAATTACATAATTCATTTCGTACTGGTATGCGTTACATATTGCTTGCAAGTAATTTCTCCATACCGCTCTGTCCTGGGAAATAGTATACTTTGACTGATAAAGGCATTTTGGTCGAAACGTTGCTGTGTATTGTTATTGTTTTTGTACTTTGTAAAACTGCAGTACTTTGTTGTTATGTTTTTCGCCAATATTCTGGACGACTCGCTCAATATCTTACATAGAACTGCGACCGATATTTCTTGCCTATCTCAGCAAAGTTCGTTTCAGGGTCTCCCTATGTCGTCCTCTCTTTCTTGAACCCTTTGTATCTCACTTCAATGCTTGCTTTGATATTCTTTGATCAATTCTCCTCATGGTGTGTCCAACATATCTCCATCTTCTCTTTGTCATAACAGTTGTTACAAGTGGTTGACCAGACATGTCTCTGATTTCATCACTTCTCCTGAATTCATCCCATTTTATATTCATTATTTTTCACAGACATCTATTTTCAAATGCATTCAACTTGCGTCCTATATATTTAGTCATTTTCCAACTCTTGCTGTTATATGTTAGGATTAATACAACATTTTAAATATTTGTTGCCAAGTAATTTCGGAATCGTGTTCCTGGCTTCCACAAAGTGGCTTTCATCAGCTACTACCATTGATGCACTAGGTGCACCATGCACCATCTAGCTGGTTGGTTTACCGGTATGATGTCCTTTCTGACAAGTTTCTGTAGGTTGTGATATTTTGTGTGGTGAGGTAGCTGGCCTCGCCCACAAGTCTTCTTTCTGTTTCATCTGGACTTGGAACCGAAATTGGCAGAGTTCGTTTTTTTGGCACATTATAAATTCACATATTGAGTGTGAAATTATTTTATGATTTTGCTAAATGATTACAACTTCTTATATTTGGTATTCTGTATTTCATCTAGATTAAAAACTAAGAAATCATTATTTGTTATTTTCATTAGCGAGAAACATAGTGCTGTTGGTTTATATCAAAACTTCTTCTTCTTCTTTGCGTTCGTTCTTTACGACCAATTTTAATAACTCTTTGTGATATGTTTGATCTTTGCCAAGAACGTGTATACGTTGCACATTGGTTTGGTAGGCCCCTAAACGCATATATTTCTACATGTTTAGGACATATGCATCCGATTTCAGCCACACCTCCTTAGTCGCCTCTTACGACATGCGTGGCAGATAACAGTGGTTCTGTTCTTTATATTCCAAATTTAGGCCCCGGTAACCACTCGGACAATATCAAAACTTCAATTCTTGTTCATGTCTGATGATCACATGATATTTCCGTATGTTTTATCAATATTTCCACCATTTAATTGGTGTTTTCCTTGACACTGACTATGGGGAAATACGTGTGTGTATTTTCCCACTGACTATAGGGAACTACGTGTGTTTGTCTTCACACTGATGATTATAGAGAACGACGTGTGTTTGTCTTCACATTGACTATAGGGAACTACGTGTGTTTGTCTTTAGACTGACTATGGGGCAATACGTGTGTTTGTCTTCACATTGAGTATAGGGAACTACGTGTGTTTCTCTTCCCACTGACTACGGGGCAATACTTGTGTTTGTCTTCACACTGACTGTAGGGATCTACGTGTGTTTGTCTTCACACTGACTATGGGGCAATGCTTGTGCTTTTTTTCACATTGAACATGGGGCAATATTTGTGCTTGTCTTCACACTAACTTGTGTTTGCCTATATGGGAGTGGTCAATAATGCTGTTTTTCAACCTGAGCAGAGATCTCTTCACAAAATAGTTTTAGTAAGGATCTACAGCGTAGTTGTGTAAGATATATGTTGCTTGTTTCTGGTTGCAAGAACTTCAAGCCCCAAGTGTCTCCCAAATCACGTCAACCCCTCTCTGTGATTTGTATGTGATCTGAGTCTAAGAGCTACTGTATGTTGTGGCAGTTATGCGCCTACAAGTAGGCCAGCACATCCGATTACAGCGCTACTTTATATTTACTATGGTAACATCCCTAGGGTCTACATCAGTCTCCTCTTACGACATGCATTATAGGTTGCAGTATCACTATTCGTTGCTTCCCTTGCGGGCCCCGGTACCATACCAATGATTCAACTATCTAATATAGACTGTGAATTGAACGTCCACACTAGTCACAACAGAGATGAAGTGTCTACGCAGCATGATGGAAGTAACTAGAAGAAGAAAACTAGTCACAACAGAGATGAAGTGTCTACGCAGAATGATGGAAGTAACTAGAAGAAACCGGTTGAGAAATGAAGACATCAGGAAAAAACTGGGTACAACATCAGTACTGAACTTCATCAAGAAACAACAAATTAAATGGTTCGACCATATAAGCAGACTACCAACAGACAGTGCACCTCAAAGAGCAATGCTCCTTCGATAGAATGGGTACAAAACAAAAGACAGGCCACGCAAAAGGTGGTCTTTAGAGATAACAGAGGCGACGAAAGACACTATCTACGAAGTGCACATAAAGGCCAGTTTTAGAAATCTCTTCTTGACCTGACGCTGTGAGGCAAACAGGATTGAAAAAAAGAAAGAAAGAAATTGAACTGGTTTTAAACTCTCAAAATATATTGTATGCTGTTATTTTAAAAATAATTATAAAAAATACAAATATGAGCAACATGAATATAAACATGAAAGATTTATATAGGTAATAAATTCTGTGCAACTTCATCTTCATTGTTGTGATGTTTTTGATGAGAAATGTGATGTACTGTGATCGATCAACAAATATTCATGAGAGTACTTGACAGCACAAGAGTTTTTAACACTCTCAAAGCAAAATGTTTGAGACTGGTGGAGTCATGAAATTTCACGCGCTAATGCACGCGCAGTGATGCTGATAAATCAATCTTGGAGAACAAGAGAGAAAATGAGGTTACACTTTCACACAAAAAAAAAGGTATGTATGTTAGATAGAGAGTGACGTGTTAGATGAATTGATAGAAGGAGAAAATGATGAAGAGAATGTTTGATTTAATGGAGAAATAAAAGGTTAAGGAAAAGGTTGAGAAATGTTGACTTCAAAGAAAATGGCTAATCCTTAACAAAACAATTCAGTTTTGTATCTTGGACACATACATATTTAGTTCATTTCTCTGTTCGTATCTTGGACACAAAGATATTTAGTTCATTTCTCTGTTTGTATCTTGGACACATACATATTTAGTTCATTTCTCTGTTTGTATCTTGGACACATACATATTTAGTTCATTTCTCCGTTTGTATCTTGGACACATACATATTTAGTTCATTTCTCTGTTTGCATCTTGGACACATACATATTTAGTTTATTTCTCTGATTGCATCTTGGACACATACATATTTAGTTCATTTCTCTGTTTGTATCTTTGACTCATACATATTTAGTTCATTTCTCTGTTTGTATCTTGGACACATACATATTTAGTTCATTTCTCTGTTTGCATCTTGGACACATACATATTTAGTTTATTTCTCTGTTTGCATCTTGGACACATACATATTTAGTTCATTTCTCTGTTTGTATCTTGCACAAAAATTGACAGAGTTATTTACATCCATTTGGTGCAACGAACGTGTGCCACAGGAACTAAAGGATGCCACTATTGTCCACCTGTACAAGCGGAAAGGAAACCGCCAGGCCTGCGATAATCACTGGGGGATCTCCCTCCTGTCAATTGCTTGCAAAATATTGGCCAGAGTCCTCCTAAATCGATTAATCGATCACCTGGAACAGGACTTACTCCCTGAGATCCAATATGGCTTCAGAGCAGGTCGTGGAACAGCAGACATGATATTTGCTGCTCGTCAATTACAGGAAAAATACCAAGAGCAGCACCGTAACTTTTACATGGTCTTTGTCGATCTGACGAAGGCTTTCGACACGGTCAACAGAGAGGGTCTATGGAAGATCATGGAAAATTTTTTTATGCCCAGTGAAATTCATCAAGATCGTCCAACAGTTTCACGAGGGCATGACGGCACGTGTACTTGACGAAGAGGAGCTGTCGGAAGCCTTCCATGTCACCAACGGCGTCAAACAGGGCTGTGTACTGGCCCCAACACTCTTCAGCATGACGTTTGCTGCCATGCTCACGGATGTCTTTTGGGAAGGCGACGAACATGGGGTAAAGATTAGATACAGGACAGACGGTAATCTATTCAATCTTCGGAGGTTAAAATCCTTCACCAAAGTAAAAGAATCGACTATCTCAAACCTGTTGTTTGCTGATGACTGCGCCCTCGCTACCAACTCTGCGGAAGAAATGCAGACTTACATGGACAAGTTCTCAATGGCCTGTGATAGGTTTGGCCTCACCATTAACACCAAAAAAACAGAGGTCATGTTCCAGCCGCCCCTAGAGAACAGTATTACGATCCAGTCATCAACATTAAACACCAGCGTCTCCAGTCAACGGACAACTTTGCTTATCTTGGCAGCCTCCTATCCAGATCGGCAAATATAGATTCTGAGGTCAACAATAGGATATCCAAAGCCAGTGCTGCTTTCGGAAGGTTACGTGTCACTGTGTGGGAACGGAAGGGGATAGCATAGTCACAAAGCTGAAAGTTTACCAGGCCATAGTGCTAACCACGCTGCTGTACGCAAGCGAGACATGGACAGTATATAGCAGACACGCAAGAAAATGAAACCATTTCCACACAAGCTGTCTACGCAGAATACTAAAAATAAACTGGCAGGACAAAATTCCAGACAGCGAAGTCCTCACAAGAGCAAAGATCCCAAGCGTCAACACCCTGTTGCAGAAGGCCCAAATGAGATGGGTCGGTCACGTTGCTCGGATGCCTGATAAACGCATCCCAAAACAGTTGATGTATGGCGAGCTTGAAGGGGGCAGACGTTTAGCTGGTGGACAGAAAAAACGATTTAAAGACACTCTTAAAGTGTCTCTGAAATGCTTCGATATAGACAATACGTGCTGGGAATCCTTTGCGCAAGATCGCCAAATGTGGAGCTGTAACAACAAAAGAGGAACCCGAATAGCTGAGAATCATCGTATTGTTGAGGCACAGAGAAAACGAGCAGCGCGAAAAGACAGATCACACAACACGCACATGTCTAACCTTGATCATGTATGCCCCACCTGTGGTCGGGATTCTTTTCTAGGATTGAACTCTACATTCATCTCCGCACACACCAGAGAGGTGCAACAGCACACGTCTGAGATTGTTGTCATCATCGCTTGCGATGGACGGCTATATTATCTTGGACACATACATGTTTAGTTCATTTCTCTGTTTGTATCTTGGGCCCATATATGTTTAGTTAATTTCTATGTATGTATCTTGGACACATACATGTTTAGTACATTTCTCTGAACGTCGATGTATGTTGATGTATGTTGATGCTGGCTGATTTGTGGTTGGTGTGAGAGAGAATATAAATATTATTGTGACAATGTATACACTTTCAGACATAGTCTCGAGTTATTGAAGGAGTATCATGGGGCATATCTATAAGATGTCACAGATACATTAGCCAGTTATTTATGAATTATCTTGGCAAATATTTATAAAATGTCACAGACATAGTCTCCAGTTAGTTAAGGAATATCCTGGTATATATTTATAAGCACGTGCAAACATATTCATAGTATGTGAATACGATCGACGTCACTCGATGTGAAACAATTACATTGGTGTCCTACTTATTTCTACAGCAATCACATCAAAAACTCTCTATATGCTGTCCCATGGGACGATATATTTTGTAAAATATGTTCTCATGCTACCATGAGAAAGATATTGTCAGGTCATCTCATATCTTATACATATTTACACAATCAAGCTATTGTAGAGCACGCACACTCTCTCTCTCTCTCTCTCTCGTGCTACTGAACAGAACGTACTGCATTAACGTCATCACCTATTAACTTACGTCTGTCGTTTTCAAACGATATATTATTTATTAATATATCAACAAATTTGCAGTTTCATGACCCATGTGCCACAGAATACTCATGCGTGTACAAACAAGTTAATGTACTAAAATGTGGGGACTTAAAACATGAGGTTTATATTTCTGAAATAATGATATTGTTGTCTACATCAGACTCTCTTTAGACTTGCTAGTAAAAGCTAGGTGGCGTCTGTGGCCTAGGGGTTAGTGACAGGTCTATTAACTCGACGTTCTGAGTTCGAAACACGCTGCGGACAGTTTGGTTGCAAATTGTTTGCGTGGATTTTAATAAAAGAACGTTGGCACCACGAGTTCAGAAAGCAATGGCAAACTACTGAACGTAATGCCTAGAAAAATCACAAACAGCGTTAAAAGCTGGGGTTGATTCGCAAAGTCCTGTAAAGGATATGCAATTAACAAAAAGTAAAATAAGCTGTTAAACTAACTAACTGTACGAAATAATTGTATACATTGTTCGCTAGGATAGTGAGCAGTCAAACTAACTGTACGAAATAATTGTATATATTGTTCGCTAGGATAGTAAGCAGTCTAACTAACTGTACGAAATAATTGTATACATTGTTCGCTAGGATAGTGAGCAGTCAAACTAACTGTACGAAATAATTGTATACATTGTTCGCTAGGATAGTGAGCAGTCAAACTAACTGTACGAAATAATTGTATACATTGTTCGCTAGGATAGTGAGCAGTCAAACTAACTGTACGAAATAATTGTATATATTGTTCGCTAGGATAGTAAACTGTCAAACTAACTGTACGAAATAATTGTATATATTGTTCGCTAGGATAGTAAACTGTCAAACTAACTGTACGAAATAATTGTATATATTGTTCGCTAGGATAGTAAACTGTCAAACTAACTGTACGAAATAATTGTATATATTGTTCGCTAGGATAGTAAACTGTCAAACTAACTGTACGAAATAATTGTATATATTGTTCGCTAGGATAGTATACTGTCAAACTAACTGTACGAAATAATTGTATATATTGTTCAGCTAGGATAGTAAACTGTCAAATAACTGTCCCAATGGGACGATATATTTTGTAGAATAGTATACTGTCAAACAAACCATAAAAGATATTTGTCTAGGTCATCATAACTTCAAACAATTTACAAATCAAGCTATTAGTTAGAAGAAACCACACACTACCTTCTATCTTCTTCTCTTCTCCTGTGCTACTAACAAACTAACTGCATAACATCATCACATTTATATTTCGTCTGATGTTTTCAAACGATATATTGATATTATTCAATATATCAACAAATTTGCAGTTTTATACTATTGTCCAGAATACTCATAACTGTACAAAAAGTTAATGTCATAACGTAACAATGTGGGACTTAAAACATGAGGATTATTATTTCTACGAAATAATGATATTGTTGTCTACATCAGACTTCTTATAGACTTGCAGAATAAGTAGTAGTCTGTGCCTAGGTTAGTGACTCGTCTAATAACTCGAACGTTCTGAAGTTCGGAAGTAAACTGCGAAAGTCTGGTGCAAAATTGTTTTGCGTGGATTTTCAAAAAGAACGTTGGCACTTACTGATTCAGAAAGAATGGTCAAACTACTGAACGTAATGTTTTCCTAGAAAAACTTCAAACAGCTGTACAAACTAGTTGATTCCAATGTCCTGATAGGATATGCAATTAACAAAATAAATATATGCTGCTAGAAGCTAACTAACTGTACGAAATAATTGTATACATTGTTCGCTAGGATAGTAAGCTGTTAAACTAACTGTACTAAATAATTGTATACATTGTTCGCTAGGATAGTAAACTAGTCTAACTAACTGTACGAAATAATTGTATATATTGTTCGCTAGGATAGTAAACTGTCAAACTAACTGTACTAAATAATTGTATACATTGTTCGCTAGGATAGTAAGCAGTCAAACTAACTGTACTAATTATCTGTCAAACACCAAACATTGAAGTTAGACACAGACCTTCCGGACATTACGGTAACATAAGACCGAATAGCTTAGCCGACAAATCGGAAATTCCTGTTAGATGGGAGCTGGTTTTGTATATACTTGATAGAAACACTGTACGTTTTTTTCACTTAAAAACAAATTCTATGCGATCATGGTTAGTTATTGGTGAAAAATGTGAATAATGCTGATATTCCTTAGCTTTTAAACTTAACCTGTAACATAATATAACCTTGTTTTAGCATGTTAATAATGCTGATATTCCTTATTGTTAAACTTAACCTGTAACATAATATAACCTTGATTTAGCATGTTAATAATACTGATATTCCTTATTGTTAAACTTAACCTGTAACATAATATAACCTTGATTTAGCATGTTAATAATACTGATATTCCTTATTGTTAAACTTAACCTGTAACATAATATAACCTTGATTTAGCATGTTAATAATACTGATATTCCTTATTGTTAAACTTAACCTGTAACATAATATAACCTTGATTTATCATGTTAATAATACTGATATTCCTTATTGTTAAACTTAACCTGTAACATAATATAACCTTGATTTAGCATGTTAATAATACTGATATTCCTTAGTGTTAAACTTAACCTGTAACATAATATAACCTTGATTTAGCATGTTAATAATACTGATATTCCTTATTGTTAAACTTAACCTGTAACATAATATAATCTTGATTTAGCATGTTAATAATACTGATATTCCTTATTGTTAAACTTAACCTGTAACATAATACAACCTTGTTTTAGCATGTTAATAAAACTGATATTCCTTATTGTTAAACTTAACCTGTAATATAATACAACCTTGTTTTAGCATGTTAATAATACTGATATTCCTTATTGTTAAACTTAACCTGTAACATAATATAACCTTGATTTAGCATGTTATATATACTGATAATTCACTTATTTTAAACTTAAACCTGTAACTATAATACACTTGTTATTTAAAATGTGAATAATACTGATATTCCTTAGCTTTTAACTTAACTTGTAACATAATATAACCTATATTTAGCATGCTGCGTTATTTTTTAAATGAATTAGTCTATATCAAACAGCACTGGAATGAGAGGATCACGCGACAGTTGTGATATTATTTCCCATAGTTTTTACCTGAGCCCGCCGGCCGTATGTTTATCGGAGGCCACGGCCTAGGCTAGCACAGAAAATTAATTTTCCGTTTTAAGCTAATCTTGAACATAAAAAAGCAGCACTCATTAGATTATTATATTTCTGATAAATAAAAAATGGATTCCTTTGACAGAACGACATTCTTAGATCGGACATTCTTAGATCGGACATTCTGATCGACATTCTTAATCGGACATGACTTTCAGATGATATCTTATTATATATCTATTGAAATATACAAAATTGATTTCTGATATTCAATGGCTATTACATATCATGCAATGAGTTGATATAATGAATCTCGATATCAAAGAAACCCTGAAACGAAATTTTCTGAAAGAGGCTAAAAATATTCCCCAGAATTTCATAGATTTTTCCAGTTGATCAAGATATGGAGGAGCAGCTAGCAGACAATATGCAACATATAACAGTACGAGAGAAACAGCTTGCAGACAATATACAACATATAACGGTACGAGAGAAACAGCTTGCAGGCAATATGCAACATATAACGGTACGAGAGAAACAGCTTGCAGACAATATACAACATATAACGGTACGAGAGAAACAGATTGCAGGCAATATGCAACATATAACGGTACGAGAGAAACAGCCTGCACACAATATGCAACATATAACGGTACGAGAGAAACAGCCTGCAGACAATATGTAACATATAACGGTACGAGAGAAACAGCTAGCAGACAATATGCAACATATAACGGTACGAGAGAAACAGCTAGCAGACAATATGCAACATATAACGGTACGAGAGAAACAGCTTGCAGACAATATGCAACATATAACGGTACGAGAGAAACAGCCTGCAGACAATATGCAACATATAACGGTACGAGAGAAACAGCCTGCAGACAATATGCAACATATAACGGTACGAGAGAAACAGCTTGCAGGCAATATGCAACATATAACGGTACGAGAGAAACAGCCTGCACACAATATGCAACATATAACGGTACGAGAGAAACAGCCTGCAGACAATATGTAACATATAACGGTACGAGAGAAACAGCTAGCAGACAATATGCAACATATAACGGTACGAGAGAAACAGCTTACAGACAATATCAACATATAACGGTACGAGAGAAACAGCCTGCAGACAATATGCAACATATAACGGTACGAGAGAAACAGCCTGCAGACAATATGCAACATATAACGGTACGAGAGAAACAGCTTGCAGACAATATGCAACATATAACGGTACGAGAGAAACAGCCTGCAGACAATATGCAACATATAACGGTACGAGAAAAACAGCTTGCAGACAATATGCAACATATAATGGTACGAGAGAAACAGCTTGCAGACAATATGTAACATATAACGGTACGAGAGAAACAGCTAGCAGACAATATGCAACATATAACGGTACGAGAGAAACAGTCTGCAGACAATATGCAACATATAACGGTACGAGAGAAACAGATTGCAGGCAATATGCAACATATAACGGTACGAGAGAAATAGCCTGCAGACAATATGGAACATATAATGGTACGAGAGAAACAGCTTGCAGACAATATGCAACATGTAATGGTACGAGAGAAACAGCTTGCAGACAATATGCAACATATAACGGTACGAGAGAAACAGCTTGCAGACAATATGCAACATTTAACGGTACGAGAGAAACAGCCTGCAGACAATATGCAACATATAACGGTACGAGAAAAACAGCTTGCAGACAATATGCAACATATAATGGTACGAGAGAAACAGCTTGCAGACAATATGCAACATATAACGGTACGAGAGAAACAGATTGCAGGCAATATGCAACATATAACGGTACGAGAAAAACAGCTTGCAGACAATATGCAACATATAATGGTACGAGAGAAACAGCTAGCAGACAATATGCAACATATAACGGTACGAGAGGAACAGTCTGCAGACAATATGCAACATATAACGGTACGAGAGAAACAGCTTGCAGACAATATGCAACATATAACGGTACGAGAGAAACAGCTTGCAGACAATATGCAACATATAACGGTACGAGAGAAACAGCTTGCAGACAATATGCAACATATAACGGTACGAGAGGAACAGCTTGCAGACAATATGCAACATATAACGGTACGAGAGAAACAGCTTGCAGACAATATGCAACATATAACGGTACGAGAGAAACAGCTTGCAGACAATATGCAACATATAACGGTACGAGAGGAACAGCTTGCAGACAATATGCAACATATAACGGTACGAGAGAAACAGTCTGCAGACAATATGCAACATATAACCGTACGAGAGACTAATAATAATAATAGAAATGAATGTCCCTCTTTAGCAAATCCTGATAAAACGTTCATGATGTGTTGTTCTTAATTCAACAGTTAAAGCTTTATAAACCCCAAAAAGTCAGCTTTGATAAGTATGCCATTGATGTTTGTAGCGCGCCATTGAGAGCTTTGACATGCTACTGAGAGTTGTAACATGCTACTGACAGCTGTAACATGCTACTGAGAGTTGTAACATGCTACTGAGAGTTGTAACATGCTACTGAGAGTTGTAACATGCCACTGAGAGTTGTAACATGCTACTGAGAGTTGTAACACGCTACTGAGAGTTGTAACATGCTACTGAGAGTTGTAACATGCTACTGAGAGTTGTAACATCCTACTGAGAGTTGTAACATCCTACTGAGGGTTGTAACATCCTACTGAGAGTTGTAACATGCTTCTTGTTTCCACTTTTTGTTGTTTGCATCTGTTTCGTTATTCGTTTTTAGTCACAGATTTTCATCTTATGGTCGTTAGGAATTTATTGTTTGATTCTACATGTTGTGTGCTTGTGTGAGAAGTGAACTCTTCAACTCTCTAGTATCTTTTGCTTGATAAAGATCTTTTGGTCGAAATGTTGCTGTGTATTGTTTTGTTTTGGTTTTGTAAAACTACCGTACTTTGTTTTTATGTGTTTCGCCATTGCTACGTAGTCTTACTGTGAAGTCACAACTTGCTTACTGAGATGCAAAATTTAGCTTACTGGTAAGTGAAAACTGGCTTACTGTGATGTGAAAACTTGCTTACTGTGATGTGAAAAATTGCTTACTGGAATGTGAAAACTTGCTTACTGTGAGTAAAACTTGCTTACTGTGAGGGTGAAAATTGGCGACGTGAAGTAATCTTGTCTGAGCTGTGTGTCAAAGTGTAATCCCCTTTGTCTAACAGCGCGTGCCAATGTTCTCTAACAGCGCGTGCGATTCGCAAACAAAGAGAAATCTTGAACAAGTTGACAAGACGACATCACATGCCTTTTGCGATGTATATAAACACAATATTATAGACATTTCTGAGCAAATTAAATACAAACAGAAGATACCAACATGAATAGCAAGAAAACAGCAATGCAAACTGTACATAACATTGCTAACATAAGGACCAATATCACTGACTTTACTTGTTCAGTTCATTATTTTTCACAAGACATTCCAAACCAAACTGAAGTTGTCATCTATGAAACAAGACTGTTGTCATATTTGTTATTGTAAGCATGTTTGCTACAGGGTATCAACACTATTGTTTACCTGACTTGTTGGTATAGCATGTTTGCTACAGGATATCAACAATATTGTTTACTTGACTTGTTGGTATAGTATGTTTGCTACACGATATCAACAATATTGTTTACTTGACTTGTTGGTATATCATGTTTACTTCAGGATATCAACAATATTGTTTACTTGACTTGTTGGTATAGTATGTTTGCTACAGGATATCAACAATATTGTTTACTTGACTTGTTGGTATATCATGTTTACTTCAGGATATCAACAATATTGTTTACTTGACTTGTTGGTATATTATGTTTACTTCAGGATATCAACAATATTGTTTACTTGACTTGTTGGTATAGCATGTTTGCTTCAGGATATCAACAATATTGTTTACCTGACTTGTTGGTATAGCATGTTTGCTACAGGATATCAACAATATTGTTTACTTGACTTGTTGGTATAGCATGTTTACTTCAGGATATCAACAATATTGTTTACTTGACTTGTTGGTATATCATGTTTACTTCAGGATATCAACAATATTGTTTACTTAACTTGTTGGTATAGCATGTTTACTTCAGGATATCAACAATATTGTTTACTTGACTTGTTGGTATATCATGTTTACTTCAGGATATCAACAATATTGTTTACCTGACTTGTTGGTATAGCATGTTTACTACATGATATCAACAATATTGTTTACTTAACTTGTTGGTATAGCATGTTTTCTTCAGGATATCAACAATATTGTTTACCTGACTTGTTGGTATAGCATGTTTACTACAGGATATCAACAATATTGTTTACTTAACTTGTTGGTATAGCATGTTTACTTCAGGATATCAACAATATTGTTTACTTGACTTGTTGGTATATCATGTTTACTTCAGGATATCAACAATATTGTTTACTTGACTTGTTGGTATATCATGTTTACTTCAGGATATCAACAATATTGTTTACTTGACTTGTTGGTATATCCTGTTTACTTCAGGATATCAACAATATTGTTTACTTAACTTGTTGGTATATCATGTTTACTTCAGGATATCAACAATATTGTTTACTTAACTTGTTGGTATCAACATTATAGTTGCACTTTGGTTTGATTGATTGATTAATTGGTAGGACCACCATCACTGTACTTCTGTGATTAACGATGTGTGCTCCGATATCTTTCTTGTACAGGAATATCTCAGCTGCAGTGCACGAACTCCGTAGCACCGGCGAGGGTCCCCGATGTAATTTTTAAGATGGAGAAGATATTTAAGTAGGAGTTTAAAAAAATATTTTAAAATGATTTTCTGTCCTGGGCATCGGCTCTTTTCGATTTTGAACTGCCAAGGGTTCTTTTACGTGAGAAACAGATTGCAGGCAATATGCAACATATAACGGTACGAGAGAAATAGCCTGCAGACAATATGGAACATATAATGGTACGAGAGAAACAGCTTGCAGACAATATGCAACATGTAATGGTACGAGAGAAACAGCTTTCAGACAATATGCAACATATAATGGTACGAGAGTAACAGCTTGCACACAATATGCAACATATAACGGTACGAGAGGAACAGTCTGCAGACAATATGCAACATATAACGGTACGAGAGTAACAGCTTGCAGACAATATGCAACATATAACGGTACGAGAGTAACAGCTTGCAGACAATATGCAACATATAACGGTACGAGAGAAACAGCTTGCAGACAATATGCAACATATAACCGTACGAGAGACTAATAATAATAATAGAAATGAATGTCCCTCTTTAGCAAATCCTGATAAAACGTTCATGATGTGTTGTTCTTAATTCAACAGTTAAAGCTTTATCAACCCAAAAGTCAGCTTTGATAAGTATGCCATTGATGTTTGTAGCGCGCCATTGAGAGCTTTGACATGCTACTGAGAGTTGTAACATGCTACTGACAGCTGTAACATGCTACTGAGAGTTGTAACATGCTACTGAGAGTTGTAACATGCTACTGAGAGTTGTAACATGCCACTGAGAGTTGTAACATCCTACTGAGAGTTGTAACATCCTACTGTGGGTTGTAACATCCTACTGAGAGTTGTAACATCCTACTGAGAGTTGTAACATGCTTCTTGTTTCCACTTTTTGTTGTTTGCATCTGTTTCGTTATTCGTTTTTAGTCACAGATTTTCATCTTATGGTCGTTAGGAATTTATTGTTTGATTCTACATGTTGTGTGCTTGTGTGAGAAGTGAACTCTTCAACTCTCTAGTATCTTTTGCTTGATAAAGATCTTTTGGTCGAAATGTTGCTGTGTATTGTTTTTGTTTTTGGTTTTTGTAAAAGTACCGTACTTTGTTTTTATGTGTTTCGCCATTGCTACGTAGTCTTACTGTGAAGTCACAACTTGCTTACTGAGATGCAAAATTTAGCTTACTGGTAAGTGAAAACTGGCTTACTGTGATGTGAAAACTTGCTTACTGTGATGTGAAAAATTGCTTACTGGAATGTGAAAACTTGCTTACTGTGAAGTAAAAACTTGCTTACTGTGAGGGTGAAAATTGGCGACGTGAAGTAATCTTGTCTGAGCTGTGTGTCAAAGTGTAATCCCCTTTGTCTAACAGCGCGTGCCAATGTTCTCTAACAGCGCGTGCGATTCGCAAACAAAGAGAAATCTTGAACAAGTTGACAAGACGACATCACATGCCTTTTGCGATGTATATAAACACAATATTATAGACATTTCTGAGCAAATTAAATACAAACAGAAGATACCAACATGAATAGCAAGAAAACAGCAATGCAAACTGTACATAACATTGCTAACATAAGGACCAATATCACTGACTTTACTTGTTCAGTTCATTATTTTTCACAAGACATTCCAAACCAAACTGAAGTTGTCATCTATGAAACAAGACTGTTATCATATTTGTTATTGCAAGCATGTTTGCTACAGGGTATCAACAATATTGTTTACCTGACTTGTTGGTATAGCATGTTTACTTCAGGATATCAACAATATTGTTTACTTGACTTGTTGGTATAGTATGTTTGCTACACGATATCAACAATATTGTTTTGACTTTTGGTATATCATGTTTACTTCAGGATATCAACAATATTGTTTACTTGACTTGTTGGTATAGTATGTTTGCTACAGGATATCAACAATATTGTTTACCTGACTTGTTGGTATATCATGTTTACTTCAGGATATCAACAATATTGTTTACCTGACTTGTTGGTATAGCATGTTTACTACAGGATATCAACAATATTGTTTACTTAACTTGTTGGTATAGCATGTTTACTTCAGGATATCAACAATATTGTTTACTTGACTTGTTGGTATATCATGTTTACTTCAGGATATCAACAATATTGTTTACTTGACTTGTTGGTATATCATGTTTACTTCAGGATATCAACAATATTGTTTACTTGACTTGTTGGTATATCATGTTTACTTCAGGATATCAACAATATTGTTTACTTGACTTGTTGGTATATCATGTTTACTTCAGGATATCAACAATATTGTTTACTTAACTTGTTGGTATATCATGTTTACTTCAGGATATCAACAATATTGTTTACTTAACTTGTTGGTATAGCATGTTTACTTCAGGATATCAACAATATTGTTTACTTGACTTGTTGGTATATCATGTTTACTTCAGGATATCAACAATATTGTTTACTTGACTTGTTGGTATATCATGTTTACTTCAGGATATCAACAATATTGTTTACTTGACTTGTTGGTATATCATGTTTACTTCAGGATATCAACAATATTGTTTACTTGACTTGTTGGTATATCATGTTTACTTCAGGATATCAACAATATTGTTTACTTAACTTGTTGGTATATCATGTTTCTTCAGGATATCAACAATATTGTTTACTTAACTTGTTGGTATCAACATTATAGTTGCACTTTGGTTTGATTGATTGATTAATTGATAGGACCACCATCACTGTACTTCTGTGAGTAACGATGTGTGCTCCGATATCTTTCTTGTACAGGAATATCTCAGCTGCAGTGCACGAACTCCGTAGCACCGGCGAGGGTTCCCCGATGTAATTTTTAAGATGGAGAAGATATTTAAGTAGGAGTTTAAAAAATATTTTAAATGATTTTCTGTCCTGGGCATCGGCTCTTTTCGATTTTGAACTGCCAAGGGTTCTTTTACGTGCTCAAACTGAATACAGGGCCTACGTTTTATTAAATATATCTAGTTGCAATTTGGTTTATGTACATAAGTGATCCGATCTCTTTGTTACACAGGACGATATGAACACTAACTCCGTTTCAACGGCGAGGGTCTCCGATGTAAATTCTGAGATGACAAAAATACATCAGAGGTTGACGTTAATTATTGTCGAAGTTTAAGGAAATACACGAATTTGCAGGCACAAATACTCTCACGTAATTATTATGTACTATATGTATCCTCTTCTTCATCTTTCAACTTCCAACGGAGCACAGGTCTTCAACAAACTTCTTCCAGTTTCTTCCTTCCTCTATTTTATCTACCAAAGGTTTTTTCCACCTGCTGAACTTGAACATGGTCCCTACTATTTGTCGTTCGTTTCTGATAGGGCTAGAAGCTGGATCTCACCTACACTGAGATCAGGGATAAGTAAACCAAAATATTATACTCCTTCACAATGAGAAGCAAAGGGGTAATTTTGAAGAAGAAGAACAACAGTCTATCTCAGTGCCACAGATTACCACCACCCCCCTCCCACACTTCTAAAATGGTGTTCATCTTTCTAAAAGGTCCAAAGGCGAAGTAATGACTTAATTGAAATGTTTTTCCCATTTGGCTCCGTCTCTGTCACCCCACTTGCTAAGAGTGTTGCACAAAGCATGAGCTCCGTATCTCCAGCAAATATTATAATGATCTTATGAAGATATTGCACATGTGACTATGCCAGGATTCAAACCCACAACCTTTAGAACGACAGGTAAATGTCTTAAGGTCAGCAGCACCCCTAAAGTTAACAACTTTTGTTAAAAAAATGTAATTTGAGTTTATTTTAATATTTTAGGTAATACATCTAATTTTGAGACAGAAGCTATCTTTAGTTTGCCAAAAAAATGTAGTTTTGTATTTTAATTAAATTTTTAAACTAAACATGTATACGTTTTTTTTTAGCTAATTATATATGAAAAACCATAACTTTACTTCAACAGATGGTAGCAAAGTGTTTATAGTAATATGGTAGGGCAAATAGATTAACTAATAGCACCATTAAACTCATACAGCGTCATTATGATGCAGCTTTTATGAAAAATTCTGGGAAACTAGCGCACATTGGTTGGATAAATAGTATATGAGCCATATTTAAACATCACAAAGATAACCATGATAATTGCAATAGGCTTAGTAGCTTGTGCCCTAAAGATAAAGTTTTAGTTGATTAAAAACAAACTGACTAATTTTATTTTTGGCAACGTTATGCAAGTATTTGTCAAGCTATCTTGCAACTTTGTTGACAAAATACATTCATGGTGGTTCTCACAATGCTAATGAATCTTTCCATAATCTTACATGGACTTGGTATCCTAAGATCTCATATGCTTTGAGGAGGATGTTAAAAATAACTGTCAATGATGCCAATATTGTGTTTAATAATTTGAAATTGCACCGATTTTGATACATTTGTTTGAATTTAACTTTTCCTTCGGAAAACATTATTTTCAGTATTGTGCAGTCATCTATAAAAACCGCATATCTTTCTTGATTATACAGAATTTAGGCACAAAATGTTAGAAAGATGTAAATTAATTAACGTTATCAACTAAAACATTGGCTTAGGCAATGTTGTAAGATTCTGGGGATTTTAAAGTAAATTAATTTGGTCAATAATTGAAAATATGTTCGCTTTTTGGCTTTTTCTAAAAATAGTTATTTTCCATAAATGTATGTCGCAAAATACCCTTGTTTTCAAAAATTACTCAACGGATTGCTGTATTCACTAATTTGCACACTTCTTTCTTATGCATATTTGATCATTGCATACCACTTTAAAAAGAATTCATTAAACAGTTTTTGTGTCTCCTATCTCCAACAAGAATATCTGCTACCCCATACTTTTGGATCAAAATCTGGATTTGCATTAAAAAAATTCAGGTTAAACTCATTTTATTATACTTTATAAATCGTTTGCTACCAGTTCAAGATTTGCCAATGTACTATAAAATCTGAAAGTTCTATAGTGCTAGCCTCAAAATAACACAAATTATTCTCTATTTTACAAGGCTACTTTTGGGACATTTTCCGTTAAAAACACTCTATATTAAATATTTTTCATAGAATATACATATTTAGATTTGTTGAAATTTTTCCCGAGTTTTAACATCAAGTTGATCATTTAGAATCATAAAAGCAACCTCAATGCTCAATATGTCTGCTTTAGAGGTGTCTTCTGTTCTTAACCACTTCGATATTGGGACCCATAACTTGTATATATCTCTTGGTAATCCATGTCCACTCACATCATCAACACTTTTGTTGAATTCCTTCTAAGAAATATTCCAACTACTACATGAATTCTTCTCTTAGTGGCTAAACGTCTCTATGCTTATATAATATGTTCTCTATGTGAATGTAATATGTTCTCTATGTGAATGTAATATGTTCTCTATGTGAATGTAATATGTTCTCTATGTGAATATAATATGATCTCTATGTGAATGTAATATGTTCTCTATGTGAATGTAATATGTTCTCTATGTGAATGTAATATGTTCTCTATGCGAATGTAATATGTTCTCTATGTGAATGTAATATGTTCTCTATGTGAATGTAATATGTTCTCTATGTGAATGTAATATGTTCTCTATGTGAATGTAATATGTTCTCTATGTGAATGTAATATATTCTCTATGTGAATGTAATATGTTCTATATGCGAATGTAATATGTTCTCTATGCGTATGTAATATGTTCTCTATGTGAATGTAATATGTTCTCTATGTGAATGTAATATGTTCTCTATGTGAATGTAATATGTTCTCTATGTGAATGTAATATGTTCTCTATGTGAATGTAATATGTTCTCTATGTGAATGTAATATGTTCTCTATGTGAATGTAATATGTTCTCTATGTGAATGTAATATGTTCTCTATGTGAATGTAATATGTTCTCTATGTGAATGTAATATGTTCTCTATGTGAATGTAATATGTTCTCTATGCTATGTAATATGTTCTCTATGTGAATGTAATATGTAGTAAAACTATCAAACAAATAAATATGTCAATTATGACAATATCCAAACACAAAGTGAGATAGTTGTACCATCTTATCCCTAAGGTGTACAGTCTTACTAGAGTTAGATATTCTCTGACACTATCACTGTCACATTGAGATCATCTGTCACATCTAGTATACTTATCCCTAAGGTGTACAGTATTACTAGAATTAGATATTCTCTGACACTATCACTGTCACATTGAGATCATCTGTCACATCTAGTATACTTATCTCTAAGGTGTACAGTCTTACTAGAGTTAGATATTCCCTGACACTATCACTGTCACATTGAGATCATCTGTCACATCTAGTATACTTATCTCTAAGGTGTACAGTCTTATTAGAGTTAGATATTCCCTGACACTATCACTGTCACATTGAGATCATCTGTCACATCTAGTATACTTATCTCTAAGGTGTACAGTATTACTAGAGTTAGATATTCCCTGACACTATCACTGTCACATTGAGATCATCTATCACATCTAGTATACTTATCTCTAAGGTGTACAGTCTTACTAGAATTAGATATTCCCTGACACTATCACTGTCACATTGAGATCATCTGTCACATCTAGTATACTTATCCCTAAGGTGTACAGTCTTACTAGAGTTAGATATTCCCTGACACTATCACTGTCATATTGAGATCATCTGTCACATCTAGTATACTTATCTCTAAGGTGTACAGTATTACTAGAGTTAGATATTCCCTGACACTATCACTGTCACATTGAGATCATCTGTCACATCTAGTATACTTATCTCTAAGGTGTACAGTATTACTAGAGTTAGATATTCCCTGACACTATCACTGTCACATTGAGATCATCTGTCACATCTAGTATACTTATCTCTAAGGTGTACAGTATTACTAGAATTAGATATTCCCTGACACTATCACTGTCACATTGAGATCATCTGTCACATCTAGTATACTTATCCCTAAGGTGTACAGTCTTACTAGAGTTAGATATTCCCTGACACTATCACTGTCACATTGAGATCATCTGTCACATCTAGTATACTTATCCCTAAGGTGTACAGTATTACTAGAATTAGATATTCCCTGACACTATCACTGTCACATTGAGATCATCTGTCACATCTAGTATACTTATCTCTAAGGTGTACAGTATTACTAGAGTTAGATATTCCCTGACACTATCACTGTCACATTGAGATCATCTGTCACATCTAGTATACTTATCTCTAAGGTGTACAGTATTACTAGAGTTAGATATTCCCTGACACTATCACTGTCACATTGAGATCATCTGTCACATCTAGTATACTTATCCCTAAGGTGTACAGTCTGACTAGATTTACATATTACCTGACACTATCACTGTCACATTGAGATCATCTGTCACATCTAGTATACTTATCTCTAAGGTGTACAGTCTTACTAGAGTTAGATATTCCCTGACACTATCACTGTCACATTGAGATCATCTGTCACATCTAGTATACTTATCTCTAAGGTGTACAGTCTTACTAGAGTTAGATATTCCCTGACACTATCACTGTCACATTGAGATCATCTGTCACATCTAGTATACTTATCCTAAGGTGACAGTCTTACTAGAATTAGATATTCCTACACTATCACTTCACATTGAGATCATCTGTCACATCTAGTATACTTATCTCTAAGGTGTACAGTCTTACTAGAGATTAGATATTCCTGACACTATCATGTCACATTGAGATCATCTGTCACATCAGTCTTATCCTAAGGTGCAGTATTACTAGAATTAGATATTCTCTGACACTATCACTGTCACATTGAGATCATCTGTCACATCTAGTATACGTATCTCTAAGGTGTACAGTCTTACTAGAGTTAGATATTCCATCACTGTCACATTGAGATCATCTGTCACATCTAGTATCTATCTCTAAGGTGTACAGTCTTACTAGATTAGATATTCCTGACACTATCACTGTCACATTGAGATCATCTGTCACATCTAGTATACTTATCTCTAAGGTGTACAGTCTTACTAGAATTAGATATTCCTGACACTATCCTGTCACTTGAGATCATCTGTCACATCTAGTATACGTATCTCTAAGTGTACAGTCTTCTCAAGTTAGATATTCCCTATCACTGTCACATTGAGATCATCTGTCACTCTAGTATACTATCTCTAGGTGTACAGATTCTAGAATTAGATATTCTGACACTATCAAGTCACATTGAGATCATCTGTCACATCTAGTATACTTATCTCTAAGGTGTACAGTATTACTGAATTGATATTCTGACACTATCACTGTCACATTGAGATCATCTGTCACATCTAGTATACTTATCTCTAGGTGTACAGTATTACTAGATTAGATATTCCTGACATATCACTGTCACATTGAGATCATCTGTCAATCTAGTATACTTATCTACTAAGTTACGTCTTACAGAGTTAGATATTCACATTATCACAGTCACATTGAGATCATCTGTCACATGTAGTATACTTATCCTAAGGTGTACAGTATTACTAGAATTAGATATTCCTGACACTATACTGTCACATTGAGATCATCTGTCACATCAGTATACTTATCCTAGTGTACAGTATTACTAGAATTAGATATTCCCTGACACTATCACTGTCACATTGAGATCATCTGTCACATCTAGTATACTTATCTCTAAGGTGACAGTCTTACTAAGTTAGATATTCTGACACTATCACTGTCACATTGAGATCATCTGTCACATCTAGTATACTTATCTCTAAGGTGTACAGTCTTACTAGAGTTAGATATTCCCTGACACTATCACTGTCACATTGAGATCATCTGTCACATCTAGTATACTTATCTCTAAGGTGTACAGTATTACTAGAATTAGATATTCCCTGACACTATCACTGTCACATTGAGATCATCTTCACATCTAGTATATTATCCAAGGTTACAGTATACAAATTAGATATTCTGACACTATACTGTCATTGAGATCATCTGTCACATCTAGTATCTTACTCTAAGGTGTACAGTATTACTAGAGTTAGATATTCCCTGACACTATCACTGTCACATTGAGATCATCTGTCACATCTAGTATACTTATCCCTAAGGTGTACAGTCTTAATAGAGTTAGATATTCCCTGACACTATCACTGTCACATTGTGATCATCTGTCACATCTAGTATACTTATCCCTAAGGTGTACAGTCTTACTAGAATTAGATATTCCCTGACACTATCACTGTCACATTGAGATCATCTGTCACATCTAGTATACTTATCCCTAAGGTGTACAGTATTACTAAATTAGATATTCCTGACACTATCACTGTCACATTGAGATCATCTGTCCATCTAGTATCTTATCTCTAAGGTGTCAGTTTACTGAGTTAGATATTCCTGACACTATCACTGTCATATTGAGATCATCTGTCACATCTAGTATACTTATCTCTAAGGTGTACAGTCTTACTAGAGTTAGATATCCTGACACTATCACTTCACATTGAGATCATCTAACATCTAGTATACTTATCTAAGGTGTCGTATTACTAGAGTTAATATTCCTGACACTATCTGTCACATTGAGATCATCTGTCACATCTAGTACTTATCTCTAGGTGTCAGTCTTACTAGAGTTAGATATTCTGCCACTATCACTGTCACATTGTATCATCTGTCACATCTAGTATACTTATCTCTAGTGTACAGTATTACTAGAGTAGATATTCCTACACTATCTGTCACATTGAGATCATCTGTCACATCTAATATACGTATCTCTAAGGTGTACAGTCTTACTAGAGTTAGATATTCCTGACACTATCATGTCCATTGAGATCATCTGTCACATCTATATACTTATCTCTAAGGTGTACAGTATTACTAAAATTTAATATTCCTACACTATCACTGTCAATTGAGATCATCTGTCACATCTATATATTATCTCTAGTGTACAGTATTACTAGGATTAGATATTCCTGACACTATCACTGTCACATTGAGATCATCTGTCACATCTAGTATACTTATCCCTAAGGTGTACAGTCTGACTAGATTTACATATTACCTGACACTATCACTGTCACATTGAGATCATCTGTCACATCTAGTATACTTATCTCTAAGGTGTAAGTCTTATAGAATTAGATATTCCTGACACTTCACTGTCACATTGAGATCATCTGTCACATCTAGTATATTATCTCTAAGGTGTCAGTATTACTAGATTAGATATTCCTGACACTATCACTGTCACATTGAGATCATCTGTCACATCTAATATATTATCTCTAAGGTGTACAGTATTACTAAAATTTAGATATTCCTGACATATCACTGTCATTGAGATCATCTGTCACATCTAGTATACTTATCTCTAAGGTGTACAGTATTACTAGAGTTAGATATTCCCTGACACTATCACTGTCACATTGAGATCATCTGTCACATCTAGTATACTTATCTCTAAGGTGTACAGTATTACTAGAATTAGATATTCCTGACACTATCACTGTCACATTGAGATCATCTGTCAATCTAGATACTTATCTCTAAGGTGTACAGTCTTACTAGAGTTAGATATTCCTGACACTATCACTGTCACATTGTGATCATCGTCACATCTAGTATACTTATCCTAAGTGTACAGTCTTACTAGAATTAGATATTCCTGACATATCACTGTCACATTGAGATCATCTGTCACATCTAGTATACTTATCCCTAAGGTGTACAGTATTACTAGAATTAGATATTCCCTGACACTATCACTGTCACATTGAGATCATCTGTCACATCTAGTATACTTATCTCTAAGGTGTACAGTCTTACTAGAGTTAGATATTCCCTGACACTATCACTGTCACATTGAGATCATCTGTCACATCTAGTATACTTATCTCTAAGTTGTACAGTATTACTAGAGTTAGATATTCCCTGACACTATCACTGTCACATTGAGATCATCTGTCACATCTAGTATACTTATCTCTAAGGTGTACAGTATTACTAGAATTAGATATTCCCTGACACTATCACTGTCACATTGAGATCATCTGTCACATCTAGTATACTTATCTCTAAGGTGTACAGTCTTACTAGAGTTAGATATTCCCTGACACTATCACTGTCACATTGAGATCATCTGTCACATCTAGTATACTTATCTCTAATGTGTACAGTCTTACTAGAGTTAGATATTCCCTGACACTATCACTGTCACATTGAGATCATCTGTCACATCTAGTATACATATTCCTCTTGTTATTGGTTGCCATGAAGAATATAGGACAAAATGGGGCCAGCAATGGCGGAATGCAGGAGGGTCATTCAGAATCAGGACTGTTTGATCCTGGACACGACTTTGCTATTGCATTTCCAACATGTTTGGTCTGGTATGTTCCGGTTTTGTTTGCCGCGCTACTGAGTTAGTGCTTGAGCAATGCTGTGAGCTATGAATGTTAAGTGGAATGGTTTTTGCAGTGTCAACCGTGCGCTTGTTGTGGGTATTCAGAAAATGGCGGACAGCGGTTATGACAAACCGACTAAATCTGCCGTATGAAATGATATTGCATGTGCAGAAAGCTGGATTTTGTCGTGACTAATGTTCCCTTCGACATGAATTGCAATTCAAGTAATGAATAGTTTTGTGTTGACACTTTAGCGACGGCTATATGCATTTATGCGGTGTATATTGCTTTTTGTGTCGATACGGCTGTTTTATTCTAGAATTAGTTCACACAGGACCAGTTGTTAGCATTTCGTGTGATTTTCGTTGGCACAGGAACGAAGCCATTCTGGAGTGACCCGTAATAATGAAGTTGAAACCGTACATATGAACTTTGTACTACGAACTACCATTATTTGTGTTTTTCCGATCCAGTAGCACTTGAGCTTTCAGCTCTTTGGCTCGGTGCCATGGACATCGTAACCCTTTGGTTCGGTGCCACGAACACCGTAAATCTGGGAATCTGTGGCTTTTTCTGCCATCCAGCGGAATTGAACCCGCACACACAGAGGATAGTCACCCGTAGTCCAACGCGCTACGAACACACTGGGCAGACGGGCACGAACTACCATTAAGAATATACTCCACAGTGTATACGTAGAGATTATTTCCACTTTTCAATTCAAATAAACAACTCAGGTGTCTGTTTACTACACATTTTTGATGTTATAATGTTTCAATTTATTTGACACAATATCTGTCAAAGGAAAATCTCCACACAAAATACCCATCAATAATGAAAACATTGAGAACGTCACAGATTTGGAATATTTTGTCTCTATAATGAACAACAATGAGAATGTAAGAAAAGTTAGAAGAAGTATAATGAACAACAATGAGAATGTAAGAAAAAGTTAGAAGAAGACTAGCCATAGCTTTCCAGGGGGTAGTCAGTATAAAGAAACTATGGCACGACACAAGCAAAGAAATAAAAGTAAGACTTCTGAGAACACGAATATTCTCTGTGACAACGTATTGATGCGTATCGTGGACCCTTACGCAAACATTAAATGACAAAATTGAAGATTTTGAAACAAGGTGTTACAGATATGTTTTTAGAACATCCTGGACACAGAAGAGAAAAAAACAGACATCCTATAAGACCTGCATATCAACGAGCATTGGCTCATAAATAACATCAAGTCCTAGAAGATGAAATATCTTGGCTACATTAATCGTCGCAGTTATTTGGTGATGGAAATCATGGTTTCTGGAGTACGAGACAGAGGATGACCAAGACGAAAGTGGCAGCAGAACATCCAAGAAACATTGAACATGACACTGGAAGAGGCAGGAGAACTTGCTAGAGACGGATAGATTTTCAGGGGATGGATGAAATCAACGTTCCGCAAGGGACATGCTAACACTTGAGAATATATGTCATGGATTATTGATAATATACCGAACATAAAAGTATAAAAATGGTAATTGTGCAGAATGAAAATGAAACTCGTGGCATATCCTCAAGGACATAGCCATCAACGACAGTAAATGAGTCGTTGATTTTCTAGGCACCACTTAAACGTTCAGTAGTTTACCATTGCTTTCTGAACGGTGATGTCTATTTTTACCTTTCGTAAAGATCTCATGGAAACGAATTTGCTTCCAAACTTGCCCACCGTGGGTTTGAACCAAGTACGCATGGGTTCGTGATCGAGCTCACTACCGCTTGAGCTACAGACGCTCACATTACGTGCAGAATAGAGGAGAGTAAATTAGAGATGTACAGAAAAGGAGGAGTAAATAAAGACGTAGAAAGAATAGAAATGAAAATATGTTAATAGAATCGAGTAATAAAGTAATAATCTAGGACGGAAACAAGATGAGAAAATACTCAACTGAAAGTATATACATTAAGAAATATAGAAGTAGTTTGTTGATGAGTAAGAAGGAGTCAATTATTCTGTTGATGAGTAAGGAGGAATCAATTATTTTGTTGATGAGTAAGGAGGAGTCAATTATTCTGTTGATGAGTAAGGAGGAATCAATTATTCTGTTGATGAGTAAGGAGGAATCAATTATTCTGTTGATGAGTAAGGAGGAGTCAATTATTCTGTTGATGAGTAAGGAGGAGTCAATTATTTTGTTGATGAGTAAGGAGGAGTCAATTATTCTGTTGATGAGTAAGGAGGAGTCAATTATTCTGTTGATGAGTAAGGAGGAGTCAATTATTTTGTTGATGAGTAAGGAGGAGTCAATTATTCTGTTGATGAGTAAGGAGGAATCAATTATTTTGTTGATGAGTAAGGAGGAATCAATTATTCTGTTGATGAGTAAGGAGGAGTCAATTATTCTGTTGATGAGTAAGGAGGAATCAATTATTCTTTCGAAGAGTAAGGAGGAATCAATTATTATGTCGAAGAGTAAGGAGGAGTCAATTATTCTGTCGAAGAGTAAGGAGGAATCAATTATTCTGTTGATGAGTAAGGAGGAATCAATTATTCTGTTGATGAGTAAGGAGGAATCAATTATTCTTTCGAAGAGTAAGGAGGAGTCAATTATTCTGTTGATGAGTAAGGAGGAATCAATTATTCTTTCGAAGAGTAAGGAGGAATCAATTATTATGTCGAAGAGTAAGGAGGAGTCAATTATTCTGTTGATAAAGTAATAGGAGGAGTCAATTATTCTGTTGATGAGTAAGGAGGAGTCAATTATTCTGTTGATGAGTAAGGAGGAATCAATTATTCTGTTGATGAGTAAGGAGGAGTCAATTATTCTGTTGATGAGTAAGGAGGAGTCAATTATTCTGTTGATGAGTAAGGAGGAATCAATTATTATGTCGAAGAGTAAGGAGGAGTCAATTATTCTGTTGATGAGTAAGGAGGAGTCAATTATTCTGTTGATGAGTAAGGAGGAATCAATTATTCTGTTGATGAGTAAGGAGGAGTCAATTATTCTGTTGATGAGTAAGGAGGAATCAATTATTCTTTCGAAGAGTAAGGAGGAATCAATTATTCTGTTGATGAGTAAGGAGGAATCAATTATTCTTTCGAAGAGTAAGGAGGAATCAATTATTTGTCGAAGAGTAAGGAGGAGTCAATTATTCTGTTGATAGAGTAAGGAGGAGTCAATTATTCTGTTGATGAGTAAGGAGGAGTCAATTATTCTGTTGATGAGTAAGGAGGAATCAATTATTCTTTCGAAGAGTAAGGAGGAGTCAATTATTCTGTTGATGAGTAAGGAGGAGTCAATTATTCTGTCGAAGAGTAAGGAGGAGTCAATTATTCTGTTGATGAGTAAGGAGGAGTCAATTATTCTGTCGAAGAGTAAGGAGGAGTCAATTATTCTGTTGATGAGTAAGGAGGAGTCAATTATTCTGTTGATGAGTAAGGAGGAGTCAATTATTCTGTTGATGAGTAAGGAGGAGTCAATTATTCTGTTGATGAGTAAGGAAGAGTCAATTATTCTGTTGATGAGTAAGGAGGAATCAATTATTCTGTTGATGATGGAGAGTCATTATTTGGTAAGGAGGAATCAATTATTCTGTTGATGAGTAAGGAGGAGTCAATTATTCTGTTGATGAGTAAGGAAGAGTCAATTATTCTGTCGGTAGGAGCAATTATTCTGTTGATGAGTAAGGAAGAGTCAATTATTCTGTCACAGAGTAGGGAGGAGTCAATTATTCTGTTGATGAGTAAGGAAGAGTCAATTATTCTGTCGAAGAGAAAGACAAAATAAGTTAGTCTGTCGAAGAGCAAGAAAGAATAAATTAGTTTGTCAAAGAGCAAAGAAAATTATTCTGTCGAAGAGCAATAAATAAAAAATAAATCTGTCAAACATTAAAGAATAGTAGATTAGTGTGTCAAAGGGCAAGAAAGAATAAATTAGTCTATCGAAGAATAGAAAGAACAAATTGGAACTGCAAACACGCTTTTATTAGTCAGCAAACAAGCATTTATTGGTCTGAAAACAAGCATTTATTAGTCTGCAAATAGAAGCATTTATTAGTCTGCAAACAAGCATTTATTGGTCTGAAAACAAGCATTTATTAGTCTGCAAACAAGCATTTATTGGTCTGAAAACAAGCATTTATTAGTCTGCAAATAGAAGCATTTATTAGTCTGCAAACAAGCATTTATTGGTCTGAAAACAAGCATTTATTAGTCTGCAAACAAGCATTTATTGGTCTGCAAACATGCATTTATTAGTCTGCAAATAGAAGCATTTATTAGTCTGCAAACAAGCATTTATTAGTCTGCAAACAAGCATTTATTAGTCTGCAAACAAACATTTATTAGTCTGCAAACAAGCATTTATTAGTCTGCAAACAAAGCATTTATTAATAAATAATGATGTTGGCTAAACTAGGTCAAAAATAAATTAAATGTTCCTTCTACACTTCGATTTGTGTTGCCTTTGAAGGGCAGTAACTCGAACACACCAAACATCGTTATACATGTATCTTCTTTACTAACTCTGATCAAATGTAACAATTTAGAGATTACTAACAAGAAATCATTCACCTGGAACAAATACTATTGGATTTGACCACTGGTCAAGTTCCGGACAAATAGCTCAACTAATGACATGATCACTAACAAGGAAATTGTGTTTAGAAAACATTTCAAAATGGAGAAACTAGTTAAGTGATTGGCGAGTAATATAGTTGATTTGTTAAATATAAATAATTGTACTTCATGAGGATTGTGTTTTCATCCTCAGAAAAGAAAAAAAATATATAGATATACAAGATAAAACACACAAATATATAGCACGGGAAGACAATGCGTTTATGTCAGAACACATGATGATGATCATTGTATCCTGTTAGTTTGAAAAATTACTAAAATAATAACGCATAAATTGCAAACATTCATCAACTGGTGTCTGTGCAGAATAGAGGGACTGAGATGGTATGATATGGTCACAAATGAGGAACTTATGGAGAGAACAAGACAGATTCCAGTGAACCAAGAGGTTAAAAAAAGACGCTGGCGCTAGATAGGACACACGTTATGACAAACTGAGGGGAATATAACATGAAGGGTATTTTTCTGACACCCGCAGGGACAATGAAAGAAAAGGAGGCTGAGAAATACATGGAGACGAGATTTGGAGGCAGAGATCAACAGTATAGAGAAGAGCTGGAGGGAGCTACAGAAGATAGATAGAGATAGGATGACTTGGCATAAGTTGGTTAAGGGCCAATGCCCACAAGAAGGATGCCTTAGGGAAAAAAATCAAAAACAATCTTTACTTGAGAAAGGCGGAAATATCTGACTGAAATCTATAGAAATTAAACCCAGGATAGAGCGGTGTGGAGAATATTCTTGTAAAGTATAACGGTAGGAGAAGAATACAATGGTACAGATAGCACGAAGTAAAGTCTATGTCTAAAGGAATGATGTCTATGTAACAAAGAATATTGTCAATGTCTAAAGGAATGATGTCTATGTAACACACACTATTGTCAATGTCTAAATGAATGATGTCTATGTAACGAAGAATATTGTCAATGTAGTTAAACAAAGTCACTAAAACATATGTGTTCGTTCAACTGTATCTGCAAAATTGCTAACTGATTTCAAATATCATCAAAATGTATTTTTCACGATAAACAATGAATAACTTAATAACGTTATAATATTAGTCACTGGAAGGAAGGATTTCAAAGTGTAATCCAATTTAAGAGTGAAATAGTTGATAATTTGTGTAGTGTTTGGTTTGGTCACTTATTTCATTCAGTATACAATTATTTAGTACACATTTAACAGTAGATTAGTTTCTCATAAAATCTGCTTTCACTTGAGCTATTCTACTTATAATCTCTGTTGTATATATTCCTTTCTTTCCTTCTTTTTTTCTTTCTTTTCTTCAATCCTGTTTGCCTTACAGCGTCAGGTCAAGAAGAGATTTCTAAAACGGGCCCTTGTGTTCGCTTTGTAAATAGTGTCTTTCGTCGCCTCTGTTATCTCTGAGGTCCATATTTTGCGTGGCCTGCCTTTTGTTTTGTACCTATTGTATCGGAGCAGCATTGCTCATTGAGGTGCACTGTCTGTTGGTAATCTGCTTACGTGACCGAACCATTTAATTTGTTGTTTCTTGATAAAGTCTAGTACTGATGTTGTACCCCTTTTTCCGTGTTTTCATTTCTCAACCGGTCTCTTCTTGTTACTCCCAGCATTCTGCGTAGACACTTCATCTCTGTCGTGACTAGTTTTCTTCTATCATTTGTTGTCAGTGACCAGGTTTGACACTGGTAGCATAATGTGGGGAGAAAAATTGTGTTGAACATTGCTCGTTTTGTGTTCATGGTAACATCAGGCCATGTGACATTCGCCCTCAGGCAGTTAGTAGAAAGGACTGTCGAATCCAACAAACACATACACGTTGCATTTGTAGATCAGGAAAAAGCTTTCGACCGCGTGGATAGGCACAAGTTGTGGAAAATACTAACAACCTATGGGGTTAATGACCACCTAATCAACCTTTGCAAGAGCATTTATGAAGGACAACCAATGTACGATTAGAACAAATGCAGGATTATCAGAAAAGTTTAACGTAGGGTCAGGAGTAAGACAAGGTTGCGTACTATCCCCGCTGCTATTCATCACGTATATTGACCTCATCTGTAAAATAGCTAACACCAGCGAAGGAAACAACCTCGGAGAGCTTTTAAATGAATTTCTTTTTGCAGACTATCAGGCAATCATATCAACAACAGAAGAATAGCTACAACAACACATTAACAGGCTCCAGTTAGCATGTAACGAATACAACATTAGAATAAACATCGACAAAACAGAAGTAATGACATTCGCAGAGAGGAAAGCACTACCAATATCTCCATCGACAATCGCCCACTAAATCAAGTAAAAGACTTCACATACCTGGGAGCATTTTTTCAACAAACGGAAGAATAACTAATGAAATGCAACACAGATGCAACAAAGCAAATCAAATGATAGGGCAAATGGCGCCAATTTTAAGATGCACACACGTCACCATGAACACAAAAAGAGCAATGTTCAACAAAATCTTTCTCCCAACATTATGTTACCAGTGCCAAACCTGGACGCTGACAACAAAAGATAGAAGAAAACTAGTCACAACAGAGATGAAGTGTCTACGAGAATGCTGGGAGTAACAAGAAGAGACCGGTTGAGAAACGAAGACATCAGGAAAAAAGTGGGTACAACTTCAGTACTAGACTTCATCAAGAATCAACAAATTAAATAGTTCGGCCACGTAAGCAGATTACCATCAGACAGTGCACCCCAAAGAGCAATGCTGCTCCGATACAATGTGTACAAAGCAAAAGGCAGACCACGGAAAAGATGGACGTCAGAGATAACAGAGGCGACGAAAAAGACTATCTACGAAGCGCATACTAGGTCCTGTTTTAGAAATCTTATCCTGACCTGACGCTGTGATGAGGCAAACAGGATTTGAGAAAGAAGAAGAAGAAGAAGGTGACATGTTTGCATTTAAAAATTGGCGCCATTTGTCCTATCATTTGATTTGTTTTGTTGCATCTATGTTGGATTTCATTAGTTATTCTTCCATTTGCTGAATAAATGCTCCCAAAGTATGTGAAGTCTTTTAATCTTCCATCTGATGTTATTAATGTTCCAAGATACTTGAATCGATGGACTTGTTTCAGTGTTGTGTTATTTATTTTGATATTGCATTTTGGTGTTTCATGTTTCTTAGAGACGAAGTAACTAACCACTTTTAATTATTGAGTTATGTTTCCGTTACTCAACTTTATGTTGATATAAGGTGATGACATGATACAAAAAACAATTTGTTATGAAGAACATATGCTGAAACTAACAGAAATATAGAAATATATGCTAAAACTAACAGAAATATAGAAATATATGCTGAAACTAACAGAAATATAGAAATATATGCTGAAACTAACAGAAATATAGAAATATATGCTGAAACTAACAGAAATATAGAAACATATGCTGAAACTAACAGAAATATAGAAATATATGCTGAAACTAACAGAATATATAGAAATATATGCTGAAACTAACAGAATATATAGAAATATATGCTGAAACTAACAGAAATATAGAAATATATGCTGAAACTAACAGAAATATAGAAATATATGCTGAAACTAACAGAAATATAGAAATATATGCTGAAACTAACAGAAATATAGAAATATATGCTGAAACTAACAGAATATATAGAAATATATGCTGAAACTAACAGAATATATAGAAATATATGCTGAAACTAACAGAAATATAGAAATATATGCTGAAACTAACAGAAATATAGAAATATATGCTGAAACTAACAGAAATATAGAAATATATGCTGAAACTAACAGAAATATAGAAATATATGCTGAAACTAACAGAAATATAGAAATATATGCTGAAACTAACAGAAATATAGAAATATATGCTGAAACTAACAGAAATATAGAAACATATGCTGAAACTAACAGAAATATAGAAACATATGCTGAAACTAACAGAATATATTGCAACTATTTCTTTTAATTTGTTATGAAGAACATATGCTGAAACTAACAGAAATATAGAAACATATGCTGAAACTAACAGAAATATAGAAATATATGCTGAAACTAACAGAAATATAGAAATATATGCTGAAACTAACAAAAATATAGAAATATATGCTGAAACTAACAGAAATATAGAAATATATGCTGAAACTAACAGAAATATAGAAATATATGCTGAAACTAACAGAAATATAGAAATATATGCTGAAACTAACAGAAATATAGAAATATATGCTGAAACTAACAGAAATATAGAAATATATGCTGAAACTAACAGAAATATAGAAACATATGCTGAAACTAACAGAAATATAGAAATATATGCTGAAACTAACAGAAATATAGAAACATATGCTGAAACTAACAGAAATATAGAAACATATGCTGAAACTAACAGAAATATAGAAACATATGCTGAAACTAACAGAAATATAGAAACATATGCTGAAACTAACAGAATATATTGCAACTATTTCTTTTAATTTGTTATGAAGAACATATGCTGAAACTAACAGAATATAGAAATATATGCTGAAACTAACAGAAATATAGAAATATATGCTGAAACTAACAGAAATATAGAAATATATGCTGAAACTAACAGAAATATAGAAATATATGCTGAAACTAACAGAAATATAGAAACATATGCTGAAACTAACAGAAATATAGAAACATATGCTGAAACTAACAGAAATATAGAAACATATGCTGAAACTAACAGAATATATTGCAACTATTTCTTTTAATTTGTTATGAAGAACATATGCTGAAACTAACAGAATATAGAAATATATGCTGAAACTAACAGAAATATAGAAATATATGCTGAAACTAACAGAAATATAGAAATATATGCTGAAACTAACAGAAATATAGAAATATATGCTGAAACTAACAGAAATATAGAAACATATGCTGAAACTAACAGAATATAGAAACATATGCTGAAACTAACAGAATATAGAAACATATGCTGAAACTAACAGAATATAGAAATATATGCTGAAACTAACAGAAATATAGAAACATATGCTGAAACTAACAGAATATAGAAACATATGCTGAAACTAACAGAATATAGAAACATATGCTGAAACTAACAGAATATAGAAATATATGCTGAAACTAACAGAAATATAGAAATATATGCTGAAACTAACAGAAATATAGAAATATATGCTGAAACTAACAGAAATATAGAAATATATGCTGAAACTAACAGAAATATAGAAATATATGCTGAAACTAACAGAAATATAGAAATATATGCTGAAACTAACAGAAATATAGAAATATATGCTGAAACTAACAGAAATATAGAAATATATGCTGAAACTAACAGAATATAGAAATATATGCTGAAACTAACAGAAATATAGAAATATATGCTGAAACTAACAGAAATATAGAAATATATGCTGAAACTAACAGAAATATAGAAATATATGCTGAAACTAACAGAAATATAGAAATATATGCTGAAACTAACAGAAATATAGAAATATATGCTGAAACTAACAGAAATATATAAATATATGCTGAAACTAACAGAATATATTGCAACTATTTCTCTTATTTTGTTATGAAGATCATATGCTGAAACTAACAGAAATATAGAAACATATGCTGAAACTAACAGAATATAGAAACATATGCTGAAACTAACAGAATATAGAAACATATGCTGAAACTAACAGAATATAGAAATATATGCTAAAACTAACAGAAATATAGAAATATATGCTGAAACTAACAGAAATATAGAAATATATGCTGAAACTAACAGAAATATAGAAATATATGCTGAAACTAACAGAAATATAGAAACATATGCTGAAACTAACAGAAATATAGAAATATATGCTGAAACTAACAGAAATATAGAAATATATGCTGAAACTAACAGAAATATAGAAATATATGCTGAAACTAACAGAAATATAGAAATATATGCTGAAACTAACAGAATATAGAAATATATGCTGAAACTAACAGAAATATAGAAATATATGCTGAAACTAACAGAAATATAGAAATATATGCTGAAACTAACAGAAATATAGAAATATATGCTGAAACTAACAGAAATATAGAAATATATGCTGAAACTAACAGAAATATAGAAATATATGCTGAAACTAACAGAAATATATAAATATATGCTGAAACTAACAGAATATATTGCAACTATTTCTCTTATTTTGTTATGAAGAACATATGCTGAAACTAACAGAAATATAGAAACATATGCTGAAACTAACAGAATATAGAAACATATGCTGAAACTAACAGAATATAGAAACATATGCTGAAACTAACAGAATATAGAAATATATGCTGAAACTAACAGAAATATAGAAATATATGCTGAAACTAACAGAAATATAGAAATATATGCTGAAACTAACAGAAATATAGAAATATATGCTGAAACTAACAGAAATATAGAAATATATGCTGAAACTAACAGAAATATAGAAATATATGCTGAAACTAACAGAAATATAGAAATATATGCTGAAACTAACAGAAATATAGAAATATATGCTGAAACTAACAGAAATATAGAAATATATGCTGAAACTAACAGAAATATAGAAATATATGCTGAAACTAACAGAAATATAGAAATATATGCTGAAACTAACAGAAATATAGAAATATATGCTGAAACTAACAGAAATATAGAAATATATGCGAAACTAACAAAATATAGAAATATATGCTGAAACTAACAGAAATATAGAAACATATGCTGAAACTAACAGAAATATAGAAATATATGCTGAAACTAACAGAAATATAGAAATATATGCTGAAACTAACAGAAATATAGAAATATATGCTGAAACTAACAGAAATATAGAAATATATGCTGAAACTAACAGAAATATAGAAATATATGCTGAAACTAACAGAAATATAGAAATATATGCTGAAACTAACAGAAATATAGAAATATATGCTGAAACTAACAGAAATATAGAAATATATGCTGAAACTAACAGAATATATTGCAACTATTTCTCGAACTTGTCATTTCTTTTACTAGACTTTCATGAATTTCGCTTTCAATTTCCTGTTAGCTTTGAGGTATCAGCATAGACAAGATATAGAAATACGCAGTACGCTAGTTCTGCATCCGTTTCGTCCTCAGGAGAGTTATTTCGACCAATGCTATGCAAATTGAAGTATCAATGACTTTACTGTATTCTTCTCTTTTCCATTTGTTTTAAGTTACTTTTATTTTGGTTTATAATTTCCCTCTAAACCCTGTTTGAAGTTGATTTTATTTCTGACTAAGTCGGAATAGGTTTGGTTTTAAAAGATGTTTGATGTTAAAGTACAGGATGTTGCATTAACAAGTGCAGCATGTTTTATATTAAAGTACAGGATGTTGCATTAACAAGTGCAGCATGTTTTATATTAAAGTACAGGATGTTGCATTAACAAGTGCAGCATGTTTTATATTAAAGTACAGGATGTTGCATTAACAAGTGCAGCATGTTTTATATTAAAGTACAGGATGTTGCATTAACAAGTGCAGAAGTAGTCCCGTAAACAAGTTGTCAGACTTCAAAAGTGGTGGCAACAAGAGATCGATGAGAAATTACCAGATTGAATCCAGCTGCATAGTTTTATTATTCTATTGGAACTTGGTCTCTGACAGACTTCTCAGATTTAGCTGTATGTTTGATTATGATATGATTTGTTAGATGTTTGACTATGATATGATTTGTTAGATGATTGACTATGATATGATTTGTTAGATGATTGACTATGATATGATTTGTTAGATGTTTGACTATGATATTATTTGTTAGATGTTTGACTATGATATGATTTGTTAGATGTTTGACTATGATATGATTTGTTAGATGATTGACTATGATATGATGTGTTAGATGTTTGACTATGATATTATTTGTTAGATGTTTGACTATGATATGATTTGTTAGATGTTTGACTATGATATGATTTGTTATATGTTTGACTATGATATGATTTGTTAGATGTTTGACTATGATATGATTTGTTAGATGTTTGACTATGATATGATTTGTTAGATGATTGACTATGATATGATTTGTTAGATGATTGACTATGATATGATGTGTTAGATGTTTGACTATGATATGATTTGTTAGATGATTGACTATGATATGATTTGTTAGATGTTTGACTATGATACGATTTGTTAGATGTTTGACTATGATATGATTTGTTAGATGTTTTGACTATGATATTATTTGTTAGATGTTTGACTATGATATGATTTGTTAGATGTTTGACTATGATATGATTTGTTAGATGTTTGACTATGATATGATTTGTTAGATGATTGACTATGATATGATTTGTTAGATGTTTGACTATGATATGATTTGTTAGATGATTGACTATGATATGATTTGTTAGATGATTGACTATGATATGATTTGTTAGATGATTGACTATGATATGATTTGTTAGATGTTTGACTATGATATGATTTGTTATATGTTTGACTATGATATGATTTGTTAGATGTTTGACTATGATATGATTTGTTAGATGTTTGACTATGATATGATTTGTTAGATGATTGACTATGATATGATTTGTTAGATGTTTGACTATGATACGATTTGTTAGATGTTTGACTATGATATGATTTGTTAGATGTTTGACTATGATATGATTTGTTAGATGATTGACTATGATATGATTTGTTAGATGATTGACTATGATATGATTTGTTAGATGATTGACTATGATATGATTTGTTAGATGTTTGACTATGATATGATTTGTTAGATGTTTGACTATGATATGATTTGTTAGATGTTTGACTATGATATGATTTGTTAGATGATTGACTATGATATGATTTGTTAGATGTCCAGCGCAAGCAATGATGACAACAGATTCAGACGTGTGCTGTTGCTACTCTCTGATGTGTGCGAATGTGACTAAAGTTCACTCCTGGAAAGCAATTCACTACAATCCTTTACTTGTACCAATCAATCAAGTGTCATGCCTGCCGGCGTAGGCGATCATGTCTCTCCCCAACTCTCTCTGCCTGGTGCATGTAATCAGTTCTGACGTGGATCTTGTGTCGAACCATGATGTCAGGCCATCCAACATCTTCTTCCTCTGTCTTCCTCGATCTCTCCTTCCCTGAATTTTACCAGTTGTTACCATATGTTCTAAACCTTCTCTTCGCATTACTTGTATATTGATTTATAAATTACATTGAAGTAAATTTGTGGAAAATGTAGATTTCAAAACATTGAAATATTATATAGAATATTATTCAATAAAAACGAGTTCATCGTTTATAATCTTATCGTACCATCTCAGTCCCTCTATTCTACGTGAGCATCCATTTATGAAGGTATGATTTTTCTGGTGGTTTCTTTTGTTGTCCTCCATGATTTCGAGACATAGAACAGCACTGACTTCACATTTCATTGAAATATGACCGTCCTGGTTAATTGAAATAAAAAGAATCATGAATCGGTTCAAGAAATGGATGACAAGAATTGAAGGGAAAGTCAATGTTCCGGTATGTTTATCTTGCAGTTCTCATTCCTCATCTAAAACCTTATACACACGCGTCATACCACGATCAAGGTAATGATCTCACTTCTGTTGTTCGTGACGGTAATGCCCAAGAGCGTCCATTGGAGTGGAAGTTGCCAAAATGGGAAGTAATACACTAAAATGAAATTTGGCACAGTTGCTCGAGTGCTAGTGTTTGGTAATAGAAAATGCTTTTGGGAAGAGACAAATAGTAGAAATTAATTGCCTTGCTAAATGGATGGGGGGTTGAGGATGGGACAGGGATTCGTAATAGCAGTTATTTGTAGTCGGTGGTTCCACAATCCCAGGAGACCCTATACTGAGGACTATGTGGTCTAGTCATAGTTGACTTTGTTCAGTACTTTGGTTGAAACGTTGCTGTATATTGTCATTGTTTTTGTAATTTATAAAACTACAGTACTTTGTGATTATGTGTTTCAGTATGAGCCAACGTTTTATTACTTCAATAACGAGATAAACACATTCACATAGACTAATTCAGTGTAGCACTATTTTATTGATGTACTTCTTATAGTATGTACATCTGTTGATATCTATTTTTAGATATAAGACAAATGTACACCACGAACATTTCTAGTAACATTATATCATCTAGAATCAAATATTTTAAGAAACGAAGGAGGAAATATTTAGGTCATGTTCTTAGATCAGACGAAAATAAACTAAATCGACAAGTCCTTATATGGTCACCAATTGGGAAAATAAAACGTGGAAGACCTAAGACTACTCTATGAAGAACAATCCTTCAAGAAAGTAAACTAATTGGATGTAAAACCAAACAAGATCACCAACTGCTAGCAACGAACAGCATCACATGGCGGTCTAAAACCTCTACTCTATGTGCCGCCTTTGGCACGAAAGGAACAAACTAACTAACAAGTTCAAGTTTGGACTCGCCCCGACCTTGGTATGTTATGTTGGATTAAAATCAAATTCAGTGGTTATAATCAGACACATGACACTTCAAAAAGTAAACTTAATGAAATGGGCATGAAAACTTAAAAACAGAAAAGTTCTAGTCATGTTTTCACGTGCCGGTGATGATGAAGTGACATGTTACAGTAATATTTGTTGCTATTTATTGATATATCAACATGTCTGGCAATATCCCAATGGATTACATGTTTGTCTGCCATGCGGGAGAGCTGCGTTTAATTTACGGGAATCCCTCGAATTGTTTCGCAGCTCGGGCAAAACATTTTTATTTTTTTATAAACACATCAATCAGTTTATAATCTTAATGAATTCAATTTGCCTATTGTTATTGTAGCCGATTTTGATGGGACGGTACATATTTCTTTAATATGCTCAGTCTCGCACTGTTTGGGACTTCAAAATTACGGAAATAATACAATTTCGTAGATGTATCGAAACTAATAAAGTTAAAGATAGCAGGTTGAAAAATAATAAGAAAAATGAATGACAGAAACTAATAAAGTTAAAGATAGGAGGTTGAAAAATAATAAGAAAAATGAATGACAGAAACTAATGAAGTTAAAGATAGGAGGTTGAAAAATAATAAGAAAAATGAATGACAGAAACTAATAAAGTTAAAGATAGCAGGTTGAAAAATAATAAGACAAATGAATGACAGAAACGTGGAGACAGACAAAGGAGAAAAGCTTAGTTATTAGGCTTGACTACAAGTGTCAGAGGAGTGTAAATGCGATTGATGAGGAAGTTAAAGAGGAACGACAAGGGAAGATCAGTGAAAAAGGATAACAAATGTAACTGTTAAAGTGTTATTCCCCATGCGAAGAACGAGTACAACTGCTAGTTGTCAAATAAAATGTAAAAAAAAATCACAATATTTTAACATCTATATATATGTCATGTGATTGCAAACAATAAAACACATTTCCTGCATGTAATTATTACTCGTATTGAAGGAAGTTTTTTGTTTAATCTGTTATATTATTTGTGTTCTCTGAGTTTTCGTTGACATTAAAAACACGTATAACAGCCAGAAATTTAACACATCCTTTATGTATTTCTACTTCTGTTGTTGTCACACTGCTACTGGGTTGTTGCACAGTGTCGTAGTTTTCTGTTTTTGTCTTGCGCTGTTCTGGTGGGTTCCGTGAATGTTATTTTTCCTCTTCGACAGGATTCTGCTATACCATATAACCATCTTTTTTTCGTGCTTTTCCTCTCGCCTACTTTCTTGATGTTCTGTTGTAGAAGACTCTGTAAACTGTGGAGTTTGGATGCATTCTTATTAAGTGGCCAAACCACTTCATTCTTTGTTTCTCAATGTATTTCAAACAAGATTCTGTGCCAACTTTCTTTCTTATTCTAATGTTGGTGACTCTTGTCTTTTCTGGTATCTTTCATGTACTTAAACATATTAAAACCGATGTGATTATTCAAAGTATTAAATAAAAGGGATTGAGAAATTAATAATGGAAGTGCAAGAGAAAAGCGAAAAACAAAATCTATATCTCAGTGTGGTAAAAACAAAAATAATAGCAACGGATCAAACGAACATGACAAACGATATTTTTATCAACGAAGAGAAAATAGAAAATGTGAAAAGTTTTGAATATCTTGTTTCACTGCTAACAACAGATGGAAATCGGACGAAAGAAATTAAAAGAAGAACAAACATGGCTTTACAAAAGCATTAAAACAACTAAAACCGGTATGGAATGGGACTGACATGAAAACAACGGTAAGAATACTAAGAGCATGCATATTCCTAGTGGCAACATATGGGTGTGAAGCATGGACATTTAATAAGGCAGTGGGAAAACATAGATTTGCTATTGAATAAAAGTGTTACAGAAGAGTCCTTTGTATATCATGGACAGAGAAGCGAACACATAGATCTATCCAGAAAGAACGCAAAATCAAAGAAAACTGACTGATGCTACAAATAAGAAAGAGAAAATTGAAGTATTTTAAACAAATATAAACACAAAGAGCTCGAGATTACCATCATGGAAGGAGGCATCCCAGCAAAGAGAGATGAGGAAGACCACAGAGAAGATGGATTCAAGATGTAACTAGTGGTTTAAGCATGACGGCTGCAGGGGCGGGACATCTGGTCAACGAGAGAGAGAAATTCCGAAGTACTGTTAAATGTTGCAAAGTTCTGCCCATGACAAAGTATTTAATAATGACTAAATAACAAGTCTGCACTGACATCAAGTGTGAATGCTTGAATTTGAGCTAACTCAAAGAAGGTGGGATAAAACAAATTTTGTTGATGTTTTTAATGAAAGTATTCTCTACAAAGACTTTGCGGTAGTTAATTTGTTTGGTTATTTTGACGGACTTTTGCTTGAACATTGTAATTGAAGGCTTAAGATAACCTTTAACCTTTAAGTTCACCAATGCTTTTGTTAGATATATCTAATAGCTTCATCAATTTCATTACAAAATCTCTCTCTAATGGAATATATGTTTATAAGCTATGCAAGTTTAAACACCCGGTAGCCAGCCTGCCCAGCGTGTTCGTAGCACGTTAGACTGCGGGTGACAAGTCCTCTGTGAGTGCGGATTCAATTTCGCGGACTGGCAGAAAAGACACAGGTTCTCCAGATTTATGGTGTTCGTGGAACCGAACCGAAGAGTTACGATATTCATGGCACCGAGCCGAAGAGCTGAAAATCTCAAGTGCTTCTGGATGGAAGAAAAATACACCGTAGCAAAGAAAGAATCGAACAAGTCAAGTATCTTATATTTAAACAAACAGCAATAAAACCTGTTGGAAAGATATTCAATGACGCCACAAGTGAAAGTAATTGAAAGTATATAACACTACATAAGAAAAACATTAAGCTATACCACAAGTGAAAGTAATTGTAAGTATATAACACTACATAAGAAAAACATTAAGCTATACCACAAGTGAAAGTAATTGTAAGTATATAACACTACATAAGAAAAACATTAAGCTATACCACAAGTGAAAGTAATTGAAAGTATATAACACTACATAAGAAAAACATTAAGCTATACCACAAGTGAAAGTAATTGAAAGTATATAACACTACATAAGAAAAACATTAAGCTATACCACAAGTGAAAGTAATTGAAAGTATATAACACTACATAAGAAAAACATTAAGCTATACCACAAGTGAAAGTAATTGAAAGTATATAACACTACATAAGAAAAACATTAAGCTATACCACAAGTGAAAGTAATTGTAAGTATATAACACTACATAAGAAAAACATTAAGCTATACCACAAGTGAAAGTAATTGAAAGTATATAACACTACATAAGAAAAACACTAAGCTATACCACAAGTGAAAGTAATTGAAAGTATATAACACTACATAAGAAAAACACTAAGCTATACCACAAGTGAAAGTAATTGAAAGTATATAACACTACATAAGAAAAACACTAAGCTATATTATATTTCCAATATCTTGAAGAGTTACTTAACAAAACAAACAACATGTGATATGTCTGGTTGTGAAACATCTAGCATAACTATCTATTATCTAAAACATCAGCAAAATGAGGGTATCAGGTTTGAGTACTGTAGTCTGTATTGTGAGTGGGTGTGTGTTTGTGCGTGCGTATGGGTGTGTGTATTTGTAAAAATGGTGGGTTTTCAAGATTTGTTAAAGAGAGCCAGCTGCAAGGTAAATCTCAGAACAGACAAGATTTTTTTTAAAGCTAGATTCTTTGGCAATAAATGTTCAAATGTTCATCATAAAGTTAATATATGTCAGAGAATTACTTACTAATGATATGTTTTGATGTATTTGTTTGATGTATTGGCAATGCTTGAAAACACTTTGAAATTAATTTTAAAATGCATGCAGTAATCATATATATATATATTGTGAGTCTCTCCGAACAGAAGAGTTTAAGGGTTGTGAATCCACTCGCTGACCAGATTGAGAGAGATGGGTGTCGATATTGGTGCAGCACGAAAAGAACGACATACTAAATATGCAAAGAGATAAATTAATCAACATCGAACTGGCGTATTGGGTCGCTGTTGGTTCTGTTGAGGCGGAGATCGGAGCACGTATGAACGTGTCCGGAGTGCTATGATGATAGTCCTCATATAACTGAAAACTATATATATATATATGTCTAGTGACACTACCTAGTAAATAAAAAGCGTCGCAGAAATCGGATGTGCTGGCGTGCTTGTAGGTACATACTGACATAACGTACAGTCGCTCTTAGGCTCGGATAACATGCAAATCACAAAGAGTGGTTAACAAGTTGTCAATATGGAGCATAAAAAGAAGAAGAAGCAAAATGGTTTTGATGGTCTACACTAATGCTGTTGAATATTTGTATACATTGAGGCGAATCTGACTGAAGGCTGTGGAGGTACGGGTACCATGGGACGATTGGAATACTTCTACCACTAACTAGAACCATACAAATATTAATATAGTTGAGATACCGGACGTTGTTACTAGTGAACAAGTATATAAACGTGGAGGGGCGGTGGGAGTGTTAAGGGGTAAGAGAATGGTTACAAAATAAAACAAAACTGGAAAGGGAGAATTTCGTGTATATGGGACTGCTTCAAAAGTGGGAATTTGGTGTACATGGGACTGCTTCAAAAGTGGGAATTTGGTGTACATGGGACTGCTTCAAAAGTGGGAATTTGGTGTACATGGGACTGCTTCAAAAGTGGGAATTTGGTGTACATGGGACTGATTTAAAAGTGGGAATTTGGTGTACATGGAAGTTCTGCGATAAGCAGGAGGATTTTATCACGAAAAATATACTTCATGTAGTTGTCAATCAATACTTTCTATTGTTGTCAAACTATACTTTCTAGTGTTATCAACTATACTTTCTATCGTTGTCATACTATAATTTTTAGCCTTGTCAAACAATAGTTCAAGCAATGTAAAACTATAATTTCTATCGTTGTCAAACTATACTTTTTATCATTGTCAAACTATACTTCTAACGTTGTTAAACTATACTTTCTATCGTTGTCAAACTATACTTCTAACGTTGTTAAACTATACTTTCTATCGTTGTCAAACTATACTTTTTATCGTTGTCAAACTATACGTTCCACTCGTTGATAAACTGTACTTTCTATCGTTGTCAAACTATACTTTCTATCGTTGCCAAACTATACTTTCTATAGTTGCCAAACTATACTTTCTATCGTTGCCAAACTGTACTTTCTAGTCTTGTCAAATTATACTTTCTATCGTTGTCAAATTATACTTTCTATCGTTGTCAAATTATACTTTCTATCGTTGTCAAATTATACTTTCTTGCCTTGTCAGCCAACTAAACACAACCAACTAGAACCAGTATTAGTGAAGTTAGAAGCAATAGTCTCTGTTGTCATAGAGAAATATGAACAGTTCATTCAAACACACATTTTCAACTTCATACTTGATTTTTAATGCACTTTCTTCCTAGAACTTCACATAACTGTCTAATATGTTTTTTTGGTTTTTATGTTACCAAATGTTTTACTGACATGTCAACTATATCTAAAACTTCACATAACAAACTATAGTTCATTCCAAAATTCGTGATGACACTAAGGTTTAATTTGTACGAAATCTATCTGATGGATACAAGTAATTTTTGCATGCAGTCTTATATACCTCACGACGTTACGAATCCATGTTTAACTAATTGGTAGGTAGCTTAGTTGATGCAAAAAACGTTTTTTGTTATATAATTTTGCATAAGCATAACAAAATGATAATCAAAGTTTAGAACTTACAGTAATACACAAAATGGTGGCGAATGATTGCAAAGGCGTATTCCTATTACATATTATAAAAGAAAGGTCACATAGTGAACAAATGATACCTTCCACTTCTATAAATGAAAGTAAATGTTGCGTACATACGCCAATGACAGTCGGTAGGAAACATTGTGAACTGATTAATTCCACGGGATTTCCGGTTTTGACGTGCACTGACTTGCATTTGGAACACGGAAATGCTTAGTTATAGACAAACTTGACAATCGTACTGTAAAATTTGAACAAGTATAGGCTACCAGATCAACATCGCGGTAAATTTAGTAATAACATATAATAAAATTCCTACAGAACTAAAGGTTTGGGTGGGCAAAAATACTTTTGGAACGTCGTCACTGTTACCTATATAAAAATGCAAAAAATCAAGAATTTCTGTCAAGTGAATGATTTTATATCGGTCGGTAAATATGATCACGAATTTTGGAACGAGCTATAATATGTGTTTGGTTCTAATTGTTATCAAATGTTTTACGTACATGTCAACTATGTCTAGAACTTCACATAACTGTCTTATATTTGTTTGGTTTTTATGTTACTGAATGTTTGACATACATGTCTAGTATTTGTTTGATGTATATGTTTCCTGAGAGCTTGACAAACATGTCTAGTGTTTGTTTGGCTGCGTGTATGTATTTGCAACTGCCTGGAAACCTCTTCAGAATGATTGTAATTATCCTTTCTTTATTAAAGACACATTTTATTTTACGGCTACCTGATTCAGAAGACCTGATCAAGTTGACGTCTGAGAGAGTAATAAGGAAAAACAAAGTAATATGGTTAGTCTTGCCCGTTCACTATAGACAGTAGAACAAGTTGACTATAGACAGTAGAACAAGCTGACTATAGAAACATATAGAGAGTAGAACAAGCTGACTATAGAAACATATTGAGAGTAGAACAAGTTGACTATAGAAACATATTGAGAGTAGAACAAGTTGACTATAGAAACATATTGAGAGTAGAACAAGTTGACTATAGAAACATATTGAGAGTAGAACAAGTTGACTATAGAAACATATTGAGAGTAGAACAAATTGACTATAGAAACACGCAGTTACGTTAATGTAATGACATGTATACATAAGACGGATCACTGCTAAGTATAATATTGATTGACATTGTCCGTTTAAGTGATTCATTATGATGGCTATGCTAAATAGTTAGACTACATTTTTACGAGTATCTAAGTTTATGTGCTGACACTTCTATATTTAGAATTTCAATTATTAATTTTTTGTGTCAATATTGAAAAATGATGCAAGCCTTACAGTCCTTGAATGACAAGCGCATTTTAAAAAACATAATATTTTCCATTAATAAATACTGATAACATTAGAAACTGTATTTAAGAACAATATTTTTTAGTAAATCCTCTCAGAAAATATTATTGTTTGAAATAAAGCGTGACACACGTGTCATGCTCTACTGCGTCAATCAATAAATACATGTCATAATTACTAACTATTACACTTGGATTGAATGAACGAGTTTTATTTACGTTCAATCATTGGCTTGAGTTCATACTTTCAATCATTCATGTGATTAGATTAATCATTCCTCAATCGATATGTCACAGACAATTGATTTCCAATGATCATTCTCCTTATTATATCTATGATTACATTGAAAACTATGGGATACTTTTCTCTCCAGATTTTCTTCTTTTAAGACTATTTATTTCTATTTGAAATTCTTCTTTCATTTTCTCTACTTGTGGTATCCACCGTTTGATATAATTTTTCTTCACTACATTTCCTGTCTTATCTCTTCAGTAATATCATCTTGATATCGTTTGTTTGTCGTTCATTTTTCGAAAGGAGTCGTTGCTCTGTCTGACTTTTAGTCGATGCTTCGAAAGGATCAAAATAATTCGGTATAAATATACTGCGGTATAATTCGATATCGTCTAGTTAGGTTTCCAACTTCCAGAGGCGTACGAGGATCTACTGTCCTGGGGATGCTGGTGTTTGCGGCAAGGAGAGAGCAAACAGACTTAGGGCTACAGCTTGGACAGTGGTGGAGTTGAGGATGGATAATTGGTATGCTCTTCAGTATCTTGGCGATCGCGTGTTGGATGAGGACACTAAACATGATGATAAATCTATCCAGCAATTTAAAGAGTTTGGTCTCCCTTAGAGACTTAATCAGCAGACAACGTATGTTCACGTTGACTATACTGTATAGGTAAATGGCAGACTTTGTCAGTTTTTTTTTTTTACGTTGACTATATTGTAAAAGCAGGAGAAAGTCTTTGTCAGTTTACGTTGACTATATTGGATCAGTTTGGTATCTAGTCTCACCAAAATTCTGACGTTGAGATCTGGTCTGGGGGTTAAAGGCTCATGGCGGCAGCATGTGTCAGGGTTAGCAAAGGTGCGCGCAAACCAAGACTCTGCCCCTACCTCCACATGGTGACCCTGGAAACAGACTTTGGTTCCGGTCTCGCTAAAGGGTGCTGGGATCGGGGAGAACTACTGGTAGTGGTAGCAGTGCAAGTACAAAAAAAGAAATGCTGGTCCATACCAACAAAATGCACGAATCTCCTGACCGACGTTCAACAAAATATTGTTGAAGTTCCCGAACAAAAAGAAAAAGCAACGAAACGTCTCTGACATAAGTCCCAATCCCCCGGAGTAAGGGCCGAACGCAAATCGCCATCTCTGGAGCAGGAGACTCCATACACAAGCTCGACGTGTAAGTCAAAGGTCCCGCCACAGTTTCTCTGCCGATGGGGGAACTAGTAAACATGAAAGGATGAGAGGTGCATCCTGTGACGAAACGCGTGCCCACATAGGGCGAAACTCGAAGCCCTGAGGAGGGGGAAAACATTGCCAGCTCGAATAAGTCAGATGCGTAACGAATAAAAGTCTACCATCGTGTCGGTACGAGGGGAAAATTGCAGCTTACTCCGCATCGGTGACCTGGTGCAGATACACGTACTGGGCAAAGTTTGCCGAGTGCAAAACATAAAGTTGCGTTTTAGTGCATAACGAAACAACCCTCCCTGGGAAAACCGTGTAAGGTACTGTTGCGATAACAATTAACATCCCAGGAAGAACTGAGGTAGGTGATGCTTAACGGAACTGCCAGCCTTGGGGCAATCGGGCAAGGTACTATTGCAGTCACAACTAACATCCCCGGAAGAACTGGAGCGAATGATGGTGGCGAGCACAAAATCCTCAGTTACGTTGCTAGCGCCGATTGAAACGACCCTCTACATTATTTGTGCTTGGCCCCAGGCCGGTGTTTTCCGAGGCTAACTGCAAATTTCCACGTACCGAAACCCGTCTAGAAAAGGCTGAGAATGTTCCTACTCCGGATCAAACTTAAAAGTGAACAGTAAAGTAAGGTCGACAATGTAAAGATCTGACAGGCTGTCCGGATCCGAACATTGGCGAAGGCCGATACTTTACACGGTGTTTTATATGAGTAAGACGCCCTCCGAGGACAAGGTTATAAGCCCCGTGAAATGTTTCTAATCCGGAACGACCTCACAGTCAGAAAGGGCTAACAGCGTAACTCACTGTCTTGGCGTAGATCTCAAAGCCCAAATATACGGCAAAGCTGATCGAAAGGCGAAGATCCGGGCCGACATAGTCGGCAGAAAGGATCGTACCCTAGGAAAGCTCACCTAGTAAATCAAAAGATGGCTGAAACCAGACGGGCGAGCCTAGTCACCATGAGCGCACAATCGACTCGACGTAGATCACCCCGTTTTTGTCAAAGGACCAATTAGACATCACAAAAAATGATAAAATTGGCCGTGAAGAATGATCGAAAGAAGAAGAAGAAGATCTACTCTTATAGAAGACTGACGTTTCGTTAACTATACTGTATGAATAGGTGACAGACTTGGGGGTCTGTTTTCAACAAAATGCTAACGTTACGTTGATACCTGGTTTCATTAAAAAAACTCATCTTTACGTTGCGATTTTCAATCTTTTGGTAAAATGCTTCTTGTATAAATCCTTCTTCTGTTTTGTATTTCTTTCTCTTAAAGTCCTTTTATAAAATGTGTCTCTTGTATAATTTCTTCTTTACCAATAGATTTCTTTAATATTCCAAGTGTTCATAAAAACATCAGTTTCTTACACTCAGTAAACCTTATTCAGTGTAGAGACTGGGACCGTCTAGAGAGTAGAACCCGAGAACAAACGCATACTGAAATCGAATGTAACCTGTAATTAGTGTAGACATAAAACAGGCTCTCAGCAGAACCCAAACAAACGCATGCTGAAATTGAATGTAACCTGTAATTATGTAGCAGATCCCTGGTACAAGGCCCCAAAAAGAAAGAAAAGAAAACAATAAGACAAAGAGAAAAGAAATAGAATAGAAAAATACAGCCCGTGAAATGGCTACAGAAAGGTCACCGAACCACAGACACTCTCTTTACACAAAACATAAATGACTATAGAAAATAACACTAACTAGATAACAAAAGTTTCTGCTTATGGCAATGTATTAAGTCAACCCTCAGGAGTCCTCAGGACTCGCATTATAACAAGACAATTTATCGTCATAATACAATATATGCACGACTGGTAAATTATTACACCTAAATATACACAAGAAAAGTTTTAATTACACATTAACACGCTATCCTAACACAATTGACCTAATTTAACACTCTAGTTCATTAACCCGTAATATTAAGCTTGTCCTAGAATTTGTCTTCATACTGGCTCGATTCTTCCACTGTAATTTGGAAAGTTACTGGCTGGCAATTTCTATAAAAGTTCTAAATATAGGGAAAATGTTCCTCTCGATCACTCTGGAATATAGTGAGAATGTTCCTCTCGATCACTCTAAATATATAGTGAAAATCTTCCTCTCGATCACTCTAAATGTATAGTGAAAATGTTCCTCTCGATCACTCTAAATATATAGTGAAAATGTTCCTCTCGATCACTCTAAATATAGTGAAAATGTTCCTCTCGATCACTCTAAATATAGTGAAAATGTTCCTCTCGAATCACTCTAAATATAGGAAAATGTTCCTCTCGATCACTCTAAATATATGGTGAATATGTTCCTCTCGATCACTCTAAATATAGAGTGAAAATGTTCCTCTCGAATCACTCTAAATATAGGAAAAATCAATGCAGTACTAACATCAGTGCAGTACTAACATCTGTACAGTACTAACATCAGTGCAGTACTAACATCTGTACAGTACTAACATCTGTACAGTACTAACATCAGTGCAGTACTAACATCAATGTAGTACTAACATCAATGCAGTACTAACATCAATGCAGTACTAACATCAATGCAGTACTAACATCAATGCAGTACTAACATCAATGCAGTAGTAACATCAATGCAGTACTAACATCAGTGCAGTACTAACATCAATGCAGTACTAACATCAGTGCAGTACTAACATCTGTACAGTACTAACATCAATGCAGTACTAACATCAATGCAGTACTAACATCAATGCAATACTAACATCAATGCAGTACTAACATCAATGCAATACTAACATCAATCCAATACTTATAACATCAATGCAGTACTAACATCAATGCAGTACTAACATCAGTGCAGTACCAACATCAGTGCAGTACTAACATCAATGCAGTACTAACATCAATGCAGTACTAACATCAGTGCAGTACTAACATCAATCCAATACTTATAACATCAGTGCAGTACTAACATCAGTGCAGTACTAACATCAATGCAGTACTAACATCAGTGCAGTACTAACATCACTCCAATACTATGAAAGTTAAGCTGTCATTTGTATCAAGACATATGTGGGGAAGACCATATTCCACATAAATATCCTGTCTTGTCCTCTACCATGCTCATTGGGACTGGACTAACGTAGGAAGTCTGGACACTCGATCGCATTATTCTCTCGCTGTAAGATCGCTGTATTTGTTAGTATGCAAATTGATTTCCTAAATCATGAAAATGACAAGATAATGAACTAGCTTCTGTAGAATTGATCTTCGCTGGTTTGCACTTCAACAATTCCAATAGCCAATGCGTAGATTATTGAGGGCACGTCGATCTGTCCTTCTCTGCCTTCTCTGTCCAGCTCGTCTCTTACGTCCATTTCTCTTCACTATGTCTTCTTCTGTACGCATATTTCTTTGTTTGGTCGTTGGAGTAGTAGTCAACAGTGCTCGAACTCAATAGCATCGCCTGGGGCTCATAGGATATATTACATATTAGACAGAAATGTAAACCTGGAAACAAAGAGCATTTAACATTGTATTTCATGCAAAAGTAGGAATTTGATATTATAAAACACTGTGTATTGTTCAGCGTCATGTCTCTGATGTAGAATAGCAAAATAATGGTCAGAATAATTGTATTACGACTATTAAATCAAATATCGCCCAAGTGGTTACCGGGATCCAAATTTGGAATGTAAAGAATAGAACCACTATTACCTGCCACGCATGTTGTAAGAGGCGTCTAAGGAGGTTTGGCTGAAATTGGATACACATGTCCTAAACATGTAGAAGTCAACCTGCTGCCTTGCAGTACGGCTGGGGACAGCCAAAGGCTAACGGAGATCGAATCCAGTAAACGCTGGCTGAATCCGGACACATCACCGAAGGATAAGCATCAGAGCTTCAAACAGCGCTGAAGATGTGACGAAACCCACCCATGCTAAGGCTGCATGAATCAGATTTCCACATGAATGAATTTATGGAGAGATCTGGTACATCGGTCTTTTAGGTTATCGAGAGAGAGAGAGAGAAATCAAAATATAGAATGTTAAACATCATCATGATCAAGTAGCTTGTCTCTTCTTGAATTTGGCTTCCATTACAGCAGTTCTGAAAAACTCTCTGATCTGTGCAAGTTGACCGACGTCAGCAGAAGTCATTCTCAGATCGTCAATGACATCTTGCACCCATCATCTTCTATGTCTTCTCCTCATTCTTCTTCCAGACACCATTAAAGTTAAACACATCACAAAAATAAACAACTGTATACAATACTAAGATTTCTATGAATAAAATTAATTATAAAAAACATGAAAGAAAAAATTTCCAAGATAAATTAAACATAAGAAAACAATTTAATTTGGTGTCACATTCACTTAACGTTGTACTTCAGAATGTCGAATAATCAACTTCGTGCAAGGATGAAGTTTTCAGCCAAACAGAATATAGAATAATCAACTTCGTGCAAGGATGAAGTTTTCAGCCAAACAGAATGTAGAACAATCAATGTCGTGCAAGGATGAAGTTTTCAGCCAAACAGAATGTAGAACAATCAATGTCGTGCAAGAATATAGTTTTCAACCAAACAGAAAATGAGATGGGTTATTTAACGTGTAAGCAGCCACAAGAATAACATAAACAATCCAATGAAAGCTTCATATGTTAAGAATATCTGCAATTTCTTAGTAATACCAAAAACAACAAGAATATCAAGCGTACAATTAAAACATGATAAATTAACATTGAGAAATGAAATACCTCTTCATTGTAACATTCGTTAAATATCATGCTTGCTTCATAGAACAACGTAATGATGTATGGCAAAGCACTAGTCAATATATAACATATGTATACATTTCAAATAGTCTGCGTCAGATGATTACTCAGAATCGTAGAACACAACGAAATTAGCAAACAAGGATTGTTCTTTCTGGTGAAGGAAACAAAAATATATCCACTGAGAAATAATAATTATAAACATAACTGGGAACTACTAGCATGTCTTTGTGTGAAATCAGACTATTATCACCGTCAGTGACATGTCTTAATGAAGTCATAGAGAACGATTATAGAGAATTTGGTTTTTTCATTGTTAAGTTATTTAGGAAAGCCCTCACACTATATATGGCACACAAAGAAGACATGTACAGACAGAACAAGGTTGAGAGAGTTTGTTGTCACCGTTTAATATGGACATGTACAGACGGAGCCAGGCTGAAAAGTTTGTTGTCACCGTTCAAGATGAACAAGTACAGACGGAGCCAGGCTGAAAAGTTTGTTGTCACCGTTTAATATGGACATGTACAGACGGAGCCAGGCTGAAAAGTTTGTTGTCACCGCTCAAGATGAACATGTACAGACGGAGCCAGGCTGAAAAGTTTGTTGTCACCGTTTAATATGAACATGTACAGACGGAGCCAGGCTGAAAAGTTTGTTGTCACCGTTTAATATGGACATGTACAGACGGAGCCAGGCTGAAAAGTTTGTTGTCACCGTTTAATATGGACATGTACAGACGGAGCCAGGCTGAAAAGTTTGTTGTCACCGTTTAATATGGACATGTACAGACGGAGCCAGGCTGAAAAGTTTGTTGTCACCGTTTAATATGGACATGTACAGACGGAGCCAGGCTGAAAGTTTGTTGTCACCGTTTAATATGGACATTAGACGGAGCCAGGTGAAGTTTGTTGTCACCGTTTAATATGGACATGTACAGACGGAGCCATGAAAAGTTTGTTGTCACCGTTTAATATGGACATGTCAGACGAGCCAGGCTGAAAAGTTTGTTGTCACCGTTTATCATGGACATGAAGACGGAGCCAGGCTGAAAAGTTTGTTGTCACCGTTTAATATGGACATGTACAGACGGAGCCAGGCTGAAAAGTTTGTTGTCACCGTTTAATATGGACATGTAGACGGGGCCAGGCTGAAAGTTTGTTGTCACCGTTTAATATGGACATGTACAGACGGAGCCAGGCTGAAAAGTTTGTTGTCACCGTTCAAGATGAACATGTAGAGACAGAGCACGGTTGAGAAAATTTGTTAATAGCCTTCAAGAAGTTACGAAGTGTAAGCGTCACCGAATGCGTCATCTGTCCATGACAAAGATAACCACTGACAATGCTATTCTATCGTAACAACGATTATCACTTGTAGTCTTATCAGTCTATTTCGTTTTTACTATTGAATTTTTCTATTTAGTATATTGTTATGATTTACAATCTGATTAGTTTCTCTATTGTGTATGTTCTATATTTACAATCAGATTTGTTTCTTTATTTAGTATTTTGTTATGTGATATCTGATTAGTTTCTCTATTTAGTATTTTGTTATGTGATATCTGATTAGTTTCTCTATTTAGTATTTTGTAATGATACCCTATCTTATTAGTTTCCCATAATTTGTATTTGTTATCATGTATTGTATTTGTTTCGTTTACTCACTATGAATTTTGTTATCATGTATTGTATTTGTTTCGTTTACTCGTTATGAATATAGTTATGATGTATTGTATTTGTTTCGTTTACTCGTTATGAATATTGTTATCATGTATTGTATTTGTTTCGTTTACTCGTTATGAATATTGTTATCATGTATTGTATTTGTTTCGTTTACTCGATATGAATTTTGTTATCATGTATTGTATTTGTTTCGTTTACTCACTATGAATATTGTTATGATGTATTGTATTTGTTTCGTTTACTCACTATGAATATTGTTATGACGTATTGTATTTGTTTCGTTTACTCACTATGAATATTGTTATGACGTATTGTATTTGTTTCGTTTACTCACTATGAATATTGTTATGATGTATTGTATTTGTTTCGTTTACTCACTATGAATATTGTTATGACGTATTGTATTTGTTTCGTTTACTCGATATGAATTTTGGAGCAGACATCGTTCGTTTGGTGCCGGGTCTCTCAAGGGGAGCAAAGAATAGTACCACTGCGACCTACAAGACATGCCGTAAGAGGCGACTGATGTAGGACCTAGCGAAGCTACACTAGTAAATAAAAAGCGTCGCAGAAATCGAATGTGCTGGCCTACGTGTAGGTGCATAAATGACACAACGTACAATCGCTCTTAGGCTCAGATCACATACGAATCACACAGAGTGGTTAACAAGTTGTTAATATGGAGCGTTCGAAGAAGAAGATGGAGCAGTCATGGCGCCTAATGTGGCGTGTAAAGGATAATGGTTTCCTGCAGCCCAAGTATGTACCTATGTGCACTGAGAATTGTCGACACCCGATAGCCGTGAACCCAATAATGTCTCCGGCAGGTAACCACTAGTGTTAACAGTTAATCAGATTCGCTATCATTAAACCTATTCTAACTTTTAATGAATAAATTATATGCAGTAACGAAATATTGTTGTGAATATCTGCACATTAGATTAATATTATTTGTGACAATTTATTTCTCATAACTATTTGAGCAAGATATATTTGATAGTTTTGTTAAATTGTTTAAACCTTGTTCTCAGATTTAAACAGACAAAAAACTGTCGAGTTTTCCATTAGAAACGTAAAGTTGAAAGCAAATTTGAGAAATGTTGATATCATTATTTGATTATATTCTGTAAATATTCTTTGCATTGTGTACTTGTTAAACTCTTATCTCCATTCTTATCTTCTTTCTCATTTCGCTTTTGTTGTGATAAACATTGAACAACCCTTTCATCTATATCATATCTTTTATTGCTGTTCTTTAACATGGGTTTTTTTTTACTTTTATAATATTCCTTTAATCGTTTCTTTGTTTATAATAGCTCTTTCTTTACTGCTGCCTTTTATCTTCAGTTTATAGAAGTGATGTGCTGCTCATGTCTCTTACGTTTAATTATCTTCAGTGTATAGAAGTGATGTGCTGCTCATGTCTCTTACGTTTAATTATCTTCAGTGTATAGAAGTGATGTGCTGCTCATGTCTCTTACGTTTAATTATCTTCAGTGTATAGAAGTGATGTGCTGCTCATGTCTCTTACGTTTAATTATCTTCAGTTTATAGAAGCGATGTGCTGCTCATGTCTCTTACGTTTAATTATCTTCAGTTTATAGAAGTGATGTGCTGCTCATGTCTCTTACGTTTAATTATCTTCAGTGTATAGAAGTGATGTGCTGCTCATGTCTCTTACGTTTAATTATCTTCAGTGTATAGAAGTGATGTGCTGCTCATGTCTCTTACGTTTAATTATCTTCAGTGTATAGAAGGAGTGCTGCTCATGTCTCTTACGTTTAATTATCTTCAGTGTACAGAAGTGATGTGCTGCTCATGTCTCTTACGTTTAATTATTTTCAGTGTATAGAAGTGATGTGCTGCTCATGTCTCTTACTTTTAATTATCTTCAGTGTATAGAAGTGATGTGCTGCTCATGTCTCTTACGTTTAATTATCTTCAGTTTATAGAAGTGATGTGCTGCTCATGTCTCTTACGTTTAATTATCTTCAGTGTATAGAAGCGATGTGCTGCTCATGTCTCTTACGTTTAATTATCTTCAGTGTATAGAAGCGATGTGCTGCTCATGTCTCTTACGTTTAATTTTCTTCGTCTTATCGTTTATTTTCGTTCATGTGTTTATTCAAGTCAAGATAGTATATTATATAATATACTTGCATGGTCACAAGGCCAGGATATCATATTGGTTTGTATATTTGCACGGCGCCCGCATAAGCCATGATAACATATTGATTAGTATATTTGCACTGCGCCACATAAGCCATGATAACATATTGATTAGTATATTTGCACAGCGCCCACATAAGCCATGATAACATATTGGTTAATATATTTGCATGGCGCCCACATAAGCCATGATAACATATTGGTTAATATATTTGCATGGCGCCCACATAAGCCATGATAACATATTGATTAGTATATTTGCACGGCGCCCACATAAGCCATGATAACATATGATGGTTATATTTGCATGGCGCCCACATAAGCCATGATAACATATTGAGAGTATATTTGCAGGCGCCCACATAAGCCATGATAACATATTGTTATATATATTTGAGCGCCCACATAAGCCATGATAACATATTGGTTAATATATTTGGCATGGCGCCCATATACCCAGATAACATATTGATTAGTATATTTGCATGGCGCCCACATAAGCCATGATAACATATTGATTAGTATATTTGCACGGCGCCCACATAAGCCATGATAACTATTGATTATATATTGCATGCGCCCAATAAGCCATGATAACATATTGATGAGTATATTTGCACGGCGCCCACATAAGCCTGATAACATATTGGTTAATATATTTGCATGCGCCACATAGCCATGATACAATTGAGTCGCCAAAAAGCATGATTTCGTATATGGCGGTCACAAATGTATATGAATTCTTCATAATGTTATTTCAGACATCAGAAATAATACAAATATGATATTTATAAGGAAGCCTCAGATAAATCTCTTTTAAACATGATGCCCCAATGGAAGACTGCAGTAAATATTGGAATAACGTCATGCCAGAAACAATGCAAGCCCAAAACATGTTATTATAATGGCGGCATACATGTTATAAGATATACTGTCAGCACAAACATGAAATAATGATACGTAGTAATTGAGACAAGCATATCAATATAACAATGATAACGCTATAAGGGAAGACTGCAGTAAAACTATATAGCAATGATACCGTTATAAGGGAAGACTGCAGTAAAACTATATAGCAATGATATCCGCATAAGGAAGACTGCAGTAAAACTATAAAGCAATGATACCATATATGGAAGACTGCAGTAAAACTATATAGCAATGATACCGCTATAAGGAAGACTGCAGTAAAACATATAGCAATGATACCGTATAGGAAGACTGCAGTAAAACTATATAACAATGATACCGTATAAGGAAGACTGCAGTAAAACTATATAACAATGATACCACTATAAGGGAAGACTGCAGTAAAACTATATAGCAATGATACCGGTATAAGGAAGACTGCAGTAAAACATATAGCAATGATACCGTATAAGGAAGACTGCAGTAAACTATATAACAATGATACGGTATAAGGGAAGACTGCAGTAAAACTATATAACAATGATACCGTATAAGGGAAGACTGTCAGTAAAACTATATAGCAATGATACCGCTATAAGGAAGACTGCAGTAAAACTATATAGCAATGATACCAGTATAAGGAAGACTGCAGTAAAACTATATAACAATGATACCGCTATAAGGGAAGACTGCGTAAAACATAAGCATGATACTATAAAAGACTCAGTAAAACATATAATGATACCGCTATAAGGGAAGACTGCAGTAAAACTATATAGCAATGATACCGCTATAAGGGAAGACTGCAGTAAAACTATATAACAATGATACCGCTATAAGGGAAGACTGCAGTAAAACTATATAGCAATGATACCGCTATAAGGGAAGACTGCAGTAAAACTATATAGCAATGATACCGCTATAAGGGAAGACTGCAGTAAAACTATATAGCAATGATACCGTATAAGGAAGACTGCAGTAAAACTATATAGCAATGATACCGCTATAAGGGAAGACTGCAGTAAAACTATATAGCAATGATACCGCTATAAGGAAGACTGCAGTAAAACTATATAGCAATGATACCGTATAAGGGAAGACTGCAGTAAAACTATATACAATGATACCGCTATAAGGAAGACTGCAGTAAAACTATATAACAATGATACCGCATAAGGGAAGACTGCAGTAAAACTATATAACAATGATACCGCTATAAGGGAAGACTGCAGTAAAACTATATAACAATGATACCGCTATAAGGGAAGACTGCAGTAAAACTATATAACAATGATACCGCTATAAGGGAAGACTGCAGTAAAACTATATAACAATGATACCGCTATAAGGGAAGACTGCAGTAAAACTATATACAATGATACCGCTATAAGGGAAGACTGCAGTAAAACTATATAACAATGATACCGCTATAAGGGAAGACTGCAGTAAAACTATATAGCAATGATACCGCTATAAGGGAAGACTGCAGTAAAACATATAGCAATGATACCGCTATAAGGGAAGACTGCAGTAAAACATATAACAATGATACCGCTATAAGGAAGACTGCAGTAAAACTATATAGCAATGATACCGCTATAAGGAAGACTGCAGTAAAACTATATAGCAATGATACCGCTATAAGGAAGACTGCAGTAAAACTATATAGCAATGATACCGCTATAAGGGAAGACTGCAGTAAAACTATAAAGCAATGATACCGCTATAAGGGAAGACTGCAGTAAAACTATATAGCAATGATACCGCTATAAGGGAAGACTGCAGTAAAACTATATAACAATGATACCGCTATAAGGGAAGACTGCAGTAAAACTATATAACAATGATACCGCTATAAGGGAAGACTGCAGTAAAACTATATAACAATGATACCGCTATAAGGGAAGACTGCAGTAAAACTATATAACAATGATACCGCTATAAGGGAAGACTGCAGTAAAACTATATAACAATGATACCGCTATAAGGGAAGACTGCAGTAAAACTATATAACAATGATACCGCTATAAGGGAAGACTGCAGTAAAACATATAACAATGATACCGCTATAAGGAAGACTGCAGTAAAACTATATAGCAATGATACCGCTATAAGGGAAGACTGCAGTAAAACTATATAACAATGATACCGCTATAAGGGAAGACTGCAGTAAAACTATATAGCAATGATACCGCTATAAGGAAGACTGCAGTAAAACTATATAGCAATGATACCGCTATAAGGGAAGACTGCAGTAAAACTATATAACAATGATACCGCTATAAGGGAAGACTGCAGTAAAACTATATAGCAATGATACCGCTATAAGGGAAGACTGCAGTAAAACTATATAGCAATGATACCGCTATAAGGAAGACTGCAGTAAAACATATAGCAATGATACCGCTATAAGGGAAGACTGCAGTAAAACTATATAACAATGATACCGCTATAGGGAAGACTGCAGTAAAACTATATAGCAATGATACCGCTATAAGGGAAGACTGCAGTAAAACTATATAACAATGATACCTCTATAAGGGAAGACTGCAGTAAAACTATATAACAATGATACCGCTATAAGGAAGACTGCAGTAAAACTATATAGCAATGATACCGCTATAAGGGAAGACTGCAGTAAAACTATATAACAATGATACCGCTATAAGGGAAGACTGCAGTAAAACTATATAGCAATGATACCGCTATAAGGGAAGACTGCAGTAAAACTATATAACAATGATACCGCTATAAGGAAGACTGCAGTAAAACCATATAGCAATGATACCGCTATAAGGGAAGACTGCAGTAAAACTATATAGCAATGATACCGCTATAAGGGAAGACTGCAGTAAAACTATATAACAATGATACCGCTATAAGGAAGACTGCAGTAAAACTATATAGCAATGATACCGCTATAAGGGAAGACTGCAGTAAAACATATAGCAATGATACCGCTATAAGGAAGACTGCAGTAAAACTATATACAATGATACCGCTATAAGGAAGACTGCAGTAAAACTATATAGCAATGATACCGCTATAAGGAAGACTGCAGTAAAACTATATAGCAATGATACCGCTATAAGGGAAGACTGCGTAAAACCATATAGCAATGATACCGATATAAGGGAAGACTGCAGTAAAACTATATAGCAATGGTATAAGGGAAGACTGCAGTAAAACTATATAGCAATGATACCGCTATAAGGGAAGACTGCAGTAAAACTATATAGCAATGATACCGCTATAAGGGAAGACTGCAGTAAAACTATATAGCAATGATACCGGTATAAGGGAAGACTGCAGTAAAACTATATAGCAATGATACCGCTATAAGGAAGACTGCAGTAAAACTATATAGCAATGATACCGCTATAAGGGAAGACTGCAGTAAAACATATAGCAATGATACCGTATAGGAAGACTGCAGTAAACATATAGCAATGATACCGCTATAAGGAAGACTGCAGTAAAACTATATAACAATGATACCGCTATAAGGAAGACTGCAGTAAAACTATAACAATGATACCGCTATAAGGAAGACTGCAGTAAAACTATATAACAATGATACCGCTATAAGGGAAGACTGCAGTAAAACTATATAGCAATGATACCGCTATAAGGGAAGACTGCAGTAAAACTATATAACAATGATACCGCTATAAGGGAAGACTGCAGTAAAACTATATAGCAATGATACCGCTATAAGGAAGACTGCAGTAAAACTATATACAATGATACCGCTATAAGGGAAGACTGCAGTAAAACTATATAGCAATGATACCGCTATAAGGGAAGACTGCAGTAAAAATCCTATAGAAGCAATGATACCGCTATAAGGAAGACTGCAGTAAAACTATATAGCAATGATACCGCTATAAGGAAGACTGCAGTAAAACTATATAGCAATGATACCGCTATAAGGGAAGACTGCAGTAAAACTATATAGCAATGATACCGCTATAAGGGAAGACTGCAGTAAAACTATATAACAATGATACCGCTATAAGGAAGACTGCAGTAAAACTATATAGCAATGATACCGCTATAGGAAGACTGCAGTAAAACTATATAGCAATGATACCGCTATAAGGGAAGACTGCAGTAAACTATATAGCAATGATACCGCTATAAGGGAAGACTGCAGTAAAACTATATACAATGATACCGCTATAAGGAAGACTGCAGTAAAACTATATAGCAATGATACCGCTATAAGGGAAGACTGCAGTAAAACTATATAGCAATGATACCGCTATAAGGGAAGACTGCAGTAAAACTATATAACAATGATACCGCTATAAGGAAGACTGCAGTAAAACTATATACAATGATACCGCTATAAGGGAAGACTGCAGTAAAACTATATAACAATGATACCGCTATAAGGGAAGACTGCAGTAAAACTATATAGCAATGATACCGCTATAAGGGAAGACTGCAGTAAAACTATATAACAATGATACCGCTATAAGGAAGACTGCAGTAAAACTATATAACAATGATACCGCTATAAGGGAAGACTGCAGTAAAACTATATAACAATGATACCGCTATAAGGAAGACTGCAGTAAAACTATATAACAATGATACTCGCTATAAGGAAGACTGCAGTAAAACTATATAGCAATGATACCGCTATAAGGGAAGACTGCAGTAAAACTATATAACAATGATACCGCTATAAGGGAAGACTGCAGTAAAACTATATAGCAATGATACCGCTATAAGGGAAGACTGCAGTAAAACTATATAGCAATGATACCGCTATAAGGGAAGACTGCAGTAAAACTATATAACAATGATACCGCTATAAGGGAAGACTGCAGTAAAACTATATAACAATGATACCGCTATAAGGGAAGACTGCAGTAAAACTATATAGCAATGATACCGGTATAAGGGAAGACTGCAGTAAAACTATATAACAATGATACCGCTATAAGGGAAGACTGCAGTAAAACTATATACAATGATACCGGTATAAGGAAGACTGCAGTAAAACTATATACAATGATACCGCTATAAGGAAGACTGCAGTAAAACTATATAACAATGATACCGCTATAAGGAAGACTGCAGTAAAACATATAACAATGATACCGCTATAAGGGAAGACTGCAGTAAAACTATATAGCAATGATACCGTATAAGGAAGACTGCAGTAAAACTATATAGCAATGATACCGCTATAAGGAAGACTGCAGTAAAACTATATACAATGATACCGCTATAAGGGAAGACTGCAGTAAAACTATATAACAATGATACCGCTATAAGGAAGACTGCAGTAAAACTATATACAATGATACCGCTATAAGGGAAGACTGCAGTAAAACTATATAACAATGATACCGCTATAAGGGAAGACTGCAGTAAAACTATATAGCAATGATACCGCTATAAAGGAAGACTGCAGTAAAACTATATAACAATGATACCGGTATAAGGGAAGACTGCAGTAAAACTATATAACAATGATACCGCTATAAGGGAAGACTGCAGTAAAACTATAAGCAATGATACCGTATAAGGAAGACTGCAGTAAAACTATATAACAATGATACCGCTATAAGGAAGACTGCAGTAAACCATATAACAATGATACCGCTATAAGGAAGACTGCAGTAAAACTATATAGCAATGATACCGCTATAAGGAAGACTGCAGTAAAACTATATAACAATGATACCGCTATAAGGAAGACTGCAGTAAAACTATATAGCAATGATACCGCTATAAGGGAAGACTGCAGTAAAACTATATAACAATGATACCGCTATAAGGGAAGACTGCAGTAAAACTATATAGCAATGATACCGCTATAAGGAAGACTGCAGTAAAACTATATAGCAATGATACCGCTATAAGGAAGACTGCAGTAAAACTATATAACAATGATACCGCTATAAGGGAAGACTGCAGTAAAACTATATACAATGATACCGCTATAAGGGAAGACTGCAGTAAAACTATATAACAATGATACCGCTATAAGGAAGACTGCAGTAAAACTATATAGCAATGATACCGCTATAAGGGAAGACTGCAGTAAAACTATATAGCAATGATACCGCTATAAGGGAAGACTGCAGTAAAACTATATAACAATGATACCGCTATAAGGGAAGACTGCAGTAAAACTATATAACAATGATACCGCTATAAGGAAGACTGCAGTAAAACTATATAACAATGATACCGCTATAAGGGAAGACTGCAGTAAAACTATATAACAATGATACCGGTATAAGGGAAGACTGCAGTAAAACTATATAACAATGATACCGCTATAAGGGAAGACTGCAGTAAAACTATATAACAATGATACCGCTATAAGGAAGACTGCAGTAAAACTATATAACAATGATACCGCTATAAGGGAAGACTGCAGTAAAACTATATAACAATGATACCGCTATAAGGGAAGACTGCAGTAAAACTATATAACAATGATACCGTATAAGGAAGACTGCAGTAAACTATATAGCAATGATACCGCTATAAGGAAGACTGCAGTAAAACTATATAACAATGATACCGCTATAAGGAAGACTGCAGTAAAACTATATAGCAATGATACCGCTATAAGGAAGACTGCAGTAAAACTATATAACAATGATACCGCTATAAGGGAAGACTGCAGTAAAACTATATAGCAATGATACCGCTATAAGGAAGACTGCAGTAAAACTATATAGCAATGATACCGCTAAAAGGGGAAGACTGCAGTAAAACTATATAGCAAATGATACCGCTATAAGGAAGACTGCAGTAAAACTATATAGCAATGATACCGCTATAAGGGAAGACTGCAGTAAAACTATATAGCAATGATACCGCTATAAGGGAAGACTGCAGTAAACTATATAGCAATGATACTGCTATAAGGAAGACTGCAGTAAAACATATAGCAATGATACCGCTATAAGGGAAGACTGCAGTAAAACTATATAGCAATGATACCGCTATAAGGAAGACTGCAGTAAAACTATATAGCAATGATACCGCTATAAGGGAAGACTGCAGTAAAACTATATAGCAATGATACCGCTATAAGGGAAGACTGCAGTAAAACTATATAGCAATGATACCGCTATAAGGGAAGACTGCAGTAAAACTATATAGCAATGATACCGCTATAAGGAAGACTGCAGTAAACATATAACAATGATACCGCTATAAGGGAAGACTGCAGTAAAACTATATAGAATGATACCGCTATAAGGGAAGACTGCAGTAAAACTATATAACAATGATACCGCTATAAGGAAGACTGCAGTAAAACTATATAGCAATGATACCGCTATAAGGAAGACTGCAGTAAAACATATAACAATGATACCGCTATAAGGGAAGACTGCAGTAAAACTATATAACAATGATACCGCTATAAGGGAAGACTGCAGTAAAACTATATAGCAATGATACCGCTATAAGGGAAGACTGCAGTAAAACTATATAGCAATGATACCGCTATAAGGGAAGACTGCAGTAAAACTATATAGCAATGATACCGCTATAAGGAAGACTGCAGTAAAACTATATAGCAATGATACCGCTATAAGGGAAGACTGCAGTAAAACTATATAGCAATGATACCGCTATAAGGGAAGACTGCAGTAAAACTATATAGCAATGATACCGCTATAAGGGAAGACTGCAGTAAAACTATATAACAATGATACCGCTATAAGGAAGACTGCAGTAAAACTATATAGCAATGATACCGCTATAAGGAAGACTGCAGTAAAACTATATAGCAATGATACCGCTATAAGGAAGACTGCAGTAAAACTATATAACAATGATACCGCTATAAGGAAGACTGCAGTAAAACTATATAACAATGATACCGCTATAAGGGAAGACTGCAGTAAAACTATATAGCAATGATACCGCTATAAGGGAAGACTGCAGTAAAACTATATAACAATGATACCGCTATAAGGGAAGACTGCAGTAAAACTATATAACAATGATACCGCTATAAGGAAGACTGCAGTAAAACTATATAGCAATGATACCGCTATAAGGAAGACTGCAGTAAAACTATATAGCAATGATACCGCTATAAGGAAGACTGCAGTAAAACTATATAACAATGATACCGCTATAAGGAAGACTGCAGTAAAACTATATACAATGATACCGCTATAAGGGAAGACTGCAGTAAAACATATAAGCAATGATACCGCTATAAGGGAAGACTGCAGTAAAACTATATAACAATGATACCGCTATAAGGAAGACTGCAGTAAAACTATATAGCAATGATACCGCTATAAGGGAAGACTGCAGTAAAACTATATAGCAATGATACCGCTATAAGGGAAGACTGCAGTAAAACATATAGCAATGATACCGCTATAAGGAAGACTGCAGTAAAACTATATAGCAATGATACCGCTATAAGGAAGACTGCAGTAAAACTATATAGCAATGATACCGCTATAAGGGAAGACTGCAGTAAAACTATATAACAATGATACCGCTATAAGGGAAGACTGCAGTAAAACTATATAACAATGATACCGCTATAAGGGAAGACTGCAGTAAAACTATACAATGATACCGCTATAAGGGAAGACTGCAGTAAAACTATATACAATGATACCGCTATAAGGAAGACTGCAGTAAAACTATATAGCAATGATACCGCTATAAGGGAAGACTGCAGTAAAACTATATAGCAATGATACCGCTATAAGGAAGACTGCAGTAAAACTATATAGCAATGATACCGCTATAAGGAAGACTGCAGTAAAACTATATAGCAATGATACCGCTATAAGGGAAGACTGCAGTAAAACTATATAGCAATGATACCGCTATAAGGGAAGACTGCAGTAAAACTATATAACAATGATACCGCTATAAGGAAGACTGCAGTAAAACTATATAACAATGATACCGCTATAAGGAAGACTGCAGTAAAACTATATAACAATGATACCGCTATAAGGAAGACTGCAGTAAAACTATATAACAATGATACCGCTATAAGGGAAGACTGCAGTAAAACTATATAGCAATGATACCGCTATAAGGGAAGACTGCAGTAAAACTATATACAATGATACCGCTATAAGGGAAGACTGCAGTAAAACTATATAACAATGATACCGCTATAAGGAAGACTGCAGTAAAACTATATACAATGATACCGCTATAAGGGAAGACTGCAGTAAAACTATATAACAATGATACCGCTATAAGGGAAGACTGCAGTAAAACTATATAACAATGATACCGCTATAAGGAAGACTGCAGTAAAACTATATAACAATGATACCGCTATAAGGGAAGACTGCAGTAAAACTATATAACAATGATACCGCTATAAGGAAGACTGCAGTAAAACTATATAGCAATGATACCGCTATAAGGAAGACTGCAGTAAAACTATATAGCAATGATACCGCTATAAGGGAAGACTGCAGTAAAACTATATAGCAATGATACCGCTATAAGGGAAGACTGCAGTAAAACTATATAGCAATGATACCGCTATAAGGAAGACTGCAGTAAAACTATATACAATGATACCGCTATAAGGAAGACTGCAGTAAAACTATATAACAATGATACCGCTATAAGGGAAGACTGCAGTAAAACTATATAACAATGATACGCTATAAGGAAGACTGCAGTAAAACTATATAGCAATGATACCGCTATAAGGGAAGACTGCAGTAAAACTATATAACAATGATACCGGTATAAGGGAAGACTGCAGTAAAACTATATAGCAATGATACCGCTATAGGAAGACTGCAGTAAAACTATATAACAATGATACCGCTATAAGGGAAGACTGCAGTAAAACTATATAACAATGATACCGCTATAAGGGAAGACTGCAGTAAAACTATATAACAATGATACCGCTATAAAGGAAGACTGCAGTAAAACTATATAACAATGATACCGGTATAAGGGAAGACTGCAGTAAAACTATATAACAATGATACCGGTATAAGGGAAGACTGCAGTAAAACTATATAACAATGATACCGCTATAGGGAAGACTGCAGTAAAACATATAACAATGATACCGGTATAAGGAAGACTGCAGTAAAACTATATAACAATGATACCGCTATAAGGGAAGACTGCAGTAAAACTATATAACAATGATACCGGTATAGGAAGACTGCAGTAAAACTATATAGCAATGATACCGCTATAAGGGAAGACTGCAGTAAAACTATATAACAATGATACCGCTATAAGGAAGACTGCAGTAAAACTATATAACAATGATACCGCTATAAGGGAAGACTGCAGTAAAACTATATAACAATGATACTGCTATAAGGGAAGACTGCAGTAAAACTATATACAATGATACCGCTATAAGGAAGACTGCAGTAAAACTATAAACAATGATACCGCTATAAGGAAGACTGCAGTAAAACTATATAGCAATGATACCGCTATAAGGAAGACTGCAGTAAAACTATATAACAATGATACCGCTATAAGGAAGACTGCAGTAAAACTATATAACAATGATACCGCTATAAGGAAGACTGCAGTAAAACTATATAACAATGATACCGCTATAAGGAAGACTGCAGTAAAACTATATAGCAATGATACCGCTATAAAGGAAGACTGCAGTAAAACTATATAACAATGATACCGGTATAAGGGAAGACTGCAGTAAAACTATATAACAATGATACCGGTATAAGGAAGACTGCAGTAAAACTATATAACAATGATACCGGTATAAGGAAGACTGCAGTAAAACTATATAACAATGATACGGTATAAGGAAGACTGCAGTAAAACTATATAGCAATGATACCGCTATAAAGGAAGACTGCAGTAAAACTATATAACAATGATACCGGTATAAGGAAGACTGCAGTAAAACTATATAACAATGATACCGCTATAAGGAAGACTGCAGTAAAACTATATAACAATGATACCGTATAAGGAAGACTGCAGTAAAACTATATAAGCAATGATACCGCTATAAGGAAGACTGCAGTAAAACTATATAACAATGATACCGCTATAAGGAAGACTGCGAGTAAAACTATATAACAATGATACCGCTATAAGGAAGACTGCGTAAAACTATATAACAATGATACCGCTATAAGGGAAGACTGCAGTAAAACTATATACAATGATACCGCTATAAGGGAAGACTGCAGTAAAACTATATAACAATGATACCGCTATAAGGGAAGACTGCAGTAAAACTATATAACAATGATACCGCTATAAGGGAAGACTGCAGTAAAACTATATAACAATGATACCGGTATAAGGAAGACTGCAGTAAACTATATAACAATGATACCGTATAAGGAAGACTGCAGTAAAACATATAACAATGATACCGGCTATAAGGAAGACTGCAGTAAAACTATATAACAATGATACCGGTATAAGGGAAGACTGCAGTAAAACTATATAACAATGATACCGTATAAGGGAAGACTGCAGTAAACATATAACAATGATACCGGTATAAGGGAAGACTGCAGTAAAACTATATACAATGATACCGCTATAAGGAAGACTGCAGTAAAACTATATAACAATGATACCGCTATAAGGGAAGACTGCAGTAAAACTATATAGCAATGATACGCTATAAGGAAGACTGCAGTAAAACTATATAACAATGATACGCTATAAGGAAGACTGCAGTAAAACTATATACAATGATACCGCTATAAGGGAAGACTGCAGTAAAACTATATAACAATGATAACGCTATAAGGGAAGACTGCAGTAAAACTATATAACAATGATACCGCTATAAGGGAAGACTGCAGTAAAACTATATAACAATGATACCGCTATAAGGAAGACTGCAGTAAAACTATATAACAATGATACCGCTATAGGGAAGACTCGTAAAACTATATAACAATGATACCGCTATAAGGAAGACTGCAGTAAAACTATATAACAATGATACCGCTATAAGGGAAGACTGCAGTAAAACTATATAACAATGATACCGGTATAAGGGAAGACTGCAGTAAAACTATATAACAATGATACCGGTATAAGGGAAGACTGCAGTAAAACTATATAACAATGATACCGGTATAAGGGAAGACTGCAGTAAAACTATATAACAATGATACCGGTATAATGGAAGACTGCAGTAAAACTATATAACAATGATACCGCTATAAGGGAAGACTGCAGTAAAACTATATAACAATGATACCGGTATAAGGGAAGACTGCAGTAAAACTATATAGCAATGATACCGCTATAAGGGAAGACTGCAGTAAAACTATATAACAATGATACCGCTATAAGGGAAGACTGCAGTAAAACTATATAGCAATGATACCGCTATAAGGAAGACTGCAGTAAAACTATATAACAATGATACCGCTATAAGGGAAGACTGCAGTAAAACTATATAACAATGATGAAACACGTAAAACCAAAATACTGAATTTTACAAAATACAAAAACAAAATAACTATAAACATCAACGTTTCGAGCAAAAGACCTTTATCAAGCAGAGGATACAACAGAAGTGAATTTCTTTACTTCTTACACATCACATAACATATAGAAGAAGACAATACATTCATAACGGCTCTACAATGAAAATCTGTGACTAAAAACGAATAATTAAATAAATGCAAAAAAAACTTAGAAGTGGAAAAAAAAAGAAAATAAACAACTAATATCAAATAGATATATATATAAAACATATATATATATTTAACATATACACATATAGATAAATAAAACATATATATATATTTAACATATACACATATAGAATATGGAGCATGAGAAGAGAAAGTTCTAAGAATCATAGGAATGTAGTACGTTAAGTCCATGAGGTCGCAAGGTACCATATACAGCTATAACACGATTCTATAGAGCAAATCGACTTCGATCATCAGAGGAACATGATCGGCTGGCAGTGACCTGGATATAGCGAGCTCCTAATTGGCACGTCCCATTGAAATGAGTGACTACATGGATCACAGAACATTTGCGTACATCACTCAAGTGTTAGCCGAAACGGTCACTAAGCAGTTTGCCAGTTTTGTCTAAATACGACTTGTCATAACGTTTACAAGTGATACCGTAGATTATATTTCAGGACTCGCAAGTAAAACCAACCTCAATAACAAAAGTGGCCTTAGGAAAAAATTCAGTACGGGGTCTGTATCACATAAGAATATATATGGCATCGCAGACGGCCACATCGGACGGTACCAAAGTGATTCTGAATTTGAGGCGACTGTGTACCAACATATCCTTAAGATTTCTGTCCCACATGTAAGCCAACAGAGATTAGTTTTGGAAGACTGAACGTGTCTCTAGATCCGATTTAAGAATAGAAAGATGACAGAACAAAACCTTTTTCACCAGTGAACTTTATGGGTGGAAAGTTAAGATAAGTTTCACCCTGTCAGATCTGGAAGTCCTATGCTGGTTGGTACGGGCATCCTGGCGATCAATTTTCTGAACTCGAAGCATAGCAGATGCAAGCACATTCTCCTGGTATACGCGGCGCGGAATAAACCAAGCATCTCGCGAGCTCTATCAAGAAAATCATCGCCCTCGCTACACAAGCGACGAAGACGCTAGAGTTGGGAGTATGGCAATGACGCTCGACAAGCCTGTGGATGGGAAGATGTATAGAGGAGAAAACTATGCGCATCCGTAGGCTTATAACATACTTATGTTGTAATGAGTGGATTGGTTGATAGTGATGTCAAGAATGTTGACAAAAGAATTGGAGATGTGAGAGGTAAATCAAATAGCAGGGTTGACATAATAAAACAATTACCAATATAGCTGACACAAGAAAGTGAAGATGTGAGTGGTAGATCGAATAGCAGAGTTGAACTCATCAGACTTTTACCAAACACATAATTCGAACCACAAACCGCATTACTCTCTACTCTTTTCGCCTAATTCTGCAGACGAGTGTTTTTCAGACCGCAACCAACTAGCCTTCCGAAAAATAGAGCTTCACTTTCTCCTTTATTTCAAAGAACGTCGACTATACAACATAGAAAATTAGGTCATAATCGAACAGTGCTTACATAAACATAATATATTAGCTTTCGTCTTTGTATATAACTGCTGTAGAAGTCTTAATTCTGTAGTTTAGAGGATAGTGACAAGGTCTATTGAACCCGACGTTCTGCGTTCGAATCACGCTGTGGACAATTTGGTTGCAAATTGTTTCGCGTGGATTTTACAAAAGGATGATGGCACCACCCATTCAGAAAGCAATGGCAAACTACTGAACGTAATAATGCCTAGAAAAGTCACAAAGAGCGTTAAAAAGTTGGGGTTGATTCAGAAAGCCCTGTAAAGGATATGCAATTAACTTAACCTAAAAGTCTGAATTCATTGTCTGTACATTCTATCAATTGAAATCACAGACAAACTATTTAATTATTTAAATAATAGATAGTAAACAAGTCTTTAGTCTCCGGTGAGAATCTGATATTCACACATATACAAACGCACACAACATGTTATATGTATATAATTGTCTGTTTATATGTGGTTGTCTCGTCTCATATTTATATACACACACACAAACTAATAGTATGTGTTTGTGCAAATACTGTTTGAATCTGACTTGATGTTCTATGTTGTGTAGTCGACGTTAGTTGAATCTGACTTGATGTTCTATGTTGTGTAGTCGACGCTAGTTGAATCTGACTTGATGTTCTATGTTGTGTAGTCGACGCTAGTTGAATCTGACTTGATGTTCTATGTTGTGTTGTCGACGCTAGTTGAATCTGACTTGATGTTCTATGTTGTGTAGTCGACGCTAGTTGAATCTGACTTGATGTTCTATGTTGTGTAGTCGACGCTAGTTGAATCTGACTTGATGTTCTATGTTGTGTAGTCGACGTTAGTTGAATCTGACTTGATGTTCTATGTTGTGTAGTCGACGTTAGTTGAATCTGACTTGATGTTCTATGTTGTGTAGTCGACGTTAGTTGAATCTGACTTGATGTTCTATGTTGTGTAGTCGACGGTAGTTGAATCTGACTTGATGTTCTATGTTGTGTAGTCGACGTTAGTTGAATCTGACTTGATGTTCTATGTTGTGTAGTCGACGCTAGTTGAATCTGACTTGATGTTCTATGTTGTGTAGTCGACGCTATTTGAATCTGACTTGATGTTCTATGTTGTGTAGTCGACGCTATTTGAATCTGACTTGATGTTCTATGTTGTGTAGTCGACGCTATTTGAATCTGACTTGATGTTCTATGTTGTGTAGTCGACGCTATTTGAATCTGACTTGATGTTCTATGTTGTGTAGTCGACGCTATTTGAATCTGACTTGATGTTCTATGTTGTGTAGTCGACGCTATTTGAATCTGACTTGATGTTCTATGTTGTGTAGTCGACGCTATTTGAATCTGACTTGATGTTCTATGTTGTGTAGTCGACGCTATTTGAATCTGACTTGATGTTCTATGTTGTGTAGTCGACGCTAGTTGAATCTGACTTGATGTTCTATGTTGTGTAGTCGACGCTAGTTGAATCTGACTTGATGTTCTATGTTGTGTAGTCGACGCTAGTTGAATCTGACTTGATGTTCTATGTTGTGTAGTCGACTCTAGTTGAATCTGACTTGATGTTCTATGTTGTGTAGTCGACGCTAGTTGAATCTGACTTGATGTTCTATGTTGTGTAGTCGACGCTATTTGAATCTGACTTGATGTTCTATGTTGTGTAGTCGACGCTAGTTGAATCTGACTTGATGTTCTATGTTGTGTTGTCGACGCTAGTTGAATCTGACTTGATGTTCTATGTTGTGTAGTCGACGTTAGTTGAATCTGACTTGATGTTCTATGTTGTGTAGTCGACGCTAGTTGAATCTGACTTGATGTTCTATGTTGTGTAGTCGACGTTAGTTGAATCTGACTTGATGTTCTATGTTGTGTAGTCGACGTTAGTTGAATCTGACTTGATGTTCTATGTTGTGTAGTCGACGTTAGTTGAATCTGACTTGATGTTCTATGTTGTGTAGTCGACGCTAGTTGAATCTGACTTGATGTTCTATGTTGTGTAGTCGACGTTAGTTGAATCTGACTTGATGTTCTATGTTGTGTAGTCGACGCTAGTTGAATCTGACTTGATGTTCTATGTTGTGTAGTCGACGTTAGTTGAATCTGACTTGATGTTCTATGTTGTGTAGTCGACGCTAGTTGAATCTGACTTGATGTTCTATGTTGTGTAGTCGACGTTAGTTGAATCTGACTTGATGTTCTATGTTGTGTAGTCGACGCTAGTTGAATCTGACTTGATGTTCTATGTTGTGTAGTCGACGCTATTTGAATCTGACTTGATGTTCTATGTTGTGTAGTCGACGCTATTTGAATCTGACTTGATGTTCTATGTTGTGTAGTCGACGCTATTTGAATCTGACTTGATGTTCTATGTTGTGTAGTCGACGCTATTTGAATCTGACTTGATGTTCTATGTTGTGTAGTCGACGCTATTTGAATCTGACTTGATGTTCTATGTTGTGTAGTCGACGCTAGTTGAATCTGACTTGATGTTCTATGTTGTGTAGTCGACGCTAGTTGAATCTGACTTGATGTTCTATGTTGTGTAGTCGACGCTAGTTGAATCTGACTTGATGTTCTATGTTGTGTAGTCGACTCTAGTTGAATCTGACTTGATGTTCTATGTTGTGTAGTCGACGCTAGTTGAATCTGACTTGATGTTCTATGTTGTGTAGTCGACGCTAGTTGAATCTGACTTGATGTTCTATGTTGTGTAGTCGACGCTAGTTGAATCTGACTTGATGTTCTATGTTGTGTAGTCGACGCTATTTGAATCTGACTTGATGTTCTATGTTGTGTAGTCGACGCTATTTGAATCTGACTTGATGTTCTATGTTGTGTAGTCGACGCTAGTTGAATCTGACTTGATGTTCTATGTTGTGTAGTCGACGCTATTTGAATCTGACTTGATGTTCTATGTTGTGTAGTCGACGCTATTTGAATCTGACTTGATGTTCTATGTTGTGTAGTCGACGCTATTTGAATCTGACTTGATGTTCTATGTTGTGTAGTCGACGCTAGTTGAATCTGACTTGATGTTCTATGTTGTGTAGTCGACGCTAGTTGAATCTGACTTGATGTTCTATGTTGTGTAGTCGACGCTAGTTGAATCTGACTTGATGTTCTATGTTGTGTAGTCGACTCTAGTTGAATCTGACTTGATGTTCTATGTTGTGTAGTCGACGCTAGTTGAATCTGACTTGATGTTCTATGTTGTGTAGTCGACGCTATTTGAATCTGACTTGATGTTCTATGTTGTGTAGTCGACGCTAGTTGAATCTGACTTGATGTTCTATGTTGTGTTGTTGACGCTAGTTGAATCTGACTTGATGTTCTATGTTGTGTAGTCGACGTTAGTTGAATCTGACTTGATGTTCTATGTTGTGTAGTCGACGCTAGTTGAATCTGACTTGATGTTCTATGTTGTGTAGTCGACGTTAGTTGAATCTGACTTGATGTTCTATGTTGTGTAGTCGACGTTAGTTGAATCTGACTTGATGTTCTATGTTGTGTAGTCGACGTTAGTTGAATCTGACTTGATGTTCTATGTTGTGTAGTCGACGCTAGTTGAATCTGACTTGATGTTCTATGTTGTGTAGTCGACGTTAGTTGAATCTGACTTGATGTTCTATGTTGTGTAGTCGACGCTAGTTGAATCTGACTTGATGTTCTATGTTGTGTAGTCGACGCTATTTGAATCTGACTTGATGTTCTATGTTGTGTAGTCGACGCTATTTGAATCTGACTTGATGTTCTATGTTGTGTAGTCGACGCTATTTGAATCTGACTTGATGTTCTATGTTGTGTAGTCGACGCTATTTGAATCTGACTTGATGTTCTATGTTGTGTAGTCGACGCTATTTGAATCTGACTTGATGTTCTATGTTGTGTAGTCGACGCTAGTTGAATCTGACTTGATGTTCTATGTTGTGTAGTCGACGTTAGTTGAATCTGACTTGATGTTCTATGTTGTGTAGTCGACGCTAGTTGAATCTGACTTGATGTTCTATGTTGTGTAGTCGACGTTAGTTGAATCTGACTTGATGTTCTATGTTGTGTAGTCGACGCTAGTTGAATCTGACTTGATGTTCTATGTTGTGTAGTCGACGCTATTTGAATCTGACTTGATGTTCTATGTTGTGTAGTCGACGCTATTTGAATCTGACTTGATGTTCTATGTTGTGTAGTCGACGCTATTTGAATCTGACTTGATGTTCTATGTTGTGTAGTCGACGCTATTTGAATCTGACTTGATGTTCTATGTTGTGTAGTCGACGCTAGTTGAATCTGACTTGATGTTCTATGTTGTGTAGTCGACGCTAGTTGAATCTGACTTGATGTTCTATGTTGTGTAGTCGACGCTAGTTGAATCTGACTTGATGTTCTATGTTGTGTAGTCGACTCTAGTTGAATCTGACTTGATGTTCTATGTTGTGTAGTCGACGCTAGTTGAATCTGACTTGATGTTCTATGTTGTGTAGTCGACGCTAGTTGAATCTGACTTGATGTTCTATGTTGTGTAGTCGACGCTAGTTGAATCTGACTTGATGTTCTATGTTGTGTAGTCGACGCTATTTGAATCTGACTTGATGTTCTATGTTGTGTAGTCGACGCTATTTGAATCTGACTTGATGTTCTATGTTGTGTAGTCGACGCTAGTTGAATCTGACTTGATGTTCTATGTTGTGTAGTCGACGCTATTTGAATCTGACTTGATGTTCTATGTTGTGTAGTCGACGCTATTTGAATCTGACTTGATGTTCTATGTTGTGTAGTCGACGCTATTTGAATCTGACTTGATGTTCTATGTTGTGTAGTCGACGTTAGTTGAATCTGACTTGATGTTCTATGTTGTGTAGTCGACGCTAGTTGAATCTGACTTGATGTTCTATGTTGTGTAGTCGACGTTAGTTGAATCTGACTTGATGTTCTATGTTGTGTAGTCGACGTTAGTTGAATCTGACTTGATGTTCTATGTTGTGTAGTCGACGTTAGTTGAATCTGACTTGATGTTCTATGTTGTGTAGTCGACGCTAGTTGAATCTGACTTGATGTTCTATGTTGTGTTGTCGACGCTAGTTGAATCTGACTTGATGTTCTATGTTGTGTAGTCGACGTTAGTTGAATCTGACTTGATGTTCTATGTTGTGTAGTCGACGCTAGTTGAATCTGACTTGATGTTCTATGTTGTGTAGTCGACGTTAGTTGAATCTGACTTGATGTTCTATGTTGTGTAGTCGACGTTAGTTGAATCTGACTTGATGTTCTATGTTGTGTAGTCGACGTTAGTTGAATCTGACTTGATGTTCTATGTTGTGTAGTCGACGCTAGTTGAATCTGACTTGATGTTCTATGTTGTGTAGTCGACGTTAGTTGAATCTGACTTGATGTTCTATGTTGTGTAGTCGACGCTAGTTGAATCTGACTTGATGTTCTATGTTGTGTAGTCGACGCTATTTGAATCTGACTTGATGTTCTATGTTGTGTAGTCGACGCTATTTGAATCTGACTTGATGTTCTATGTTGTGTAGTCGACGCTATTTGAATCTGACTTGATGTTCTATGTTGTGTAGTCGACGCTATTTGAATCTGACTTGATGTTCTATGTTGTGTAGTCGACGCTATTTGAATCTGACTTGATGTTCTATGTTGTGTAGTCGACGCTAGTTGAATCTGACTTGATGTTCTATGTTGTGTAGTCGACGTTAGTTGAATCTGACTTGATGTTCTATGTTGTGTAGTCGACGCTAGTTGAATCTGACTTGATGTTCTATGTTGTGTAGTCGACGTTAGTTGAATCTGACTTGATGTTCTATGTTGTGTAGTCGACTCTAGTTGAATCTGACTTGATGTTCTATGTTGTGTAGTCGACGCTATTTGAATCTGACTTGATGTTCTATGTTGTGTAGTCGACGCTACTTGAATCTGACTTGATGTTCTATGTTGTGTAGTCGACGCTATTTGAATCTGACTTGATGTTCTATGTTGTGTAGTCGACGCTATTTGAATCTGACTTGATGTTCTATGTTGTGTAGTCGACGCTATTTGAATCTGACTTGATGTTCTATGTTGTGTAGTCGACGCTAGTTGAATCTGACTTGATGTTCTATGTTGTGTAGTCGACGCTAGTTGAATCTGACTTGATGTTCTATGTTGTGTAGTCGACGCTAGTTGAATCTGACTTGATGTTCTATGTTGTGTAGTCGACTCTAGTTGAATCTGACTTGATGTTCTATGTTGTGTAGTCGACGCTAGTTGAATCTGACTTGATGTTCTATGTTGTGTAGTCGACGCTAGTTGAATCTGACTTGATGTTCTATGTTGTGTAGTCGACGCTAGTTGAATCTGACTTGATGTTCTATGTTGTGTAGTCGACGCTATTTGAATCTGACTTGATGTTCTATGTTGTGTAGTCGACGCTAGTTGAATCTGACTTGATGTTCTATGTTGTGTAGTCGACGCTAGTTGAATCTGACTTGATGTTCTATGTTGTGTAGTCGACGCTATTTGAATCTGACTTGATGTTCTATGTTGTGTAGTCGACGCTATTTGAATCTGACTTGATGTTCTATGTTGTGTAGTCGACGCTATTTGAATCTGACTTGATGTTCTATGTTGTGTAGTCGACGCTATTTGAAAGACAAAGTGAAGTTGGTTTTTTTAAAGCTAGTTGGTTGTTGACTGAAAAAACGTTATTCTACAGGACTATACGATAGAGACAAGGCTATACGATAAAGACAGGATATGGGATAGACAAGGCTATACGATAGAGACAAGGCTATACGATAGAGATAAGGCTATGCGATAGAGACAGGATATGGGATAGACAAGGCTATACGATAGAGACAAGGCTATACGATAGAGACAGGGCTATGCGATAGAGACAGGGCTATGCGATAGAGACAAGGCTGTACGGTAGAGATAAGGCTATACGATAGAGATAAGGCTATGCGATAGAGACAGGGCTATACGATAGAGATAAGGCTATGCGATAGAAGCAGGGATATGTGATAGAAGCAGAACTATGTTATAGAAGCTGGATATGCTATAGAAAGAGGGTATGCTATAGAAAGAGGGTATGCTATAGAAAGAGGATATGCTATAGAAAGAGGGTATGCTATAGAAAGAGGGGGTATGCTATAGAAGAAATGATATGTGATAGAAGCAGCGATATGTGATAGAAACAGGGATATGAAATAAGGTTTTTATTTCGAATTATGTGTTTGATTAAAATAAAACATTTCTGGAGGCCCTAATTACTTGTTTACTGTTGACTTATTTATCTATCAATGATGAAATAGTTTGTTTGTGATTTTGTTTGACAGAATGTCAAGAAGATGTATGAAGACTTCTACAGCAGATATATATATATATATCTACGACTCACGTTCCTGTCGGATTATAAACGTTTGAGAATCTATCAAACCCGTGAACCTGAGAAAGATCAAAGAATCATATTTTAATTCTCAATATATCAAGTTTATAGATGATAGGGAATAACACTTAGCAATCAAACAACAGACAGTATTGCTTTAATATATAGACAGAGACAGACACGTACACATAGACACGATCAAACAGACGTATACAAAGAACCAGCGCTATACACGGAACTGTAAGGCAGACAGGACATAATTAGCTCCCATGTTGAATTCTTCCGTCAAGGGAGGTAAAATGAGCAATCTATTCCGATTGCAAGATGGAAGCAAGAATCTCAGATGTCCACAGTCAGATATGACGACATAGCCGCGGTTGCACGGTGGCAGTGATATATTAGACCTGGACACTTTAATTAGCGTCACATAGAGTAGATTCGTCATTGAATACCCCATACATCTAGAGAACGTGTAGAGTTCTCGCGCAATGACGTATCACTGTGACAATAATAGACAAAAGATATTCTATCATGTGTTTTAAAACAAAACAATTTACACATCAGTTCTCTTATCATTCAAACAACACATATTACTAGATTGACATAATGAAAGAAGGCATACAGTTCAACCATGCATGTGTTTTGTTTGTTTCATAGTTTGTTTGTCCTTAACTAAAAGATAATTTGAAATCAAAATCTAGATTATATTTGTTATTTGAGATCACGCCCTTTGTGGTGCTGGGGTCGCAAAAGAGTAAGGAATAGTACCACTGCGACCTACAAGGCATGTCGTAGAAGCGACTTATGTAGGACCTAGGGATACTACCTAGTAAATTAAAAGCATCGCAGAAATCGGATGTGCTGGCGTACTTGTAGGCGCATAACTGGTGCAACGTACAATCGCTCTTAGTCTCAGATCACATACAAATCACAAAGAGTGGTTAACAAATGGTCGATAGGGAGCATTCGAAGAAAAAGAAGATTTGATATCATAACGCTAGCTTCTTCCTAAATCTTGCAGAATTTACATTTTGTTAGAAGTAAATAATGTCACTTTTTATATCACATATTTGCAATATTATAATTTTCTAGTTACACTATTTTGATGAGAAAATATCTAACACTGAGATCACCAGGCGTATATGATGCAATAATAGTTAAGTTTAGTTTAGTCGTCGGATCACCATCACTGCATGTCCCAACAAATTAGTCCATAAGTGCTCCGATCTCTCCCTCAGTATGTCCGTCAGCGTGTGGCGACTAACGACACCGGTTCTTTGTTGGTTTACAATTCTTCTATGTCTGCCAGCATAGCCTTCTTGTCTAGCTACAACACACTTAACTTGGAGCTGCAATAATAGCAACGAGGGAATAACAATGAGGAGAAGAAAGTGGTTGGGACATACATTTAGAATGCAGCAAATCAGTCAACCACGACCGAGTGGTTACCGGGGCATAAATTAGGGACGTAAAGAAATAAACCACTGTTACCTGCACGCATGTCGTAAGAGGCGGCTAAGGAAGGTGGGAGTGGGTCTAGCTACCCCACCCTGTAAAACTCACTAGATAGCTACAGAAACCTCAACCAGGAAATTCATAACTTGCCACCCGAAGAAGAAGGACCCAGCAAAGAGGGACTCATGGCAAGAAAATTTGGAGAGATCTGGTAAAGATCACCTTGGATAGGTGGGCTTGGAAGGTCTTGGTTGTGGAGCTATGCCTCTCTAGGGGCAAAGGTGAAGAAACTAGTCAACCATATGTGGCTGTAAAATGGAATCCGAAAGGCAAGAGAGGCAGGGGACGACCTAGAGAGACATGGAGACCAACTAGACAGAGCAAAATAAAGAATTGGGAAAGACCCGGAATGAACTAAGCTGACTTGTTCAAGACAGATCTGGTTGGAGGAAATTTGTTGCTACCCTATGCTTCAAGGGGAGTTAAGAGAAGTAGAAGAATAAGAAGTCTATGAAATAGAACAAACTTGCTTAGCACAAGAAATGCTTACGTAGGTTCTAACTAAATGTTTGACATAGTTCAATATTTATTCTAATTGAGAAACATAATGAAGAACGAATCTGATCAACATTATATAAGATCACGACATGATCTAATTTTAGATTTGGACAAATTGTGTCAGAAAAACCCGAAACCACACGCCAAATGAAATAGTTGAAATATGCAAATCTAAGCTTGTGAAGATTCTGTGAATGTCATGTCGGCGGCACCACTATCCCGTACACGTAATAGACATGTTAGCTATAATATTCAATTAAAAGATATAGTATTTATGCCATTGCTATTTTGAGATACAGAACATATTGATATTGTTTATCTACATAGAACAGTGGTATGAATAATATTAATATGCAAGTTTATATATATAATACGATATATATATATAAGTGGTGTTTCTTGCTCGTTTGACTCTTAGATCGATACAGTTTACATTTGGTGTCAGACAAACACTGGAAAGTAAATACACCAGCGTGACGTTGACCACATCGTCCATCGTTTGAGGCCAGTAGCAGAAATATTTGGGGCTAATAATACCATTATACATCATGGTATTAAATCGTAGGGGTATCTATGACGTAGAGGTTAGTCGCTCGTCTCTCGTGTCATAGGTACTAGGTTTCGTTCCCTTGTGGAGCCATCTGGACATTTTTCCAAAGATTCTTGACCTCAGTGTAGTCGGCAGTTCAAAATCGTCAAGAGTAGACTGGAAAACCGCTATCGGGAAAAAATTCATTAGAAAAGATTCAAATTCAAATTCAAACAAAAATATCTTTCCCATTTTCAAAACTACATCGAGGACCTTCGCCGGTACTACGGAGTTCGTGCACTGCAGTTAAGATCTTCCTGTATAAGAAAGAGATCGAAACACATATGATTACTCACTGAAGTGCAATGATGATGTTATACATATACATAAATCAATCAATGATATTAATACGCGTTGTATTTCGCTATATATATATATCTTGGCGAAACACGTAGTAACAAAGCACTGTAGTTTTACAAAATACAAAAACAAGGAAAATACACAGCAACGTTTCGACCAAAAGGCCTTTATTAAGCAAATGATACAAAAGGACTGACGAATTTCACAACACACTACAGACGAATTTCACAACACACTACAGACGAATTTCACAACACACTACAGACGAATTTCACAACACACTACAGACGAATTTCACAACACACTACAGACGAATTTCACAACACACTACAGACGAATTTCACAACACACTACAGACGAATTTCACAACACACTACAGACGAATTTCACAACACACTACAGACGAATTTCACAACACACTACAGACGAATTTCACAACACACTACAGTCGAATTTCACAACACACTACAGACGAATTTCACAACACACTACATTTAGACTACCACAAAGATTCGAACGTGCATAAAATGAAAATCTGCGACTAAAAACGAATAACGAAATGAATGCAAAAACACTAGAAGTAGAAAAAGCAAAGAAACAATAACACATCAGGTAAATATATAACTTATGTACATTTAATTTATACACATATAGAATATGGAGCATGATAAGAGAAAGTATGAGTAGAGCGTTGAGTCCATGCGGTCGCAAGGTACCATATAACGAAATAAAACGATTCTCCAGAGCAAATCGACTACGATCAACAGAGGAACATGATCGGATGGCCATGACTTGGACGTCTCGAGCTCCAAAATAGTCAGTTCCATTTAAATGATTGGCTACAGGGTTCACAGAGCATTGACGTATATCGCGCAAGTGTTGGCCGAAACGGTCACTGAGCATTGTGCATGCTTCGCCAATATATGCCTTGTTTACACCGCTCGCAAGTGATGGCGTAGATTACATTGCGGAACTTGCATGTGAAATCATCTTCAATAACAAACGTAGCTTTAGGATATATTTCAACTTTCTGAGCGTTTGATGTACAGTGTTGCAGATATCATTCTCCCCCCTTTATCTCTGTTCTTAGTTCTTGTCTTACTCATTGTTGACTCATAGTATTTCTAGATATATTTCAATATTATACTAGTTCTTGTCTTACTCATTGTTGACTCATAGTATTTCTAGATATATTTCAATATTATACTAGTTCTTGTCTTACTCATTGTTGACTCATAGTATTTCTAGATATATTTCAATATTATACTAGTTCTTGTCTTACTCATTGTTGACTCATAGTATTTCTAGATATATTTCAATATTATACTAGTTCTTGTCTTACTCATTGTTGACTCATAGTATTTCTAGATATATTTCAATATTATACTAGTTCTTGTCTTACTCATTGTTGACTCATAGTATTTCTAGATATATTTCAATATTATACTAGTTCTTGTCTTACTCATTGTTGACTCATAGTATTTCTAGATATATTTCAATATTATACTAGTTCTTGTCTTACTCATTGTTGACTCATAGTATTTCTAGATATATTTCAATATTATACTAGTTCTTGTCTTACTCATTGTTGACTCATAGTATTTCTAGATATATTTCAATATTATACTAGTTCTTGTCTTACTCATTGTTGACTCATAGTATTTCTAGATATATTTCAATATTATACTAGTTCTTGTCTTACTCATTGTTGACTCATAGTATTTCTAGATATATTTCAATATTATACTAGTTCTTGTCTTACTCATTGTTGACTCATAGTATTTCTAGATATATTTCAATATTATACTAGTTCTTGTCTTACTCATTGTTGACTCATAGTATTTCTAGATATATTTCAATATTATACTAGTTCTTGTCTTACTCATTGTTGACTCATAGTATTTCTAGATATATTTCAATATTATACTAGTTCTTGTCTTACTCATTGTTGACTCATAGTATTTCTAGATATATTTCAATATTATACTTCAATCATTCTTTTTGTGGTTTCTGCCTCGTATTCTCTTTACCTTCATCTATTTCTATATATGCATTTTTAATTTCTATATTCTCTGCATTTATTTTGTCAATATGCACCACCAATCGTTTATTATTAACTTTCATAATTACGAGTAATCACTATGAAAACTGTAGCATATCTGTCACAGGACGTAGCCACCAGCCCCAGTAAAGAGTCGTTTATTTTCTAGGCACCACTTATACGTTCAGTAGTTTGCCATTGTTTTCTGAACGGTGAGGTCTATTTTTACCTTTCGTAAAAACACCACGGAAACGAATTTGCTTCCAAATTTGTCCATCGTGAGATTTGAACCAGGTACGCTTGGGTTTCTGATCGAGTTCACTACCATATTAGTTCATTATAAAAAAATACTTAAACCACACATGAACGTAAAGGTTTAAAGGACTGTACTAAAGGGTTAGATCCGCGGTAGCGTAGTTGTTAGTAAACTAGTTTCTCAAGGCTGGTGGTCCGGGTTCAACTCCCGCAGTGGGGGCGTGGAATTTTTCCCGACAGCAACGGCTCTCAGGTCGACCCAGCCTCAACTTCGTACCAGACTCTGGGAAAGTAAAGGCGGCCGGCGTGATGCTGACCACATCACCCATCGTGTTCCGACGGTCAATGAACGATACAGGCCTAACACTGTATTGCCCTATATACCACGAGGTATGAAAGGGTTCCTTTACTTTATTTACTTTTACTAAAGGGTACACACGCACAAACAGACATAGAAGACACACAGCATGGTGGAATGAAGGAGTTAAAAGATCTATAAAAGGAAAGAAGATGTACTTTCATAAGTGGCCCAGTCACAGTGTGATGAAGAAGTCTACAGAACCAATACAGAACGGAAAGATGGAATAGTAACAACAATAATCTACATCATAAAAACTAGTACAAAATATGGAGAACATTTAGCGAAATGATGTATTAATGCATTAACTCCTTGTAGACCAGGAGCCACACTAAGTGGCGTTTTTACTCTATGATGGCTTTTGCCATCTGTCCACTAAGAGTTAAGAAAGTTTTACAGAAGCATCATGGTTATGTAACTAAGAGAAAAACAATGCAATTCAGTCACCATTATAAATAGGAAGTCTAAGAAACCACTTACCGACAGCCATTAACAAGTACCCATCTCTGTTTATCAAATGTGAAATGAAAATCGTAGCATATTCTTTACAGGGCGTAGCTATCAACCACAGTAAAGAGTCGTTGATTTTCTAGGCACTACTGATACGTTCAGTAGTTTGCCATTGCTTTCTGAACGTTGTTGTTTATTTTTACCTTTTTGTAGAAATCCCACATAAACGAATTTGCTTCCAAACTTGCCCACCAGGAGGGAGGGGGGGGGTTTGGTTTGAACCTGGTACGCTTGGGTTTGTGATCGACCTCACTACCACTTGAGCTATAGACAATCCCCATTAATCAAGTATATCATCTGTGTTTATCAAGTATATCATCTGTGTTTATCAAGTATATCATCTGTGTTTATCAAGTATATCATCTGTGTTTATCAAGTATATCATCTATGTTTATCAAGTATATCATCTGTGTTTATCAAGTATATCATCTGTGTTTATCAAGTATATCATCTGTGTTTATCAAGTATATCATCTGTGTGTATCGAGTATATCATCTGTGTTTATCAAGTATATCATCTATGTTTATCAAGTATATCATCTGTTTATCAAGTATATCATCTGTGTTTATCAAGTATATCATCTATGTTTATCAAGTATATCATCTGTGTTTATCAAGTATATCATCTGTGTTTATCAAGTATATCATCTGTGTTTATCAAGTATATCATCTGTGTTTATCAAGTATATCATCTGTGTTTATCAAGTATATCATCTGTGTTTATCAAGTATATCATCTATGTTTATCAAGTATATCATCTATGTTTATCAAGTATATCATCTATGTTTATCAAGTATATCATCTGTGTTTATCAAGTATATCATCTGTGTTTATCAAGTATATCATCTGTGTTATCAAGTATATCATCTGTGTTTATCAAGTATATCATCTGTGTTTATCAAGTATTCATCTATTATTATCAAGTATTTATCTATTATTATCAAGTATTCATCTATTATTATCAAGTATTCATCTATCATTATCAAGTATTCATATATTATTATGAAGTATACATCTATTATTATGAAGTATACATCTATTATTATCAAGTATTCATCTATTCTTATCAAGTATTCATCTATTATTATCAAGTATTCATCTATTATTATCAAGTATACATCTATTATTATCAAGTATTCATCTATTATTATCAAGTATTCATCTATTATTATCAAGTATACATCTATTATTATCAAGTATTCATATATTATTATCACGTATTCATCTATTATTATCAAGTATTCATCTATTATTATCAAGTATTCATCTATTATTATCAAGTATTCGTCTTCAACCAACTATAATTTTTAAACCACTCAATATTGTTCTCGAACAAATTAGTATTTCTCTTCAGCCACTTAACATTCATATGTAGAAATATAAATATTCAAATGAACTCAAAACAGGGTTCTATTATAGCTTTTCAAAGTGAATGTGAGATAGTGTGAAATATGTGTTATGTGATTGATACTCGTCCGGAATATTCCAGTCATCACCCTTGTTAATTCAGAGTTTGACAACTCGACATGTCCTCGTTGTGTGGCAAGACACATTCTGAATATGTTGTCTGACTAGTTGTAACACAATTAACCTATATCCCTTCGCCGAAATGTTGGGAGTGTATATATCTTTAGATTATGTTAAATTCATACAATCTTTGGTAGGTTCCCGTTAGGTTCATGTTGTGTTCATGTTATGTTCACGTTCTGTTCATGTTATGTTCACGTTATGTTCACATTATGTTCACATCATGTTCACGTTAGGTTCACGTTAGGTTCACGGTTCCTCGTGTGTTGGGTGTATCATTAATTTATTTTCTGGTGTATTTCGACATTCTCATCAAAATCTGATCTGCCACAAGATGAGATCTTACAACTCAACTTAAGATGTATAGAAAATATTTCTTGTGAATGTTAGTATACGGTATTGAGAACTGGATAATTACACACACAGCGTCATATATAATCTGAAGACATTTCAAATGTTTTTAAAACATCCAGCATATTATCTGACCAAATATGGTAACAAATGAAGAGCTTTTAACAGGAACAAACTATTCATAGTTGGAGACCACTATTAAGTGATTCGTCTCTAGACAATTTTAGTTTTATTCAAAAACATCGATCGTTCAAAGTGTTTAGTTCTATAAAGTAAAATATTCGTACTATTGATTACACATAATATTATCTTGTTTTGTTTGCGTATTAGCATTTCAACATTAATAAGAAATGCTCAATTCTATACATCTTTCTTTCACATTGCAAGTTTAAAATTGAGTTTTCTCAAAATCATTTTGTCTCCTTTTTGTGTGTCAGAAATTCCTGAGTTTTAACTAATACTAAAGATAGATATTCAAAATTTGAGGTGAATATCTCATATATAATTTTGTAGCTATTGATGCATTTCAAATTACATATTTTCGAATATTTGATTTAATAAATAATTTTTAATGCGAAATGATGACACATTTTGTGTGGTTTTTTGACAAGCATAAGTTTAAAAATAAAAATAAATATATTTGTTGATATTTTACATAAAATAAATGCATCAGTAGCTGTAAATATGCTTACAGTTTATGAATTATCCCTTTATTTCTCAATATATTTGTTTGTTTTGTAAATTTTAGGATTCTAAAAACATGCATTTATTTAAAGATGGCCGCTGTTGTCATGACAACCATGCAATGTTTTATTTTTATTAATGCATTAAAATAGATCTACATTCTTAGCTTAACATGTCCATTAGAAAATAATTGTTCTAAGTTAAGTAATTGAGAACATTATTTTTTTTGGAGCCAACGCCTTAAAAGACGAAGATAGAGGTTGGATTTGTTATGTATGTCGTACTCCAGCAGACACATTGTCTAGTACAGCGTACACCAGCAGACACATTGTCTAGGACAGCGTACACCAGCAGACACATTGTCTAGGACAGCGTACACGAGCAGACACATTGTCTAGGACAGCGTACACCAGCAGACACATTGTCTAGGACAGCGTACACCAGCAGACACATTGTCTAGGACAGCGTACACCAGCAGACACATTGTCTAGGACAGCGTACACCAGCAGACACATTGTCTAGTACAGTTCTCTGATGGATAGCGGGAGAGAGACGAATTCCTTGAGGTCCGCACGAAATATGGAGAAAAACGGTACAAAGAGAGTTTGAAAGAATGTAGCCTGACATGTAAAACAACTAGTAGAACGACTGCGGAACAATAGCAATGAGAATTTTGTATGTAATCTGTACGTGTCACAAGGGACACTAAGAAGATGTAGATAGATTTAGGTTTCTGCTTTACATGATGTTAGCAAAGGTGTCATTTTTTTTACATGATGTTAGCAAAGGTGTCATTTTTTTAGTTCAATATATACACGATAGGTAGACAGACAGGCAGACAAACAGAAGGATGGACCGATGGACGTACGGATGGATGGATGGATGGACGGTTAAACAGATGGATTGATGGATGGATGGAATTAATGAATGGATGGATGGACGGAAGGACATACGGACAGACATATAGATAGACAGAGAGACAGACAGATAGACAGATAGATAGATAGACAGACAGACAGACGGACGGACGAACGGACGGACTAATGGATGGATGGAAGGACGGACGGACGGACGAACGGATGGATGGTGAGATGGATGGATGGATAACTAATCACACACCATTAGCTGAGATTTCCAGTGCAGGAAAGAGATCTAAGAACGAATCGTTCGTTATTCACAGAAGTACGATTAAGACCATCCTTTCAATCATACAATCAGAAGAGTAGCTACAATCTTCCATCTAGTAGATTAGCTACAATCTTCCATCTAGTAGATTAGCTACAATCTTCCATCTAGTACAGTAGCTACAATCTTCCATCTAGAAGATTAGCTACAATTTTTCATCTAGTAGATTAGCTACAATCTTCCATCTAGTAGATTAGCTACAATCTTCCATCTAGTAGATTAGCTACAATCTTCCATCTAGTAGATTAGCTACAATCTTCCATCTAGTAGAGTAGCTACAATCTTTCATCTAGTAGATTAGCTACAATATTCCATCTAGTAGATTAGCTACAATCTTCCATCTAGCACATTAGCTACAATCTTCCATCTAGTAGATTAGCTACAATCTTCCATCTAGAAGATTAGCTACAATTTTCCATCTAGTAGATTAGCTACAATCTTCCATCTAGTAGATTAGCTACAATCTTCCATCTAGTAGATTAGCTACAATCTTCCATCTAGTAGATTAGCTACAATCTTCCATCTAGCACATTAGCTACAATCTTCCATCTAGAAGATTAGCTACAATCTTCCATCTAGTAGATTAGCTACAATCTTCCATCTAGCACATTAGCTACAATCTTCCATCTAGTAGATTAGCTACAATCTTCCATATAGTAGATTAGCTACAATCTTCCATCTAGTAGATTAGCTACAATCTTCCATCTAGTAGATTAGCTACAATCTTCCATCTAGCATATTAGCTACAATCTTCCATCTAGAAGATTAGCTACAATCTTCCATCTAGTAGAGTAGCTACAATCTTCCATCTAGAAGATTAGCTACAATCTTCCATCTAGTAGATTAGCTACAATATTCCATCTAGTAGATTAGCTACAATCTTCCATCTAGAAGATTAGCTACAATCTTCCATCTAGTAGATTAGCTACAATCTTGCATCTAGTAGATTAGCTACAATCTTCCATCTAGTAGATTAGCTACAATCTTCCATCTAGAAGATTAGCTACAATCTTCCATCTAGTAGATTAGCTACAATCTTCCATCTAGTAGATTAGCTACAATCTTCCATCTAGTAGATTAGCTACAATCTTCCATCTAGAAGATTAGCTACAATCTTCCATCTAGTAGATTAGCTACAATCTTGCATCTAGTAGATTAGCTACAATCTTCCATCTAGTAGATTAGCTACAATCTTCCATCTAGAAGATTAGCTACAATCTTCCATCTAGTAGATTAGCTACAATCTTTCATCTAGTAGATTAGCTACAATCTTCCATCTAGTAGATTAGCTACAATCTTCCATCTAGTAGATTAGCTACAATCTTCCATCTAGCACATTAGCTACAATCTTCCATCTAGTAGAGTAGCTACAATCTTCCATCTAGAAGATTAGCTACAATCTTCCATCTTGTAGATTAGCTACAATCTTCCATCTAGTAGAGTAGCTACAATCGTCCATCTAGTAGATTAGCTATAATCTTCCATCTAGCACATTAGCTACAATCTTCCATCTAGTAGATTAGCTAGAATCTTCCATCTAGTAGATTAGCTAGAATCTTCCATCTAGTAGATTAGCTACAATCTTCCATCTAGTAGATTAGCTACAATCTTCCATCTAGTACAGTATCTACAATCTTTCATCTAGTAGATTAGCTGCAAACCTTCCATCTAGTAGATTAGCTACAATCGTCCATCTAGAAGATTAGCTACAATCTTCCATCTTGAAGATTAGCTACAATCTTCCATCTAGTAGATTAGCTACAATCTTCCATCTAGTAGATTAGCTACAATCTTCCATCTAGTACAGTATCTACAATCTTTCATCTAGTAGATTAGCTACAAACCTTCCATCTAGTAGATTAGCTACAATCGTCCATCTAGAAGATTAGCTACAATCTTCCATCTAGAAGATTAGCTACAATCTTCCATCTAGTAGATTAGCTACAATCTTCCATCTAGTAGATTAGCTACAATCTTCCATCTAGAAGATTAGCTACAATCTTCCATCTAGTAGATTAGCTACAATCTTGCATCTAGTAGATTAGCTACAATCTTCCATCTAGTAGATTAGCTACAATCTTCCATCTAGAAGATTAGCTACAATCTTCCACCTAGTAGATTAGCTACAATCTTCCATCTAGTAGATTAGCTACAATCTTCCATCTAGTAGATTAGCTACAATCTTCCATCTAGTAGATTAGCTACAATCTTCCATCTAGCACATTAGCTACAATCTTCCATCTAGTAGAGTAGCTACAATCTTCCATCTAGAAGATTAGCTACAATCTTCCATCTTGTAGATTAGCTACAATCTTCCATCTAGTAGAGTAGCTACAATCGTCCATCTAGTAGATTAGCTATAATCTTCCATCTAGCACATTAGCTACAATCTTCCATCTAGTAGATTAGCTAGAATCTTCCATCTAGTAGATTAGCTATAATCTTCCATCTAGTAGATTAGCTACAATCTTCCATCTAGTAGATTAGCTACAATCTTCCATCTAGTACAGTATCTACAATCTTTCATCTAGTAGATTAGCTACAATCTTCCATCTAGTAGATTAGCTACAATCGTCCATCTAGAAGATTAGCTACAATCTTCCATCTAGAAGATTAGCTACAATCTTCCATCTAGTAGATTAGCTACAATCTTCCATCTAGTAGATTAGCTACAATCTTCCATCTAGAAGATTAGCTACAATCTTCCATCTAGTAGATTAGCTACAATCTTGCATCTAGTAGATTAGCTACAATCTTCCATCTAGTAGATTAGCTACAATCTTCCATCTAGAAGATTAGCTACAATCTTCCACCTAGTAGATTAGCTACAATCTTCCATCTAGTAGATTAGCTACAATCTTCCACCTAGTAGATTAGCTACAATCTTCCATCTAGTAGATTAGCTACAATCTTCCACCTAGTAGATTAGCTACAATCTTCCATCTAGTAGATTAGCTAGAATCAAGTAAGTTTTACTCAACGTTCCTAGTCACATTTGCCCTGCTTTAATGTTATCTGATAATGAGAAGTTTCGAATTCGAAAATTATCTCATTCCTATCTGCTGCTCAACTTCATAAATCTGATCTGGTTAATTTTAAGCAATCTGGCGCCATCAGACGACGCCTGTCAATCTTAATACTGATAAACAAATGTTACATCATATCCGTTGTGCTTGAAGAGCTTAACAAATGAAACTTGACACAAAAATAGCAGTAATCTGTAACATTATCTTAATGTTAATGATTTTATCTTTGCCTCGAAGGTGCTCCTGAGAAGAAGATGATACTTGTCTTGTTAACTTGATTTCTCATTAATTTTCTAATACAAACATCTAGAAAATACAGGATGTTCAAGATAAAAGCATCCCCTTTGACAAATTAAAGGTGGTCAGGTACGCATTGCGTGCTGCCTATTTATTATTTAAACCGGTTCTGACTAGCTCGTCTTTCGTCACCATCGTTCATCCCCCTTCCTGCATCATAGTTACACACGTCACAAAAGACTTGCTCGCTTGCCCTATACGTCATAATTGAACTATCTCTTTTTTATATACTTTTTGCCAGATTGTTTCCTTGACCGGGCTCTTTTATCTTCCCCCGGGAAAAAAAGTGGGAAGGGAACCCCCTTTCTTCTTTTTGGAAAGAAAGGTTAGAGTTATTGATTGATAGTTTGGTATTTTTGAGTATAAGCAAACTCGCGATTGGGAAAGGAATTCAATCCAATATTCATCATCATCATAAAAAGGGGGGCCGTCCCTTTTAAAAAATCGGGGATCTCCCAAATTTTTCGGTTTTATAATCAAAAATTCTTCTTCCGTGCCATAAATTGGGCTATAAAAATGTTTCTCCCCTTTCTTCTTGTCTCTCTACCTCGTTTTTCCGTTTTTGTTTTAAAAACCTCTCCTCCTCATCAAAATTTCTAAAAATGATACTCCTTTTCTTTTTATTAAGCTACTAGGGATCGGCCTTTTTAATATAACATTAGCCCTTTTTGCGTCTTGGGATTTATCTTCTTCTAAAAACCATTCTTTTGGCCTCAATTTTTCGATGTTGTTTATTTTCGTGACTCATCCGTATGTCAATTGGTTCTATGTAGCATTAAAACTCGCATTCTGATATCCAGTTTGGTTCTTAGCACTTCTAACTCTCATTCTGATGTCAGTTTGGTTTTTTAGCACTTATAACTCGCATTCTTGTATGTCGTATTGGTTCTTTTCCTTATAACAATTCATTGCCCTTTGGGTTTCCCCATGTGCTGTCTCTCTCATTCTGGTATGTCAGTAGGTTCTATTAGCACTGTCTAACTCGCATTCTGATATTTCATTTGGTTCTTTTCATTCTCTCGTTCTTTGTCAGTATTGTTCTTTATTATCTGCATTCTGGTATGTCATTTTGTTCTATTACATTTAAAACTCCTTCTGATATCCCAGTATTGGTTCTATGTAGCACTTCTAACTCTCATTCTGGTATGTCAGTATTGGTTCTTTTAGCATTAAAAGCATTCTGGTTGTCATTTGGTTCTATATCCCTTTATAATTTGTTCTGGATGTCAGTATTGGTTCTTGTGATTATAACCCCTTTCTGATTCGTTTGGTTTAGGGCCTTCAAACCCCATTCTGGTATGTCAGTATTGGTTCTATGTAGCCTGTAACTCGCATTCTGATATCCAGTATTGGTTCTATTAGCACTGTCTAACTCTCATTCGGGTATGTCAGTATTGGTTCTATGTAGCACTGTAAAACTCGCATTCTGGTATGTCGTATTGGTTCTATGTGCACTGAAAACTTGCATTTGATATGCAGTATTGGTTCTTGTGGCACTGTCTATCTCTTTCTGGTATTCAGTATTGGTTCATTAGCACTTCTAACTCCATTCTGATATGTCAGTATTTTCTATTACCTGTCTAACTCGCATTCTGGTATTCAGTAGGTTCAAATTGCATTATAACCCCCATTCTGGTATTCATATTGTTCTTTCCCTGTATCTCGCATTCTGATATGCCATTTGGTTCTATGTATCCTGTCAAACTCTCATTCTGGTATTATTTTGGCTATGGCACTGTCTAACTCGCATTCTGATATCCAGTATTGGCCTATTGGCATTCTAACTCTCATTCTGGTATTCAGTATTGGTTTTTGTACACTGTATAACTCGCATTCTGGTATGTCAGTTTGGTTCTATATACCCTTTTTAAAACTCGCATTCTGGTATGTCAGTATTGTTCTTTGGCCTTATAACCCCATTCTGATATGCCAGTATTGTTCTTTTAACTGTCTAACTCTCATTCTGGTATGTCAGTATTGGTTCTATTACCTTCAAACTCCATTCTGGTATTCATTTGGTTCTATTTTGTCTAACTCTCATTCTGGTATGTCAGTATTTTTTATTAGCACTTCTAACTCCTTCTGGTATGTCGTTTGGTTCTATAACCTGTCAAATCTCATTCTGGTATGTCATATTGGTTCTATTCCCTTTTCTGCTCTTTCTGGTATTATTTGGTTCTTGAACATTCTAACTCTCATTCTGGTATGTCAGTATTGTTCTATTCCTTCTAATAAATTCTGGTTTTCAGTATTGGTTCTATTAACACTGTCTAACTCTCATTCTGGTATGTCAGTTTGGGTTCTTTAGCCTTCTAACTCGCATTCTTATTCATATTTTCTTCCTTCTAACCCCATTCTGTATTATTTGTTCTATAACACTTAAAACTCTCATTCTAATGTATTTGGTTCTATTTGCCTTTAATGCATTCAGTTGTTTTGGTTCTATTACACTGTCCTCTCATTCTGGTTGTTTAGTTTCTATGGCACTGTCTACCCATTCTGATATGTCGTATTGGTTCTTTTAGCCTTTTACTCGCTTCTGATATGCCAGTATTGGTTCTATGTGCCTGCCTCTCATTCTGGTATGTCAGTATTGGTTCTTGTAGCACTGTCAAACTCCTTTGTATCCCAGTATTGGTTCTATGGCACTGTCAAACTCTCATTCTGGTATGTCAGTTTGGTTCTTTGACTTATAACTCGCATTCTGGTATGTCAGTATTGGTTCTTTGGCCTGTAAAACCCCTTCTGATTCCCCTTTTGGGTTCTATTCCTTTTCAAACCCCTCACAAATTAGTATTGTTTTTGCACTTCTCCCCATTCTGATATTCATATTGTTCTATTACTTTTTCAACTGCATTCTGTATTCAGTATTGTTCTTATCCTTATAATCCATTCTGGTATTAGTATTGTTCTATAACCCCCTTTTTTAACTCCATTCTGATTGCCAGTATTGGTTCTATGTAGCACTGTCTAACTCTCATTCTGGTATGTCAGTATTGGTTCTTGTCATTCAACTCGCTTTAATGTCGTTTTTCTTTTCCTTCTCTCCTTTTGGTTGTTTTTGGTTCATTCCTGTAAAATTTGCTTCTGGTTGTCAGTTTGGTTCTTGGCCTGTATAACTCGTTCTGTTTGCCAGTATTTTCTTTTCCCTGCCCTTCTCATTCTGGTATGTCATATTGGTTCTATTGCACTGTCAAACTCCATTCTTTAGTATATTGGTTCTATTAACACTGTCTAACCCCATTCTGGTATGTCAGTATTGGTTCTATTCCCTTCTAACTCGCATTCTGGTATTCAGTATTGGTTCTATTAACCTTCTAACCCCATTCTGGTATGTCAGTTTTTGGTTCTTTTAACTTTTTCTAACCCCTTCTGGTTGTCAGTATTGGTTCATTAACCTTCTCTCCTTCTGGTATTGTTTGGTTCTTTTCCCCCTCCTCCTTCTGGTATGTCATATTGGTTCTTTAACACTTCTAACTCTCATTCTGGTATTATATTGTTTTTTGGGCATTCTCTGCTTCTGGTATGTCATTTGGTTCTTTTAAAAATTTAACTCTCATTCTGGTATGTAGTATTGGTTTTTGCACTTATCTCTCATTCTGATATGTCAGTATTGGTTCTTGTATGTCAACTCCATTCTGGTATGCCTGTTTTGGGTTCTTGTAGCACTGTCTCTCTTTCTGGTATGTGTATTGGTTCTATGGCACTGTCTAACTCTCATTTGTATGCAGTTTTTTTGCACTGTCAAACTCGCTTTTCGTTCCCAGTTTGGTTTTTGTAGCCTGTCTAACTCTCATTCTGGTATGTCAGTTTGGTTCTTTTTTTTCTAACTGCCTGATATCCAGTTTTGGGTTCTATGAAATTTTAATCTCATTCTTTTGTCAGTATTGGTTCTATTACCTGTTCTCGCATTCGGGTATTCAGTATTGGTTTTTTGGCACTTTTCTCCATTCTGATATGCCATTTTGGGTTTTGGGCCTTTTTAACCCCATTCTGGTATGTCAGTATTGGTTCTATGTCCCTGCAAACTCCATTTGATATTCATATTTTCTATTAGCACTGTCTAACTCGCATTCTGGTATGTCAGTATTGGTTCTATTTAGCACTGTATAACTCGCATTCTGGTATGTCAGTATTGGTTCATAAACACTTAAAAATCGCATTCTAATGCCAGTATTGGTTCATTTTCTTCTCATTCTTATGTCAGTATTGGTTCTTTAATTCAAATCGCATTCTGGTATTCAGTATTGGTTCTATGTAACATTTAACCCCCATTCTGGTTTTCAGTATTGGTTCTATGTCCCTTTTCCATTCTGGATGTCAGTATTGGTTCTTTAAACACTTCTCTCTCATTCTGGTATTCAGTATTGGTTCTATTGCACTGTCTAACTCGCATTCTGGTTTTCAGTTTGGTTCTTTTAACCCTTCTAACTCTCATTCTGTATGTCAGTATTGGTTCTTAAAAAGCACTGTCTAACTCCATTCTGTATTATTTGGTTTTTGTAACATTCTCTCTCATTCTGGTATTAGTATTGGTTCTTTGATTCTAACCCCATTCTGGTATGCAGTAGTTCTTTAACCTGTCAAACTCTCATTCTGGTATGTCAGTTTGGCTATATACCTTATAATTATTTATTTCATATTGGTTCTTTTACACTTCTAACCCCCTTCGTTCCTTTTGTTTTGCATTTTCTAATTCTTCTGGTATCCCTTTGGTTCTGTGCACTGTCAAACCCCATTCTGATATGCCCCTTTTGGGTTCTATCAGCCTGTCTAACTCGCATTCTGGTATGCCCTATTGGTTCTAGGGCCTTCTAACCCCATTCTGGTATGTAGTATTGGTTCTATAGCACTGTCTAACTCGCATTCTGGTATGTCAGTATTGGTTCTATTAGCCTGTCAAACTCCATTCTGGTATGTCAGTATTGGTTTTTGAAACCTTCAACTCCATTCTGGTATTCGTATTTTTTTTAAAAATTAAAACTCCTTTTTATCCTTATTTTCTATTAGCCTGTCTAACCCCATTCTGATATTCAGTATTGTTCTATGTAGCACTGTCAAATCTCATTCTGTTTCATATTGGTTCTTTAACACTGTTAACTTTCATTCTGATTTTATATTGGTTTTTGGGTTTTGAAAACTCTCATTCTGATATTCGTATTGGTTCTATTAGCACTTTTCCTTCTGGTTAGTTTGGTTCTTGTTTTTGTCACTCTCATTTTTTTAAGTATTGTTTTTGGCCTGTTCTCTCATTCTGGTATGTCAGTATTGGTTCTATTCTTCTCCCCTTTTCGGGTTTGTACATTGGTTCTGTAACTTTTTTTTTTGTTTGTTGCCAGTTTGGTTTTTTGTCTCTCTCTTTTTTGGTATGTCGTATTGGTTCTATTCATTATAATGCATTCTGGTATCCTGTTTGGTTCTATTAGCCTGTCTAACTCTCATTCTGATATGTCAGTATTGGTTCTTTGGCACTGTCAAACTCTCATTCTGGTATGTCAGTATTGTTCTATTTTGCCTTTCATTCTGATTTGTCAGTATTGGTTCTATTCCTTTTCCTTCATTCTGGTTTTTAGTTTGGTTCTATTAATCAACTCGTTCTGGTTGTCATTTTGTTCATGTGTTTAACTCCATTCTTATGTCAGTTTTGGTTCTATGTAACATGTCAAACCTCATTCTGGTTGTCAGTATTGGCTATTCCTTCTAACCCCCATTCTTATGGTTTGGTTTTTGCCTTCTAACTCTCATTCTGTTTCAATTGGTTCTATGTCCCTTTTAAACTCGCATTCTGGTATGTCATTTGGTTCTATTCCCTGTCTACCCCATTCTGGTATGTAGTATTGGTTTTTGTGGCACTGTCAAACTCCATTCTGGTATGTCAGTATTGGTTCTTAAACTGTCAAACTCTATTCGGGTTGTTAGGTTCTTGTGCACTTCTAACTCGCATTCTGGTATGTCAGTATTGGTTCTTTAACACTGTCAAACTCTCATTCTGGTATGTCAGTATTGTTCTATATGCACTGTATAACTCTCATTCTGATATGTCGTATTGGTTTTTGGGTTTTGTCTAACTCGTTCTGGTAGCCTTAGGTTCTAGGCATGTCAAACCCCATTCTGGTATCCTTTTTGGGTTCTATGTACACTGTCTCTCTCATTCTGATATGTCAGTATTGGTTCTTTTGCCTTCTTCCATTCGGGTATGCCTGTATTTTCTATGTAGCACTGTCTAACTCGCATTCTGGTATGTCAGTATTGGTTCTATGTACCTTCTAACTCGCATTCTGGTATGTCAGTATTGGTTTTTTGTAGCACTGTCAAACTCGCATTCGGGAATGTAGTATTGGTTCTATGTAACCTGTCAACTCTCATTCTGGTATTCTATTGGTTCTTTCCTGTATAACCCCATTCTGGTATGCCTGTATTGGTTCTATGTAGCACTGTCTAACTCTCATTCTGATATGTCAGTATTTTCTTACATTTTAACCCCCATTCTGATGTCATTTTGGGTTCTATTTTTTAACTTTCTTTCCCCATTTGTCATATTGGTTCTATGTGCACTGTATAACTCTCATTCTGATATTCAGTATGTTCTTTCCTTATACTCTCATTCTGGTATCCATTATTGGTTCTATTAGCACTGTCTAACTCTCATTCTAATATGTCGTATTGGTTCTTTTAGCACTGTATAACTCTCATTCTGGTATGCCAGTTTTGGGTTCTATGTAACTGTCTAATTTTCCCATTCTGGTATGTCAGTATTGGTTCTATTGCCTAAAAACTCGCATTCTGGTATTCAGTATTTTTTTCTATGAACATGTCAACTCTCATTTGGTATGTCAATTGGTTCTATTAGCACTGTCTAACCCCATTCTGGTATTCAGTTTTTTCCCTATTAACACTGTCAACTCTCATTCTGGTATTCAGTATTTTCTATTTTTCCTTTAACTCGCATTCTGGTATGTCAGTATTGGTTCTTTTGTACTGTCTAACCCCATTCTGGTATGTGTATTGGTTCTATGAGACTTCTATTTCTGGTTGTCGTTTGGTTCTTATCCCTTTCCCCAACTCTCTTCTGGTATGTCAGTATTGGTTCTGTTCCCTTTCAAAACTCGCATTCTGGTATGTCAGTATTGGTTTCCTGTAACACTGTCAACTCTCATTCTGGTATGCAGTATTGGTTCATATAACTGTATAACTCTTTCTGATATGTAAATTTGGTTCTTTAAATGTCTACTCCTTCTGGTTTTATTGGTTCTATTGACTGTCTCTCTCATTCTGATTGTCAGTATTGGTTCTATTAGCCTGTCTAACTCGCATTCTGGTTGCCTGTTTGGTTCTATGTAGCACTGTCTAACTCGCATTCTGGTATGTCAGTATTGGTTCTTGGCACTGTCTAACTCGCATTCGGGTATGTCATTTTTCTTACACTTCTTCCATTCTTATTATAATGGTTTTGAAACCTTCTCTCTCATTCTTTTATTCAGTTTGGTTCAATGCCTTTTAAAACCGTTCTGGTATGCCTTTTGGTTCTTTGGCACTTCAACTCTCATTCTGATATTAAAAATTGGTTCTATGTCCCTTTTCCTCTCTTCTTTTGTCGTTTGGTTCTTTTTTTTTCTTTCACGTTTGTATATTGGTTCTATTGCCTGTATAACTCTCATTTGATATTCAGTATTGTTCTATTGACTGTAAAACTCTCATTCGGGTTGCCAGTATTGGTTCTATGTGGACTTTTAATTACAATTTCGTATTGGTTTTTGTAGCCTTATACTCTCTTCTGGTATGTCAGTATTGGTTCTTTTACCCTGTCTAACTCCATTCTGGTATGTCAGCATTGGTTCTTTTTTTATAACTCGCATTCTGTATCCAGTATTGGTTCTATTAAACGTCTAACCCCATTCTGGTATGTCAGTATTGTTTTTACCCTGTAACTCGCTTCTGGTTCCCTGTTTGGTTCTATGTGCACTGTCTAACTCTCATTCTGATATGTCAGTATTGGTTCTATTGGCATGTCTAACTCTCATTCTTTTTCCCAGTATTGGTTCTTTTCTGTTTAACTTTCATTCTGTTTGTCATTTGGTTTTTGTGCACTGTAAAACTCTCATTCTGGTATCCAGTATTGGTTCTATATGCACTGTCTAACTCGCATTCGGGTATTCATATTGGTTCTTTTAAAGCACTTTTTAACTCCATTCTGGTATCCCAATTTTGGGTTCTTAAACTGTCTAACTCTCATTCTGGTATGTCAGTATTTTCATATGGCACTTCTAACTCTCATTCTGATATGTCAGTATTGGTTCTATTGGCACTGTCTCTCTCATTCTGGTATGTCAGTATTGGTTTTTTTTAACACTGCATAACTCTCTCGTTTGTCAGTATTGTTCTTTTGGCACTGTATAACTCTCATTCTGGTATCCAGTATTGGTTCTTTTAGCATGTAAAATCTCATTCGTATGCCAGTATTGGTTCAAACCCTTATAATGCATTCTGGTATGCCCAGTTTGGTTCTTTGCCTTATCTCTCATTCTGATATCCAGTATTGGTTCTATTAGCACTAAACTCCATTCTGGTATCCAGTATTAGTTCTTTTTAACCTGTAACCCCATTCTGATATGCCAGTATTGGTTCTATGTAGCACTGTATCTCGCATTCTGTTTTGCCATATTGGTTCTTTTAGCACTGTATAACTGCATTCTGTATGCCAGAAAGTTTTTGTAGCACTTCTAACTCTCATTCGATATTCATTTTTTCTATGGCCTGTAAAACTCGCATTCTGATTGCCAGTATTGGTTCTATGTAACTGTCTCTCTCATTCTGATATTCAGTGTTGGTTCTATTAGCATGATAACTCGTTCTGATACCAGTTTGGTTCTATGACCCTGTTAACTCGCATTCTGATTCCCCTATTGTTCTATGTAACTGTAAACTCGCATTCTGATTGCCATATTGGTTCTAGGGCCCTGTATACTCGCATTCTGATTGCCGTATTGGCTTTTGGGGACTGATAACTCGCATTCTATATCCTGTATTGGTTCTTAGCCTGTTCTTTCTTCTGTATGTCAGTTTGGTTCTATGGCATTAACTCTCATTCTGATTTTAGTATTGTTCTAAAATGTATAACTCGATTCTGGTATGCCTGTATTTTTTTATTGCTTTGTATAACTCTATTCGATATCCATTTGGTTCTATGACCTGTATAACTTTCATTTTATGTCAGTTTGGTTCTATGTACATTAAAACTCATTCTGATATGTCAGTATTGGTTCTATATGCACTGTATAACTCCTTCTGTATGCCTGTTTTGGGTTTTTTTATTTAACACTGTATAACTCTCATTCTACCCCTGAAATGACTTGTATAGTAGTTTTTTGCTAACCACCTCTACAAAAGCTGTCACCCAGAATACAAAAAATAAACTGGCAGGACAAAATTCCTTGCAATTCCTCCAAAGCAACAACCCCAAGCATAAACACCCTGTTGTGAATGGTGAGGGGCCGGTAAATTTTTGATGCTTGAAAAACCATCCAAAAAGATGACTTTGGCGCGAAGGAGACTGAAATTCTCTGATCGACAAAAAAACCGAAAAAACCCCTTAAAGTTTCCCAAATCTTCGATATAGACACCCTGCGAGAAACCCCGCGGAAGATCCAAAATGTGGCGCTGTAACACACAAAAATTATGCTGAGATTCTCTGCCGTTTGGCAAAAAAACGAGCTAAAAAACAGAATCTCCGCCTTCAACCTTGATCAGTTGCCCCCCCGGGGGTAGGGAAACGTGTTCTGGGTTGAACTCTATCATCCGCCCCCAAGAGAAGGGGGTTTTTTGGGGCTTTATCATCCTTTCATGGGCGATTTTCTATTTTATAAGTCTTTTCGCTGATCGAACATGTCAGAAAATCTATTTTTCGTTATAAATGTTCGTAAATTCAGCCCCATTACAAAAAGAAAGTGAGACAGCTCAATAAACTTGTCTGTCTCTCACCGGCCGGAGACAGCAAAATAAACTAATTCTAGTCTCTACTGCAGGCCGTGAGACAGCAAAATAAACTAATGTCTAGTCTCTTGGGGCCCTGAGACAGCACAATAAACTAATTCAGTCTCTACTGACCCTGGACAGCAAAATAAACTAATTTTTCTCTACTGCAGGCCGTGAGACAGCAAAATAAACTAATGTCTATCTCTCTGCAGGCCGTGAGACCCAAAAAAACAATTCAGTCTCTACATCAGGCCCTGAGACAGCCTCTAATGTCTAGTCTCACACAGGCCTGGACACAAAATAAACAACTCTAAAACTCTTGCGGGGCGTGAACGTAAATAATGTCATCTCTCATTCAGGCCTGAGACAGCACAATAAACTAATTCTGTTTTCATTCGGTCGTGAGCGCAATAAATTTCTACAAGTAGACTTGTCTCCCTTTTTCTACAAGATGGGCTTTTTTTCTTTTTCTCAAGATGATTCTTCTTTTCCGTCCCATGTCGTAAAATTTTCACAATCTGTCGTCATTTTCAGACTCGTTTTATTGATTTTTATATATCAAGTTTCCTTTTATGCGATCACAAACAATATATCTACTTTTATTGTTTTAATATGACATAAACATGAACTCCATGGAAAGGGGGGATGAAAAATGATTTTCCTCCTAGTAAACCAACAAAATATTGTGGGGGTACAGTGACTTTTTAAATTTTACTATTTAATTTTTCCCCTTTTTCACTCCAGGAAATTTAGTTGAAATCTATTTTAAGTCCCCAAATAAACATTTTTTGCCTCCAAAAAGGCCACCATTAAAAAAAATGGTTTTTTTTCTTGCTTGGTTTGAAAACGTTTCGTTGACCCAAAGATTAAAAAGTCCCCCCATAATGTGATTGAAAATAAAACCGATACAACTGAAATTTCCCGTTCCCGTAAAAAGGGTTTACAAAAAATTTAAAATGTCCCCCATTCCGGCCAGTAAAACCATCCTAATTTTTGAAAATTGAAAAAAAAATAATTGGGAAATTAAAATTTTCAGTTTTTAACTTTCGATGTATTTTTATTAAAACATTGGGCCCACTAGATGTGTTTTTATATGCGGGTGGAGCGTGACTCGGGGCATTGCTTCTGCAATGTAAAGGAACTTATCAAACCTCATGATTTATAAGTCTTCTTCTTCTTTGCGTTCGTTCTTTCCACCAATTTTAATCCTCTTTGATTTTTTTGGTCTTTGGGAAACATTATCTTGCACTTGATTTGGGGGGCCCCCAAAGCAAAACTTCTAGGTTTTTGGTGTGCATCGTTTCAGCCAAACCTCCTTGGGGGGTCTTACGATTCGTGGCATTAACGCGGGTTTTATTTTTCCCCCAAATTTGGGCCACTCGGGGGATCTTATAAGTAAATGTGACCTTATCATGGGATTATTGACCGGGACGTTGAGCGGAAAATAACAGCATGATCACGTGACCGGGTCGTTAAAACAGGTTGGGATTCTTCGATTTCTGTACATGCCCATTTGCGTTGTTTTAATATCTTTTAAAAAGAAAAAAGTCAGTTTTTTAATTTACCTCATTCCTCTGAAAACCCATCTTGTCAAATTTCTAGTCCATTGGATGTCTAGGGATCTTTCCAAAAAGGAAAAATATAAACAAAAATTAAATGGTTCCAACAAAAAGGGTTACCAACAGACATGCCCCCAAAAAGGGAACTGCTCCGATACAATGGGTACAAAGAAAAGGCCGGGCCCCCAAAGTGTCAGGATAAAAGGGACAAAAAGGGCTATCTAAGCCATACTGGGCCCTTTAAAATCTTCTTGACCCGACCTGTGGCAAACGGATTCGGAAAAAAGAAGAAAATCATAAAATTTCATTCAACTTTCGTTTTGAAAGAAAAGAGAGGGGGAAGAGAGAGAAAGGGGGAGAAGAAAAAAAGGAAAGAGAGAGAAAAAGAGGAGAGAGAGAGAGAGAGAGAAAGAGGAGAGAGAAAAGGGGGAAAAGGAGAAAAGAGAGAGAAAAGAAGAGAAAAGAGAAGAGAGAGAGAGAGGAGAGGAAAGGGGAGATGAAGAAAAAGAGAGAAAGAAGAAAAGAAAGGAGAGAGAAAAAGAGAGAGAGAAAAAAGAGGAAGAAAGAGAGAGAGAAGAGAGAAAGAGAAAGGGGAAAAGGAAAGAAGGAAAAAGGGGAGGTCCCCTGATTTCCTTTTAAATTTCCCCCCGGCCCGATATTTTATAAGATGCCCCCAAAGCCGTTCTGGCTAATTCGTGGGAAAGATCTCTGGGGACAAAGAACAAAACGTAGTGGAAAAAAATTGATTTCAAAATCATCGGTCTGGAACAAAAAAAAAAATAGTGGAAACTTAATTTCAATTCATCGAGTCTGGAACAAAACAACAATAACGTGGGGAAAAATTAATTGTTTTTGTGGGGATCGCAAAAACAAAAAAGGCACTGCGTTGGGGGTTCGTGAGATCCGGGTAGGGGCCCTGGGCTGCCCAAAAAAAAATGCGTCGCGAAACCGGATGTGCTGGCCTCAGGCGCAACGCTGGGACAATTCTTGGAATCATCCCACGGTGGGGGCAGTGGTCGACATGGAACATTGAAAGCAGAAAAAGAGTTAATCAAAGTGTTTCTATTTCTGCTGTTTCGATTGTGTTTCCTTATCTTTTACTTCAAGATATATAAATTTGTTTTAATACTGTTTACAAATTGTTTCACACTACTCAACGATTACCATATTCAGAGTTGTTTTTATCACATACTCAACGATTACCATATTCAGGTTGTTTTTATCAACTACACAACGCTACCATATTCAGAGTTGTTTTTATCACACTACACAACGCTTACCATATTCAGAGTTGTTTTTATCACACTACACAACGCTTACCATATTCAGAGTTGTTTTTATCACACTACACAACGCTTACCATATCCAGAGTTGTTTTTATACATTTTCTAAACGTGAAAGTTGTTGTTGTTGTTCCCACCTTGTGTACATGTTGTTTTCATTAACTTGTCAACATTGAGGTCATAAAACAAGATTAACATTTGTTAATGAAAGCTTATTTTTAATGAGTAAACAAATGAACGTTATAAAGCTAATTTAATTAATGACAAGTTGTTTTAAGAACAATAGAGACCAGCTGACAAACACAGTCACATAATTAATTTGAAATAAACAAATAAATGGTTTAAACAAAATCAGAAAAGTAAATATTGGGACAAATGTGAGATAATGAGGCAGCAACTAATGAGAAAGAATCGTTAGTTTTTTTTTGCGATTGGTGATATTATTAGATGTTCAAGAAGCACATATGAAAACATGGAAATTTGGAAAACTGAACACAAATTTTTGTTTCAACAAACGTCTTCAAGCCTTTCCGAATTCTTACTATCCCTTCCAATTCTTTCCACGTCTTACTTATCCTTTTAATATCAGTCTCCATCTCTCTTCTCCATGTATTTCTAGGTCTTCCTTTACTTCTCTTTCCCTGCGGGTTAATCAAACAGTTCCTGTCTTGCAATGCTTACAGTTAGCTTTCTTAATGTGTGCCCTATCTATCGTCAGCGTTTCTTTCGTAGCTCTTTTAACACCGGTATCTGCTTAATTCTTTCTCTGAGTTCCTCGTTCGTTTTGACACCGGTATCTGCTTAATTCTTTATCTGAATTCCTCGTTCGTTTTGAGACCGGTATCTGCTTAATTCTTTCTCTGAGTTCCTCGTTCGTTTTGACACCGGTATCTGCGTAATTCTTTCTCTGAGTTCCTCGTTCGTTTTGACACCGGTATCTGCTTAATTCTTTATCTGAATTCCTCGTTCGTTTTGACACCGGTATCTGCTTAATTCTTTCTCTGAGTTCCTCGTTCGTTTTGACACCAGTATCTGCTTAGTACTTTCTCTGAGTTCCTCGTTCGTTTTGACACCGGTATCTGCTTAGTTCTTTCTCTGAGTTCCTCGTTCGTTTTGACACCAGTATCTGCTTAGTACTTTCTCTGAGTTCCTCGTTCGTTTTGACACCGGTATCTGCTAGTTCTTTCTCTGAGTTCCTCGTTCGTTTTGACACCGGTATCTGCTTAGTTCTTTCTCTGAGTTCCTCGTTCGTTTTGACACCAGTATCTGCTTAGTTCTTTCTCTGAGTTCCTCGTTCGTTTTGATACCGGTATCTGCTTAATTCTTTCTCTGAGTTCCTCGTTAGTTTTAACACCAGTATCTGCTTAATTCTTTCTCTGAGTTCCTCGTTCGTTTTGACACCGGCATCTGCTTAGTTCTTTCTCTGAGTTCCTCGTTCGTTTTGACACCGGTATCTGCTTAGTTCTTTCTCTGAGTTCCTCGTTAGTTTTAACACCGGTATCTGCTTAGTTCTTTCTCTGAGTTCCTCGTTCGTTTTGACACCGGTATCTGCTTAGTTCTTTCTCTGAGTTCCTCGTTAGTTTTAACACCAGTATCTGCTTAGTTCTTTCTCTGAGTTCCTCGTTAGTTTTAACACCGGTATCTGCTTAGTTCTTTCTCTGAGTTCCTCGTTCGTTTTAACACCGGTATCTGCTTAGTTCTTTCTCTGATTTCCTCGTTAGTTTTGACACCAGTATCTGCTTAGTTCTTTCTCTGAGTTCCTCGTTCGTTTTGACACCGGTATCTGCTTAGTTCTTTCTCTGATTTCCTCGTTAGTTTTAACACCAGTATCTGCTTAATTCTTTCTCTGAGTTCCTCGTTCGTTTTAACACCGGTATCTGCTTAGTTCTTTCTCTGAGTTCCTCGTTCGTTTTGACACCGGTATCTGCTTAATTCTTTCTCTGAGTTCCTCGTTCGTTTTGACACCGGTATCTGCTTAGTTCTTTCTCTGAGTTCCTCGTTCGTTTTGACATGGTATCTGCTTAGTTCTTTCTCTGAGTTCCTCGTTTGTTTTGACACCGGTATCTGCTTAATTCTTTCTCTGAGTTCCTCGTTCGTTTTGACATGGTATCTGCTTAGTTCTTTCTCTGAGTTCCTCGTTCGTTTTGACACCGGTATCTGCTTAATTCTTTCTCTGAGTTTCTCGTTCGTTTTGACACCGGCATCTGCTTAGTTCTTTCTCTGAGTTCCTCGTTCGTTTTGACACCGGTATCTGCTTAGTTCTTTCTCTGAGTTCCTCGTTCGTTTTGACACCGGCATCTGCTTAGTTCTTTCTCTGAGTTCCTCGTTCGTTTTGACACCGGTATCTGCTTAGTTCTTTCTCTGAGTTCCTCGTTCGTTTTGACACCGGTATCTGCTTAATTCTTTCTCTGAGTTCCTCGTTCGTTTTGACACCGGCATCTGCTTAGTTCTTTCTCTGAGTTCCTCGTTCGTTTTGACACCGGTATCTGCTTAGTTCTTTCTCTGAGTTCCTCGTTCGTTTTGACACCGGCATCTGCTTAGTTCTTTCTCTGAGTTCCTCGTTCGTTTTGACACCGGTATCTGCTTAGTTCTTTCTCTGAGTTCCTCGTTTGTTTTGACACCGGTATCTGCTTAATTCTTTCTCTGAGTTCCTCGTTCGTTTTGACACCGGTATCTGCTTAGTTCTTTCTCTGAGTTCCTCGTTCGTTTTGACACCAGTATCTGCTTAGTTCTTTCTCTGAGTTCCTCGTTCGTTTTGATACCGGTATCTGCTTAGTTCTTTCTCTGAGTTCCTCGTTAGTTTTAACACCGGTATCTGCTTAGTTCTTTCTCTGAGTTCCTCGTTCGTTTTGACACCGGCATCTGCTTAGTTCTTTCTCTGAGTTCCTCGTTCGTTTTGACACCGGTATCTGCTTAGTTCTTTCTCTGAGTTCCTCGTTCGTTTTGACACCGGCATCTGCTTAGTTCTTTCTCTGAGTTCCTCGTTCGTTTTGACACCGGTATCTGCTTAGTTCTTTCTCTGAGTTCCTCGTTCGTTTTGACACCGGTATCTGCTTAATTCTTTCTCTGAGTTCCTCGTTCGTTTTGACACCGGCATCTGCTTAGTTCTTTCTCTGAGTTCCTCGTTCGTTTTGACACCGGTATCTGCTTAGTTCTTTCTCTGAGTTCCTCGTTCGTTTTGACACCGGCATCTGCTTAGTTCTTTCTCTGAGTTCCTCGTTCGTTTTGACACCGGTATCTGCTTAGTTCTTTCTCTGAGTTCCTCGTTTGTTTTGACACCGGTATCTGCTTAATTCTTTCTCTGAGTTCCTCGTTCGTTTTGACACCGGTATCTGCTTAGTTCTTTCTCTGAGTTCCTCGTTCGTTTTGACACCAGTATCTGCTTAGTTCTTTCTCTGAGTTCCTCGTTCGTTTTGATACCGGTATCTGCTTAGTTCTTTCTCTGAGTTCCTCGTTAGTTTTAACACCGGTATCTGCTTAGTTCTTTCTCTGAGTTCCTCGTTCGTTTTGACACCGGTATCTGCTTAGTTCTTTCTCTGAGTTCCTCGTTAGTTTTAACACCGGTATCTGCTTAGTTCTTTCTCTGATTTCCTCGTTAGTTTTAACACCAGTATCTGCTTAATTCTTTCTATGAGTTCCTCGTTCGTTTTAACACCGGTATCTGCTTAGTTCTTTCTCTGAGTTCCTCGTTCGTTTGACCCCGGTATCTGCTTAATTCTTTCTCTGAGTTCCTCGTTCGTTTTGACACCGGTATCTGCTTAGTTCTTTCTCTGAGTTCCTCGTTCGTTTTGACATGGTATCTGCTTAGTTCTTTCTCTGAGTTCCTCGTTTGTTTTGACACCGGTATCTGCTTAATTCTTTCTCTGAGTTCCTCTTTCGTTTTAACACCGGTATCTGCTTAATTCTTTCTCTGAGTTCCTCGTTCGTTTTGACACCGGTATCTGCTTAGTTCTTTGTCTGAGTTCCTCGTTAGTTTTAACACCGGTATCTGCTTAATTCTTTCTCTGAGTTCCTCGTTCGTTTTGACACCGGTATCTGCTTAATTCTTTCTCTGAGTTCCTCGTTCGTTTTGACACCGGCATCTGCTTAGTTCTTTCTCTGAGTTCCTCGTTCGTTTTGACACCGGTATCTGCTTAGTTCTTTCTCTGAGTTCCTCGTTCGTTTTGACACCGGCATCTGCTTAGTTCTTTCTCTGAGTTCCTCGTTCGTTTTGACACCGGTATCTGCTTAGTTCTTTCTCTGAGTTCCTCGTTTGTTTTGACACCGGTATCTGCTTAATTCTTTCTCTGAGTTCCTCGTTCGTTTTGACACCGGTATCTGCTTAGTTCTTTCTCTGAGTTCCTCGTTCGTTTTGACACCAGTATCTGCTTAGTTCTTTCTCTGAGTTCCTCGTTCGTTTTGATACCGGTATCTGCTTAGTTCTTTCTCTGAGTTCCTCGTTAGTTTTAACACCGGTATCTGCTTAGTTCTTTCTCTGAGTTCCTCGTTCGTTTTGACACTCGGCATCTGCTTAGTTCTTTCTCTGAGTTCCTCGATTCGTTTTGACACCGGTATCTGCTAGTTCTTTCTCTGAGTTCCTCGTTCGTTTTGACACCGGCATCTGCTTAGTTCTTTCTCTGAGTTCCTCGTTCGTTTTGACACCAGTATCTGCTTAGTTCTTTCTCTGAGTTCCTCGTTCGTTTTGACACCGGTATCTGCTTAATTCTTTCTCTGAGTTCCTCGTTCGTTTTGACACCGGCATCTGCTTAGTTCTTTCTCTGAGTTCCTCGTTCGTTTTGACACCGGTATCTGCTTAGTTCTTTCTCTGAGTTCCTCGTTCGTTTTGACACCGGCATCTGCTTAGTTCTTTCTCTGAGTTCCTAGTTCGTTTTGACACCGGTATCTGCTTAGTTCTTTCTCTGAGTTCCTCGTTTGTTTTGACACCGGTATCTGCTTAATTCTTTCTCTGAGTTCCTCGTTCGTTTTGACACGGTATCTGCTTAGTTCTTTCTCTGAGTTCCTCGTTCGTTTTGACACCAGTATCTGCTTAGTTCTTTCTCTGAGTTCCTCGTTCGTTTTGATACCGGTATCTGCTTAGTTCTTTCTCTGAGTTCCTCGTTAGTTTTAACACCGGTATCTGCTTAGTTCTTTCTCTGAGTTCCTCGTTCGTTTTGACACCGGTATCTGCTTAGTTCTTTCTCTGAGTTCCTCGTTAGTTTTAACACCGGTATCTGCTTAGTTCTTTCTCTGATTTCCTCGTTAGTTTTAACACCAGTATCTGCTTAATTCTTTCTATGAGTTCCTCGTTCGTTTTAACACCGGTATCTGCTTAGTTCTTTCTCTGAGTTCCTCGTTCGTTTTGACACCGGTATCTGCTTAATTCTTTCTCTGAGTTCCTCGTTCGTTTTGACACCGGTATCTGCTTAGTTCTTTCTCTGAGTTCCTCGTTCGTTTTGACATGGTATCTGCTTAGTTCTTTCTCTGAGTTCCTCGTTTGTTTTGACACCGGTATCTGCTTAATTCTTTCTCTGAGTTCCTCTTTCGTTTTAACACCGGTATCTGCTTAATTCTTTCTCTGAGTTCCTCGTTCGTTTTGACACCGGTATCTGCTTAGTTCTTTGTCTGAGTTCCTCGTTAGTTTTAACACCGGTATCTGCTTAATTCTTTCTCTGAGTTCCTCGTTCGTTTTGACACCGGTATCTGCTAATTCTTTCTCTGAGTTCCTCGTTCGTTTTGACACCGGCATCTGCTTAGTTCTTTCTCTGAGTTCCTCGTTCGTTTTGACACCGGTATCTGCTTAATTCTTTCTCTGAGTTCCTCGTTCGTTTTGACATGGTATCTGCTTAGTTCTTTCTCTGAGTTCCTCGTTTGTTTTGACACCGGTATCTGCTTAATTCTTTCTCTGAGTTCCTCGTTCGTTTTGACATGGTATCTGCTTAGTTCTTTCTCTGAGTTCCTCGTTCGTTTTGACACCGGTATCTGCTTAATTCTTTCTCTGAGTTTCTCGTTCGTTTTGACACCGGCATCTGCTTAGTTCTTTCTCTGAGTTCCTCGTTCGTTTTGACACCGGTATCTGCTTAGTTCTTTCTCTGAGTTCCTCGTTCGTTTTGACACCGGCATCTGCTTAGTTCTTTCTCTGAGTTCCTCGTTCGTTTTGACACCGGTATCTGCTTAGTTCTTTCTCTGAGTTCCTCGTTCGTTTTGACACCGGTATCTGCTTAATTCTTTCTCTGAGTTCCTCGTTCGTTTTGACACCGGCATCTGCTTAGTTCTTTCTCTGAGTTCCTCGTTCGTTTTGACACCGGTATCTGCTTAGTTCTTTCTCTGAGTTCCTCGTTCGTTTTGACACCGGCATCTGCTTAGTTCTTTCTCTGAGTTCCTCGTTCGTTTTGACACCGGTATCTGCTTAGTTCTTTCTCTGAGTTCCTCGTTTGTTTTGACACCGGTATCTGCTTAATTCTTTCTCTGAGTTCCTCGTTCGTTTTGACACCGGTATCTGCTTAGTTCTTTCTCTGAGTTCCTCGTTCGTTTTGACACCAGTATCTGCTTAGTTCTTTCTCTGAGTTCCTCGTTCGTTTTGATACCGGTATCTGCTTAGTTCTTTCTCTGAGTTCCTCGTTAGTTTTAACACCGGTATCTGCTTAGTTCTTTCTCTGAGTTCCTCGTTCGTTTTGACACCGGCATCTGCTTAGTTCTTTCTCTGAGTTCCTCGTTCGTTTTGACACCGGTATCTGCTTAGTTCTTTCTCTGAGTTCCTCGTTCGTTTTGACACCGGCATCTGCTTAGTTCTTTCTCTGAGTTCCTCGTTCGTTTTGACACCGGTATCTGCTTAGTTCTTTCTCTGAGTTCCTCGTTCGTTTTGACACCGGTATCTGCTTAATTCTTTCTCTGAGTTCCTCGTTCGTTTTGACACCGGCATCTGCTTAGTTCTTTCTCTGAGTTCCTCGTTCGTTTTGACACCGGTATCTGCTTAGTTCTTTCTCTGAGTTCCTCGTTCGTTTTGACACCGGCATCTGCTTAGTTCTTTCTCTGAGTTCCTCGTTCGTTTTGACACCGGTATCTGCTTAGTTCTTTCTCTGAGTTCCTCGTTTGTTTTGACACCGGTATCTGCTTAATTCTTTCTCTGAGTTCCTCGTTCGTTTTGACACCGGTATCTGCTTAGTTCTTTCTCTGAGTTCCTCGTTCGTTTTGACACCAGTATCTGCTTAGTTCTTTCTCTGAGTTCCTCGTTCGTTTTGATACCGGTATCTGCTTAGTTCTTTCTCTGAGTTCCTCGTTAGTTTTAACACCGGTATCTGCTTAGTTCTTTCTCTGAGTTCCTCGTTCGTTTTGACACCGGTATCTGCTTAGTTCTTTCTCTGAGTTCCTCGTTAGTTTTAACACCGGTATCTGCTTAGTTCTTTCTCTGATTTCCTCGTTAGTTTTAACACCAGTATCTGCTTAATTCTTTCTATGAGTTCCTCGTTCGTTTTAACACCGGTATCTGCTTAGTTCTTTCTCTGAGTTCCTCGTTCGTTTTGACACCGGTATCTGCTTAATTCTTTCTCTGAGTTCCTCGTTCGTTTTGACACCGGTATCTGCTTAGTTCTTTCTCTGAGTTCCTCGTTCGTTTTGACATGGTATCTGCTTAGTTCTTTCTCTGAGTTCCTCGTTTGTTTTGACACCGGTATCTGCTTAATTCTTTCTCTGAGTTCCTCTTTCGTTTTAACACCGGTATCTGCTTAATTCTTTCTCTGAGTTCCTCGTTCGTTTTGACACCGGTATCTGCTTAGTTCTTTGTCTGAGTTCCTCGTTAGTTTTAACACCGGTATCTGCTTAATTCTTTCTCTGAGTTCCTCGTTCGTTTTGACACCGGTATCTGCTTAATTCTTTCTCTGAGTTCCTCGTTCGTTTTGACACCGGCATCTGCTTAGTTCTTTCTCTGAGTTCCTCGTTCGTTTTGACACCGGTATCTGCTTAATTCTTTCTCTGAGTTCCTCGTTCGTTTTGACACCGGCATCTGCTTAGTTCTTTCTCTGAGTTCCTCGTTCGTTTTGACACCGGTATCTGCTTAGTTCTTTCTCTGAGTTCCTCGTTAGTTTTAACACCGGTATCTGCTTAGTTCTTTCTCTGAGTTCCTCGTTCGTTTTGACACCGGTATCTGCTTAGTTCTTTCTCTGATTTCCTCGTTAGTTTTAACACCAGTATCTGCTTAATTCTTTCTATGAGTTCCTCGTTCGTTTTAACACCGGTATCTGCTTAGTTCTTTCTCTGAGTTCCTCGTTCGTTTTGACACCGGTATCTGCTTAATTCTTTCTCTGAGTTCCTCGTTCGTTTTGACACCGGTATCTGCTTAGTTCTTTCTCTGAGTTCCTCGTTCGTTTTGACATGGTATCTGCTTAGTTCTTTCTCTGAGTTCCTCGTTTGTTTTGACACCGGTATCTGCTTAATTCTTTCTCTGAGTTCCTCTTTCGTTTTAACACCGGTATCTGCTTAATTCTTTCTCTGAGTTCCTCGTTCGTTTTGACACCGGTATCTGTTTAGTTCTTTCTCTGAGTTCCTCGTTCGTTTTGACACCGGTATCTACTTAGTTCTTTCTCTGAGTTCCTCGTTCGTTTTGACACCGGTATCTGCTTAATTCTTTCTCTGAGTTCCTCGTTCGTTTTGACACCGGTATCTGTTTAGTTCTTTCTCTGAGTTCCTCGTTCGTTTTGACATGGTATCTGCTTAGTTCTTTCTCTGAGTTCCTCGTTTGTTTTGACACCGGTATCTGCTTAATTCTTTCTCTGAGTTCCTCTTTCGTTTTAACACCGGTATCTGCTTAGTTCTTTCTCTGAGTTCCTCTTTCGTTTTGACACCGGTATCTGCTTAATTCTTTCTCTGAGTTCCTCTTTCGTTTTGACACCGGTATCTGCTTAATTCTTTCTCTGAGTTCCTCGTTCGTTTTGACACCGGTATCTGCTTAATTCTTTCTCTGAGTTCCTCGTTCGTTTTGACACCAGTATCTGCTTAGTTCTTTCTCTGAGTTCCTCGTTCGTTTTGACACCGGTATCTGCTTAGTTCTTTCTCTGAGTTCCTCGTTCGTTTTGACACCGGTATCTGCTTAGTTCTTTCTCTGAGTTCCTCGTTCGTTTTGACACCGGTATCTGCTTAGTTCTTTCTCTGAGTTCCTCGTTCGTTTTGACACCGGTATCTGCTTAGTTCTTTCTCTGAGTTCCTCGTTCGTAATCTTATCATACCATCTCACTTCCTCTATTCTAAGTAGATATCCATTTACTGTCTAGTTTTCTGGTGTTTTCTTTTGTTGTTCCCCATGTTTCTGAGTAATACAACAGCACTGACTTCACATTTGATTGAAAGATTCTCAACTTTGCGTGTGTTTTGATTTCCTTTGACTTCCATATCTTACTCAATGCAATAACGTTTCCCTTACCTTTTATATTCTTATCTTGGCATCTTTATTTGTTCCTCCTTCTGTGTCTATGTTGCTACCAAGGTATATATTCTTATCTTGACATCTTTATTTATTCCTCCTTCTGTGTCTATGTTGCTACCAAGGTATATGTATGATTCTACATCACGTAAAGCTGTTTACTCCAGCATAATCTGCTTTATATTAACTGTTTTGTTGTTACTACAATATGATAATGATTTTATTTGTTGAAAGAATAGAAAAAATGCCCAAGACGCTTTGCAAATCGCAAGGTATGAAGTACATATTACATCACATAAACATTTCTCCTCTGCCCCAGATCCATAATAACGTTTACCAACGCACATAACAATTACTCCCACCTTACACATCAACGTTAGCCTTACAGCTGCTGTAATCATATCATTAGCGTACGATTTATAGCTGATCTAAAATAGATTCTACATGTACAACCCATATTTAGACCAAAAATTACAAGTAAATGATGTAACAATGTACCAGACATGTGAAACAAATTTCTGATATCCAACGTTATTGTTTACTAGTTTAACATTATGTTTATGTCATATTAACGTCATGTTTACGTGGTTTCGCTTTTCAGCGTTCTCATATGGTTTATTTCAAGTCATTACATCTCTCTCAACACGAGCTGTTGATCTATAAATAATATATCAGTTTGTCTTAGCTATAGTTGTTTAATTATATTGCTAGTCATGAGCAAGTTGTCAATGATTTAGTGATGACGAAAACATACACACTACACGGCAAACATAGCGTCTTTTAGTGATGACGAAAACATACACACTAGACGGCAAACATAGCGTCTTTTAGTGATAACGAAAACATACACACTACACGGCAAACATAGCGTCTTTTAGTGATGACGAAAACATACACACTAGACGGCAAACATAGCGTCTTTTAGTGATAACGAAAACATACACACTACACGGCAAACATAGCGTCTTTTAGTGATGACGAAAACATGCACACTACACAGCAAACATAGCGTCTTTTAGTGATAACGAAAACATACACACTACACGGCAAACATAGCGTCTTTTAGTGATGACGAAAACAATGTGCAATTACGTGCGCGCACAAACATATATATTTATATATATATATATATGCCGAGCCGCACAGAGGAGGTCATACAACGAGTATGTGCCATTCAGGCCATCGACCATGGAGAAGAGTGGATACCAATACCAACTGATCACAAACAATCCTTTGTAGTAGTCACCACGATAAAAAAAAAACCAAGTCGAGATTCGCTGCCCACAATAGTCAACTCAGAAATCGAAACAGTAATAAATGATTACACATGGGAGGAAGATGCTGTTGTCTTCACACTGATGGTTCTGTGATTCGACACTGTCGGAGTACATGAGCCTTTACGGCTAGAGCGTAAGGAAAAGTCATCAAAGAGCCTAGTGGCGCATATACGACAATTACCAGCAGCACGACTATGGAGGTTATGGTGGTGACAAATTCGTTGGAGGGGCTACAGACGCATACATTCACTCACGCATACTCAGCGACTCTATGAGCATGATACAAAAGATCAATGCCGGTTATGTACGAAGGCAGTGGATACAATTAATACAAAACTCGTCAATCCAGATACCTTCATCTTTGTCCCGGGTCACGTTGGGGTGAAGGGTAATGAGAGAGCAGAGGCACTGGCGAACAATGCAACGAGTGAGAACGGGTCTTCTATGGACATAAGCAACATCATCAATACTCTCAGAGAAAACATACGCTCTGAAGATTTCAACGACGAAGATAAAGGTATTCTCTATCTCGGTTGCGCAAGTTATGCATACCGATATGTGCGGCAAGACGGGATAACCACGAGAGAAAACCCCGTAGATACATCAATCAACACAGAACGGGAGTTGTTAGACTAAACACACTGAGATACATGCTTGGGAGGAGATCGGAGCAATTATGGACATGTCCGATGAGCGATGAAGATGATCTTAAAATGAACAATGAAAAATGTACAATGTTAACATGTTTCTAAGTACAAGTTGAGAACCGCAGCAGCGTAGTTGTTAGTGAACTCGTTGCAGCAGCGTAGTTGTTAGTGAACTCATTGCAGCAGCGTAGTTGTTAGTGAACTCGTTGCAGCAGCGTAGTTGTTAGTGAACTCGTTTCTTAGGCGCATAACCATGGTTCAATCCCAAAGTGGGTGTGTAATATTTGTCCGATCGTAATGGCTCTCAGGTCGACCCAGCCTCAATTGGGTAACTGGAAAGTAAAGGCGGTTGGCTTGATGTTGTTGACCACACCATCCATCGTCTGCCGACTGTAGATAAAAAATACGGGCCTAAAACAATATTCTCCAAATGGGGAGGCCTTTGTGGCGTATAGGTTATGTGCTCGTCTCTCGTGAAAATGTACTAGTTTCGCTCCCTCGTAGAGCCATCATGAATTTCTTCTCCAGACTGATCTCAGCTTAGGGAGATCGAGTTCCTAGTCATATCGGAGACGGACAATAAAACGTAGGTCCCATGTTCAATTTGAGCACGTAAAGGAACCCTTGGCAGTTCAAAACTCAGAAGCTCAGTCTGGAAAGGCACTGCCCGGGCAAATATCATTAGAAAAAGATATTTATTATTATTACTATTATTTCAAAAATAATATTCCAACAAAAATATCTTCACCATCTTCAAAATTACATCAGGGACCCTCGCCGGTTGCAGCTGGGACCTTCCTGTGTAAGAAAGAAATCGGAGCACACATGGTTACTCAACGAAGTGCAATGATGATGGTCCTATAAATTAATCAATGAATCAATATATCTTTAGTTTAAATACTTCATGAACTAAAACTTCAAACAGAGTTGACATGTTTTATTAGTTTAAATACTTCATAAACTAACACTTCAAACAGAGTTGACATGTTTTATTAGTTTAAATACTTCATGAACTAACACTTCAAACAGAGTTGACATGTTTTATTAGTTTAAATACTTCATAAACTAACACTTCAAACAGAGTTGACATGTTTTATTAGTTTAATACTTCATGAACTAACACTTCAAACAGAGTTGACATGTTTTATTAGTTTAAATACTTCATGAACTAAAACTTCAAACAGAGTTGACATGTTTTATTAGTTTAAATACTTCATGAACTAACACTTCAAACAGAGTTGACATGTTTTATTAGTTTAAATACTTCATGAACTAACATTTCAAGTTGGTATTATCATATACATACATCTGGTTTTTCTATATACAAGTAATTGATATTCATCAACTGTTTAAACATGATTTCCAGTATTGTTACATTCTTCATGCTTAAGTCTCACTTGTAGATACGCTGGTGGGTGTAGTTCTCTTCCATGTAGGTACATTCTCTAGTGTAGGTTTACCCATTAATGTAGGCACTAGACACTCTCCCTACATGCATATTAGGTTTACCCCATTAATGTAGGCACTAGACACTCTCCCTACATGCATATTCTCTCTAACAAGATAGTATAATCACCGATATAAATACACTACACCAGAGGTTCCCAAACTTTGCATAACCACGGACTCCCTTGTAAATGCATTGTGCTGCTGCTGGCCACAAACATTTCTATATAGGAAAATGGACAAAAAATTATTATTTGTATGATACAATAGTAAACAATGTCTTCAATTGAACATTTTATTAAACAACAAAGAAAACAAGAGGCATATAATTAAGCTTTAAATGTATTTTTTCTGTTCAAAATATCAAAGATTATAATATTTCTTCAATCGCTTGAGGATCCCCGGTGAATACTTCACTTAACCCGGGGGATCGCGGCCCTTAGTTTGAGAAACGTTGCACTACACCATGTTCAATTCGCTATGCTAACTATTCTACTCATAATAAAAGATAAAAGATGGCTCCTCTATTCCAACATGTTACATTCAACCTAGCTGTAACTAATAAACTAGAAACATACCATCATCCAACAATGTTACATTCAACCCAGCTGTAACTAATAAACTAGAAACATACCATCATCCAACAATGTTACATTCAACCCAGCTGTAACTAATAAACTAGAAACATACCATCATCCAACTTGTTACATTCAACCCAGCTGTAACTAATAAACATCATCACCTTGTAATCAACAGATTCTAGAAACATACCATCATCCAACAATGTACTATTAACTTACTACTATGAAACAGTTAATGTATCATACCACACCTTCAATACCTGTATCTATCACTTTGTGCATGACTAAGTGGTTAAGACCTTTGCCTCGTGAATAGAAGGTCGTGGGTTCGAATCCGGACCGCGCCGTTCTGTTCACGAGTGCATTTTTCCAGACACCCTAGGATTGTGGCTGGAGCTACGGAGTTCGTGCTTTGTGCAATACTCTCGGCAGGTGGCGTACCATTTCTGTGGAGAGGGACCGAGCCAGATGGGATAAAACCTGGTGCATTGAAGTCAATCCTTCCGCTTTAAAACCCTTTTTCTTTAAAACACACAAGTGAGAGATACTGGTGTTAACATACACAACCCAAACTTACCTGCTGCACAGGTAATTATGAACAACATAAACAAAGGTGTGTCTATGTAATAAAGTATCTCAATAAAGTATCTTATTATGAAAAGTGTTTAGACAAGAAGGTAATATAGAAGTTGTAAACACATAGAGAAAGGTGATAATGTGCTTATACTGGTTATAGCTGGAAGTTTTATGCGGTGTCTAATAACCAAATTATCTATTGTATTGTATTTGTTTTTTTTCTCAAGAATCAATTATTCTGAAAGAAAATATTTTGTTCTGTTAGACATGTTGTTACTGAACGTGTCTTGTTTTCATTACAGTTTATTCATTTCTTTCTATATGTGTCTTCTTCTTCTTCTTCTTCTCTTCCACCATTTACTTCTTTATAGAAGTGTTGGGGGGGGGGCGTAGTTAGTTGTGTGTGCTTGTTTTAAGGCACATTGTAAGCTGTTATTCATTTTCGTGAGGCTGTTCTTGAGACTGTCGTTCCATCTTTTGCGTGGTCTTCCTCTTGCCTTGTACTCATTACACTTTTTCTGTGTGGCTCTCTGTTTAAAGAGTTTAAAAGCCGAAGGATGGACTCCATTGCACCGGGTTTTACCTCATACGGCTCGGTCCCTCTCCGCAGAAATGGCACGCCACCTGTCGAGGGTATTGCACAAAGCACGAACTCCGTAGCTCCTGCAACACTCCTATAAGTCTCTGGAAAAAACTGCACTCGTGTACAGAATGGCACGGTCCGCCCTCGAACCTACGACCTTCGACTCACAAGGCAAATGGCTTAACCACTTAGCCACAGAGACCCCGCCTTCCGTGGTAGGCGACACCAGTGCATTCTTGTCAGGTGTCCAAACCGATTTAATCTGTTGTTATTTGATAAATTGCAAGACTGGTTTCACATCCAGTCTTCTTCTGATTTCTTTATTTCTAATTTTGTCTGGTATTGTCACACCTGCAACTCTTCTAAGACACCTCATCTCTGTCGTTATGATTTCCCGCTCATTAGCTTTATACGTTTGCGTGTGCCAAACTCTGGTACTCCCCAATTTATAAATACTAACTATAAAGAATAACTATAAAGAATAACTATAAAGTATAACTATAAAGTATAACTATAAAGTATAACTATACATATAGAAATAACAACAATATATATGTAAGCACTTGTCTAAACTAAACATGTTCAAACTAATCTAGCGTTTATTATTTGTATCTTCTAAACTAGAAAAAAAAAACTACTCAATCGATTTTCACAATGTATTCTTGATACACGACTCTTCTACCTCAAAGAGATTCTAGCTCTTGCACTAGACTCACACTTCCCTGCAAAATGAACCTTCTGCTAACTTGGACTCACTCAATCAGCTCAAATTTCAAGTCTGTACTAGTCTGTCATTCATACCGTTGTCATTAGCGGCAATGTACATGAACACTGTTCACATTTCAGACGCCTTGAAGTTAGCTAATGCCAAGCTATTGATCTTGAAATCGAATCTTGACTTAATTTAGCCCCAGAGCGTTAACGTCTGCATTATTATCAGATAAATAAAGTATCTACAAGTTGCAAGGTAAAGGATTGATAGTATAGCATCAGGCTTTACTGTATGGCTCGGAGTCCCTTTCCACGGATATGACACGCCACCTGCCTCAGAGAACTGCACAATTCCTGAACTCGCACCAACAGCAACATCAACAAACTAGAGATTTCCTAAACAAAATACACACCATCTAATCAACTAACAATAAGTCCGACTCAAACCTGCAATTCTCAGAACGCAAGGAACATAGCTTGATACACTGGCACTAATCCACTCCCTTACCTCGAGCAGACATCAGCACTCTAGAGAAACAAGAAATAATAGTAAAAAATAACAAATTGTATGAGATTGGACTATACGTTAGTATGTTCAATCTGACAAATTGTATTGTAAGTTGGACTATACGTTTTAGTATGTCAAATCGACATGTTTGTAGTTGGGACTATACGTTTTAGTATGTTCAATCTGACAAATTATTAAGAGACTATACTTAGTATGTTCAATCTTACAAATTGTATTGTAGATGGGACTATACGTTTTAGTATGTTCAATCTGACAAATTGTATTGTAGTTGGGACTATACGTTTTAGTATGTTCAATCTGACAAATTGTATTGTAGATGGGACTATACGTTTTAGTATGTTCAATCTGACAAATTGTATTGTAGTTGGGACTATACGTTTTAGTATGTTCAATCTGACAAATTGTATTGTAGATGGGACTATACGTTTTAGTATGTTCAATCTGACAAATTGTATTGTAGATGGGACTATACGTTTTAGTATGTTCAATCTGACAAATTGTATTGTAGTTGGGACTATACGTTTTAGTATGTTCAATCTGGCAAATTGTATTGTAGATGGGACTATACGTTTTAGTATGTTCAATCTGACAAATTGTATTGTAGATGGACTATACGTTTTAGTATGTTCAATCTGACAAATTGTATTGTAGTTGGGACTATACGTTTTAGTATGTTCAATCTGACAAATTGTATTGTAGATGGGACTATACGTTTTAGTATGTTCAATCTTACAAATTGTATTGTAGATGGGACTATACGTTTTAGTATGTTCAATCTGACAAATTGTATTGTATTTGGGACTATACGTTTTAGTATGTTCAATCTGACAAATTGTATTGTAGTTGGGACTATACGTTTTAGTATGTTCAATCTGACAAATTGTATTGTAGATGGGACTATACGTTTTAGTATGTTCAATCTGACAAATTGTATTGTAGTTGGGACTATACGTTTTAGTATGTTCAATCTGGCAAATTGTATTGTAGATGGGACTATACGTTTTAGTATGTTCAATCTGACAAATTGTATTGTAGATGGGACTATACGTTTTAGTATGTTCAATCTGACAAATTGTATTGTAGGTGGGACTATACGTTTTAGTATGTTCAATCTGACAAATTGTATTGTAGATGGGACTATACGTTTTAGTATGTTCAATCTTACAAATTGTATTGTAGATGGGACTATACGTTTTAGTATGTTCAATCTGACAAATTGTATTGTAGTTGGACTATACGTTTTAGTATGTTCAATCGACAAATTGTATTGTAGATGGACTATACGTTTTAGTATGTTCAATCTGACAAATTGTATTGTAGATGGGACTATACGTTTTAGTATGTTCAATCTGACAAATTGTATTGTAGATGGGACTATACGTTTTAGTATGTTCAATCTGACAAATTGTATTGTAGTTGGGACTATACGTTTTAGTATGTTCAATCTGACAAATTGTATTGTAGTTGGGACTATACGTTTAGTATGTTCAATCTGACAAATTGTATTGTAGTTTGGACTATACGTTTTAGTATGTTCAATCTGACAAATTGTATTGTAGGTGGGACTATACGTTTTAGTATGTTCAATCTGACAAATTGTATTGTAGTTGGGACTATACGTTTTAGTATGTTCAATCTGACAAATTGTATTGTAGTTGGGACTATACGTTTTAGTATGTTCAATCTGACAAATTGTATTGTAGATGGGACTATACGTTTTAGTATGTTCAATCTGACAAATTGTATTGTAGATGGGACTATACGTTTTAGTATGTTCAATCTGACAAATTGTATTGTAGATGGGACTATACGTTTTAGTATGTTCAATCTGACAAATTGTATTGTAGATGGGACTATAAGTTTTAGTATGTTCAATCTGACAAATTGTATTGTAGATGGGACTATACGTTTTAGTATGTTCAATCTGACAAATTGTATTGTAGATGGGACTATACGTTTTAGTATGTTCAATCTGACAAATTGTATTGTAGATGGGACTATACGTTTTAGTATGTTCAATCTGATAAATTGTATTGTAGATGGGACTATACGTTTTAGTATGTTCAATCTGACAAATTGTATTGTAGATGGGACTATAAGTTTTAGTATGTTCAATCTGACAAATTGTATTGTAGTTGGGACTATACGTTTTAGTATGTTCAATCTGACAAATTGTATTGTAGTTGGGACTATACGTTTTAGTATGTTCAATCTGATAAATTGTATTGTAGATGGGACTATACGTTTTAGTATGTTCAATCTGACAAATTGTATTGTAGTTGGGACTATACGTTTTAGTATGTTCAATCTTACAAATTGTATTGTAGATGGGACTATACGTTTTAGTATGTTCAATCTGACAAATTGTATTGTAGATGGGACTATACGTTTTAGTATGTTCAATCTGACAAATTGTATTGTAGTTGGGACTATACGTTTTAGTATGTTCAATCTGACAAATTGTATTGTAGTTGGGACTATACGTTTTAGTATGTTCAATCTGACAAATTGTATTGTAGTTTGGACTATACGTTTTAGTATGTTCAATCTGACAAATTGTATTGTAGATGGGACTATACGTTTTAGTATGTTCAATCTGACAAATTGTATTGTAGATGGGACTATACGTTTTAGTATGTTCAATCTGACAAATTGTATTGTAGTTGGGACTATACGTTTTAGTATGTTCAATCTGACAAATTGTATTGTAGTTGGGACTATACGTTTTAGTATGTTCAATCTGACAAATTGTATTGTAGTTGGGACTATACGTTTTAGTATGTTCAATCTGACAAATTGTATTGTAGTTGGGACTATACGTTTTAGTATGTTCAATCTGACAAATTGTATTGTAGTTGGGACTATACGTTTTAGTATGTTCAATCTGACAAATTGTATTGTAGATGGGACTATACGTTTTAGTATGTTCAATCTGGCAAATTGTATTGTAGATGGGACTATACGTTTTAGTATGTTCAATCTGACAAATTGTATTGTAGATGGGACTATACGTTTTAGTATGTTCAATCTGACAAATTGTATTGTAGATGGGACTATACGTTTTAGTATGTTCAATCTGACAAATTGTATTGTAGTTGGGACTATACGTTTTAGTATGTTCAATCTGGCAAATTGTATTGTAGATGGGACTATACGTTTTAGTATGTTCAATCTGACAAATTGTATTGTAGATGGGACTATACGTTTTAGTATGTTCAATCTGACAAATTGTATTGTAGTTGGGACTATACGTTTTAGTATGTTCAATCTGACAAATTGTATTGTAGTTGGGACTATACGTTTTAGTATGTTCAATCTGACAAATTGTATTGTAGTTGGGACTATACGTTTTAGTATGTTCAATCTGACAAATTGTATTGTAGTTGGGACTATACGTTTTAGTATGTTCAATCTGACAAATTGTATTGTAGATGGGACTATACGTTTTAGTATGTTCAATCTTACAAATTGTATTGTAGTTGGGACTATACGTTTTAGTATGTTCAATCTTACAAATTGTATTGTAGTTGGGACTATACGTTTTAGTATGTTCAATCTGACAAATTGTATTGTAGTTGGGACTATACGTTTTAGTATGTTCAATCTGACAAATTGTATTGTAGTTGGGACTATACGTTTTAGTATGTTCAATCTGACAAATTGTATTGTAGTTGGGACTATACGTTTTAGTATGTTCAATCTGACAAATTGTATTGTAGTTGGGACTATACGTTTTAGTATGTTCAATCTGACAAATTGTATTGTAGTTGGGACTATACGTTTTAGTATGTTCAATCTGACAAATTGTATTGTAGTTGGGACTATACGTTTTAGTATGTTCAATCTTACAAATTGTATTGTAGTTGGGACTATACGTTTTAGTATGTTCAATCTGACAAATTGTATTGTAGTTGGGACTATACGTTTTAGTATGTTCAATCTGACAAATTGTATTGTAGTTGGGACTATACGTTTTAGTATGTTCAATCTGACAAATTGTATTGTAGTTGGGACTATACGTTTTAGTATGTTCAATCTGACAAATTGTATTGTAGTTGGGACTATACGTTTTAGTATGTTCAATCTGACAAATTGTATTGTAGTTGGGACTATACGTTTTAGTATGTTCAATCTGACAAATTGTATTGTAGTTGGGACTATACGTTTTAGTATGTTCAATCTGACAAATTGTATTGTAGTTGGGACTATACGTTTTAGTATGTTCAATCTGACAAATTGTATTGTAGTTGGGACTATACGTTTTAGTATGTTCAATCTGACAAATTGTATTGTAGTTGGGACTATACGTTTTAGTATGTTCAATCTGACAAATTGTATTGTAGTTGGGACTATACGTTTTAGTATGTTCAATCTGACAAATTGTATTGTAGTTGGGACTATACGTTTTAGTATGTTCAATCTGACAAATTGTATTGTAGTTGGGACTATACGTTTTAGTATGTTCAATCTGACAAATTGTATTGTAGTTGGGACTATACGTTTTAGTATGTTCAATCTGACAAATTGTATTGTAGTTGGGACTATACGTTTTAGTATGTTCAATCTGACAAATTGTATTGTAGTTGGGACTATACGTTTTAGTATGTTCAATCTGACAAATTGTATTGTAGATGGACTATACGTTTTAGTATGTTCAATCTGACAAATTGTATTGTAGTTGGGACTATACGTTTTAGTATGTTCAATCTGACAAATTGTATTGTAGTTTGGACTATACGTTTTAGTATGTTCAATCTGACAAATTGTATTGTAGATGGGACTATACGTTTTAGTATGTTCAATCTGACAAATTGTATTGTAGTTTGGGGACTATACGTTTTAGTATGTTCAATCTGACAAATTGTATTGTAGTTGGGACTATACGTTTTAGTATGTTCAATCTGACAAATTGTATTGTAGTTGGGACTATACGTTTTAGTATGTTCAATCTGACAAATTGTATTGTAGTTGGGACTATACGTTTTAGTATGTTCAATCTGACAAATTGTATTGTAGTTTGGACTATACGTTTTAGTATGTTCAATCTGACAAATTGTATTGTAGTTGGGACTATACGTTTTAGTATGTTCAATCTGACAAATTGTATTGTAGTTGGGACTATACGTTTTAGTATGTTCAATCTGACAAATTGTATTGTAGTTGGGACTATACGTTTTAGTATGTTCAATCTGACAAATTGTATTGTAGTTAGGACTATACGTTTTAGTATGTTCAATCTGACAAATTGTATTGTAGTTGGGACTATACGTTTTAGTATGTTCAATCTGACAAATTGTATTGTAGTTGGGACTATACGTTTTAGTATGTTCAATCTGACAAATTGTATTGTAGTTGGGACTATACGTTTTAGTATGTTCAATCTGACAAATTGTATTGTAGTTGGGACTATACGTTTTAGTATGTTCAATCTGACAAATTGTATTGTAGTTGGGACTATACGTTTTAGTATGTTCAATCTGACAAATTGTATTGTAGTTGGGACTATACGTTTTAGTATGTTCAATCTGACAAATTGTATTGTAGATGGGACTATACGTTTTAGTATGTTCAATCTGACAAATTGTATTGTAGATGGGACTATACGTTTTAGTATGTTCAATCTGACAAATTGTATTGTAGATGGGACTATACGTTTTAGTATGTTCAATCTTACAAATTGTATTGTAGTTGGGACTATACGTTTTAGTATGTTCAATCTGACAAATTGTATTGTAGATGGGACTATACGTTTTAGTATGTTCAATCTGACAAATTGTATTGTAGTTGGGACTATACGTTTTAGTATGTTCAATCTGACAAATTGTATTGTAGTTGGGACTATACGTTTTAGTATGTTCAATCTGACAAATAAATAGAAGAATCCATGGACATACCATGAAGTATATTGGGAACATGATACTAGACTCATTAATACCATATGTGATAGTAGAGATATTGACATGTGTGATAGTAGAGATATTGACATATGTGATAGTAGAGATATTGAACATGGTGATAGTAGAGATATTGACATGTGTGATAGTAGAGATATTGACATATGTGATAGTAGAGATATTGACATATGTGATAGTAGAGATATTGACATGTGTGATAGTAGAGATATTGACATGTGTGATAGTAGAGATATTGACATATGTGATAGTAGAGATATTGACATATGTGATAGTAGAGATATTGACATATGTGATAGTAGAGATATTGACATGTGTGATAGTAGAGATATTGACATTTGTGATAGTAGAGATATTGACATGTGTGATAGTAGAGATATTGACATATGTGATAGTAGAGATATTGACATATGTGATAGTAGAGATATTGACATGTGTGATAGTAGAGATATTGACATATGTGATAGTAGAGATATTGACATGTGTGATAGTAGAGATATTGACATATGTGATAGTAGAGATATTGACATGTGTGATAGTAGAGATATTGACATGTGTGATAGTAGAGATATTGACATGTGTGATAGTAGAGATATTGACATGTGTGATAGTAGAGACATTGACATGTGTGATAGTAGAGATATTGACATGTGTGATAGTAGAGATATTGACATGTGTGATAGTAGAGATATTGACATGTGTGATAGTAGAGATATTGACATATGTGATAGTAGAGATATTGACATGTGTGATAGTAGAGATATTGACATGTGTGATAGTAGAGATATTGACATGTGTGATAGTAGAGACATTGACGTGTGTGACAGTAGAGACATTGACATGTGTGATAGTAGAGACATTGACATGTGTGACAGTAGAGACAGTGACATGTGTGATAGAGACAGTGACATGTGTGATAGAAAACATTGACATGTGTGACATTAGAGACGTTGACATGTGTGACAGTAGAGACATTGACATGTGTGACAGTAGAGACATTGACATGTGTGACAGTAGAGACATTGACATGTGTGACAGTAGAGACATTGACATGAGTGATAGTAGAGACATTGACATGAGTGATAGTAGAGACATTGGCTATGACAACTCTCCGATATACTACATATGAGAAGAGAAGGCGTGGATGTTCAAGAGAAACATGAAGAAGAACTATAGAAAGAAAGTTGAAAGATTGCGTATTGACGTGGGAAATAATAAGTAGATAGTTGACAGAACGGCAACAACACAAATCTCTTGTGAAATAAAAATCGTATCTGTCAATGCAGGATACACTAAACACACTTGATCGAATGTCACAACAACTATGGTTAAACATTCATAATGAAAACACAAAGATAATGAGAATTAACCAAGCAAATGACAATCCGATCTCCCTGGGTGAAACTCCACTTCAAGAGTTAGAATCATACACATACTTGGGCAGCAATGAAGACAAAGAAGATAGAAGAACAAATAAAGATGTCAAAATTAAGAAAACAGAATGCAAGAGGAGCTTTCATCGCATTATGAAATATATGGAAGTCTAAAGAAATCAAATTTAGAACAAAAATTCGAATTTAAAACTCCAATGTTAAAGCAGTTCTTCTGTATGTGTCAGAAACATGGCGAACGAGTAAAATAATAACGCATAAATTGCAAACATTCATCAACTGGTGTCTACGCTGAATAGAGGGACTAAGATGGTATGATAGGCTCACAACTGAGAAACTTATAGAGAGAAACAGACATATCCCGGTGAACCCAGAGGTTATAAAAAGACTATGGCTTTGTTTAGGAAAAAACCTTGAGAAAATTCGAGAGGAATACAAAAACAAGGGTCATTTCCTGGAACCCACCGAGACAGTTAAAGATAGGGAGGCATCGAAATACATGGAGAAGAGAGTTGAGCAGAGATTAACAATAAACAAAAGAGTTGGATTATGCTGCATGAGATAGGCAAATGATTGCAAGACTTGGCATGAGTTGGTTGAGGGACTACACATACATCCGGGTTAAAGGGCATGAGAGAGAAAGAGAGAGATTTAGAGAGAGAGAAAGAGATTTAGAGAGAGAGAGAGAGAGATTTAGAGAGACAGATATAATAAAAGAAAACATGAACATACTGGCCAACATTTGTAAACCTGATGACATAACTAATGTTGCAGGATATAGGAAACTATTGATGTTCATTTGCTTTAGGCTTGAATGTCAAAGAGTTGAAACATTTTGTGTGCGGTAGTGCCACCCTAATGGGGCGTGGATGAAGTCATTGTTTTTCTGGTAGAATTGTATTTAACTTTGTATGATGGTCTTGTTCGAGTGGGGGCTTCAGTTTGGTAGTGTTGTGTGTGTTTGTTTGTGTCTGTTAACTGAGGAACGTTTGTGTTTCCGTGATACTGTATGTCTGTGTTGGACTGTGTGTGTGGGTCTGTGTTAACTGTTTGAATGAATTGTTTTCCTTTTTGTGTGAATGTATTGGTATGTGTCTGGGTATATGCTTGTCTGTGTCTGTGTTTCTGCTTGTCTGTGTGTGCATGTCTGTATTTATGTGAGTGCAACTGGTTGGATGCGTTGTTGAGTATTTAAATTATTTTGTTGGTCTGTTGTTGCTCAGACAAGTTTTAAATTATTTTGTGGTCTGGTCTTGTCTGCTTGCTCAGACAAGTTTTAAATTATTTTGTTGGTCTGTTCTTGCTCAGACAAGTTTTAAATTATTTTGTTGGTCTGTTGTTGCTCAGACAAGTTTTAAATTATTTTGTTGGTCTGTTGTTGCTCAGACAAGTTTTAAATTATTTTGTTAGTCTGTTTGTACTCAGACAAGTTTTAAATTATTTTGTTGGTCTGTTGTTGCTCAGACAAGTTTTAAATTATTTTGTTGGTCTGTTGTTGCTCAGACAAGTTTTAAATTATTTTGTTAGTCTGTTTGTACTCAGACAAGTTTTAAATTATTTTGTTGGTCTGTTGTTGCTCAGACAAGTTTTAAAGCCGATGGATTGACCTCATTGCACCTGAATTTGTACCCCATATGACTCTCTTACTCTCCGCAGAAATGGCACGTCACCTGCCGAGATTATTTCATAAAGCATGAACTCTGTAGCTCCGGCAACAATCCTAGGGATCTCTGGGGAAAATGCACTCGTGAAAAGAACGGCGCTATCCGGATTCGAACCCACGACCTTTGACTCTCAAGGCAAGGGTATAACCACATAGCTACAGATGCAGGGACAAGCGTTTATGTGGTAACACATACATCTGATTGAGGAGATTTATAAATGAATGACTAGCTTCCCAGCATCAGGTTTCTAACATGATTCACTCACTCTCTACAGAGACGGCACGTTATCTGATGAGAGTATTACACAAAGCACGACCTCCTTAGCACCAATAACAATCCAAAATATTCTGAAGACAAATTGAATCCATGAACCAAACCAGGCGGTTCAAATTCGAATTAACGACTTTTTAATCGCAAGACATACTGCTTAACAACTTCACTAAAGAGAGATCAAAGAGACAGTTTTATTGATAAGAGATTGTGTAAGAGGGAACTAGTCAGTGAGAGAGAGGGAAGCATCGCGGTAGTAAGGGAGGATGATATAGAAAACGACAGGGATAGTTGAACAAAGTGAGATTAAGAATAAGAGGGCGAAAAAGATAGAGAGATAGAAACAATTTGAAAGAGCCAACAACGTAGAAAGTGTATAACTGTGAGCTTCTTGTAATAGTGAGAATAATGGTACAGTCGAATGAGTAAACTATTGATGAAATCTGTTAGATCGAAAGTATGATTGCGTAAAACAAAATGTGAATCATTTATTTGGACAAATAGAGAATGAGATCGAGATAAATAGATGCAGTAAATAGTAAGATAGAGTACAAGAGCAAGTACTATAAATCAGACTAGCAAGTCCTTTAGAAAAGTACCAACTGGAGACAGCGGTTTCGTCAATACTGTAAACAATGACTGAAAGAAGGGGAAACTACTATTCTACAGACTTGATACAGATAGAAGTGGCCTCCTGTGTGACCCTCGGGGCGTTGTACGAGTGTCTTGAACTTTTGTGGACACCGAGGATCACTTGAGGGAGTGAAGGATAAGAAAAGAGTGGGAAGATAAGAGAGGGAATTCAGATTCCGTACAAAGTACCCTGTATCATCTTGTTGTGGGGGTGGGAATGGGATGGGAGGGGGCGGGCAGATAGTGGAAACATTAAAGACAAAGTGATGAAGACAAATTAAAATAGAAGAGAAGAATGCGATGAAGACAGCGATGAGAAATAAAGAAATACCGGAGAAGATGGTAGAGTAACGAAAGTAAGATAAATAAGGAAGACCACCAAACAAATCTCAATGCGCCCTAACAATTCTTTATATCTTCCAGTCGACGCTTATTTAAGTACTGTCTTATTGATGTTCCACGAGAGAGCAGCCATGTTTTATATTTTTTTTGTATTATCTGAAGCTGTTTTTATTACTTTGTGTGTTTTATGTTGTTGGTTTGTAATAACTTGTTGAAGAATATCAGTCAAAAAGTATGTTTTTCTGTTGTCAGTTGATGTACTTGCTTTAGATCTTCTCATCTTTATTTGACCACATCTCATCATAAGTTTTTTTTTAAATTACATTTCTGAATTTTGTCTATTACTAATGAAAGTCAACACAGTGGTATTTTACTAACTCTGCTATATCAATAATCTTGTGTCAACACAGTGGTATTTTACTAACTCTGCTACATCAAGAATCTTGTGTCAGCACAGTGGTATTTTACTATCTCTGCTACATCAAGAATCTTGGTCTTGATATTATAATTTCCATCAATATTTGTCAGCACAGTGGTATTTATAACTCTGCTACATCAAGAATCTTGTGTCACAGTGTATTACTAACTCTGCTACATCAATAATCTTGTGTCAGCACAGTGGTATTTTACTAACTCTGCTACATCAAGAATCTTGTGTCAACGCAGTGATATTTTACTAACTTTGCTACATCAAGAATCTTGTGACTGATGCAATAAATGTTTCAAGTTAACAGATCTAGTATCAACGAATTCTTTATACGTTAACATATATATTTTATCCAATGGATTAGAGTGAAGCTCCCGTGCGAGAGACCCGTGATCAATTCACGGCAAGGTCAAAGATTTTTTTTTCTGTTGTGGGCATAATTGAAAGATCCTAACCTGAATAGCTTCGCGGCGACTGAACTAGTCATGCGGATACTAAATTCCACATGCTCACGTCCAACCTGTCCTACACCGCCCTGAAAGCGGTCATATAGACAGTAACGACAGTTATATCTGATGTGTATATTTTCTACATGAAGTGATTGACATATATAAATATAAGTTGTGCCAATCGTGTATATGTAGTGAAGTATACATACATCTATTGTACCAATCTTGTACATGTAATGAAGCATACATACATCTATTGTACCAATCTAGTACATGTAATGAAACATGCATAAATCTATTGTACCAATCTAGTACATGATGTTCTAAAAAAATATACGTAGTTACTCAATAACTATATGAAGTTACTCAATAACTATATGAAGTTACCTCAATATTACCTATCTATGAAGTTACTCAATAACTATATGAAGTTACTCAATAACTATACGTATTTACTCAATAACTATACGTAGTTACTCAATAACTATATGTAGTTACTCAATAACTATATGTAGTTACTCAATAACTATATGTAGTTACTCGATGAATATATGTAGTTAAAAGTTAATTGCATATCCTTTACAGGACTTTGCGAATTAACCCCAGCTTGTTAACGCTGTTTGTGATTTTTCAAGGCATTATTACGTTCAGAGATTAGGTTACGTCTGTGGCTTAGGGGATGGGATAGTGACTCGGTCTATTAACCCCGACGTTCTGAGTTCGAATCAGGCTGCGGACAGTTTGGTTGCAAATTGTTTCTCGTGAATTTTTACAAAAGGACGATTTCGACACCCGTTCAGAAAGCAATGGCAAACTACTGAACGTAATACTGCCTAGTAAAATCACAAATAGCGTTAAAAAGATGGGACTGATTCGCAAAGGCCTGTAAAGGATATGCAATTAACTTTATTACGTTCAGTAGTTTGCCATTGATTTCTGAACCGGTGGTGCTATCGTCCTTTTGTAAAATCCACGAGAAACAATTTGCAAAAAAACTGTCCGCAACGTGATTCGAACTCAGAACGTCGGGGTTAATAGACCGAGTCACTATCCCCTAAACCACAGACGCAACCTATATGTAGTTACTCAATGAATATATATTGTCAATATGTTTGAAAGCAAACAGCCGAAGTATTGACTTCATAGCACCGGGTTTTACCCCAAATGGCTCGATCTCTCTGCACAAAAATGACACGCCACCTGCCAAGAGTATTTCACAAATCACAAACTCCGTAGCTTCGGCAACAATCCTAGGGGTTTCTGGGGAAAAAATGCACTCGTTAGCAGAAATGTCTGGACTAGAACCCACGACCTTCCACTCTCAAGGCAAGAGTTTAACCACTTAGCCACTGAGAACACAATTATACTGATGTACTAGCAACTACCGACGACACTGGGCAACATCCCGGTAACAGTGTGACGACAAAAGAAGAAGAAGAAATAAAACTAGCAATAATGTAGTTAGATAATGTGAAATAATAAACAGGAAAGTGTACATTGAGAATGGACAATCCAAAATCTATTAAATGTTTTCGTTGACTAAAAGATATAGTAATATCAACTGTAGAATGATATAACGTTGCATCGGGTGAATAATGATAGCCTGTATGACCTACAGGAAATGTGGTTATTGACACGAAACAAACTAATGGACATCTGCTGTTTTCTACCAGACAGACTATAGACAAATATAACGTTATCAACAATAGGAAGATATATATATATATATATATATATATATATATATATATATATTTAATTACATATCCTTTACAGGACTTCGCGAATCAGCCTCATCTTGTTAACAGTCGTTTGTGATTTTTCTAGGCATTATTACGTTCAGTAGTTTGTCTTTGCTTTCTGAACCATCGTCCTTTTGTAAAAATCTGCGCGAAACAATTTGCAACCAAACTGTCCGCAGCGTGATTCGAACTCAGAACATCGGGGTTAATATACCGAGTCACTATCTCCTAAGCCACAGACGCCACCATATATATATATACATATTGATTACTTCGGTACAGAAGAGAGAGAATATAATTGCGATTTAAGAATGGGTGAGGAAATGTATAGTAATGAGTAAGTCACAGCTGACAAATACACTATTCTACCTGGTAATAGGCTGCATTGCTGCAGTTTTGTTAAATACGTAATGATCGAGGACGAAATTTATCCTGGTCAGAAAAATACCGATGTGAAGTATGATTATCAGGACGAAAGGCATATATATGGCAACATAATAGCTAGCTACATCCTCTCTCCAGCGAGCTAACAGTTAACTACATTACATAGTATGTTCATCTCTCCCGTGAGGAAACAGCTAGTTACATTATCTAACTATATATTTCTTACTGTCTGGATGTGCAGTCCAGGTATACACGGCATCAGTTTACATCCGAAATTCACCATTTTTTCTGCAAAATTATATCTTGACAAGTTTAGATCAACTAAAGTAACAGTTTTGAAATCGGATCCAAATTAGATTTAAAATTAAATTAACTTCTTGATGTCTGATCCTACATATTTCGACCACGCGGGTGAAGTAAAGGGATATAGTCCACAAATTGATAGATACAACATAGGCATGGATTGCGTCCATTAATTTGTTGTTTCAAACTACGCTATAAAAATTGCGTTTTTTCGTTTGCGTTCATTTTCGCAAACTGTATAATTTAAAATATTGACTCGAAATCGGGTCAATATTCGTTGAAAAAAATAAATATAACCCAAACTGATATGTCTTATTCGACCCTGTCTTTTCAAGAGGTCAAAACCCTTATACAGAGAAAATCGGCAGTAGACTGGAAGACAAACATTGGATATGATTATGGAAAAGACTCCCTCAAAGACCTAAGCTGAACATATCAGATCATTATATTTCAACTACGCACCGGACACTGCGGACTCAACAAACATTTATATAGAAAAAAAGCTGACTGCCCATTTTGTGATCCACAGTAAATTAAGCGCATGACCATAAATCGCTGAAGAAGAAGATGACATCTCTTGGAACGGCTTCACCAATTCCTCATCAAGGAAACTAACAACTTTCATCCGTGCAAAGCCGGGTTCATCAGCTAGAATAGTATATTCCTCTCTCCAGCGAATTGCTCATAACGTTTGACTTGCGGTTTTAAGGTCGGAGTTTCACGTTAGGACCTCACCATCCAGTTGACGAGTACATTTCCCGGGAGATTCCAAGACTAGTTGTTGAAACTACGGAGTGTGTGCCTTGTACGATACTCTCGACATGTAGTGTGCGATTTCTGCAGATAGAGACCGAGTAGGCATGTGTTGCCCAGTCTATTTCATAGCCAAGACAGAAGAAGAAGACTAAGATCATATCAAGGTAGATATACACATATAATAATACAAATAATTTCTCTCGTACCATTATTCGTTACATAGGGCCTGCACGCAATTTCTACATACCGTTCTATCCTGTGCCACTTGCTTGATCTCCTCCGTGGAACTGAGATAGATATTTCTTGCCTCTCTCAGCAAAGTTCGTTTCAGGGTCTCCCTAGGTCGTAATATCTTTCTTGATCCCTTTGCATGCCACTTCAATGCCTGATTTGGTATTCTTTGATCATTTCTTATCACAGTGTGTCCAACATATCTCCATCTTCTCTTTCTTATAACAGTTGTTACTAATGGTTGACTAGTAATTTCTACGACTTGACAAAATGACAACATTTGTTTGTCCTAGTGAGATCCGTAGAATTATTATCTGATCACTGATAACTTTTGAGAGTCTGACAAGGCCGAGCACACGATTCACTATATTCCGTGTTGGTTCGTACCTTCCAAAAGAAGGTGCAGCCACCACCACCTCTGATAACTGCCTTTTGTCGGTCGGTCTGGTCTCGATCAGGGCAGCTATGTCAATATCAAAGCATACCAATACTCTATCCACGAATGTAATTCGTTTCTCTGTCGTTCGTTTTGAGATTGTCCAGATGAGAACAGTTTTTGTTTTGGGTAAGAACTCCAGGGAAAGCAACAGAAGCAATGAATACAATCAATAAATAGACAGTTTACAAGTATTATGAGATTGTCTAATAGTGTTCACACGTTCCATGTTCTAGGTGTCTTACATTTCTTCTTCATTATGACGATATTTTATTGTGTGATTGCTAGTTGTCTGAAACTGTAGGCTGCTCTGTATTTGTATTTAAGTGAGGAAAAGTTGTGCTATATATGGAAGCTTCACATTCTAATTGTTTTAATATAACTATGATACGCTGTTTAGGAAGATTCATATTTTAACTCTTTCACTCAGTAATTGTTTTGCCTATCTGTTTCATTTATTTTGTGAAATATACTGAGTTAGCCAGTATACTGATTTTGTGTCATCTTAAAAAAATGTTGCTATCCGATATATGGGCTTAGAAGAGCGAAGGAGTTAAGTTATTCACTATAACTGTGATACTTATGTGTAGAAACATTCAGATTATTTTTTTTTCATTCAGGTATCTTGTTGAGTTTTTTGTCATTCATGTATCTTGCTGAGATTTTTGTCATTCAGGTATTTTGTTGAGTTTTTTGTCATTCAGGTATCTTGCTGAGTTTTTTGTTATCCAATGATTTTGTAATGTTTATTTGATGTCTACACCTTCACTGTTTTACCTGTCTCGTGTTCTAAGACTTGAATGTCAAAAGATGTATGTACAATTACATAAACAATTTACTTGATGTTTTTTCTCTGTATATTTTACTATGGATATTGCTTCGTCAACTGTTTTGATGTATTTTCGTAATTGCTTTTTTCTGTAACCATCTCACACCCACATTGCGATCATGTTCTTGCGCTATAGATAGTATACTCATCAATATTATTGTTAGACAAACTTTCATCTGAGAATAAAGTGAAATTACTTGCAGCTTAAATTTAGTATAAAAGAGACGTTTCTCGGTTTATTGAATGTAAAGACACTATTGCATAACACAAAGAAACAAAAGTCAAACTGTTAAGAACATATTTATGATGTCAACATAAAGATATGAATCATGGATCGCATCTTTTGCAATCAAGTTTGTTGAAACCAAGTGCTATATAAAAAGTCTTAGAAGATCACGAACAGAGAAGATAAAAGGATTTATACAAGAATTAACATTGAGTTACACTGATACAGACACAACATCATGCCACGGAAACCAAAATTAGCCACGGAAACCAAAATATTTTGATCATATTAAACGTCACTGTATTTTATAGAGAGCAATAAACCATACCTTGGTAACAATATAGACACTGAAGGGGCAACACAGAAAGATGTCAAGATAAGTATACAAAAAGGGTTCATTATTCAAGTTAAACAAAATGTTAGACAAGATTTCAATGTAACTTGTCGACAAGTTGACAATAATGTGTCTACATATGGACAGTAACACAAACCACTGCACTATATAAATCAATGACAGAAACAATTGCCTACTGAGCTCTGACTTCATAAATGACAAACATTAGAGTAGTGGTTTAATTTGGACGAGAATCCAGCATTGCCACTTCCCAATTCGACCAACTCACGTTTTTTCTATATTTCTAGCACCCATCTTGTGTGGTATTTTCCTTAATTCTTGAACTGTTATACTGTAACTACACTAGGATTCAGTAGTATCTTCTTGTATTACTGTAGAGAAGATACTTGTCATTCTAGTGCTGGCTGCAACTGTCACTTTAACCCATGACATTTCCCTGTAACAAAAGATTCCAAAACGTACACAGTTACCACAAACAATGGAGATAATGAGTTAGGTTGTGCTGCTTCTTCAAGAAGAAAGTGTTCCAGTGGCTGTACTTGTCACTTAAATTAGAAAACTAAATCTGGTTTAGCCGGCAAGAAAATGTCTGAACACTAATCACGGTTAATAGATTTGCTCTAACTGTGAACATTTTCTCTATATCTTGATTTGTTTCTTATTGTTGTGTATCATGTATACTCACAGTCAGTGTCGGCTCGTCATTAAGGGCCAATGGGACCTGGCCCCACCAAAAATAATGTATAACGTGTATTTATTATTTTATAAATTAAAATATAACAACCAAAAATCATGATTTATCTGGAATAAAATGTCTGGCCCTACCAACAAAAATGACCACAAGCAGCCACTGCTCACAGTTAATTTTTATCCATTCTTTCTTTATCTCACATCCCTACAGATTCTTGTTTCTTCTAATATGTGAAAGTGCTGCTGGGTGTTAAACTTTTGTGAATGGATGTGCACAAAATGTGGTCATGATGCTGTTTATTTATTTATGTGATAACATTCCTCCCTGTGAGATAATATCAAATTTCCTAGCAACAAACAGAGAAATATAAACGAATATAAACTCATATATCAATTTCGTTGTATATAAGCAAATCATAGACAATAAATAAATATACAAAAAAGACAAGTATTCAGATATGTAATAGGCTGAAATCGGATGCAGGTGTCCTAAACGTGTAGGTCTATGCGTTTAGGGGCCTACCAAACCAATGTGCAACGTATACACGTTCTTGGCAAAGATCAAACATATCACAAAGAGTGATTAAAATTGATCGTAAAGAACGAACGCAAAGAAGACGAAGAAGATATGTAATGAGGAAGAAATTCGCAGTAGAAGATAGAGATGGAAAGGACCAACGCTCAAAATTATACAATAACACTGCGAGACATGTACTGAAATGAAACTCACAGGGAAAAGGGAAGAAAAGCAGACCAATGAGCTTATTGAAAAGTGAACTTGGCAAAGATTTCACACAAACCGGTCTCAGTTGAGAAAGCATGGAGAGGGCTACCAATAACAGAAGTAATTAGATAATTATGCTTGCTAGTGTATGCTTCCAAGGAGATCACGGACATAATATATATGTAATTAGTTTTGTCATATAATGTGGAAAATGTCAACATTATATGAGAAGAATAAAGAAGTTCCAAGTTGGATGACATCACCATGCATAATTATCGTGAAGATCATCAAATGAGATTGTGTATCATATTCTAAGTTAGATCACTCAATAATTTAAAAAATATGACTGTTATTGAGATCATGAAGCTTCAATGTTTGTAATGATCTTATTTCTACCACTGCACAAAGAAGTACTATTATTGAGATCCCGCCAGTGTGGTACAGGAGCCTGCAAAGGAAGCAAAGAATAGTACCACTGCGACCTACAAGACATGTCGTACGAGGCAAGTGAGGTAGGGACTTAGGAAGGCTATCCTAGTAAATAAAAATCACTCCCAGAAATCAGATATGATGGCGTACTTGTAGACACATAACCTACACAACGTACAATCGCTCTTAGGCTCAGATCCCATACAAATCACAAATAGTGGTTAACACGTGGTCGATATGGAGCGTTGGAAGAAGAAGATGTTTGAGGATCGTATGTGACAATGGTTAGTAATTTGGACATTTACTGAGAAGAAATATGTTCAAGTATGTCATGATAACTGAAACAACTAACAAAGAAAGAAAGATGATAATTGGAAGAAAAAATATGCTAAACACTTTAACACATTGACAACGCGAAAACATAAGCTTGGATAACAATACTAGGAACAGGAAGTAGGGAAGCTCGTTATCGTCTACGCCAGTCAGCTCGGCACGTGAGAGAAATAAAAAGAGAGAGATATAAAGAGAGAGAGAAAAATAATGAGATTTCGTAAAACCAGACTGTCTTACACATGTCCTTCGCGAAACCCTAGAAACACACTAACAAAACCACTAACAACCTTGAGGGAGTAGACGATGAGATGTGAACTATTTACTGGACAAGAGACTTCCAAAAGCTGCCACAAATGACTATAGAAAACACAGCTGAAAGAGTATGTGAAGAGCTGTTGGTGAAGGTTTCTACAAAGTGACAAGATGTAGCAGTATCCCATAGACGTCGTTACGACAGTGAGAAGAAGAAGTTCTACAAATGTGTCCTAGAAGTGGCGTTTGTGTATTTGCTGATTGTATTGTGCTTTTTCTACAGTTTTACTAATCGTGTTTTTTATTAATACTATTTTGTTACTTTATGATCGGCTGGTGTAGGAGATGATGAACTGGCACAACTTTCTAGTCAGCGCATTAATTAACCCAGTTAAAAGTTACTGACTTTCTGCTATGTAGTAAGAAAATGGGAGCAGTGAAAGCTTAGTGGTTAGTGCACTTGCTATACAAGACGATGTAACGAAACTGACATGAGGTCGGATGAAATCAAATCTAGAGACAACCGTGGGGAGGCTGCGGTATTACTAGGTAAATGAACGGTTTCGACGTGGACTAGTAAATTGCAGTAGTTCATAAGAAAGGAAAAATTAAATATAAAAAATGACAGCACTCGTCCTTTCGACTATATGCCGTTATCAAGAAGACAACTACAAGCAGGCTAAATTAACTAAAATATACTTCTAATTAAAATAGAACCAATAGAAATTGATACTACATACACCATTGTGATAAATGCTGACATAAAGAGAATTAATTATTCGCACAGGGAGTTTGCCGGGTTTCATTGATGCTGTCATTGGTTGGAGAGACGACCACATATCTCGCACCTCCCGTGTGCAGGTCTTGCGGCAACTACTACCAACATACCTACGCCAACTACCGTCTCAGAGTTGAACCGTAGCCAACTACCAGAGCTAGAACAAATGTGTTCAGACTTTCCTTAAAAAACATCACAGTCACACGATACGCTTTAGAATAACCCTTAATTCAAAGGTTGAATTTGTACAGATTTAATCTATAATCGGTAGAACACTCTGTTCCACATATAACAATAACTCATATAAGGATATTAAATACATAAAAAAATTGCGCTTTGTACCAAAACGTTTGAACATTTTATTTCAAAATCCTTCCGTCCCATTATTGAATGATCATCAATTGTTGCGTAACCACAAAGAAAACCAAACAAGAACATAGAAGTACAGTTAATATTGCTGTTTCAGGAAAGATAAACAATGGCACACACACAAACACAGAGTTAAGCCAACCGTAAACAAGGCACACGATTGGTTCCTTTACTGGTATATTGTTTAAAGTAAAATTTTCCATTCGTTATAATAGAATTGTTGTGAGATGTTTGACAGTCTCTAAACGAACATAAAGTCAAGGGAGGTGAGGTATGGGAGGTCACATATTGACAACTTATGTCTGGTATTTTGTTAAATTGACAACTTATGTCTGGTATTTTGTTAAATTGACAACTTATGTCTGGTATTTTGTTAAATTGACAACTTATGTCTGGTACTTTGTTAAATTGACAACTTATGTCTCGTATTTTGTTAAATTGACAACTTACGTCTCGTATTTTGCTAAATTGGCAACTTATGTCTCGTATTTTGTTAAATAACATATTCTTCATTTATTTTTGATATCACAGAAAAACATTTCACATTATATTTTTCCATCAGATAAGTTCTTGTATGAACAAAGATTTCAATAGATACATATCTAGGCTACTATGAGTGATGTTGCAAATGTTGCTGAAACTGGGAGTATGTTTGAAGATAAGTTCTTGTATGAACAAAGATTTCAATAGAGACATATCTAGGCTACTATGAGTGATGTTCCAAATGTTGCTGAAACTGGGAGTAAGTTTGAAGATAAGTTCTTGTATGAACAAAGATTTCAATAGAGACATATCTATGCTACTATGAGTGATGTTCCAAATGTTGCTGAAACTGGGAGTATGTTTGAAGATAGTTCTTGTATGAACAAAGATTTCAATAGAGACATATCCAGGCTACTATGGTGATGTTCAAATGTTGCTGAAACTGGGAGTATGTTTGAAGATAAGTTCTTTATGAACAAAGACTTTCACATAGAGACATATCTAGGCTAATATGAGTGATGTTCCAAATTTGCTGAAACCTGGTATGTTTGAAGATAAGTTCTTGTATGAACAAAGATCCAACAGAGAACATATCTAGCTACTATGTAGTGATGTTCCAAATGTTGCTGAAACTGGGAGTATGTTTGAAGATAAGTTCTTGTATGAACAAAGATTTCAATAGAGACATATCTAGGCTACTATGAGTGATGTTGCAAATGTTGCTGAAACTGGGAGTATGTTTGAAGATAAGTTCTTGTATGAACAAAGATTTCAATAGAGAATATCTAGGCTACTATGAGTGATATTCAAATGTTGTAGAAACTGGGAGTATGTTTGAAAGACAAGTTCTTGTATGAACAAATTTCCATAAGAGACATATCTCAGGCTACTATGATGATTCCAAATGTTGCTAACTGAGTATGTTCAAGATAAGTTCTTGTATGAACAAAGATTTCAATAGAGACATATCTAGGCTACTATGAATGATGTTGCAAATGTTGCTGAAACTGGGAGTATGTCTGAAGATAAGTTCTTGTATGAACAAAGATTTCAATAGAGACATATCTAGGCTACTATGAGTGATGTTCCAAATGTTGCTGAAACTGGGAGTATGTTTGAAGATAAGTTCTTGTATGAACAAAGATTTCAATAGAGACATATCTAGGCTACTATGAGTGATGTTCCAAATGTTGCTGAAACTGGGAGTATGTTTGAAGATAAGTTCTTGTATGAACAAAGATTTCAATAGAGACATATCTAGGCTACTATGAGTGATGTTCCAAATGTTGCTGAAACTGGGAGTATGTTTGAAGATAAGTTCTTGTATGAACAAAGATTTCAATAGAGACATATCTAGGCTACTATGAGTGATGTTGCAAATGTTGCTGAAACTGGGAGTATGTTTGAAGATAAGTTCTTGTATGAACAAAGATTTCAATAGAGACATATCTAGGCTACTATGAGTGATGTTGCAAATGTTGCTGAAACTGGGAGTATGTTTGAAGATAAGTTCTTGTATGAACAAAGATTTCAATAGAGACATATCTAGGCTACTATGAGTGATGTTCCAAATGTTGCTGAAACTGGGAGTATGTTTGAAGATAAGTTCTTGTATGAACAAAGATTTCAATAGAGACATATCTAGGCTACTATGAGTGATGTTCCAAATGTTGCTGAAACTGGGAGTATGTTTGAAGATAAGTTCTTGTATGAACAAAGATTTCAATAGAGACATATCTAGGCTACTATGAGTGATGTTCCAAATGTTGCTGAAACTGGGAGTATGTTTGAAGATAAGTTCTTGTATGAACAAAGATTTCAATAGAGACATATCTAGGCTACTATGAGTGATGTTCCAAATGTTGCTGAAACTGGGAGTATGTTTGAAGATAAGTTCTTGTATGAACAAAGATTTCAATAGAGACATATCTAGGCTACTATGAGTGATGTTCCAAATGTTGCTGAAACTGGGAGTATGTTTGAAGATAAGTTCTTGTATGAACAAAGATTTCAATAGAGACATATCTAGGCTACTATGAGTGATGTTCCAAATGTTGCTGAAACTGGGAGTATGTTTGAAGATAAGTTCTTGTATGAACAAATATTTCAATAGAGACATATCTAGGCTACTATGAGTGATGTTCCAAATGTTGCTGAAACTGGGAGTATGTTTGAAGATAAGTTCTTGTATGAACAAAGATTTCAATAGAGACATATCTAGGCTACTATGAGTGATGTTGCAAATGTTGCTGAAACTGGGAGTATGTTTGAAGATAAGTTCTTGTATGAACAAAGATTTCAATAGAGACATATCTAGGCTACTATGAGTGATGTTGCAAATGTTTCTGAAACTGGGAGTATGTTTGAAGATAAGTTCTTGTATGAACAAAGATTTCAATAGAGACATATCTAGGCTACTATGAGTGATGTTGCAAATGTTGCTGAAACTGGGAGTATGTCTGAAGATAAGTTCTTGTATGAACAAAGATTTCAATAGAGACATATCTAGGCTACTATGAGTGATGTTCCAAATGTTGCTGAAACTGGGAGTATGTTTGAAGATAAGTTCTTGTATGAACAAAGATTTCAATAGAGACATATCTAGGCTACTATGAGTGATGTTCCAAATGTTGCTGAAACTGGGAGTATGTTTGAAGATAAGTTCTTGTATGAACAAAGATTTCAATAGAGACATATCTAGGCTACTATGAGTGATGTTGCAAATGTTGCTGAAACTGGGAGTATGTTTGAAGATAAGTTCTTGTATGAACAAAGATTTCAATAGAGACATATCTAGGCTACTATGAGTGATGTTCCAAATGTTGCTGAAACTGGGAGTATGTTTGAAGATAAGTTCTTGTATGAACAAAGATTTCAATAGAGACATATCTAGGCTACTTTGAGTGATGTTGCAAATGTTGCTGAAACTGGGAGTATGTTTGAAGATAAGTTCTTGTATGAACAAAGATTTCAATAGAGACATATCTAGGCTACTATGAGTGATGTTATAAGTTCTCATCATTATCTTCACTACTCGCCGCCGCAGCCAAAAGAGAGGAAATAAATTCCCATTCAATTCAATATGGAGCCTTTGACCTCACACCACGCATGACTTTCAGCACTGCTTCAAACGTTTGTCTTCAACGTGCCCCTTGACCTCTTCCTTTTCCACTGTCCTTGTGATGCCATCAGTATGCATACTCTTCAATATCTGTTGGGGGAGACTGAACACCTATGGGTCTGCCCAGAGAGTAATGACGTCAGTTTTGTAACCAATAACAAGTACTGCTGTTTGTTTTTGCTTGGTATGTTCTGTAGTGCTGTTTGTTTTTGCTTGGTATGTTCTGTAGTGTTGTTTGTTTTTGCTTGGTATGTCCTGTAGTGCTGTTTGTTTTTGCTTGGTATGTTCTGTAGTGTTGTTTGTTTTTGCTTGGTATGTTCTGTAGTGTTGTTTGTTTTTGCTTGGTATGTTCTGTAGTGTTGTTTGTTTTTGCTTGGTATGTTCTGTAGTGTTGTTTGTTTTTGCTTGGTATGTTCTGTAGTGTTGTTTGTTTTTGCTTGGTATGTTCTGTAGTGTTGTTTGTTTTTGCTTGGTATGTCCTATAGTGCTGTTTGTTTTTACTTTGTATGTTCTGTAGTGCTGTTTTTTTTGCTCATTATGTTCTGTAGTGCTGTTTGTTTTTGCTCGGTATGTTCTGTAGTGTTGTTTGTTTTTGCTTGGTATGTTCTGTAGTGTTGTTTGTTTTTGCTTGGTATGTCCTATAGTGCTGTTTGTTTTTGCTTGGTATGTTCTGTAGTGTTGTTTGTTTTTGCTTGGTATGTTCTGTAGTGCTGTTTGTTTTTACTTTGTATGTTCTGTAGTGCTGTTTGTTTTTGCTCGGTATGTTCTGTAGTGTTGTTTATTTTTACTTGGTATGTTCTGTAGTGCTGTTTGTTTTTACTTGGTATGTTCTGTAGTGCTGTTTGTTTTTGCTTCGTATGCTCCGTAGTGCTGTTCTTTCTTTCTGATCAAACATCTACAATATGATGTTATCAAAGTAAGAAGATATTTAAATTGTTGGTCTTGTCTTAACAATATCAAACACGTTTGAATGTCCCCGTATGTAGTCGTCCATACGTAGTGTTCTTTGAAATTCGTCACTCCTGTTGCATCGTTGGCTTAACAAAGGCCTTTTGGTCAAACTAAAGTATTTTCCATCTGTTGTGGAAAAATAATGACAACAGATAAAACGAACATGACAAATTAAATTTGTATCAATGGAGAGAAAGTAGAAAATGTGAACAGTTTTGAATATCTTGGTTCACTGCTAACAACAGATGGAAATGGGATGAAAGAAATTAAAAGAAGAACAAACATAGCTTTACATAAAATTAAACAACTCAAAACAATATGGAACGGAACTGATAAGAAAACAAAGATCAGAATACTAAGAGCATACATATTCCCAGTGGCAACGTATAGGTGTGAAGCATGGACATTTAATAAGGTAGTGGAAAAACATATATGTGCTTTTGAATATAAGTGTTACAGAAGAGTCCTTCGTATACATTGGACAGAGAAAACAAAAATAGATATATCCAGAAAGAACTCAAAATCAAAGAAAACTGGCTGATGCTACAAATAAAAAAGAAAATTGAGATATTTTGGACATATAAAAAGACACGAAGGGCTGAGAAGACCATCATGGAAGGAAGCATACCGGCAAGAGAAGAAGAGAAGACCACGGAGAAGATGGATGCAGGATGTAACTGATGGTTTGAACATGACGGCTGCAGAGGCAGGACATCTGGACTATGAGAGAGAAATTCCGGAGGACTGTTGGGGTGGCAAAGTTCTGCTCAGGACAAGCTATTTGATAATGATGAAAGTTCTTTGTTCTGACATGTTTCGCTATCTTAACCATATCCCATTTACTTTGATGATCTTAACCATATCCCATTGACTTTGATGATCTTAACCATATCTCATTTACTTTGATGATCTTAACCATATCCCATTGACTTTGATGATCTTAACCATATCCCATTGACTTTGATGATCTTAACCATATCCCATTGACTTTGATGATCTTAACCATATCTCATTGACTTTGATGATCTTAACCATATCCCATTGACTTTGATGATCTTAACCATATCCCATTGACTTTGATGATCTTAACCATATCCCATTGACTTTGATGATCTTAACCATATCCCATTGACTTTGATGATCTATTCCGATAGAATTGACTTGTTTTAAATCTGATCATACATTTCTTCTTTTTGCTTTTCAAAGTTGTGTCTTTTCTTTTTACTTCTATACTAATTAGTTCTTATATCTCTATGCTTACTTTTATATTAATTAGTTCTTATATCTCTATGTTTACTTATATTAACTAGTTCTTATATCTCTATGTTTACTTTATATTAATTGTTCTTATATCTCTATGTTTACTTTTATATTAATTAGTTCTTATATCTCTATGTTTACTTTTATATTAATTAGTTCTTATATTTCTATGTTTACTTTTATATTAACTAGTTCTTATATCTCTATGTTTACTTCTATATTAACTAGTTCTTATATCTCTATGTTTACTTTTATATTAACTAGTTCTTATATCTCTATGTTTACTTCTATATTAACTAGTTCTTGTATCTCTATGTTTACTTCTATATTAACTAGTTTTTATATCTCTATGTTTACTTTTATATTAACTAGTTCTTATATCTCTATGTTTACTTCTATAATAACTAGTTCTTGTATCTCTATGTTTACTTCTATATTAACTAGTTCTTATATCTCTATGTTTACTTTTATATTAACTAGTTCTTATATCTCTATGTTTACTTCTATAATAACTAGTTCTTATATCTCTATGTTTACTTCTATATTAATTAATTCTTATATCTCTATGTTTACTTTTATATTAACTAGTTCTTGTATCTCCGTGTTTACTTTTATATTAACTAGTTCTTATATCTCTATGTTTACTTTTATATTAACTAGTTCTTATATCTCTAAGTTTACTTCTATATTAACTAGTTCTTATATCTCTATGTTTACTTCTATATTAACTAGTTCTTATATCTCTATGTTTACTTTTATATTAACTAGTTCTTATATCTCTATGTTTACTTCTATATTAACTAGTTCTTATATCTCTATGTTTACTTTTATATTAACTAGTTCTTGTATCTCTATGTTTACTTCTATATTAACTAGTTCTTTATTCTCATGTTTACTTTATATTAACTAGTTCTTATATCTCTATGTTTACTTCTATAATAACTAGTTCTTATATCTCTATGTTTACTTCTATATTAATTAATTCTTATATCTCTATGTTTACTTTTATATTAACTAGTTCTTGTATCTCCGTGTTTACTTTTATATTAACTAGTTCTTATATCTCTATGTTTACTTTTATATTAACTAGTTCTTATATCTCTAAGTTTACTTCTATATTAACTAGTTCTTATATCTCTATGTTTACTTCTATATTAACTAGTTCTTATATCTCTATGTTTACTTTTATATTAACTAGTTCTTATATCTCTATGTTTACTTTTATATTAACTAGTTCTTGTATCTCTATGTTTACTTCTATATTAACTAGTTCTTATATCTCTATGTTTACTTTTATATTAACTAGTTCTTATATCTCTATGTTTACTTTTATATTAACTAGTTCTTATATCTCTATGTTTACTTTTATATTAACTAGTTCTTATATCTCTATGTTTACTTTTATATTAACTAGTTCTTATATCTCTATGTTTACTTTTATATTAACTAGTTCTTATATCTCTATGTTTACTTTTATATTAACTAGTTCTTGTATCTCTATGTTTACTTCTATATTAACTAGTTCTTATATCTCTATGTTTACTTTTATATTAACTAGTTCTTATATCTCTATGTTTACTTTTATATTAACTAGTTCTTATATCTCTATGTTTACTTTTATATTAACTAGTTCTTATATCTCTATGTTTACTTTTATATTAACTAGTTCTTATATCTCTATGTTTACTTTTATATTAACTAGTTCTTATATCTCTATGTTTACTTCTATATTAACTAGTTCTTGTATCTCTGTTTACTTTTATATTAACTAGTTCTTATATCTCTATGTTTACTTCTATATTAACTAGTTCTTGTATCTCTATGTTTACTTTTATATTAACTAGTTCTTATATCTCTATGTTTACTTTTATATTAACTAGTTCTTATATCTCTATGTTTACTTTAATATTAACTAGTTCTTATATCTCTATGTTTACTTTTATATTAACTAGTTCTTATATCTCTATGTTTACTTCTATATTAACTAGTTCTTATATCTCTATGTTTACTTCTATATTAACTAGTTCTTATATTTCTGGAATGGTACAGATGATGCATACCTTAAGCTGTTGTATACGTTTGTCTGTAGCCGTTATTGGAATATTAGACACATAGTAATTTGATGTTATTCATGAGCGCACACCTGCGACTGGTCATGAAGAACACCTGAGACTGGTCATGAAGAACACCTGAGACTGGTCATGAAGAACACCTGAGACTGGTCATGAAGAACACATGACGCTGGTCATGAAGAGCACCTGAGGTTGGTTATGAAGAACACCTGATTATTACCGTACATTTTTGTTGGTATAATCAAACCGTCCATTACTGGGAGATATTGGAGTCACCCCAACGAGACCCCTACACTACTTCACACATACACGTACACACACTAGTGCTCACACGGCTCCACAGTAGTATGCTGCAAGTACATACACATAGAGAAATTAACATATTACGCACACGTGTACGTACACTCACACATATCTACACTCGCATTGCCATATAACACACATATGTATACAAACTCAACCATCACTAACACATCATATAACACATATATAAACACAACCATCACTAACACATCATATAACACATATAAGTACATATATAAACTCAACCATCACTAACACATCATATAACACATATATAAACTCAACCATCACTAACACATCATATAACACATATATAAACTCAACCATCACTAACACATCATATAACACATATAAGTACATATATAAACTCAACCATCACTAACACATCATATAACACATATATAAACTCAACCATCACTAACACATCATATAACACATATAAGTACATATATAAACTCAACCATCACTAACACATCATATAACACATATAACACATATATAAACTCAACCATCACTAACACATCATATAAGTACATATATATATTTGTGACTAAAATAGTCAGACATATTTGTCTAACAAATCAAAGAGTAGGACTAATCTGCTTGAAATTCAAATGAAATAAAATAACATTGCTATAACGGTGATCATCATGAGCAAACAACTGGTAGTAGCTGTAGCCGCTGCAGATCCATCGCAGAAGTCGACCCAGTCCGCCTTACCTCTTGGAATATAAGCATTGCCGGCGACTTTGCTGACATTGTATATCAGTTCTGAGACTGGAAACGAACCCAAACCACAACTGGTGCCAAAGAAATCGTCCTCAGACTGTGAAAATATCATCACTCCGTGAACGTATTTGTGTTTGATGTACTCGATTTTCTGCTGTAAACTGTCAATATCTTCATAGCTGACCCAAGTGTCATCGTTGTACCTGAGAGGTAATACAGATGTTACTTTGAAGTTTATAAGATAAGGACGAGGATTGATGACAGTTCTTGGTATAAGTAGATTTCAAGAACATATTTAAGTTAGCAACTGAGTGTGTGTGTGTCGAAGAGGAAATAATATATACACACATATGAGAGTATGTGAGAAACATGGAATAACATATATACATATGAGAGTTTGTATAGAAGAAAGAATAGCATACACATATGAGAGTTTGACCTCGATCGCATAACATAACATACATCGATACATACATACATGCACACACGCACATGCATGCGCACACGTATACACACACATGCACGCGCATACCTACGCATGCACACACAATACACACACACACAATACACACATACACATATTCACACATACACACATACTCACATACACATATACAGCAGGCAGACAGACAGACTGATTGACATACATACAGACAGACATACATACAGATATACATACATACAGACAGACACACATGCACACACTCACATACACATACGCACGCACGCACACAGTAGACACAATACACACACACACACACACATACATACACACATACATACACACTCGCATACACACACACATACGAACGCACACAATAGACACAATACACATACACACATGCACACACATACACACACACATATACATACATACATATATATACACACACACGTACATACACACATATATACATACATACGTAGACTAACTGCAACCGTCTTCATTATTGAGTTCATATGAATAAATAGTCTCACCAATACGGCGTCTGATCATATTTGGATACACGTTGAACGTTTCCTTGTTTTGTCAGTTGACACATCTCATAGAAACAATACTGCCTGTTAAATGTTAGCGATGTTGTCAATGATAATTATAGAAATAGACATGTATTGCTATAGTATAATGATGATGGTAAACATAAATGTTGCTGTTGTCTGCATCACTGCTTCTGAGATTGTGTAAGTCACTATTTAGTACTTACTATGTGGCTCAATGGAAACTTGGTGTGTACTGTGGGATTTGTGCACTGCCATGTGTTTCTCCAGCAAAACCAGCAAGGAAATATGCATATATAAGAGAAATTAGTATGCATACCCTTCTACATCTGTTGGGGGAGACTGAGCACCTATGGGTCTGCCCGGATTGATGTGACGTCAATTCAGTAACCAATAACCAACATGAAGTACTTACAGGAATAAATGACATCAGATATATTCTATAAATGAAGTACTTGAAACACTAAATGACTTCAGATATATTCTATAAATGAAGTACTTGCAGCAATAAATGACTTCAGACATATTCTATAAATGACTTCAGAAATATTCTATAAATGAAGTACTTGCAGCAATAAATGACTTCAGATATATTCTATAAATGACTTCAGAAATATTCTATAAATGAAGTACTTGCAGCACTAAATGACTTCAGATATATTCTATAAATGACTTCAGATATATTCTATAAATGAAGTACTTGCAGCAATAAATGACTTCAGATATATTCTATAAAGTTGGCAGTGATATAAGGTGTAGAGTAAATGCATATGGCCGTCACAAGTGACATTTGACATACTGAAAAGAACTTGAAGAGAAAGAGAAGATATATCAGACTCAATTACATAGCAGACATTGTGCGATTCAAATTTGATCAAGGTGTGAGAGGAATACAACACAACACCACCAGAAGCAATCATATTATTTGTCAGCTTTTGTTATCTCTCAGACTGAGTATTTTGTGCTTGATTTCATTGAACACATTTGAATAATCATTGAATTATCTCTCTTATTTTACAACCTAAAGTAAGATACAGCAGTGGCGTTCGTTAGTGAGGGTCACTAGGGCCGGGCCCCACCAAAAATAATGTATAACGTGTATTTATTATCTTATAAATTAAAACATAACAACTCAAAATCATGATTTTCCTGAAAATGTGTGTCTGGACCCACCAACAAAAATGATCACGAGCCGCCACTGAGATACAGTATGTGCTGTAAACATAACTCAATGTCAACAGACTTTATATAATAATATTGGGAAATCATTACTTCTGTTTTTGTTTGGCTTTACAGCATATTATATAACGAATGAAACACTACAATGAAATATCATATAACGAATGAAACACTACAATTAAATATCATATAACGAATGAAACACTACAATTAAATATCATATAACGAATGAAACACTACAATTAAATTAAACACATTTTCATTCAATAAAATTAGAATTCAAATACATCATTTTTTCCAGTCACTTATGGATACTTTCAGTTTTGTATTAGTTAAGCTTATGCTGTTTGACAATCACTAGTGAAAACACTTATTATAACACAAGTGTTGATGTTCGTCTTTACTTGCTGTAGTCAAACCACTTATAAACCATTCTTTATCATTTTTCTGTGATTGGAAATATTTGAAATTAAATACATTGGGAATTGTTTACAAAGAACATGCGAACCATATGTCTTTCGTTTCAGATTAACCTATGTTGTCTTTAGTTGATTAAATACATTAGGAATTGTTTACAAAGAACATGCCAACCATATGTCTTTCGTTTCAGATTAACCTATGTTGTCTTTAGTTGATTAAATACATTGGGAATTGTTTACAAAGAACATGCCAACCGTATGTCTTTCGTTTCAGGTTAACCTATGTTGTCTTTAGTTGATTAAATACATTGGGATTGTTACAAAGAACATGCCAACCATATGTCTTTCGTTTCAGATTAACCTATGTTGTCTTTAGTTGATTAAATACATTGGGAATTGTTTACAAAGAACATGCCAACCATATGTCTTTCGTTTCAGATTAACCTATGTTGTCTTTAGTTGATTAAATACATTGGGAATTGTTTACAAAGAACATGCCAACCATATGTCTTTCGTTTCAGATTAACCTATGTTGTCTTTAGTTGATTTCTTTGGGTTCTTTCTCCTGATTTTCAATGGTAGTAGATTTATATCTGACTATATTTTATGTCTGTCCCGTGTTGTCCATACCGCTTCGACAAGAGGTTTCCACTTTGCACGTTACTACTAATTGTTACTCATGTCATGCAACAATCTTTCACCTTTCTATCCATATATCTTCTCCAAGCTTTCTTTTGACATTCATACCTTCTTTTCCTTCCACATTCCATTGAATAACTGCCTCGTCAATATACTTACTGACCGACATTCATGATCAATCATCTCCATCTTCGTTGTTAAATGCTTACTGACATACGACATTCATGATACAATCCATCTTCATCTTTGTTGTTAAATACTTACTGACATACGACATTCATGATACAATTCATCTCCATCTTCCTTGTTAAATGCTTACTGACATACGACATTCATGATACAATTAATCTCCATCTTCGTTGTTGAATACTTACTGACATACAACATTCATGATACAATCCATCTTCATCTTTGTTGTTAAATACTTACTGACATACGACATTCATGATACAATTCATCTCCATCTTCCTTGTTAAATGCTTACTGACATACGACATTCATGATACAATTCATCTCCATCTTCCTTGTTAAATGCTTACTGACATACGACATTCATGATACAATCCATCTCCATCTTCCTTGTTAAATGCTTACTGACATACGACATTCATGATACAATTCATCTTCATCTTCGTTGTTTAATGATAGGCTTCAATGATGTACAATTTGTTCATGTTAAACGTTCTTCCTTTGTTATTGTATTTGGTCAGTAAATGTTCTCCAACTTGTTTGTGATGTTGTTTGTCATTTCCCAATACTTACAATTGTATAATAATAAATATAACAGTTGGTAGATTTGGCGACTATTGTATATTTCCCTGTTGTATATGAAATGTTACCCTTGCAGTCGCTTTACAAATTATTTTTCAATATTCATCTATTAATTAATAAAACCTGTTTTAATTTTAAAAACTGTTTCCCTTATACATTATTCAATGTTTATCGTTGGTCTCCAACAACAACACTATGTTCTCGATCTCATCTGAGATCAGATATGACGGCAGAATGTCCGTATTGGTATACATGACATAGTAACCGACTACTTATTGAAGAGTGAGATGTGTAAAGCACGTCAACGCCACAGAGAACCCACTAGCAAATGATATGAGATCACATATGAAATAGCTACAAACGTATTATTAAATAATTTGTTTACTTACCCTGGTATATTACTAGACCTCGGAGAGCTTGGTCCACTTACTGGTGCCCCAAGATCGTTCCGACTTTTGTCTTTCAATATGAAGCCTTGACCAATCTATGAATAATGGAGTAGTGGAGACAACGTCAGTTGAATTGTTGATAACTTTATGACTTCAAATCTAGAAAATTAACCGAGTGTAAGATGATGATGACAAAATTAACCGAGTGTAAGATGATGATGACAAAATTAACCGAGTGTAAGATGATGATGACAAAATTAACCGAGTGTAAGATGATGATGACAAAATTAACCCAGTGTAAGATGATGATGACAAAATTAACCGAGTGTAAGATGATGATGACAAAATTAACCCAGTGTAAGATGATGATGACAAAATTAACCGAGTGTAAGATGATGATGACAAAATTAACCTAGTGTAAGATGATGATGACAAAATTAACCCAGTGTAAGATGATGATGACAAAATTAACCCAGTGTAAGATGATGATGACAAAATTAACCCAGTGTAAGATGATGATGACAAAATTAACCCAGTGTAAGATGATGATGACAAAATTAACCCAGTGTAAGATGATGATGACAAAATTAACCCAGTGTAAGATGATGATGACAAAATTAACCCAGTGTAAGATGATGATGACAAAATTAACCCAGTGTAAGATGATGATGACAAAATTAACCCAGTGTAAGATGATGATGACAAAATTAACCCAGTGTAAGATGATGATGACAAAATTAACCCAGTGTAAGATGATGATGACAAAATTAACCCAGTGTAAGATGATGATGACAAAATTAACCCAGTGTAAGATGATGATGACAAAATTAACCCAGTGTAAGATGATGATGACAAAATTAACCCAGTGTAAGATGATGATGACAAAATTAACCCAGTGTAAGATGATGATGACAAAATTAACCCAGTGTAAGATGATGATGACATGAAATGACTGAGTTAGGGAGCCATATAAAACACAATTAAATAATGTGACCAGGATGTACCAAGGTCAGTGAGCTGCCATTAAGTACCTACTTGGAAGCCACGGAAATAGATTTCAGCGTCTGACAAAACCTGTCTAACAATTCCAAGAAATCGGAAATTCCTGTTGATGTCGCCTGAATTTTATATATGTTTAATACAGTAAAATTGTGCAAGATTTTATGTAATTTTATAAAATTATATGAGTTAATAAATATTTATTGATGAAAAGTGTATACTGATATTTCTTCTCACATAGTGTTATTTGTAACCTAATAAAACCTTTTTTTGGTATATATAATGGTGTTTAAATAATGAATTCGTTTTTTGACTATCAATACTGGAATGCAAGGTTCACATTACGTATGTTATTTAATTTCTGAGAATTTCCACTGAAAGTGAACGAGCTTAAGACAACATGGGTATGCAAGGTTCACATTACATATGGGATCTGATTTCTGGGAATTCCCACTGAAAGTGAACGAGCTTAAGACAACATGGGTATGCAAGGTTCACATTACATATGGAATCTGATTTCTGGGAATTCCCACTGAAAGTGAACGAGCTTAAGACAACATGGGTATGTGATTGATAACGCAAACAAGAATAAGAAGTAGAATTGAGCTAGAAAGTAAGCAATGACTTTTGTGTTACTGTAAATGGTTTAACTTGTTAGTATTCTCACTCTCTCTTCGCGATCACGCCCAGATCGATGTACCAGACCTCCCCATAATTTCTATTCATGTGGAAATCTGATTCATGCAGTCTTAGCATTGGTGTGTTTTTTTACGTCACATCTTCAACTCCATTTGGAGCTCTGGTGCTTATCCTTCAGCGATGTGTCCGGTTTCAACCAGCGTTTACTCGGTTCGCTCTGCGTTCTGTAGCCATCTAGTGTTTTTTACGGTGTGGGGTAGCTAGCCCCAAACCCAACTTCCTTAGGCGCCTCTTACGACATGCGTGTCAGATAACAGCGATTCTATACTTTACACCCCAATTTGGGCCCCGTAACCACTCGGGCGGTTAGTATTCTAACAGTACATGTGATGCAGGGGCCCACAAGGAAAGCAAAGAGTAGCACCACTGCGATCTACAAGGCATGTCGTAAGAGGCGACTGATGTAGGACCTAGAGAAGCTACCCTAGTCAATAAAACGCATCGCACAAATAGGATGTGCTGGCCTACTTGTATGCGCATAACTGGGACAACGTACATTCGATATTAAACTCAGATCACATACAAATCACAATGAGTAGTTTACAAGTGGTCGATATGGGGCGTTTGAAGAAGAAGTAATATTCTAACAAAACCGTGTCTTCACCTCACTCCAAATATTCTAACAAAACCGTGTCTTCACCTCACTCCAAATATTCTAACAAAACCGTGTCTTCACCTCACTCCAAATATTCTAACAAAACCGTGTCTTTACCTCACTCCAAATATTCTAACAAAACCGTGTCTTTACCTCACTCCAAATATTCTAACAAAACCGTGTCTTCACCTCACTCCAAATATTCTAACAAAACCGTGTCTTCACCTCACTCCAAATATTCTAACAAAACCGTGTCTTCACCTCCCCAAATATTCTAACAAACCGTGTCTTCACCTCACCCAAATATTCTAACAAAACTGTACTTCACCTCACTCCAAATAAAGATTCTGAACATTCTTTAAGAGTGAAGAAATAATTGAATTGAACCGGGTTTTCCTCCAATGTCTCGGTACCTCTCCGTAACAAAGGCACACGTCCCTTGCTTAGAGAATTGCACAAAACACTTTCCGTAGCTCTGTAGCAAATATCTTACGGATTGTCATGAAAGAATGCTCTCGTGAACCGAACGACGAATTTCGGATAATAAACTTTAGAATGCAAGGAAAAATGCTTGACTACAGTGACGTCCAATCCTGGAAAATATAATAATAATCAGTTGATTTCAACAGGAATACATGATGATAGTTCCCATAATTTGTATATTATACACACGTTTGATCTGTCCATGCAGGTGTTTCACACGTTTTATCTGTATATGCAGGTGTTTCGCACGTTTGATCTGTCCATGCAGGTGTTTCACACCTTTGATCTGTACATGCAGGTGTTTCACACGTTTAATCTGTCCATGCAGTTGTTCCTACTGACATATAATACAGATGATGTCATATTACTCATGGTCTCAGTATTACATTCTCTTCAATAGGTGTTACATCATGACATATAAGTCTTCCCTGCAGAGTTCTCAGTATATCACAATTACATTTATTGAATGTTCCCACTACAAGTATTATCGAAATCGTTATATGTGTTCAATCGTTACCGCTTTCAACTGCATATAAAAGACAAAAGATTGATGCATGGGAATATTGAGACCTGACATCGCTACATCTGCAACCCAACGATGTATGTGACATTACCACCAACCCTTGCACTTTCAAAACAACCGATTGATGCATGGGAATATTGAGACCTGATATTGTTACATCTACAACCCAACAATGTATGTGAGATTACCACCAACCCTTGCACTTTCAAAACAACCGATTGATGCATGGAAATATTGAGACCTGACATCGCTACATCTATAACCCAACGATGTATGTGCCATTACCACCAACCCTTGCATGTACAAAACAACAGATTGATGCATGAGATCATTACCCCTGACATCGCTACATCTATAACCCAACAACATTACAAATATGTCAATATGAATGAACAATGAAGATCATAAATATATTTTTAAAAATACACAACAAGAGTCCCATTCGTTGTTGCTTTGTTTACAGATACAGATACAGATAAACTGAAATTTAAAACAAACGAAAAACATGAAATAAACAATAACAAAACTGACATAAAGATCTATGCACATTCATGAAGCAAAGAACCAAACCGCAAACACAATAATGAACATATAAAATAGAAGTAAACATACGATGCCAACAACCAGTACACATTTTCTAAGAACGACATACACAAGATGAATGAATGTTGGATGATAAGATGATTGGATGATTGGGTGAATGTTGAATGATAGATGATTGGATGAATGTTGAATGTTGGATGATAGGATGATTTGATGATTGGATGAATGTTGATGATAGGATGAATGTTGATGAATGTTGGATGATAGGATGAATGTTGGATGATAGGATGAATGTTGGATAGGATGATTGGATGAATGTTGAATGATAGGATGAATTTGATGATAGGATGAATGTGGATGTATGAATGATAAGATGAAAGTTGATGATGGATGAATGTTGGATGATAGGATGAATTGATGAATGTTGAATGTTGATGATGAATGTTGATGATAGAGATGTTGGATGATATGGATGAATGTTGATGATAGGATGATTTGATGAGGATTGGATGAATGTTGGATGATAGGATGATTTGATGATTGGATGAATGTTGGATGATAGGATGATGGATGAATGTTGATGATAGGATGAATGTTGATGTAGGATGATTGGATGAATGTTGGATGATAGGATGAATGTTGATGATAGGGTGAATGTTGATGATAGGATGAATGTTGGATGATAGGATGAATGTTGGATGATGAGATGAATGTTGGATGATAGGATGATGAATGTGATGAATGTTGAGATAGGATGAATGTTGATGATGATGATGGATGAATGTTGGATGATATGGATGAATGTTGAATGATAGATGATTGATGAATGTTGATGATAGGATGATTGATGAATGTTGATGATAGGATGATATGTGAATTTGTTAGGATGATTGGATGAATGTTGAATGATAGGATGATTGGATGAATGTTGGATGATAGGATGAATGTTGAATGTTAGGATGATTGGATGAATGTTGATGATAGGATGATGTGAATGTGAATGAATGATGGATGAATGTTGAATGATAGGATGAATTGATGAATGTTGATGTGATGATATGGAATGAATGTTGAATGATAGATGATTGATGAATGTTGAATGGTAGGATGATGGATGAATGTTGAATGATAGATGATTGATGAATGTTGGATGATAGGATGATTGGATGAATGTTGGATGATAGGATGATTGGATGAATGTTGAATGATAGGATGATTGGATGAATGTTGGATGATAGGATGAATGTTGAATGTTGATGATAGGATGAATGTTGGATGATAGATGATGATGAATGTATGAATGTTGATGAGTAGGATGATTGGATGAATGTTGAATGTAGATGATTGGATGATGTTGAATGTTGATGATAGGATGAATGTTGATGATAGGATGATGATGAATGTATGAATGTTGGATGGTAGGATGAATGTTGAATGGTGGGATGAATGTTGAATGTTAGATGGTAGGATGATTGGATGAATGTTGGATGGTAGGATGATTGGATGAATGTTGAATGGTAGGATGATTGGATTGGATGAATGTTAGATGGTCTGGCAAACAGTTGAACAATCAGGTCACATTAACTAAAGTCCAGAGATCAATACAAGAGCACAATTAATCATAGTATGATCATTGGTTTACACTTCAATTATCTTCTTCTTGATGTTAAAGTATTTGTTGATTTGTTTATAATGACACTATGTTATACGCTTCCATCTAAGTTGTTCATGACTGTCAGATAATGTTCTTTATTTTCGTTTGTCAAAACAACTATTTCTCAGTCTGGGAGGCGGGCTTCCCTAGGGAGGCATGTGACAGTATCAGGGCTTCCCTAGGGAGGCATGTGACAGTATCAGGGGAGACCTAGGGAGGCATGTGACAGTATCAGGGGAGACCTAGGGAGGCATGTAACAGTATCAGGGGAGTCCTAGGGAGGCGAGGAGAGGAGAGTGAGGAGAGGAAAGTGAGGAGAGGAGTTGAAAACCGATAATGGTTCAAAGGCGCAACTCTAGGGACAAGGCGTGCAAGGATTAGTGAGTTGGCACTAATCAAGACCCTACCCCATCCCCACGTGGTGACCCTAGAAAAAGACAGAGGATCCTGTCTGGCTAAGCGGGTAGGAATCGAGGGAGAGTTACTCTGGTATAAGTAGTGATGCAAGCAGTTATGCTATATGAGATCTACTCGCAAGATAGAAGAGAAGAATCCCCGAGTGGCTGTCTCTGCACATCTCTCCAGGCCGACGGGAAAAGCGAAATAAATTTTGAAAAAACGAATCGTATAAAATTGACAAGGTACGAGTCGTTAGAAGGAAAATATCCACGTCCCCTCGAAGTAATAATGGCAACGCCTTTGCCAGCTCTCGGCAAGGATCGTCGGAAGAGATGCAATGTGAAGTGATTCATAAGTGAAGATTGAAGTTAACTCCGTACAAGAGATCAAGCACAGATATATCTATTGGGTAAAGTTGGCCGAGCGCAATTCCTAAAGTTGCGTTTTAACGCCTAATGAAACTATCTTCACTCAAACAAGAGGGCACGGTACTGTTGTTCTTACAACTAACAACCGGGGCGGATAAACCGGGGCGGGTGATGCTTGACGTGCAAAATCTAAGTTGCGCATATAGCACCTAATGAAACGACCCTCTTCATTATTTTTGCGCAGCCCCAGTCCAGTGTCCAGTCATACGCCTCGAAAAGGCTGAGAATATTCCTATTCCGGAATAAATTCAACGTGGTTAGAAAAGTAAGGCCGACAGTATAAAGATTTGACTGGCTGTCTCACTCCGAACAATGGCGAAGGCGACACTTTTCACGGAGTGTTGCATGAGTAAGAAGCTGTTCCAGAACAAGCTTATGAGCCCCTCCCCAACAAACAAACAAACAAACAAACAAACAAACTTAGAAATGTACTAACCCGGAACATAGTCAGAAAGGCTGCATAGCTCTTTGGCGTAGATCATAAAGCCCAAATATACGGTGAAAGATAATCGTAAAAAAGCAAATCATAGGGCAAGCTACACTAGTAAATAAAATGCGGGCACTAAATCGGATGTGTTGGCCTAGCTCTTTACTTAGGACGTATATATCCGTTTTTCCCATTCACTTCTAAGACGCATTAACACGTCTGTTATTATCCCTCCTCTGTGGGCTAAAGACGTGTTAACACGTTATACATTTCTACTGTCACTGCTATAGGCGTACATTCACGTTTGTGACCTAGAAACAAAGAGTAGCTATTTTTAAGCTCAGCCTTCAGAAAGTATGTAGCAGCGAAAGGGTTAATCACCATAGGCGCATAATTTGGCACAATGTAAAAACGTTCTTGTCAAAGATCAAATATATATCACAATAAGAATGATCAAATTAGCCGCAAGGAACGAGCGCAAAGAAGAATAAAACCGATATGAGAAGGTTGCAAATTGACGGGCAAACAATTAGTAATACCATTTTAAAATAAAATATGCTCTGAAATATACATCGGATTTCTTCGCCGGTACTGTGGAATTCCTGTACTGAGATCTTTATTTGTAATAAAAATGATCGAATCATACATAGTTATTCACTAAAGTGCAATAGCCATCGCTCAATCAATCAATCATTTAATCAATCAGATCAATTGTTACAATAGATATGAATATTTCAGCCATGAGCCTCAATTGATGGCTGTAATAGTAATAGTGATAAAATATACATTTTGTACACGCCAAGCAATTAATATATATTAACAAAGCGGAGAACATACACGTAAACTCTCGGCTAGCCGGCTACAGTCGGCCCGACACATTAATTCTTCATGCCATCTACTTATATCAGTTATTTACACTTCTGTCTGACCTAGAAACCACATTCTACTATTTTGTCAATAAGTGGCGCTAAAACAAGTAAATAATCAACATATCTATTAAAGAAATTATCCTGCATGTTATAAGCATGTCTTTGTAATTTATACAGTTGGGTTGTTTTATAACTTTTAACTTGCATTCTTCATGTTAATGTCAAAACAGAATAGGTATAACTGATACAAAATTACTTTACATTTTGACAATATGACAACGTGCCAATGATATAATATGACAACGTGCCAATGATACAATATGACAAGGCACCAAAGATAAAATAAGACAACGTACCAATGATACAATATGACAACATACCAAAGATACAATATGACAAAATATCAATGATACAATATGACAACATATCAATGATACAATATGATAAGCACCAATGGTACAATATGACAACATACCAATGATACAATATGACACCATATCAATGATACAATATGACAACATACCAAAGATACAATATCACAAGTCACCAATGATACACTATGACAACATACCAATGATACAATATGACAACAATACAAATGATACAAAATGACAAATACCAATGATACAATATGACAACATATCAATGATACAATATGACAACATATCAATGATACAATATGACAACATACCAATGATACAAGATAACACACAAATGATACAATATGTTAACATACCAATGATACAATATGACAACGTGCCAATGATACAATATGACAAGGTACCAATGATACAATATTACAAGGCATCAATATTACAATATGACAACATACCAATGATACAATATGATAGGCACGAATGATACAATATGACAACATATCAATGATACAAAATGACAACATATCAATGATACAATATGACAACATACCAATGATACAATATGACAACATATCAATAATACAATATGACAACACATCAATGATACAATATGATAAGGCACCAATGATACAATATGACAACATAACCAAAATATGCAATTGACAACATAGCCAATGATACAATATGACAACGTACCAATGATACAATATGACAAATCAAACCAAAATATACAATATTACAACATACGAAAGATACAATATGACAACATACCAAAGATAAAATATGACAACATACCAAAAATACAATATGACAACATACCAATGATACAATATGACAGTCACCAATGATACAATATGACAAAATACCAATGATACAATATGACAAGTCACCAATCATACAATATGACAACATACCAATGATACAATATGACAACATATCAATGATACAGTATGACAACTTTCAATTATACAATATGACAAGGCACCAATGATACAATATGACAAGGCACAATATTACAACATACCAATGATACAATATGATAACATACCAAAGATACAATATGACAAGGCACCAAAAGATACATATGACAACGTACCAATGATACAATATGACAACATACCAATGATACAATATGACAACATACCAAAGATACAATATGACAACGTACCAATGATACAATATGACAACATACCAATGATACAACATGACAACATACCAATGATACAATATGACAACATACCAATGATACAATATGACAAGTCACCAATGATACAATAGGACAACATACCAATGATACAATATGACAAGTCACCAATGATACAATATGACAACATACCAATGATACAATATGACAACATACCAATGATACAATATGACAACGTACCAATGATATACCAATTACCAGTTTGGATTTATCAACTCCCAATGATAACCATTCATTGATAGTTTCGGAAATGATGAACTGTTTAATACCGGCTTTAAATTCTTGTGTTCCCATTGCTATGTTCTGGGATGCACTAACAGTAAAGTTGTTAACGTTTGTATTGTTACCCTCACTGTGGGATGATAAATTAACGGTAACGTTGTTAATGTTTGCAGTGTTACCCTTACTGTGGGATGATGAATTAACGGTAGACATATTGTTGTTGACGCCTGTAGTGTTTATACTGTGGTTAGTTGGGACAGAAATATTAAGTGATGTTGTATTCATCGAAATCTCCTGTATTATTCCTGAATCTCCTACTTCTGTAAAGTTGATGCCAGTATCAAAAAGCGTGCTTGTCATCAATGTAGTTCGGTTGTATACAGGTGAATCGTCGAATATCTGCAGGGTAATAATGTCGACAAGACTAGAAATTGCATGCACCTGAAAATTAAAGATTGTTACAATCAAATGTTTATAATGTTGCATAATGTGTCATATTGATGCATGTTGTCAAATATTAAATCAAAGGACCCCTACTTTATAATATCAACGATCATATTCACAATATCATATTTTAAAAAAGCAACAAATTATTACAAACACAAATAACATATTACGAATATAAAATAAAACTATGAGAAACAGAAGAGATCACGAAAAAGGTAGGAAGAAGACTTAAAAAGAGATGAAAAGAAAAAGAAAATCGACTTAAAACAAGACATCAGAAGAAGTTAGTCAAATATGAACAGGTATTAAAAATGTAATTAAAAAATTACATAAGAATGCGTAGGATTAGCGACCATTATAAGCAAGAACATATGGTTCAATGAAAGATAGAGGGAAAAATGCAGAAAATGAAAGCAAGACAACTTTGGCTGAATGGTAAAAACAAGAACAACATAAAGAACAATATCAAGTAGAATATAAAGAAGCTACAACAATAGTCAGATACGTGAAGCAAGAATACATAAACATTTTCCAGAAAATGCAAACTTAATATCAAATAATAATACTACAAAGTTCCATAAAGAACATGGAACTATACAAAGAGAACATCAACAATATATATAAAAGATATCGGAGGGTACATGATAATAAAACGGAGAAAAATATGCCAAAGATTTAAAGAATATTTTACAGAATTGCTAAAATATAAAAATTATATGAACAAGTTTGAAAACAAGATAGAAATACTAACATGTGAACTATTCACAAAATAGAGGAGACTGCAGTAAAACTATTTGACTGGCAAAACACGTAATCACAAAGTACTGTAGTGTTACAAATTACAAAAACAATGAGAAAATACAGCAACGTTTCGACCAACAAGTCCTTTATCAAGCAAACGAACAACGGCAGTGACAAATTAAAAAACATATGGACGACTACATACATACGTTTCTAATGACATATGGACAACTACATACATTAGAAACGTTTGTATGTAGTCGTCCATATGTTCTTTTTAATTCGTCACACCTGTTGTTCCTTTGCTTGAAAAAGGCCTTGTTGGTCGAAACGTTGCTGTATTTTGTCATTGTTTTTGTAATTTGTAAAACACTACAGTACTTTGTGATTACGTGTTTTAACATGTGAACCAAATGTTGTAAAAACTGGTATTTAAAATAAAAATGTTATGTATTCCATAAAACTGCTTTAAAATAATAATCAACTGGAACAGATGAAATCGCTATCTCGTAGCTTATCAAATAAAGTGGTCAGGTACTATACAATAATCAACTGGAACAGATGAAATCGCTATTTAGTTTATCAAATAAAGTGGTTAGGTACTATACAATAATCAACTGGAACAGATGAAATCGCTATTTAGTTTATCAAATAAAGTGGTTAGGTACTATACAATAATCAACTGGAACAGATGAAATCGCTATCTCGTAGCTTATCAAATAAAGTGGTCAGGTACTATACAATAATCAACTGGAACAGATGAAATCGCTATTTAGTTTATCAAATAAAGTGGTCAAGTACTATACAATAATCAACTGGAACAGATGAAATCGCTATTTAGTTTATCAAATAAAGTGGTCAAGTACTATACAATAATCAACTGGAACAGATGCAATCGCTATTTAGTTTATCAAATAAAGTGGTTAGGTACTATACAATAATCAACTGGAACAGATGCAATCGCTATTTAGTTTATCAAATAAAGTGGTCAAGTACTATACAATAATCAACTGGAACAGATGAAATCGCTATTTAGTTTATCAAATAAAGTGGTCAAGTACTATACAATAATCAACTGGAACAGATGCAATCGCTATTTAGTTTATCAAATAAAGTGGTCAAGTACTATACAATAATCAACTGGAACAGATGAAATCGCTATTTAGTTTATCAAATAAAGTGGTCAAGTACTATACAATAATCAACTGGAACAGATGAAATCGCTATTTAGTTTATCAAATAAAGTGGTCAGGTACTATACAATAATCAACTGGAACAGATGAAATCGCTATTTAGTTTATGAAATAAAGTGGTCAGGTACTATACAATAATCAACTGGAACAGATGAAATCGCTATTTAGTTTATCAAATAAAGTGGTCAAGTACTATACAATAATCAACTGGAACAGATGAAATCGCTATTTAGTTTATCAAATAAAGTGGTCAGGTACTATACAATGAGAACTGCGAAGAAATCAAATCTAGAACAAACATTAGGATATTTAACTTCAATGTTAAAGCAGTTCTACTGTATGGATCAGAAACATGGAGAACTACTAAAATAATACGCATAAATTGCAAACATCAACTGGTGTCTGCACAAAATAGAGGGACTGAATTGGTATGATATGGTCACAAATGAGGAACTTATGGAGAGAACTAGACAGATTACAGTGAACCAATAGGTTAAAAAGCCTGAAGCTGGATATTAAACACTTTGAGAAAACCAGAGAGGAATATACCAAAAGGTTTTTTCAAGAACCCACAGGGATCACACAGGATCACAGGGATCACACAGGGATCACACAGGGATCACACAGGATCACACAGGATCACACAGGGATCACACAGGGATCACAAGGGATCACACAGGATCACACAGGGATCACACAAGGATCACACAGGGATCACACAGGGATCACACAGGGATCACACAGGATCACACAGGATCCACAGGGATATTGAAAGAAAGATAGACCTAGAAATACATGGATACGAGATTTGAAGGAGGCAGATTTCAACAATATAAAGAAGAAGAGCTGGAGCGAGCTACAGGAGATAGCTAGAGATAGGAAGACTTGGCATCAGTTGGTTGAGGCAGATTTCAACAATATAAAGAAGAAGAGTTGGAGCGAGCTACAGGAGATAGCTAGAGATAGGAAGACTTGGCATCAGTTGGTTGAGGCAGATTTCAACAATATAAAGAAGAGCTGGAGCGAGCTACAGGAGATAGCTAGAGATAGGAAGACTTGGCATCAGTTGGTTGAGAGCCAATTCCCCAATAAGGATTAAAAGGCAGAGAGAAAGAAGAGAGAGAGAGAGAGAGAGAGAGAGAGAGAGAGAGAGACAGAGAGAGACAGAGAGAGAGAAGAAATACTTCTTTTACCCATCTTCAAGAAAGGGGACAAAACACATGTGAAAACTATCGATGTAACCAAATAGTATCTACTGTAATACTGCATGGGATAACTCATTTATGCAGAAGATATCTCATGTGACATACCACATACGAAGCAAGTTTTAGACAGAACAATTCAAACATAGACACATTTTACTTGTAACATACCAAGCAGGTTTTAGTCAGAACAACTCAAACATAGATACATATTTTATGTAACACACCAAGCAGGTTTTAGTTAGAACAACTCAAACATAGATACATATTTTATGTAACACACCAAGCAGGTTTTAGTCAGAACAACTCAAACATAGATACATATTTTATGTAACACACCAAGCAGGTTTTAGTTAGAACAACTCAAACATAGATACATATTTTATGTAACACACCAAGCAGGTTTTAGTCAGAACAACTCAAACATAGATACATATTTTATGTAACATACCAAGCAGGTTTTAGTCAGAACAACTCAAACATAGATACATATTTTATGTAACACACCAAGCAGGTTTTAGTCAGAACAACTCAAACATAGATACATATTTTATGTAACATACCAAGCAGGTTTTAGTTAGAACAACTCAAACATAGATACATATTTTATGTAACACACCAAGCAGGTTTTAGTCAGAACAACTCAAACATAGATACATATTTTATGTAACATACCAAGCAGGTTTTAGTCAGAACAACTCAAACATAGATACATATTTTATGTAACACACCAAGCAGGTTTTAGTCAGAACAACTCAAACATAGATACATATTTTATGTAACACACCAAGCAGGTTTTAGTCAGAACAACTCAAACATAGATACATATTTTATGTAACATACCAAGCAGGTTTTAGAGAGAACAACTCAAACATAGATACATATTTTATGTAACACACCAAGCAGGTTTTAGTCAGAACAACTCAAACATAGATACATATTTTATGTAACACACCAAGCAGGTTTTAGTTAGAACAACTCAAACATAGACATATTTTATTTGTAACATACCAAGTAGGTTTTAGAGAGAACAACTCAAACATAGACAGATATTTTAAGTAATATACTAAGCAGGTTTTTGGACAGAACAACTCAAACATAGACACATTTTATTTGTTCAATACCAAGTAGGTTTAGACAGAACAATTCAAACATAGACATGTATTTTATGTAACATACCAAGCTGGTTTTAAACAGAACAACTCAAACATAGACATATATTTTATGTAACATACCAAGCTGGTTTTAAACAGAACAACTCAAACATAGACATATATTTTATGTAACGTACCAAGCTGGTTTTAAACAGAACAACTCAAACATAGATACATATTTTATGTAACACACCAAGCAGGTTTTAAACAAAACAATTCAAAGATAGACATATGATATTTAGTCACAGTCAAATAACTAGTAAAACTCAGGTTTTAAACAAAACAATTCAAAGATAGACATATGATATTTAGTCACAGTCAAATAACTAGTAAAACTCAGTAATATAAAAAAAAGAAAGAAATACATATTATTTTTGAGAGCTTTCAGAAAAGCATATAATGTTATGTTGTGTTTAGTCTCCGCTATTGTTCGTTGTGGACATTGATTGAGTGACGATGAAATGGTGTGTTTAGTCTCCGCTATTGTTCGTTGTGGACATTGATTGAGTGATGATGAAATGTTGTGTTTAGTCTCCGCTATTGTTCGTTGTGGACATTGATTGAGTGATGATGAAATGTTGTAGGGGAGCAACAAACTTCCGTTGGGTGGAAAACAGACAACTGGCTATTAGAAATTTACAAATGGTATTACCTTGTACAAGAAGAAATGTGGCCCAGAACCTTGCTTGAATTACATTGAGAAACAAAGAATGAAGTGGTTTGGCCACTTAATAAGAATGCATCCAAACTTCACAGTGTACAGAGTCTTCTACAACAAAACATCAGGAACAAATGCGAGAGGAAGACCACGAAAAGATGGTTAGATGGCATAGTAGAATCCTGTTAAAGAGCAACAATAACAATCACCTAAGCATCCAGAACAGCGCAATACAAAAAGAGAAAACCACGACTCTAAGAAACAACCCTGCAGCAGTGTGACGACAAAAGAAGAAGATTGTCGTGTATACTCACACTGATAGAAATTGGGAAAAAAAAGATCCAGAACTTATGCTAGTGGAAGTACGTCCTGCAACAGAAAACCCGAAGGATGGTAAGACATTAGTACGCGGTGATATAGCAAGGGAATTAATTCAAGCAGGAGGGGAGGCTAGTGTGCGTATGTACCATACAATATACGTTAAAGTTTGGGAATAGTACATAACGGTCCAAGACGTGGAGCAAGTATATATATATATCTCCCCATGCCAAAGAAAGGAAACTTCAAGTTGTGCAACAATTTCCGTACTCTAACATTAACCAGCCATTTCAGCATCAGAGCATTGTTTCTTGTTCCTCTCTTGCCCACCTCAAATATCTCTTCTAGAGTCTGCTTGTGCGCAACGAAACCTGATACGTACCAGATGGTCGCCTAGGTTCTTGTTTCTCTAAGAGGTCACCAGCGGAGAGTAATACTTGGAGAGAAAGCAGATCATCACGAAGGATCCACAGTACGTGGAGCATAGTCCTGAGAGCACTGGTATTGTGATGGTGGGTATGTTTGCTACGTTTCGAAAAGGCACAGGGATATGGAGAGAGAGAGCGGTAAGTTATTAAGTGTGGATGACATGACATCGTTTGTCAGTGAGACATCCCACCAATAAAGACAGAGTGGAAACAAGTCGACCTAGTGATAAAGACAGAGTGGAAACAAGTTGACCTAGTGATAAAGACAGAGTGGAAACAAGTCGATCTAGGGATAAAGACAGAGTGGAAACAAGTCGACCTAGTGATAAAGACAGAGTGGAAACAAGTCGATCTAGGGATAAAGACAGAGTGGAAACAAGTTGACCTAGTGATAAAGACAGAGTGGAAACAAGTTGACCTAGTGATAAAGACAGAGTGGAAACAAGTCGACCTAGTGATAAAGACAGAGTGGAAACAAGTTGACCTAGTGATAAAGACAGAGTGGAAACAAGTCGAGTATCTTGTGAGTATGGATGCAAAAAAATCGTCGTCGTCATGTCGACTGCGAGCGATGTCAACTCACCATTATCAACTAGTCCATATGTGATATTACAATTATTACCTTAATCCCATATCACCCTACATCCTATCACTATCAACTAGTCCATATGTCATATTACAATTATTACTTTAATCCCATATCATCCTATCACTATCAACTAGACCATATGTCATATTACAATTATTACTTTAATCCCATATCATCCTATCACTATCAACTAGTCCATATGTCATATTACAATTATTACTTTAATCCCATATCATCCTATCACTATCAACTAGACCATATGTCATATTACAATTATTAACCAAATGATTTGACATCTTACTCCCATCAAATTATGCAAATTTGAAATTACTATTGATCGTTTTCCTCATGTTGATTTATCATTGCACAGTGACACAAATGTCAAATTTGGTAAACAACATCATACCTGGTATTTCTCACTAGCTACCCCTGTTTGTCCTGATAAGATCACTCCAAGTAACAATCGATTAACTCCCTTCTTCTGAATGTTGAAGTCCATCTCAAAAGCATTTCTCAAATTAATTAAAAGTTGTGTAAGATAACTTGGATTACTGGGGTGCAGCCACTTCACGTTGAGACCATCGAACCCCCACAAACGAAGGTTGTAGACACATGACGTTACGAAGGCTTTACCTCGTCCCTCATTGAGAACCAAGCTGGAGAACGTAATCTCCTTGGATTCCATTATTGTAAGATAAGTTCTCAACGAAGTGAAGTCAATTTTTATGCCGTTGAAGGCAACGTATTTAGGTACATAAATTCCTCTGTCAATAGACAATACATTAATTCTGGAAACAGACATCAGATGATGTTCATTGAGTTCAGCGTAGTCGTAGTTGTAGTCTGAGGTAAGAAAGTGTTAATGCAGTTATTGAATATATATTTCATTCTTTCAATTCAGCGTAGTCATAGCATTAGATTAAGAAAGAATTATTGCGCAAACTGGAATCATATTTCATTCGTTCGATTTAGCGTTAGTCTTGTTGTTGACATATGCCTGAGTGGTGTGTCTGGTAACTTGTTGTTGACATATGCCTGAGTGGTGTGTCTGGTAACTTGTTGTTGACATATGCCTGAGTGGTGTGTCTGGTAACTTGTTGTTGACATATGCCTGAGTGGTGTGTCTGTAACTTTTGTTGACATATGCCTGAGTGGTGTGTCTGATAACTTGTTGTTGACATATGCCTGAGTGGTGTGTCTGATAACTTGTTGTTGACGTATGCCTGAGTGGTGTGTCTAGTAACTTGTTGTTGACATATACCTGAGTGGTGTGTCTGGTAACTTGTTGTCGATCTATGCCTGAGTGGTGTGTCTGGTAACTTGTAGATGACATATGCCTGTGTGGTGTGTCTGGTAACGTGTTGTCACTCTATGTCTGAGTTGTGTGTCTGAGTGGTGTGTCTGAGTGGTGTGTCTGGTAACTTGTTGTCACTCTATGTCTAAGTGGTGTGTCTGGTAACTTGTTGTCACTCTATGTCTGAGTGGTGTGTCTGGTAACTTATTGTCACTTTGTGTCTGAGTGGTGTGTCTGAGTGGTGTGTCTGAGTGGTGTGTCTGAGTGGTGTGTCTGAGTGGTGTGTCTGAGTGGTGTGCTGAGTGTGTATCTGGTAACTTGTCGTATTGTAGAAGTTAACTCTCACTTCACCTCGCCCACAATTAGACATCATCATCTTCATTTCATTTAGCTATTCTCAAACATTTCAGGCTACAGTTGTTGTATGATATAACTCTGACTACAGTTGTTGTATAACTCAGACTACAGTTGTTGTATAACTCTGACTACAGTTGTTGTATAACTCAGACTACAGTTGTAATATGATATAACTCAGACACGAGAGGAGAATTAACATCTTCGATCACCTTCGATGTCTCCGCAAGATTATGAACATCAGGTGGTACGACAAGATAACCAACTCTGAAGTACTGCAACGTGCAAAACTGCCTTTCATCATGGGCATGGTCAGAAGTAGACGACTAAGATGGTTGGGACATGTGAGAATAATGGAAACTTATCGCATACCAAAACAAATGTTGTTCTGTGAACTTTCGGGAGGGAAGAGGCACCAGGGCAGACCACTGCTCAGATATAAAGATGTCTGCAAAGCCTCAATGAAAACTTTTCTATAGGTCCCAGCACATGGGAAGGACTAGCTGATGACAGAGTTGTGTGGAAAGCCAAATTACGAAAGGGCGCAGAATCTTTTGAGAAGAGACTTATGTACGAGCTGAACGACAAGAGAGAAAAGCGAAAACTCAGAAGTTGTCATAGTAAAACACTTACCAATTGACCGTCTGTAAAGATGAAAAAGACCATATATTACATTTGTTATTCTTATTTGTTGCATCAGCCAGTTTATCTCCGAGTTCAAGTTCCTTTTATATAAATATTTTTTCCGATCCAGAAGCACTTGAGCTGAAAGCTCTTCGGCTCGGTGTCATGGACATCGTAACCCTTCGGCTCGGTGCCACGAACACCGTAAATCTGGGAACCTGTAGCTTTTCTGTCAGTCCGTGGAGTTGAACCCGCACTTACAGAGGACTAGTCACCCGTAGTCCAACGCGCTACGAACACGCTGGGCACGTGGGCGTTCCTTTTATATAGAGATATGTGTTCTCGTCTCTGTTCGTGGTGTACCGATAATACTTCTGTAACACGTATATTGAAAAGCTCATATTTGCTTTACCATGTTCATATTTCATACCCATTAGGTGCTACTGAGAATATGCATGCTCTTAGTATTCTGATTTTTGTTTTATTATCAGATCAATTTCATACTTTTTTTCAGTTATGTTTTTCTAAAGTTATGTTTGTTCTTTGTTTAGTTTTCTCTTTCTCATAACCAGCTCTTGTTAGCTGTCAACCGGGATATTCTAAAGTTATGTTTGTTCTTTGTTTAGTTTCCTCTTTCTCATAACCAGCTCTTGTTAGCTGTCAACCGGGATATTCTAAAGTTATGTTTGTTCTTTGTTTAGTTTTCTCTTTCTCATAACCAGCTCTTGTTAGCTGTCAACCGGGATATTCTAAAGTTATGTTTGTTCTTTGTTTAGTTTTCTCTTTCTCATAACCAGCTCTTGTTAGCTGTCAACCGGGATATTCTAAAGTTATGTTTGTTCTTTGTTTAGTTTCCTCTTTCTCATAACCAGCTCTTGTTAGCTGTCAACCGGGATATTCTAAAGTTATGTTTGTTCTTTGTTTAGTTTTCTCTTTCTCATAACCAGCTCTTGTTAGATGTCAACCGGGATATTCTAAAGTTATGTTTGTTCTTTGTTTAGTTTCCTCTTTCTCATAACCAGCTCTTGTTAGCTGTCAACCGGGATATTCTAAAGTTATGTTTGTTCTTTGTTTAGTTTTCTCTTTCTCATAACCAGCTCTTGTTAGCTGTCAACCGGGATATTCTAAAGTTATGTTTGTTCTTTGTTTAGTTTTCTCTTTCTCATAACCAGCTCTTGTTAGCTGTCAACCGGGATATTCTAAAGTTATGTTTGTTCTTTGTTTAGTTTTCTCTTTCTCATAACCAGCTCTTGTTAGCTGTCAACCGGGATATTCTAAAGTTATGTTTGTTCTTTGTTTAGTTTTCTCTTTCTCATAACCAGCTCTTGTTAGCTGTCAACCGGGATATTCTAAAGTTATGTTTGTTCTTTGTTTAGTTTTCTCTTTCTCATAACCAGCTCTTGTTAGCTGTCAACCGGGATATTCTAAAGTTATGTTTGTTCTTTGTTTAGTTTTCTCTTTCTCATAACCAGCTCTTGTTAGCTGTCAACCGGGATATTCTAAAGTTATGTTTGTTCTTTGTTTAGTTTCCTCTTTCTCATAACCAGCTCTTGTTAGCTGTCAACCGGGATATTCTAAAGTTATGTTTGTTCTTTGTTTAGTTTCCTCTTTCTCATAACCAGCTCTTGTTAGCTGTCAACCGGGATATTCTAAAGTTATGTTTGTTCTTTGTTTAGTTTTCTCTTTCTCATAACCAGCTCTTGTTAGCTGTCAACCGGGATATTCTAAAGTTATGTTTGTTCTTTGTTTAGTTTTCTCTTTCTCATAACCAGCTCTTGTTAGTGGTCAACCGGGATATTCTAAAGTTATGTTTGTTCTTTGTTTAGTTTTCTTTCTCATAACAGCTCTTGTTAGTGGTCAACCGGGATATTGACAACGTTCACATTTTCTATTTCTCTCTCCGTTGATAAATATATTTCTATTTTCTCTCGTTGATAAATATATTTTCTATTTTTCTCCGTTGATAATATATTTTCTATTTTCTCCTGTTGATAAATATATTTATTTCCATGCTAGCGTTATTGGTTGTCATTATTGTTATGTTTACCAAATTGAGATACATATTTTATTTCTCACTTTTCTCTTACACTTTCATTATTAATTTATCAATTCTTTGTTGCGATATTGATATTAAAGTGTATCGTCAACGCACATTAATTCAAGTATTTATGTTCTTCCTTCTATTATAAAGAGATAATATTTCTTGTTTTCTGATATCTTCTGTAACATTGCAAATGAGATTGTCAGCATGTATGTTAAACGGACAAGGCGACAGAATGCAACATTGTCCAACTTATGTCCCAAACAAGATAATGCATAATCGGAAGCTCTTACAGCCTCTATTTGATCAGTATAACTAGTTTGTTAAGATAGTCAATTGTAAATTTGTCCCTTCACATCCAGTTTGGGAGATACCTCATAGACTTTGTTGCTTGAATTATGTATAGATTTTTAGTAGTACGATATATCACAGTTATCAAATAGTTTGTCCTGAGCAGAACTTTGGCACTTTAACAGTACTTCGGCATTTCTCTATCTCATATGCCAGATATCCTGCCTCTGCAACCGTCAAGCTTGAACAATCAGTTACATCCTGAATCCATCTTCTCCATGGTCTTCCTCTTCTCATCTTTGCCGGGATGCCTTCTTCCATGATGGTTTTCTCCAGCACTTTGAGTCTCTTTATATGTTCAAAATACTTTAATTTTCTCCTTCTTATTTGTAGCATCAGCCAGTTTTATTTGAGTGTGTACGATATATACCATTTTCAATAATTCATCTCTATATGCAGGGCAACATGTTCACCCTGATCAGACAGTCGTATACAGCGGCAGTAGATCACTTATACGTTAGCTTTGGAAAAGATTTCTATTTTTCCACAACTCAAACATTTTCAGACATACGGAACCAAATTTGTTCTTATCAGGATAGACGATGTAATCGACTGCACCAGATAATGGAATACACTACCATCAGTGGACGTCCATAGAATAACACAGCGCAGTGACCTCGTGAAGTGGACATTCTGGGGTTCGAGTCCCGACAAATTTGAATTGGGCACACGATTGGTCTATAGGAGACCATGATCTTTGACTCTGGAATCTAAATTACAGGTATCTATGAAGCAGGAGCAAGGCTCACACGAACAAAGAGAGACACCAGAGAATAGGAAAGGAAGACTTCACGCATAAATCATCCAGATTCGCAATATTTTGGTCAATGACTACACCTGAATTTGTAGCGTACAAACGAAACAAACCACTACCTAGATATTATAATTGTTGTTTAATATTTACACTTACAAACGAAACAAACCACTACCTAGATATTATAATTGTTATTTAATATTTACACTTACAAACGAAACAAACCACTACCTAGATATTATAATTGTTATTTAATATTTACACTTACAAACGAAACAAACCACTACTTAGATATTATAATTGTTATTTAATATTTACACTTACAAACGAAACAAACCACTACCTAGATATTATAATTGTTATTTAATATTTACACTTACAAACGAAACAAACCACTACCTAGATATTATAATTGTTATTTAATATTTACACGTACAAACGAAACAAACCACTACTTAGATATTATAATTGTTATTTAATATTTACACTTACAAACGAAACAAACCACTACCTAGATATTATAATTGTTATTTAATATTTACACGTACAAACGAAACAAACCACTACCTAGATATTATAATTGTTATTTAATATTTACACGTACAAACGAAACAAACCACTACCTAGATATTATAATTGTTATTTAATATTTACACTTACAAACGAAACAAACCACTACCTAGATATTATAATTGTTGTTTAATATTTACACGTACAAACGAAACAAACCACTACTTAGATATTATAATTGTTGTTTAATATTTACACGTACAAACGAAACAAACCACTACCTAGATATTATAATTGTTATTTAATATTTACACGTACAAACGAAACAAACCACTACCTAGATATTATAATTGTTATTTAATATTTACACGTACAAACGAAACAAACCACTACCTAGATATTATAATTGTTATTTAATATTTACACGTACAAACGAAACAAACCACTACCTAGATATTATAATTGTTGTTTAATATTTACACGTACAAACGAAACAAACCACTACCTAGATATTATAATTGTTATTTAATATTTACACGTACAAACGAAACAAACCACTACCTAGATATTATAATTGTTATTTAATATTTACACTTACAAACGAAACAAACCACTACCTAGATATTATAATTGTTATTTAATATTTACACGTACAAACGAAACAAACCACTACTTAGATATTATAATTGTTGTTTAATATTTACACTTACAAACGAAACAAACCACTACCTAGATATTATAATTGTTATTTAATATTTACACGTACAAACGAAACAAACCACTACCTAGATATTATAATTGTTATTTAATATTTACACGTACAAACGAAACAAACCACTACTTAGATATTATAATTGTTATTTAATATTTACACGTACAAACGAAACAAACCACTACTTAGATATTATAATTGTTGTTTAATATTTACACGTACAAACGAAACAAACCACTACCTAGATATTATAATTGTTATTTAATATTTACACTTACAAACGAAACAAACCACTACTTAGATATTATAATTGTTATTTAATATTTACACGTACAAACGAAACAAACCACTACTTAGATATTATAATTGTTATTTAATATTTACACGTACAAACGAAACAAACCACTACCTAGATATTATAATTGTTATTTAATATTTACACTTACAAACGAAACAAACCACTACTTAGATATTATAATTGTTGTTTAATATTTACACTTACAAACGAAACAAACCACTACCTAGATATTATAATTGTTATTTAATATTTACACGTACAAACGAAACAAACCACTACTTAGATATTATAATTGTTGTTTAATATTTACACTTACAAACGAAACAAACCACTACCTAGATATTATAATTGTTATTTAATATTTACACTTACAAACGAAACAAACCACTACCTAGATATTATAATTGTTATTTAATATTTACACTTACAAACGAAACAAACCACTACCTAGATATTATAATTGTTATTTAATATTTACACTTACAAACGAAACAAACCACTACTTAGATATTATAATTGTTATTTAATATTTACACGTACAAACGAAACAAACCACTACCTAGATATTATAATTGTTATTTAATATTTACACAGCAAATGTAGCTAAAATTCAGCCAACTGGATTGTGTCGGACATAGACATTTGCAGATGATATCTTAATTTATAGGACTGGATCAGATAGACAAGAGATGGTTAAATGTTGCGTACCATCTCGGGTTGGTGTAGAGAGTCTCACTCTCAGGTCAATCCTGAAAAAGAGTGTATGTGAAGGCTGGTTGAATAATCACATAGTCAAGCGGATCTACCCCGTGTAATCTTTGATGAACATACAATCAAGCGCAGAGACAGGCTGCGCTATCTTGGAATAACCTTTGATCGTTGTCTATCTTTCAAACACCATATTGAACAGACGATACAACGGTGCAAGCGTGATCTTGCGGCTCTTAAAGTTATGGTCGCCGCACACCTTGAGCAGAGACTACTTGCCCTTTGTTCGATCGACTGGTTATGCCAGTGGAGATTGGGACTCGGAATTCTTACGATATCAAGATCACAATGTGAACGACTCGAACGGGTTCAGAATAAAGGTATGCGTATAGTCCTGGGCTGCACGGGAAAAACCCCTTTGTGAAGATGAGATATAGTTGCCTTCTGTCACTACGCTCCCGTAAACAATCGCCCAAACCAAGGCATATATATGCGGGTTACTGCGGATAAGAGACATCCACTGCACAAGAACACTAATGATTTTAAAGGCACGAGAATCAAGGTGATGTCGTGAATGGCCAAGGCTGAAAAACAATTGGCCAGATGACTACGGTTGGACCCCCCAAAAGGGGAAGAATGGACCCCAACAGATGGTAGGCATGACCAACTATCTCAACGTTATCATTACTTTGGAAAAGAATGTAGAGATTGGGTAACATGAAGGCTGATCTCAAGCGTTAAGCGTGATGAAGATAATGCAAGGGATGATGATGTTGTTGTACATACCGATGGGTCGATTCAACGTGGTGAGAAGTCCGGCTGGGGTTTCTTGCAAGCGCAGGAGAGTTGTTGCAGAGCGAAGTGGGGCATACGGGACAACTACTTCTAGATGAGGATGGAGGTTGGAGGACGTTACTGCTGCCTCCATTGGATCTCTGGGATTTCATTTACTGGGGCAGTTGTTGAATCTGACCCCAGTCGATGCTTCACAGATCCATAGGGCAGGTTTGATATGAGTGGATGTCGTCTATAGAAGTTCTAACTCCAGCGGCTTACGTGGATATACTGTCCTGGGCATGCGGGTGTTTACGGAATGAGAGGGGACAGCTTGATCAACAGCATCGATTGTTGGGGAGTTGAAGATGGAAAAGGGATATTCTTCGGTCTCTTCGCAACTGTCTGTTGGATGAGGACACTAAAATCGATGTTCAATTGATCAAGCGTTTAGGCAGTTTGGAGTTACCCGTTTTTCCGTCAAACCCGGGCGCTGGAGAAAGAGTGAGGGTGTTTTTAAATCAGGAGTCACGGAACCATCAGATGCATACTGGCCTTTCTGTGGAGACTGACACTTAGGGGTCTGTCCGGAGCAATGACGTATGTTTAGTAACCATAACCAATTATTAACTTAATTTGTTTTCATGATGAAATAGTGATATTTCTCCATGAAAAAAAAAAGAAAAAATGATATGGAAATGCACAGGTAAACATTTTACCTGTACAATAAGCAGCATTTATGTTGTCCATGGAAATTTGGAAGACAGTGCCCTCTTGTCCGAACTGGCTTGAAGTTACAAAATATCGTTCCAGTCGTACTTCTGATAAACGGTCGATATATTTGCTCCTAGTATACGTTTGTTAACGATATTGCCCATAATAATTAATTGAATATATCACAATCTAATTAGAAATATATACAATACATGTATAAAGATAGCATGTTAAATTTTTATTTAGGGCGATTGCAGCTGAAACGTTTCATAACGAACATAAGAAATATGTTCAGTCTCACCTCAGTCCAATGGGGAAAAGAATTCAATTACTCCCCCCTAGTTGCTAGAACAGATATATCTGGAGGAAATGCAACCCTTTCTAGAAGTAGCATAGAAAATAGAAGTAATAGTGAAGTAGAAGTAAATAGTAAAGAAGTAAAAGTGAAGAACATATAAATAAATAACATTATAAATATAATAACATATAAAGTAAAACATGAATATGAATAACAATAAATAACAAATTTAAAAATTTGAAGAACATAGGAAGAATGTAAATATAACACTTTTTTAAAAAAACACAAAATAAGCAACATTACAAAGCAGAAGGAATTATAAATTTCAGAAAAACATTTGTGAAATTTAACAGTCATGAACTAACCTATTTAATTTTAAACTATTTAGAAAAAGATGAAATTGTTAAAAAACAAATATGAAAGACAACTGGTGGGAAAACAAGTAAAACAGCACCGAGAAGAAATATAACATAGAAACAAACTTGTATGGAAATAAAGTTGTATGAAAGATCTTGAGAATATAAAATTGTTCAGTAAAAGGGCATCCGGGGGAATAAACAGCAAAAATGAACCCCAAAATTTGAAAAGTGAACAAAAATTGGTGAAAAAACAGAAAGGAGCACAGGGAGCAAAGAGGGGAAAGCAACATAAAATCGAAGCAAGATTTTAAAAAAAAATTTAGGCCATTAAAGCGGGAACATTGGAAAATATACCATACATTCCTGCATACATCACTGCTAAATGCATATGTTAAAATTGAAACCATTATGTATTAAGCGTACATACTCTTGTGAAAAGCTGAAATCGTTGTAATGGTTCACACACATACATGTGTATCTATCGTCTATGAATATAATTCCAAGAAATCTACCCAAGTTTTATTTGTTTTATGATTGACACACTAAAACGCGGACTAAATCATTACATTTGTTCTAGAGCAGTGCTATCCAACACGGTGTCCACGTGTGTTGATACTGAAACTGTTTGTCTAATCAATCAACTGATGACTGATCATCACTGAAGACATCAATCATGAATTGCCTTGAAATATCAGCATTGACACATGACAAGTGATCATCACTGAAGACATCAATCATGAATTGCCTTGAAATGTCAGCATTGACACATGATAAGTGATCATCACTGAAGACATCAATCATGAATTGCCTTGAAATGTCAGCATTGACACATGACAAGTGATCATCACTGAAGACATCAATCATGAATTGCCTTGAAATGTCAGCATTGACACATGACAAGTGATCATCACTGAAGACATCAATCATGAATTGCCTTGAAATGTCAGCATTGACACATGACAAGTCGAGTAGCGTTGTTTTTGTTTTTTTTTGCAAACAGAAACTCCTAAAAACGTGAATAGATCAGACCTCAATTAAATTGTTATGTTTGAGAATCACCGGACACATCCTAGAAACTCCCCAGGAACCCCGGTATCCCTTTGTTTGGGGTGAATTAAAACTAAAGTACCAAATGTTCTTCTTTCTTGTTAAGCTGATATAGTTCATGTCTTCCGAATGTTTTCAACATTTCTTTCGGAATCGCATAATTATATCAAGTAATTATATTACATTGCAGCAACTATAATTGACAGTTCCACGATTTGCAAACAGAACTGGATTCTTGTGGGGGATGAATGAGGAGTGTGTTTAACCAGTGATCAACGGGAACCATCAGTATGCTTAACCTCCGACATTTGTTAGAGATAGAATGATCATCTGTCTTCTTCTTCTTTTTCACCATTTACTTTTTATAGAAGTGATTGGGGGTGTGGTGGGGTGGGGGCATAGTGATCTTGTGTCTGCTTGCTTTAAGGCACTTTGTAAGCTGATATTCATTTTCGTAAGGCTGTTCTTGATGTCCTCACTCCCTCTTTTGCATGATCGTCCTCTTGCTTTGTACTCATTATACTTTTTCTGTGTGGCTTTCTGTGATATGCAATATCAGGGCATTCTTGTCAGGTGTCCAAACCATTTAATCCGTTGTTCATCTATGGCCACCTAGTAATGTGGCGTCCCTTCGTTAAAGAATAAGAAAGAAAATAAGTATGATATTGACAAACATAATCAACAACACAATCTGACAACAAGAGTTTACTTACTTAGTTTGATAATGACAGACATAATCAACAAGACAATCTGACAACAAGAGTTTACTTACTTGATTAAAGGTAGTTGAATCAGATTTTTATAATCAGCGTATTCAAAGTCAAAATATTCGAATGTAGACATCACAGATTTATGAGCTGTTTTTGATTGAGTTTCTTCTAAACCAATATTTAGATCTGCAGGGCTAAACAATAAGACAAATACAGACATAAATATAGAAGTTTGCTGTATATTAAGAGTATGTTAGTAACAAAATAAGAAACCGTCACAGAACAATAGAAAAAGGAAAAACATCGTTAATATCCCCAAAAAGGCGATCTCAAAAAATGCAAACATTGGAGAGGGATAACACTAGTATCAGTAATGACCAAGACATTTTGCAAAAAATCATTCTCAATAAAATCAATGGAGCAGTGGACACAACTCAGAGAAAATAACAAGCTGGTCTTAGACCTGGGAGATGCTTCTTGGACCAAATAATTACACTAAGACTATTTTTGGAGGAACATATCGAGAAGCAGAAACCACTTATATTAAATTTCATTGATTTTAAATAGGCCTTTGATAGTCTACACATAATCTCCTTGTAAAATATTCAGAGATGCAAATGAAATACCTGCTAAAATAATAAACATTATTAAAAGCCTGCATGATGGTTCACAGTGTGTTGACCGCATTGTAGTTACAAAATATTCGTTCCAGTCGTACTTCTGATAAACGCTCGATATATTTGCTCCTAGTATACGTTTGTTAACGATATTGACTATACATAATTAATTGAATATTATCACACATCTAATTAGAAATATATATCAATACATGTATAAAGATAGCATGTTAAATTGTCTATTCATGCGGATGACTTAGCTTAATGCTGAAACGTTCACCTATCGACTCGAACATAAGAGAATAGTGGGTTCAGTCCAACACTCACTGTTCCAATGGGGAAAAGGAATTGGCACTCCTACCTCCTGCCTGCTAGTTGCTAGGAACAGATATATCTGGAGGAAATGCAACCCGTGTGCTAGAAGTAGCATAGTACAGTAGAAGTAGCATAGTAAAGTAGAACTAACATAGTGAAGTAGAAGTAACATAGTAAAATAGAAGTAACATAGTAAAGTAGAAGTAACATAGTGAAGTAGAAGTAACATAGTAAAGTAGAAGTAGCAGAGTGAAATAGAAGTAGCATAGTAAAGTAGAAGTAACGTAGTAAAGTAGAAGTAACATTAGTAAAGTAGAAGTAGCATAGTAAAGTAGAAGTAACATAGTGAAGTAGAAGTAACATTAGTAAAGTAGAAGTAACATTAGTAAAGTAGAAGTAACATAGTAAAGTAGAAGTAACATTAGTAAAGTAGAAGTAACATTAGTAAAGTAGAAGTAACATAGTAAAATAGAAGTAACATAGTAAAGTAGAAGTAACATAGTGAAGTAGAAGTAACATAGTAAAGTAGAAGTAACATAGTGAAGTAGAAGTAACATTAGTAAAGTAGAAGTAACATAGTGAAGTAGAAGTAACATTAGTAAAGTAGAAGTAACATAGTGAAGTAGAAGTAACATTAGTAAAGTAGAAGTAACATAGTGAAGTAGAAGTAACATAGTAAAGTAGAAGTAACATAGTGAAGTAGAAGTAACATAGTAAAGTAGAAGTAACATAGTGAAGTAGAAGTAACATAGTGAAGTAACATAGTAAAGTAGAAGTAACATAGTAAAGTAGAAGTAACATTAGTAAAGTAGAAGTAACTTAGTAAAGTAGAAGAACTATGAAGTAGAAGCAACATTAGTAAAGTAGAAGTAACATTAGTAAAGTAGAAGTAACATTAGTAAAGTAGAAGTAACATAGTGAAGTAGAAGTAACATTAGTAAAGTAGAAGTAACATAGTGAAGTAGAAGTAACATTAGTAAAGTAGAAGTAACATAGTAAAGTAGAAGTAACATTTGTAAAGTAGAAGTAACATTAGTAAAGTAGAAGTAGCATAGTAAAGTAGAAGTAACATAGTGAAGTAGAAGTAACATAGTAAAGTAGAAGTAACATAGTGAAGTAAAAGTAACATAGTGAAGTAGAAGTAGCAGAGTGAAGTAGAAGTAGCATAGTGAAGTAGAAGTAACGTAGTAAAGTAGAAGTTACATAGTAAAGTAGAAGTAAGATTAGTAAAGTAGAAGTAACATAGTGAAGTAGAATTAACATTAGTAAAGTAGAAGTAACATAGTGAAGTAGAAGTAACATTAGTAAAGTAGAAGTAACATTAGTAAAGTAGAAGTAGCATAGTGAAGTAGAAGTAACATAGTAAAGTAGAAGTAACATAGTAAAGTAGAAGTAGCATAGTGAAGTAGAAGTAACATAGTGAAGTAGAAGTAGCATAGTGAAATATTTTAAACAAATTATTGTATCAATTGTCAAAATAACATCAGGTTTGAAAAATCTAACTAAAATATGAAAGTTATATAGTTTTAAAACTAATTAACAAATGTTCAATTCCAATGTCATATCAATCCTAACATATGCAAGAAAGAGCTGAGAAATGACTATATAGAAAGTAAGTTGACTGAGTGGGAGACAAAAAGTTCAAGACAACAAAGACGCCATAGGGAAGCCTTGAAACTAACTTTTCAGAGAACGGCGAGAAATATTTCATTCAATTCCTTAGAAGTGAGTGAACCAGTTGCATAGGATAGAGCGGTATAGAGAAATTGCTTGCAGACCCTAATCATCCTATAACGGTACGAAAAGTATATATAATAATATTACTTTATATATATATATATATAATATATTGCTTTTCATTGTTCCGAAACTGTGAGTTTTTTACTACGGATATCGTCCGCCTATTGTAATCATTTCTGTTAACCTTTTCTTCCAGACTGTCAACTCCTAGTATTTCTTGGTTCACTTCAATGTTATTTCTCAATGATTTTCTTGTAATACTTTGTGATTTCTTCTCCTTAATACTTGTATATATGTAAGTGTATGCTGCTGGTTATCTACCATCATTGCAGTATATTCTAGTCATAGTATTCTAATCCGTGTCCTGAAGATAAGATCGTCATATATGAGAACGAGATCGGAGCATAGATGGTAATTAACAGAAACAAATAGTGATAGATAGTGCTATCAATCAGTCAATTAATCAGTCAATTACTCAACAACCTTCATGATCGTGATATCAATCAGTCAATTAATCAGTCAATTACTCAACAACCTTCATGATAGTGATATCAGTCAGTCAATTAATCAGTCAATTAATCAGTCAATTACTCAGTCAATTACTCAACAACCTTCATGATAGTGCTATCAGTCAGTCAATTAATCAGTCAATTAATCAGTCAATTAATCAGTCAATTAATCAGTCAATTACTCAACAACCTTCATGATAGTGCTATCTAGTATGGTGATTTAAACAAATTATAAATGTCATTTTTACTTTTCATTCTGCATTCTCCACTATTTTCCTACCTATTGGACACAATATTTTCATACCTATTGGACACAATATTTTCATACCTATTGGACACAATATTTTCATACCTATTGAACACAATATTTTCATACCTATTGGACACAATATTTTCATACCTATTGGACACAATATTTTCATACCTATTGGACACACTATTTGCATACCTATTGAACACAATAATTGCATACCTATTGAACACAATAATTGCATACCTATTGGACACATTGGTTTCATACCTATTGGACACATTGGTTGCATATCTAGTGGACACAATGGTTCGTCTAAAGACAATGTTTTCATAGGTATGTAATACTGTTTCATATTGTCTTGCTATACTCCAGGTTCCAGATCCATATAGAATAGCTGGTCTAATTATAAGATTATATAGTGTGATGTTTGTGCTCCTGGACTTGACTTGAATTATTCCTCTCATCTCCTAGCTGACCATTGGGACACTGAAGTCGTTCGTCACTTCTCTCTGTCTCTGACTGTTTTCTTTATGGTCTTCCAGGATAGTTGAGTTTCCTTCAGTTCATCATGAAGACTTCGTCTCCAGGTCTGTCTAGGACGTTCTCTTTTCCTTTTTACTTGAGGGTTCCACTCAAGTGCTTATCTAGTGACACTCGACTGTGTCTTCTGTAGGGTATGCCAAACCCATCACCATTTACTCATCTTAACCCAAGAAAACATACACATAGAGAACACCAGAGTCAAACAAGTTTCTGAATTCAAATATGTAGGTAGCATTTTCACACAGGAGGAAAAACTCGATAGAGAACTAGAGACAAGATGCCGAAAAGCAAATGCAGTGACCTACCAGCTTGCAACATTACTACAACACCCAAAAATCAAGATGGAAATGAAAAGGGCAATGATAAAAAGTATTTTTTCTATCAACATTTTGTTACAAGTGTCAAACTTGGTTTCTGACAGCAACACATCACAGAAAGCTCACCACGTATGAAATGAAATGCTTGAGGAAGGCAGTGGGGGTAAGCAGGAAAGATAGACTACGAAATGGGGACATTGAAAGCAGAGTGGGCATAACTTCATGCACCGAATAAATTAAAAGACAGCACATGCAGTGGTCCAGACGTTTAATGAGAATGGAATACAACCAACCACCAATGACATCATACAATAAAAAGAGATCAGGTACTACAGCCAAGGGAAGACCAAGAAAAAGATGGACAAAATCAAGACCCCACCAAACACGGATATAACACAATAAGGGCGACTCATCTAGCCCTGGAACGCAAAGTAAAGCTCCTACCCCTACGCTTAACGGCAAGAGTGTACAACCAATTCCATCATCTACCTGGGGAAAGACAATAGACAATCTGGGTCATCATGGGTTCCTGATCTGTTCCCATCCACAGATCTTTGTTTGCAACTATGTCATACAATCTCAGTCTGAGAATCTGCCGAAAAAATTTGTTGACATAGGTCTGAGTCTTATTTGTATTGAACTTGGTGACTCGCCACGTTTCTGAGACACACAGCAACATGGATTTCGCATTTGCGCTGAATATCCTGAGTTTTGTTTTCGTGTAGATGGCAGTGTACTTCTACACTGTGTGCAGGATAGCAACGTCGTGATGGACTTTCCTAATCCTGGCATTAAAGTCCTCATCTATACCTCCTCATGGTTGACATCCTGATTGATTAGGTGAAGAAAAGTAACTGAATGAGAACTACAAGAGTTGTGAAGAAAAGTAACTGAATGAGAACTACAAGAGTTGTGAATAAAAGTAACTGAATGAGAACTACAAGAGTTGTGAAGAAAAGTAACTGAATGAGAACTACAAGAGTTGTGAAGAAAAGTAACTGAATGAGAACTACAAGAGTTATGAAGAAAAGTAACTGAATGAGAACTACAAGAGTTATGAAGAAAAGTAACTGAATGAGAACTACAAGAGTTGTGAAGAAAAGTAACTGAATGAGAACTACAAGAGTTGTGAAGAAAAGTAACTGAATGAGAACTACAAGAGTTGTGAAGAAAAGTAACTGAATGAGAACTACAAGAGTTATGAAGAAAAGTAACTGAATGAGAACTACAAGAGTTGTGAAGAAAAGTAACTGAATGAGAACTACAAGAGTTGTGAAAAAAAGTAACTGAATGAGAACTACATAAATTATGAAGGAAAGTAACTGAATGAGAACTACATAAATTATGAAGGAAAGTAACTGAATGAGAACTACATAAATTATGAAGGAAAGTAACTGAATGAGAACTACATAAATTATGAAGGAAAGTAACTGAATGAGAACTACATAAATTATGAAGGAAAGTAACTGAATGAGAACTACATAAATTATGAAGGAAAGTAACTGAATGAGAACTACATAAATTATGAAGGAAAGTAACTGAATGAGAACTACATAAATTATGAAGGAAAGTAACTGAATGAGAACTACTAAATTATGAAGAAAGTAACTGAATGAGAACTACATAAATTATGAAGGAAAGTAACTGAATGAGAACTACATAAATTATGAAGGAAAGTAACTGAATGAGAACTACATAAATTATGAAGGAAAGTAACTGAATGAGAACTACATAAATTATGAAGGAAAGTAACTGAATGAGAACTACATAAATTATGAAGGAAAGTAACTAAATGAGACCTACATAAATTATGAAGGAAAGTAACTGAATGAGACCTACATAAATTATGAAGGAAAGTAACTGAATGAGAACTACATAAATTATGAATGAAAGTAACTGAATGAGAACTACATAAATTATGAATGAAAGTAACTGAATGAGAACTACAAAAATTATGAATAAAGTAACTGAATGAGAACTACATAAATTATGAAGGAAAGTAACTGAATGAGAACTACATAAATTATGAAGGAAAGTAACTGAATGAGAACTACAAGTTATGAAGAAAAATAACTGAATGAGAACTACAGAAGATGAGAATATAAATTAGTTAATGAGAACTAAAAGAGGCTCTGGTAATATTTCGAGGCTAGTGAAAGTAATGACTAAATCAATCATTCAATCAATGACTAAAACTATAAAAAATTAATGAATTGAGATGTTCTTTCCAGTGACGCTCTTCCTAACTGTATGTCATATGTAGTAGTGTTTTTATGTTACCTGTGTTTGTTGTTACTTTTTAATGACTACATTTTATACTACATGCTAATTTCTCACCTGCTAATTTCAGTGAAATCACTTTGTGACTGGACACGATTTGAGATGTTCCTAAAACCTAAAGGTGTAGGAGATGCAATCACTGTGTACAAAACTACAAATTCTACAGAAAGTTGCAATACGAAATGCATCTATATCTATTTTCATTACATCAAAACAAAATATTTGATAACTTAAATTTAGAATTCATCAACATTAGGACAACTTTTCTAGATAGAGATAAGGGAGGAGGAATAGTTTGAGAAGCAAACAATAAGTCTGTCTCTAACATTAAATATGAAACTTAGTTGATGAATTTCTTTAGAAATTTAATGATTTCAACATTTTAGCAGGCTCTATCAACACTTTCAAAGCTTCGATTAAGTTTTCTTCTTGTTAATACTTCCGTTCAAAATGTGTAAGTCCAACTTGCAGCTTTGGTGCGAAATTCTATCAATACAATTAGTGCTCTTGTACTGTAAGATCTTGTACTTATGTGGTCACCAGTTGGGAAAAGAAAACGTGGAAAACCTAAGACCACTCTTCGAAGAACAATTCTACAAGAAAGTAAACTATTGGGATGTACAACCATACGAAATCTCCAACTGCTTGCAATGAACCGCATCACATGGAGATCTAATACCTCTGCCCTAGGTGTCGTCTTTGACACGATAGGAACAAACTAACTAACTGTAAGGTTGTAAAATTCAAAAAGACATCCGCTATGAGCTACTTCTCAATAGAAAAGATATCTCGTGTTTAATATTGACTTCTGTAAGAGGATATATCGCATGGGCAATATGCAGGATATAGTTACAGAAGTTGATTCATGGGAGAAAAGTAGGTTATGGTTCAAATTGCATGGGGTGAACAGGGAAGAACAAGATTTAGGATGACTGATTGTTTGATTGATTAAATGATTGATTGATATTATTTGACCATCATAATTACATATCGATTAATAATCAAGCGTGCTTTTTTTTTTTACATGCTGCACCTCTCTGGTGTGTGCGAAGGTAACTGACTGTACAGTCCAATCCTGGATTACAATTCCCTACCACATGTGGGCATACATGATCAACGGTTAGACATGTGGGTGTTGTGTGTTCTGTCTTTTCGTACAGCTTGTTTTCTTTGCGTTTCAACGGCACGACAGTTCTCATCTATGCGAGTTCTTCTTGTGTTGTTACAGCACCACATTTGGCGATCTTTAGCCAGGGATTCCCAGGAATGGTGTCTATAGCGAAGAATTTCAGAGACACTTTAAGAGTGTCTTTAAAGCGTATTTTTCTGTCCACCAGCTGAACGTCTGCCCCTTCAAGCTCGCCATACATCAACTGTTTTGGAATGCGTTTATCAGGCGTTCGAGCAAACGTGACCGGCCCATCTCACTTGGGCCTTCTGCAACAGTGTGTTAACGCCTGGGATCTTTCCTCTTATGAAAACTTTGGTGAAGACTATAGTGAAGACCAACATCTATATTTGAATACATCAAAAACAAAAATCATGTCAACTGACAAAGCAAAAGGCTCACCCAACATCCAAATAAACAATGAACAACGCCAATGTGTAGAGAGCTACGAATATCTGGGCTCAATAATTAACAATAATGGTAACTGCTCCAAAGAGATCTCAAGAACATTGGCAATAGCAATCAAGAAGATAAACACAATGAAGAGCATGTGGCAAAGCACCAGCAAAATATTAAAATTAAAAATATTGAGAACATGCATTTTCCCAGTGGCTACTTATCGTTGTGAATCATGGACTATTACACAAAAATTAAGAACGAAAATCCAGCCCTTCGAAACTAAATGCTACAGAAAGATCCTATGAATACCATGGACAGAAAAAAGAAAGAATACCGATGTCCTGAAAGAACTAAATGTTAAAGAGAATTGGCTGATAAACAACTTACTATACAGAAAAATTACATACTTTGGTCACATTAAGCGTCACGATGGCCTGGAAAGAACAATACTAGAGGGCAGGGTCCCTGGTAGCAGAGGCAGACTCAAGAAGAAGATGGCTACAAGATATTAAAGAAACCATGAACATGCCCATCGACGAAGTGGGTGAACTGGCTAGAGACAGAGTGAATTTCAGATGTGCTGCAAAGAGAGCAAACGTCCTATAAAGGATAGGCACCTTGATGATGAGTGTTGTTTATCAGCATGTAAATATGAGACATTCTACTGACTGTTGGCGACCTACTGTTGGATGAGGACATTAAAATAGATACTGAATCAATAGAGCGATGTAGTGAGTTTAGAATTACACGTTGTACGAGTAAAGCTTGTTGATTGAGGGACATATAGAAAAGTTTGTTTAACCAGCGAGTCACAGGAACTATCAGAATGCATACCCTTCGAAATCTATTTTGGGGGAAACTGAGCACCTATATGTCTGCCCAGAGTGATGTGATGTCAGTTAATTAACCAATCACCACAAAAAATAGTTAGTGCATATTGATGTGCACATCTGCAAGGTTTCAAAAGTTAGTGCATAAGTGCATATTGATATGTACATCTGCAAGGTTTCAAAGGTTAGTGCATAGGTGCATATTGATGTGCACATCTACAAGGTTTCAAGAGTTAGTGCATATTGATGTGCACATCTGCAAGTTTTCAAGAGTTAGTGCATATTGATGTGAACATCTGCAAGGTTTCAAGAGTTAGTGCATATTGATGTGAACATCTGCAAGGTTTCAAGAGTTAGTGCATATTGATGTGCACATCTGCAAGGTTTCAAGTTAGTGCATATTGATGTGCACATCTGCAAGGTTTCAAAAGTTAGTGCATATTGATGTGAACATATGCAAGGTCTCAACTTTGTCTTGCAAATATGTATCCAATGTTCATGTTTCTTGGTGAGACATCAACGTTGAATACATATATTATATGTGGACTGCCTACTTGGTGAGACATCAACGTTGAATACATATATTATATGTGGACTGCCTACTTGTTACATTTCTCATAAATATTTATCACTTTAACTTTAATCTACTTCATAATTATTTATTTGTTTTATTTGGTGTCCTCCATATCTTTTTGTCTATATATCAATATCTTCAATATTTTATTGTCTTCCAGCTGCATGTCATGAGTTCTATTACTGTCTAACCATGCTTGAAATATCTCACATTTCAACATTTTTATTGCAAAATTAAATCTCAGCCCATGAATCTTAGATAGAAGGGATCAAAATTAGCCTTTTGTGCCCAGATTTCACGAAGAAGAACGGCCACGTTAAGCTCTGCTGCCGCTCAGCATTCCAGAATGATTGTCCGAAATAAGAAGAGAGAGATTATACATCGTGTTCTAGCTTGCAAGACAGATTTCATTCTTATCCTAGTTTCTCAATCGTGATCTGTCCAAATTATATTCATCATTTTGACGTCAGATTAGTTCTTGCTAGTCCTTTTGTTTCTTTTAAACCATTTTTTCAATTGTACATTTTCTTCTTCAAGTTCATTCTGGAACTAAGTAGGTGACCATGACTAATCACAGCTTCCAGTATCCTGTGACTTTATATGTTAAATTATTCATTCTCTTACATTCGATATTATCGAACAATATAATCACTCATTGAGATATATGTGTGTGGTTTCGGCATAGAATGTGAACAATAAGCGTCCCGGTTCACAAGTTTCTGAGCATGTAATACAGGGGTTTGTGAAAAATGTGGACTTTCTGTCCTATTTATATTGACATATTAATTAAAACAGTTCTAACATTTTAAGATTGTACATTGTTTTACTGACAAGTCTTTGCTCTCCTTTACTTTACTGTCCAGTATGTTTTATTCTTTATTTGATTGCACAGTATCATCTGTCATGAACTGTTCTATTTTTCACAATCATTTGTGACCACTGTTAAATTGTCCACTTTTGACAGCCACCAACTAAACTATTGTCCACTATCTCTTGCCGTCAACAGTTGTACTGTTCATTATCATTTGTCTCTTACTGTTCAATTGTTTACTGAGGTCAGTTACTGACTATACTAGTGTCCACTATCTTTCGTCTCTCACTGTTCAATTGTTTACTGAGGTCAGTTACTGACTATACTAGTGTCCACTATCTTTCGTCTCTCACTGTTCAATTGTTTACTGAAGTCAGTTACTGACTATACTAGTGTCCACTATCTTTCGTCTCTCACTGTTCAATTGTTTACTGAAGGCAGTTACTGACTATACTAGTGTCCACTATCGTGTGTCTCTCACTGTTCAATTGTTTACTGAAGTCAGTTACTGACTGTACTAGTGTCCACTATCTTTTGTCTCTCACTGTTCAATTGTTTACTGAGGTCAGTTACTGACTATACTAGTGTCCACTATCTTTCGTCTCTCACTGTTCAATTGTTTACTGAGGGCAGTTACTGACTATACTAGCGTCCACTATCTTTTGTCTCTCACTGTTCTATTGTTTACTGAGGTCAGTTACTGACTGTACTAGCGTCCATTATGTTTGGTCGTACACGCTCTTTGCCTTCGTATACAGTCTGAAAACATACTTGAAGATCTAGAACAATCACATTAATAAATAACTGATACTATCACAAACGTGAAGATCTGATACTATCACAAACGTGAAGATCTGATCTCACAAACGTGAAGATCTGATACTATCACAAACATGAAGATCTAATACTATCACAAACGTGAAGATCTGATCTCACAAACGTGAAGATCTGATACTATCACAAACGTGAAGATCTGATACTATCACAAACGTGAAAATATGATACGATCACAAACGTGAAGATCTGATATTATCACACACGTGAAGATCTGATCTCACAAACGTGAAGATCTGATACTATCACAAACGTGAAGATCTGATACTATCACAAACGTGAAGATCTGATACTATCACAAACGTGAAGATCTGATACTATCACAAACGTGAAGATCTGATACTATCACAAACGTGAAGATCTGATACTATCACAAATGTGAAGATATGATACTATCACAAACGTGAAGATCTGATACTATCACAAACGTGAAGATCTGATACTATCACAAACGTGAAGATCTGATACTATCACAAACATGAAGATCTGATACTATCACAAACGTGAAGATCTGATACTATCACAAACATGAAGATCTGATACTATCACAAACGTGAAGATCTGATACTATCACAAACATGAAGATCTGATACTATCACAAACGTGAAGATCTGATACTATCACAAATGTGAAGATATGATACTATCACAAACGTGAAGATCTGATACTATCACAAACGTGAAGATCTGATACTATCACAAACGTGAAGATCTGATACTATCACAAACGTGAAGATCTGATACTATCACAAACGTGAAGATCTGATACTATCATAAACGTGAAGATCTGATCTCACAAACTGAAGATCATACTATCACAAACATGAAGATCTGATACTATCACAAACGTGAAGATCTGATACTATCACAAACGTGAAGATCTGATACTATCACAAACGTGAAGATTTGATACTATCACAAACGTGAAGATCGATACTATCACAAACGTGAAGATTCGATACTATCACAAACGTGAAGATCTGATACTATCACAAACATGAAGATCTGATACTATCATAAACTGAAATCTGACTCACAACGTGAAGATCTGATACTATCACAAACATGAAGATCTGATACTATCACAAACGTGAAGATCTGATACTATCACAAACGTGAAGATCTGATACTATCATAAAAATTTGAAGATCTGATACTATCACAAACGTGAAGATCTGATACTATCACAAACGTGAAGATCTGATACTATCACAAACGTGAAGATCTGATACTATCACAAATGTGAAGATATGATACTATCACAAACGTGAAGATCTGATACTATCACAAACGTGAAGATCTGATACTATCACAAACGTGAAGATCTGATACTATCACAAACGTGAAGATCTGATACTATCACAAACGTGAAGATCTGATACTATCACAAACGTGAAGATCTGATACTATCACAAACGTGAAGATCTGATACTATCACAAATGTGAAGATCTGATACTATCACAAACGTGAAGATCTGATACTATCACAAACGTGAAGATCTGATACTATCACAAACGTGAAGATCTGATACTATCACAAACGTGAAGATCTGATCTCACAAATGTGAAGATATGATACTATCACAAACGTGAAGATCTGATACTATCACAAACGTGAAGATCTGATACTATCACAAACGTTAAGATCTGATACTATCACAAACGTGAAGATGGACAAGAACCAGTAGGGGTCCCCGATATACTGACGTACATAACAGTATACACTAGCGTTCAGGTGTCTTGGAATTTCCTATATTCGACGCCAGTCTGACACAAAAATTATTCTCTTTGTGCCCATAGTACACGGTTGGTCTACAGTAGACTATATTCTTTACTTGAAGATCTATACTACAGATACCTCTGAAGTCGAAATAAGACTCCCCTGAATAGCAAGAGGCACTGGTGTTAAGGTAAGGAAGCCCTAACGGAACAATCATTCAGAAGCGCCATATTAATCGCAACGATTACGTTTGAATTCATGGCGGTGAACAATAATTACTTTAGAATGGTTCTATTAGGCTATATTCCCGTCACTGTCAATATCATACAGTTCTCAGTCATCAGTTGTAGAGAAATGATATCTATAACTATATCTCATATATAAGATAAGAATATACTAACTAAACAGTGTTACTGTCAACATCGCAAAAATGGATAGAAAAATTAATAACGAAAGCGCAAGATAATAGCCCCCCAAAAAAATCTATGTCTTAAATTTTTTTAAATAAATGATAACACAAGCAGGACATATTATTGTTTTATCAGTGGAGAGAAAATAGAAAATGTGAACAATTTTGAATTTCTCGGTTCGCTATTAACAAGAGATTATGAGATCTCTGTGGCTAAGTGGTTAAGCTCTTGCCTTGCGAGTCGAAGGTTCGAATACTGACCGCGACGTTCTTTTCACGAGTGCAGTTTTTTTCAGAGGCCCCTAGGATTGTTGCTGGAGCTACGGAGTTCGTGCTTTGTGCAATACTCTCGGCAGGTGGTGTGCCATTTTTGTGGAGAGGACGAGCCAGATGGGGTAACACCCAGTGCAATTAAGTCAATCCTTCGGCTTTAAAACCTCTTTCAGAGATGGAAATTTGAGAACAGAAATTATAAGATAAACAAACACAGCCTTACAAACACATTAAACAACTAACAACAATATAGAATTATAACAGATAGCTAAACACACTTCAGAATACTAAGAGCAAGCATATTCTCAGTGGCAACGTATGGGTGTGAAGCATGGAACAAGGCTGTGGGAAAACTATATGTATGCAGATGAATATAAGTGCTACAGAAGAGTCCTTCGCTTAACATGGACAAAGAACAGAACAAAAATATTTGTCCAAAAATAACTCCAAATTAAAGAAACTTGGCTTATGCTACAAATGAAAATAAGAAAGTTGAAGTATTTAAAGATAACAAAATATATAACGGGTTGGAGAAGACATTATAAGCAGGCATCCCTGCAAAGTTGAGTAGAGAAAGGCTAAGGAAAAGCTGGATTTAGGATGTGACTGATGATATGAGCATGGCGCATACTTGTCCCTGTGATTCACACTCAATTTCTATATTCAATCTTTTCCTCTCAATTATTTTGTTTTTAAAATATTGATTGTGTGTGTTCTATGTTCGTTTCTAGCTTGTTAATATATTCCTTATTTTTACGTTTAGACACTTGTTTCTCATATTAATTATGTTTTCTTTCTGAATATCATATATTCGTCTTACTAGAAAAGTTGTTCTTTGACAAAGAAAGCAGAAAATAATATTTACACAATGAGTTCAAATGCACAACATAAAATGAGCATCAAAGGTCCATCAGGTTCACTTATAAATGTCACGCCAGGCATCTCTATGAATATCTGCTAAAAGAATGGATACATTTCTCAATGACTTGTGGGTTACTAGAATGAATTGAATTGTTGAGAAATAGGTCAACTGATCAATCTGACGACAGAACTAATCTTGTTTAATCAAGAGAGAACATGGATGAATGTGACCAGACATGTAGATAAGATATCCCAATGAAACTCATGTACGTATGAGTGTGTTTGTGCGTGTGTTGTCATCAGTGCTTTGATGGACGGCTGTGTCATTATTACTTTCGATGGACGGCTGTTGTCATTATTACTTTCGATGGACGGCTGTTGTCATTATTACTTTCGATGGACGGCTGTTGTCATTATTACTTTCGATGGATGGCTGTTGTCATCATTGCCTGCAATGGATGGCTGTTGTTAGCGTCGCTTAAGATGAACAGCTATTAGTAAGAAGATGCGAAGTACATCGCAATAGAAGTAGTTGTAGCAGTGGTAGATGATGTTGTAGCGGTGATGGAAGTACATGTTGTTGTATTGGTAGAAGTTGTGTAATTAGTGAACGTAGATATTGTTGTATTGGTAGAAGTTGTTTCATTAGTGGACGTAGATATTGTTGTATTGGTAGAAGTTGTTTCATTAGTGGACGTAGATATTGTTGTATTGGTAGAAGTTGTGTAATTAGTGAACGTAGATATTGTTGTATTGGTAGAAGTTGTTTCATTAGTGGACGTAGATATTGTTGTATTGGTAGAAGTTGTGTAATTAGTGAACGTAGATATTGTTGTATTGGTAGAAGTTGTGTAATTAGTGAACGTAGATATTGTTGTATTGGTAGAAGTTGTGTAATTAGTGAACGTAGATATTGTTGTATTGGTAGAAGTTGTGTAATTAGTGAACGTAGATATTGTTGTATTGGTAGAAGTTGTGTAATTAGTGAACGTAGATATTGTTGTATTGGTAGAAGTTGTTTCATTAGTGGACGTAGATATTGTTGTATTGGTAGAAGCTGTTTCATTAGTGGACGTAGATATTGTTGTATTGGTAGAAGCTGTTACATTAGTGGACGTAGATATTGTTGTATTGGTAGAAGCTGTTTCACTAGTGGACGTAGATATTGTTGTATTGGTGAGTTGTTTCATTAGTGGATGTAGATATTGTTGTATTGGTAGAAGTTGTTACATTAGTGGACGTAGATATTGTTGTATTGGTAGAAGTTGTTTCATTAGTGGATGTAGATATTGTTGTATTGGTAGAAGTTGTTTCACTAGTGGACAGATATTGTTGTATTGGTAACAGTAGTTGTAATAGTGTAATAACTAGCTGCAGTATTGGTGGAATGTGTAACATGGTGCATATTACTCCATCCATCCAGTTGAATGTTAGTCAAAACTAGCAAAACTCAAGCGTATTATATAAGTCTGGGACATATTTAGCTGGGACATAATCTCAATATTACAAAGACATTCATTTCATGCACAAGGATAATGATTTTAATGATATCTACAAAGAGATGGATAACATAGCTCAGTAAATATTGACCGCCATTTCTTATCGATCAATCGATCAACACTTCCGTTTCCGTATTGCAATCTGTGGAGTCTGTTCGTGGTTCCTTGTACCTTGTCCTTGCTCGAAACAGGAAAGTGTAGACAGGATGGTCCATCAATGTTACGGATAGGAAACATGGGAAAGATGGAAAAAGTAGGGAAAGAGGAACAAATATCTGAAGATTAAAAGCAAGGACAATAGCTTCATCAACTTGTCTAGTGAAGGCTGATTCAACAAATATTGCCAAGATAAATGGTGGATATTGGAAGAAAATATGAATCTATGTGAAAGAATGACTAACACAATAGAGCAAGAATCTTGTCTCTAAGATAACTAGTGTCCAAGCAAGATATAAATGTGGAAATTAATGTTCATTATTCCGGTTGGAAAAACTATGAATTTTGTTCAGTAATAAATCAAATATAGAATAGATAATTATAGTTATTATATGCAGATGATAGTTTACATTTTTGTGTTAAACTAACTGCTTCATTAATCGAATCAATTATTCTTCATGAAGCATGCCTTTTTGTATGCAGAAAGTCGTTCTTATCACATTCCGCATGAAATATACTTGATAGCAATTATCTTGTTCAAGGAACTTGGTGACATTACGAGAATATGCTAGAAGTGACTGGGCACCTATGGGACTGCAAGAGTGTCATTTCATTCAATGATTAATAAAATTATATAATGTCAGACATCAATGTTATTATTATCTTTATCATATTAAAACATTTTATCCTATCTGTCTAATTTTATCTGATCTAGTTAATTTTATATGGTCTATTTCATCTTATACAACCTTGCTGTTCTTAACTCCCCTTGCTGTTCTTACCTCACCTTGCTGTTCTTAACTCACCTTGCTGTTCTTAGCTTACGTGCTGTTCTTAACTCACCTTGCTGTTCTTAACTCACCTTGCTGTTCTTAACTCACCTTGCTGTTCTTAACTCACCTCGCTTATCTTAACCAACCTAGCTGTTCTTAAAACTACCTTGCTGTTCTTAACTTGCCTTGCTTATCCTAACCCACCTTGCTGTTCCTAACCCACCTTGCTGTTCCTAACACACCTTGCTGTTCTTACCTTACCTTGCTGTTCTTACCTCACCTTGCTGTTCTTAACTCATCTTGCTTATCCTAACCCACCTTGCTGTTCCTAATACACCTTGCTGTTTGTATTTCACCTTGTTGCTTGTATTACATTTTGTTGTTCTTAACCTACATTGTTGTTTCTAACTCACCTTGCTGATCTTAGCTCAACTTGTTGTTCTTAGCTCAACTTGTTGTTCTTAGCTCAACTTGCTGATCTTAACTCATCTTGCTGATCTTAGCTCAACTTGTTGTTCTTAACTCATCTTGCTGATCTTAGCTCAACTTGTTGTTCTTAACTCATCTTGCTGATCTTAGCTCAACTTGTTGTTCTTAACTCATCTTGCTGATCTTAGCTCAACTTGTTGTTCTTAACTCATCTTGCTGATCTTAGCTCAACTTGTTGTTCTTAACTCATCTTGCTGATCTTAGCTCAACTTGTTGTTCTTAACTCATCTTGCTGATCTTAGCTCAACTTGTTGTTCTTAACTCATCTTGCTGATCTTAGCTCAACTTGTTGTTCTTAACTCATCTTGCTGATCTTAGCTCAACTTGTTGTTCTTAACTCATCTTGCTGATCTTAGCTCAACTTGTTGTTCTTAACTCATCTTGCTGATCTTAGCTCAACTTGTTGTTCTTAACTCATCTTGCTGATCTTAGCTCAACTTGTTGTTCTTAACTCATCTTGCTGATCTTAGCTCAACTTGTTGTTCTTAACTCATCTTGCTGATCTTAGCTCAACTTGTTGTTCTTAACTCATCTTGCTGATCTTAGCTCAACTTGTTGTTCTTAACTCATCTTGCTGATCTTAGCTCAACTTGTTGTTCTTAACTCACCTTGCTGATCTTAGCTCAACTTGTTGTTCTTAACTCATCTTGCTTATCTTAACCTACCTTGCTGTTCTTAACTCATCTTGCTTATCTTAACCTACCTTGCTGTTCTTAACTCACCTTGCTGATCTTAGCTCAACTTGTTGTTCTTAACTCATCTTGCTTATTTTAACCCACCTTGCTGTTCTTAAACCACCTTGATTATCTTAACTCATCTTGCTTATCTTAACCTACCTTGCTGTTCTTAACTCACCTTGCTGTTCTTAACTCATCTTGCTTATCTTAACCCACCTTGCTGTTCTTAACTCACCTTGCTTATCTTAACCCACCTTGCTGTTCTTTACCAACCTTGCTGTTTTTAACCCATCTTGCTGTTTGTATTCCACCGTGTTGTTCCTATCACACCTTGCTGTTTGTATCTCACCTTTATGTTTTGATTCGATATATCGCTTCACCGACAAGAGAGCAGTGTTTGAAGCTAGAGAAGAATATTAAACCAGAACAGAACTGTAGTCGTTAGTTGCCAAACACACTGAGGGACATACTGAGGTAGAGATCGTAACACTTATATAGTAATTGGTTGGATGTACAATGATGATAATTTGACGACTAAACTAAATTCGATCTAGTAAATACTCTCTGATCTAGTTAAGGGGAGACAGGACAAACGGTTGCTAACTTTCTTATTTCTCAGTCAAATAATATATTTTTATCAGGTCGTACTAGGGGTAGTCTGGGATGAAATATTACATAACTTTAAAATTAATTACATCTCGGGTTGCCAGGGTAATGGCGGCCATGTTGAATTATAAACAATGTCGTAAGTAGGTAATTACTCACAACGAGTTCATATTAATCTTTTTTTTAAATTGAAATACTTAAATAAGACAAAGCTCTAGACACCTAGCAACTTTAAATTGTTCTGGGACAGATAACAAGTCGATGGAAGTGCATTGAATAAGACATATACAATTTTTACCAAAAATATAAGAACTTATGGTTATTAATAATATTGTGTTTAAAAGTATATTAATTAAAACTTGCATTTCTATATCTGATTACCCTCAGTATTGATAGATCTATATGTATGCCAAATTTCATATTGATATCTTAAATGGTTACTGAGACTAACCTGCTAAACACTTCCTAAATTAGTGAAAATCACAATTGTGAGAAAACTGCAATTTAAAAATATTTTTGGTGAAATAGGAAAAGATCTTTATCTTACCAAAGAATTTCTACATAAATCGTTTGTATGATTGACAGAACATGCGTCCCGTATTATTATATGTTAAATCTACCTGTATTATATGTGCCTCCTTCCTTCTGAGCTATTTCATGCTCTTTGATGTGGAGCATGAGAGTACTACTATTTTTAATATAGGCAAATATTGACGTAGACTAATGAGATAACTTTTTTTTAGCTATGCGAATGATAAAATCTTCTTTGACAATTTGAATATCATAGTTGAAAGATGTATTTGTCTCTACAAAAGCTTTGGAATCTCCATCACAGAGCAACTTGCAATAAACAAGTTGTCTCTTTCTCACTGACCTGGCAAAAATAAGCTTGGCAGCTTCAGCTTCCATAGAATTGGATGAACCCCCACAATTTTCTCACACTGGTACTTTACAATGATATATAATTCATTATGTTTAAAAGAATATAGATACCCATCACTAAGTACCAACCAAACGGTATCTCTAGACATTGTCTATTAAAAAATACGTTAAATATCCGAGAGGGTGGGCTGTTTAAAACTCATTTCAAATTTAAAAGAAAACAACAATTTTTTTAAACTGATTTCGATTCTAGAGATATAAAACTAACAGAATAAAACATATTTGGAAAATGGATATTTTAAAGAAAATATGTCATTTCGTGAGTTCTGAGATCACGTATTATCTGATAGAAGTTTCTAACCTTTAGAGGTTTACGTAGATCTGCTGTCTAGTGTATACGAGTGTTTGCGGCATTGAGAGAGTGGAAAGGCTTGCATCAACAGCATTGAGTGTCGGAGAGTTGAAGATGGATACGGGGGATGTTCTTCAGGCTCATCACGACTGCCTGTTGGATGAAGACACTAAAATAGATTTTAAATCAATCCAGCGATTAATACAATTTGGAGATACCCGTTGTACAAGTAGAACTGGATGTCTGAGGGGCAGAGTGAGGAGTATGTGTAACTAGTCAAGTCACAGGAACCATCAGCATGCTTACACTTTGATATATGTTGGGGAAAACTGAGCATCTATAGGAGTGCACGTAGTGAAGTGTCGTCGTTTCAGTACCCAATAAGCAATCTGAACTAGTTGAAATTAACCGGTATGACTAACAATGTCTCGATCTAGTTAATAGTAGATCATCTAGTTAATAGTAGATCATCTAGTTAATAGTAGATCATCTAGTTAATAGTAGATCATCTAGTTAATAGTAGACCATCTAGCTAATAGTATACCATCTAGCTAATAGTATACCATCTAGCTAATAGTAGACCATCTAGCTAATAGTAGACCATCTAGCTAATATTGAATGAAACAATGAAATATTGATAAAGGGAAAGCGCTGAGTTCTTTGAAATTTTCCCCCAAAAAGATGTTTGTTATATTTCTTTAGATCTTGATTGAGATGTTTTCAACCATAGATGAATTATCATGATCAATTCGTGTCAAACTCTTTCCTCACTTGTCAAATATGTGATACAAGATTTCATCATTGATGATCTTACATCGATGTTTCTAGTTTCTAGATGTGTTTATTTGACATCAAGTGGTTATCATTAAATTGTCACTCAACAACACATGGCGGTTTTGTTCGGCATTTCTTGGCAATCAATATTTTATATTATAATAGTCTTTTCCAGTTGGTTACCTGCAAACCAAATTCTACTCATTGACAGACGTTTGGTTCTTGTTTCTACATTGTCATACTTGGTTTCAAGATACTCTCAAATAGTGTTATACATTCCCTTAATACACAAATTATAGGATGACTTGGCGGACAAGACCACAATTGAGATAGATGAAATTTTTATAAACGGGGCCTAGATGCAAGGGGAGATAACTAATTCACAGAAATAATGTAAATTTGGTTGTTGTAGAAGAGTGACCTACCTTGGTTTTATTTTTTAGTAAGTAGGAATGTTTTTTTTTTAACCACAATTATTTTTGTGAAAGTTTGATTAAAACTGAGTTAGAGAATGAGTGTGTATGTAAGAGAGAAAGAGAGAGAGAGAGAGAGAGAGAGGGAGAGAGAGTGGTTGAATAGCGATGTATGATCGAGAAGAGGAGAACCATTGTTTGAAATATCACTATAGTACAAGGGAAGTAAGATGGGAAACGGTTGGCACCTATCTGATGTGTAACTAACTGATGTTTAAACACTTGATGTGTAACTAGCTGATGTGTAACGACTTGATATGTAACTATTTGTTTTTACTAACGAAATGTGGTTTTGAAATACAATTGTTTTGTAATAGTTCTAAACTAATTTCCCAATAGAAATAAATAACAGTTAGAGTCAGGATTCACTAGAAAAAAGCTGACGTTTGCAGTTCCAATTAATGACATTTGGAATAATGACATGTGGAATTAGAATGATCGTAAAATAAGATTGAACTGTTTCCCTAACACTGAGATTTCTATTAGTTGTAAATCTAATGCTCCTGTCTTGCTCTCATGTCAAATCGTGAATCACATCTTGTATCGCTCTTTCTTTTATTCTTACTCTGCTCTTCTGTTATGTTATCAATGACTCAAGATAATCTCATCTATTATGTTATGTTATCAATGACTCAAGATAATCTCATCTATTCTGTTATGTTATCAATGACTCAAGATAATCTCATCTATTCTGTTATGTTATCAATGACTCAAGATAATCTCATCTATTATGTTATGTTATCAATGACTCAAGATAATCTCATCTATTCTGTTATGTTATCAATGACTCAAGATAATCTCATCTATTCTGTTATGTTATCAATGACTCAAGATAATCTCATCTCTTCTGTTTTGTTATCAATGACTCAAGATAATCTCATCTATTATGTTATGTTATCAATGACTCAAGATAATCTCATCTATTCTGTTATGTTATCAATGACTCAAGATAATCTCATCTATTATGTTATGTTATCAATGACTCAAGATAATCTCATCTATTCTGTTATGTTATCAATGACTCAAGATAATCTCATTATGTTATGTTATCAATGGCTCAAGATAACTCCTATTCTGTTTTGTTATCAATGACTCAAGATAATCTCATCTCTTCTGTTTTGTTATCAATGACTCAAGATAATCTCATCTATTATGTTATGTTATCAATGACTCAAGATAATCTCATCTATTCTGTTATGTTATCAATGACTCAAGATAATCTCATCTATTCTGTTTTGTTATCAATGACTCAAGATAATCAAGCTGTTCACTTGTTTCAATTATTAGCTGGACAATGTCGTAAAACCAACTCCCGTTAATATATGTCGGATATAGATACAACAAATATCGTTGCTGGAGTGTTTCAAAATATTGTTTAGCGAAATAATGTGTTTTTTGTCTCCACGTGGTTTATACACGAAGTGTATTTAATGAGTGAACATTACTGATTAAACAGTACACAATTTAGATCCCGGTTGTCCAGATTGTACAGCTTTTAGAGCTTGAGAAGACAGAACGTGTGATTACCACCATAAAATGAAATGGATCAGATTAACAACACGGGAACGAGAGAGAGAGAGATTAACAACTGTGATGTGCGGAATTGGACTTGTCCAGATTCTGGGTAGAACACATTGATTACGAGTTAGAGTCTTAGTATATACAGAAATGGACGTCAGTGTTACCCCAGCAAACCAATATTTGTTCAGTATCTTTAAAGCTTGCGTGTAATAAAATGAATGGTTTTAGTTCCCATAGCCCGCTGGTTAAACATATATCCTATCTCAGCGGTCGTGCCGGCTGCTACTATGATTAATTTCATATTGATCCAGACGCAGTATAGAGAACACGTCGTTAACATATTTATTATTATGAAAAATTGTTTCTGGAAAAAATTGTTATATATTATTTCACTCAATATACTGCAATTTAGACAACAACGAGTCTACAGTTTCACTAGCCAGAAACTTCTACAATTCCAAGAAAATATACATGACATTTCTACATTGATATCTCTATAGCTATAGCTGCTATCTACTAATGTCCTAGCTATTAGTTTCTGATCTTACTAAGCGTGAATTTAAAGTTGGAGACAATCACGTCACGCTATAACACAACAAGAAAATGTTACATTAATCTGACGTTTTACACATAAAATTACCACATACCACAGTGAAATAAAGTTCAGTTTACCTGAATAAAATTTAATTAAACCAAAGGACAAAATTGTTAATAACTTTTTGTCTTTCGAATCAAATTGTGATGAATGCGACATTTTGGTCATAGTAAGAGGCATGAAACTATTGAAAACCACAATGAAATGAAAGGTGGAACATGCAAGCAATATCGATATAAGGAAGACTGCAGTAAAACTATGTAGCAATATCAATATAAGGGAAGACTACAGTAAAACTATGTAGCAATATCAATAAAAGGGAAGACTGCAGTAAAACTATGTAGCAATATCAATATAATGGAAGACTGCAGTAAAACTATGTAGCAATATCGATATAAGGAAGACTGCAGTAAAACTATGTAGCAATATCTATATAGGAAGACTGCAGTAAACATGTAGCAATATCAATATAATGGAAGACTGCAGTAAAACTATGTAGCAATATCGATATAAGGGAAGACTGCAGTAAAACAATGTAGCAATATCAATATAAAGGAAGACTGCAGTAAAACTATGTAGCAATATCAATATAAGGAAGACTGCAGAAACTATGTAGCAATATCATATAAGGAAGACTGCAGTAAAACTATGTAGCAATATCAATATAAGAGAAGACTGCAGAAAAACTATGTAGCAGTATCAATATAAGGGAAGACTGCAGTAAAACAATGTAGCAATATCAATATAAAGGAAGACTGCAGTAAAACTATGTAGCAATATCAATATAAAGGAAGACTGCAGTAAAACTATGTAGCAATATCAATATAAAGGAAGACTGCAGTAAAACTATGTAGCAATATCAATATAAGAGAAGACTGCAGAAAAACTATGTAGCAGTATCAATATAAGCGAAGACTGCAGTAAAACTATGTAGCAATATCAATATAAGGAAAGACTGCAGTAAAACTATGTAGCAATATCAATATAAGAGAAGACTGCAGTAAAACTATGCAGCAATATCAATATAAGGAAAGACTGCATAAAACTATGCAGCAATATCAATATAAAGGAAGACTGCAGTAAAACTATGTAGCAATATCAATATAAGGAAAGACTGCAGTAAAACTATGTAGCAATATCAATATGAAGGAAGACTGCAGTAAAACTATGCAGCAATATCAATATAAGGAAAGACTGCAATAAAACTATGCAGCAATATCAATATAAGGGAAGACTGCAGTAAAACTATGTAGCAGTATCAATATAAGGGACGACTGCAATAAAACTATGTAGCTATATCAATATAAGGAAGACTGCAGTAAAACTATGTAGCAATATCAATATAAGAGAAGACTGCAGTAAAACTATGTAGCAATATCAATATAAAGGAAGACTGCAGTAAAACTATGTAGCAATATCAATATAAGGAAAGACTGCAGTAAAACTATGTAGCAATATCAATATAAGGAAAGACTGCAGTAAAACTATGTAGCAATATCAATATAAGGAAAGACTGCAGTAAAACTATGTAGAAATGGCGAATCACGTAAAAACAAAGTACTGTAGTTATACAAATAAATAATAACAATACACAGCAACGTTTCGACCAAAAGTCTTTTATCAAGCTAAGGATACAACAGAAGTGAAGAAATTTACTTCTTACACGGCAAAGAACATATCGAATCTGACAATATCTTCATAACTAGCCTACAATAATTGTAATGCTGTTAGAAAGTTATTATCTGATGTGAGGAGGCAAAATAAGATTAGAGACAATAAGAAATGATACAACAATCAAGGTATGGTACACTGTGCTTATTTCTCTTAACTGTACAGTATCCCATCTACTGAGTTATACTGTAGCATATTGCCATAACTCATTAGTTGAAGAGAAAACAGTCAGATCTGACTCATGCCTAGTCTAAAGATATAAACCACGTTTACTAATGACATTATTTCATTCATGTCTGTGAATTATCTATCTTCTATGATCTTGTGTGTAGTCTGATCTCTATATTGGAGTAGAAGATCTAGTTGCAACATAATTTGATTACTATGTTCTGTTGTCATGGACAACTACTGGTCATACGTCCAGACACAATTGAATACACTTGATGTCTAGAATTTCATGTTTTGGATGCGTGCCAAAAAAATGTCAAACATGGGGTCAAATATTTGACATCAAGGGTCATAGAAATCATTGTTATATAACTGCAGCTATTTCTGAGAAACTTGTGAGAAAATATTAAATTAGAAGTATGATAATGTTCTTATTGTTATTTTCTTTTTTCTTTGATAAATAAATGTTAACTTATCAATATCTGATAAAATGAAATGTTAACTTATAAATATCTGATAAAATGAAATGTTATCTTATAAATATCTGATAAAATAAAATGTTATCTTATAAATATCTGATAAAATGAAATGTTATCTTATAAATATCTGATAAAATGAAATGTTATTTTATAAATGACAGAATATGATTATTGTGATAACTGTTTATTGTTTACATACTACACATAAAGAAAGAGAGAGAGAAACTATATCGTAGTGTCTAATGCGTTTGTTTTGCAAGAGTACGGGTTAGGAACAAGTTTCCTATATGTTAGTGTTGAATGCGTTTGCTTTGCAAGAGTACGGGTTAGGAACAAGTTTCCTATATGCTAGTGTCTAATGCGTTTGTTTTGCAAGAGTACGGGTTAGGAACAAGTTTCCTATATGTTAGTGTTGAATGCGTTTGCTTTGCAAGAGTACGGTTAGGAACAAGTTTCTATAGTGTTCAATGCGTTGCTTTGAAGAGTACGGGTTAGGAACAAGTTTCCTATATGCTAGTGTCTAATGCGTTTGCTTTGCAAGAGTACGGGTTAGGAACAAGTTTCCTATATGTTAGTGTTGAATGCGTTTGTTTTGCAAGAGTACGGGTTAGGAACAAGTTTCCTATATGTTAGTGTTGAATGCGTTTGTTTTGCAAGAGTACGGGTTAGGAACAAGTTTCCTATATGTTAGTGTTGAATGCGTTTGTTTTGGTAAGAGTACGGGTTAGGAACAAGTTTCCTATATGCTAGTGTTGAATGCGTTTGCTTTGCAAGAGTACGGGTTTGGAACAAGTTTCCTATATGTTAGTGTTGAATGCGTTTGCTTTGCAAGAGTACGGGTTTGGAACAAGTTTCCTATATGTTAGTGTTGAATGCGTTTGCTTTGCAAGAGTACGGGTTTGGAACAAGTTTCCTATATGTTATTGTTGAATGTGTTTGCTTTGCAAGAGTACGGGTTAGGAACAAGTTTCCTATATGTTATTGTTGAATGTGTTTGCTTTGCAAGAGTACGGGTTAGGAACAAGTTTCCTATATGCTAGTGTTGAATGTGTTTGCTTTGCAAGAGTACGGGTTTGGAACAAGTTTCCTATATGTTAGTGTTGAATGTGTTTGCTTTGCAAGAGTACTGGTTAGGAACAAGTTTCCTATATGTTAGTGTTGAATGTGTTCATACCATAACTGCTCTTAGTTCCAACCAGCTTCATATATGTATCAGAGAAACATTGGAAAGTGAAGACAACCGGCGTCATGTTGAACACATCAAAATTGATCACAGAAAAATACTGACTTAGTAATGTTTTCCCATTAAACCACAAGGTATGAAAACATGTCATTTATTTGTATTTCTTCATTTCATCTTCGACTTACCTTCATCTTTATCCCAGGTCATTCTATGGTAGAGAGTAATGAGATAGTAGAAGCACTGGCGAGCACTGGCGAGCACTGGTGAGCACTGGCGAGCACTGGCGAGCACTGGCGAGCACTGGTGCTATCGAGAATGGTCCTTCTCTGGGACAAAAGCGACATCATCAACGCTCTAAGAGAAAACATACGCTGTGAATATTTCAACGAAGAAGATAAAGGATATTCTCTATCTCGGTTGCACAAGTTATACATACAGATAAGCGCAGCAAGATGGGAACATACAGATAAGTGCAGTAAGATTGGAACATACAGATAAGTGCAGTAAGATGGGAACATACAGATAAGTGCAGTAAGATGGGAACATTACAGATAAGTGCAGTAAGATGAACATAGCAGATAAGTGCAGTAAGATGGGAACATACAGATAAGCGCAGTAAGATGGGAACATCAGATAAGTGCAGTAAGATGGGAACATACAGATAAGTGCAGTAATATGGGAACATACAGATAAGTGCAGTAAGATGGGAACATACAGATAAGCTGCAGAAGATGGGAACATACAGATAAGTGCAGTAAGATGGGAACATACATATAAGTGCAGTAAGATGGGAACATACAGATAAGTGCAGTAAGATGGGAACATACAGATAAGTGCAGTAAGATGGGAACATACAGATAAGTGCAGTAAGATGGGAACATACAGATAAGTGCAGTAAGATGGGAACATACAGATAAGTGCAGTAAGATGGGAACATACAGATAAGTGCAGCAAGATGGGAACATACAGATAAGTGCAGTAAGATGGGAACATACAGATAAGTGCAGTAAGATGGGAACATACAGATAAGTGCAGTAAGATGGGAACATACAGATAAGTGCAGTAAGATGGGAACATACAGATAAGTGCAGCAAGATGGGAACATACAGATAAGTGCAGTAAGATGGGAACATACAGATAAGTGCAGCAAGATGGGAACATACAGATAAGTGCAGTAAGATGGGAACATACAGATAAGTGCAGCAAGATGGGAACATACAGATAAGTGCAGCAAGATGGGAACATACAGATAAGTGCAGCAAGATGGGAACATACAGATAAGTGCAGTAAGATGGGAACATAGAGATAAGTGCAGTAAGATGGGAACATACAGATAAGTGCAGTAAGATGGGAACATACAGATAAGTGCAGCAAGATGGGAACATAAAGATAAGTGCAGTAAGATGGGAACATACAGATAAGTGCAGTAAGATGGGAACATACAGATAAGTGCAGTAAGATGGGAACATACAGATAAGTGCAGCAAGATGGGAACATACAGATAAGTGCAGTAAGATGGGAACATACAGATAAGTGCAGTAAGATGGGAATCATACAGATAAGTGCAGTAAGATGGGAACATACAGATAAGTGCAGTAAGATGGGAACATACAGATAAGTGCAGTAAGATGGGAACATACAGATAAGTGCAGTAAGATGGGAACATACAGATAAGTGCAGATGACACAGATAGGGAACATACAGATAAGTGCAGTAAGATGGGAACATACAGATAAGTGCAGTAAGATGGGAACATACAGATAAGTGCAGGAAGATGGGAACATACAGATAAGTGCAGTAAGATGGGAACATACAGATAAGTGCAGTAAGATGGGAACATACAGATAAGTGCAGTAAGATGGGAACATACAGATAAGTGCAGTAAGATGGGAACATACAGATAAGTGCAGGAAGATGGGAACATACAGATAAGTGCAGTAAGATGGGAACATACAGATAAGTGCAGTAAGATGGGAACATACAGATAAGTGCAGTAAGATGGGAACATACAGATAAGTGCAGTAAGATGGGAACATACAGATAAGTGCAGTAAGATGGGAACATACAGATAGTGCAGAAGATGGGAACATAGATAAGTGCAGTAAGATGGGAACATACAGATAAGTGCAGTAAGATGGGAACATACAGATAAGTGCAGTAAGATGGGAACATACAGATAAGTGCAGTAAGATGGGAACATACAGATAAGTGCAGCAAGATGGGAACATACAGATAAGTGCAGGAAGATGGGAACATACAGATAAGTGCAGTAAGATGGGAACATACAGATAAGTGCAGCAAGATGGGAACATACAGATAAGTGCAGTAAGATGGAACATAAGATAAGTGCAGCAAGATGTGAACATACAGATAAGTGCAGTAAGATGGGAACATACAGATAAGTGCAGTGATGGAACATGATATGAAAGATGAACATACAGATAAGTGCAGTAAGATGGGAAAACTGTGAGAGAAACAACAATAGATACATCAACCAACACAGAACGGAAGTTGTTCATATAAACACATTGAAAAACATACTTGGAGAAGATTGGAGCAATTATGGCATGTCTGATGTACTGAAGATGATCCTGAAATGAAGATGTGTACTGAAGATGATCCTGAAATGAAGATGTGTACTGAAGATGATCCTGAAATGACCAATTTCTTTACTTATACAAAACCAAAACACGATGTTATAGATATGGTTTGTTAGTGTGTTGCTTGGAGACAATCTAGTCTATGATTTATAGATTGAGTAGTGATCTGTTACAAGAGAGAGTATTTCTGTAACAAATGTAACTGATGATTTAAAATACATTCAACTTGCTTTCTATATCATTTGTCATTTTTCAACTCTCACTGGCATATGTTAGGATTAATACAACATTGGAATTGAAAATTCGTAATTTAGTTTTCGTAATTTCCGTTTAGTAAACAAGCAATCCGTATATGTGCGTTGTTATTATTTTTATTTTCGCTCGCCTATAATGAGTTCAGGCGTAGTAATGGCACATAATATGGAACATCTACATAATTTATGCGTGAAGGCTTGCTTTCCTTGTCTTCAGTTATCATTTAAATTAGGACTCTCATCATATCATTCCAGACACAACCATATGTGCTCCGATCTCCGCCTCAGCAAATCCAGCAGTGTCCATCGGCCCAACACGCCAATTCGATGTTGATTAATCAATATTTCTGCATTTTGGTATGTTGCTCTTTTAGGGCTGCACCAATATCCACCCATCTCACTCAATCTTGTCAGCCAGTGGGCCTCACAATCCTGAAACTCTTCTGTTCTAATAGACTCTATCAATGCGTTATGAGTGTCATTTCGGTCCATTGCAGCTCCCTCTGTTATCGTAGACATGCCAGCCAATCTATCAGTTCGTTCATTACCCCTGACTCCTGCGTGGCCAGGGACACAACTGAAGGTTATTTCTCTGATCCCTGTATGTACCAGTATCTACACCTAGTTTCGTCTCACCATTCCTGTTTAGACTTTACGTATCACACTCATGGAGTCACTGAGTATCGTCAGTAGACTTTACGTATCACACTCATGGAGTCATTGAGTATCGTCAGTAGACTTTACGTATCACACTCATGGAGTCACTGAGTATCGTCAGTAGACTTTACGTATCACACTCATGGAGTCACTGAGTATCGTCAGTGCACCTCGTCATTCAGGCGAGCTTTGCTCCGACTTCAGAGGTACATGTAACATAGATCCGCAAGTAAAGGATCAGGGAATCTTTAGTCAAACCGCGTTTGGTGCACACACCAAGTATTTTCTCCTAGCTGGTGCCAAGACTGAATTTTCACGGCACTTGATCTCTAGCACAACGTGCTATCAACTTCGCCACCGGCGACCTTAAATGTCGGTGTAATTTTGGAGATAGGAATTATTCTGTAGACATTTTAATTCTTAAATTGGTATTAATTATTTTCGGACCTGGCAGCGTTGTTTCAGTCTTGTCTAATGAATATTTAACTGTCAAAGACTCCTTTATGTGTTCAATTTGAATATGGAATCCACTATTTAAAATCGCCCGTCTCCGATAGGACTAGGATCTTGATCTAACTCACATTAGGAGCAGGGATTACTGTAAAATATCCCCATCCCTCCACACGGGATTCAAACCTAGTACTTTTAAAGAATGTGGCTAGCACTATACCCCAACATCACAAAAATGACATATTCATTTACAAGATAACTCATGAATTTCTTTTACAAGATAACTCATGAATTTCTTTTACAAGATAACTCATGAATTTCTTTTGTTCATGTTTCTTTTAAAGAATATTTTAAATGTCAAGAATTTCTATTTTCAATTTAATATGGGAAATTTTCCTTTTACAAGATAACTAGATTTTCTCTTTAACAGAGATTACTCTAAAATTCATCTTTCAAACTAACTTTTAATGAATTTCACTATACAACATAAAATGAATTTCATTTACAAGATAACTCATGAATTTCTTTTACAAGATAACTCATGAATTTCTTTTACAAGATAACTCATGAATTTCTTTTACAAGATCTCTGAACTAAGATAGTCATGATTTTTAGATAACTCATGAATTCTTTACAAGATAACTCATGAATTTCTTCAAGATAATTATGAATTTCTTACAAGATAACTCATGAATTTCTTTACAAGATAACTCATGAATTTCTTTACAAGATAACTCATGAATTTCTTTACAAGATAACTCATGATTCCCTTTACAAGATAACTCATGAATTTTTACAAGATAACTCATGATTTCCTTTACAATAACTCTGAATTTCTTTACAAGATAACTTATGAATTTCTTTACAGATAACTCATGAATTTCTTTACAAGATAACTCATAATTTCTACAAGATAACTCATGAATTTCTTAAAGATAACTTATGAATTTTTTTACAAGATAACTCATGATTTCTTTACAAGATACTCTGAATTTCATTTACAAGATAACTATGAATTTCTTACAGATAACCATGAATTTCTTTACAAGATAACTCATGAATTTCTTAAGAACTATGAATTTACAAGATAACCATGAATTTCTTACAAATTATCTGATTGACAAGATAAGTGATAGAATTTACAAAGACTCATGATCTTACAATATCTCTAACAAGATAACTTATGATTTGATAGCAAAAACTCATGAATTCTTTTACAATAATCATGATCGAACAAATAAGTTGATGAAGATGCAAACCAAGATCACCTCGTACAATTATTGAAGCTGAATCAAATGAGTGGAGTAGATGATAGATGGGCAAACTATGATCAAATTACTCAGAACAAGATAGTTGATGATAGATAGCAAAACATGATCCCTTACAATTATCTGATGAACAAAAGTTGATGATAGATAGCAAACCATGATCCCTCAATTTCTGCTGAACAAATAAGATTGATGATAGATAGCAAACCATGATCCCTTACAATTATCTGCTGAACAAATAGTTGATGATAGATGGCAAACCATGATCCCTTACAATTATCTGCTGAACAAATAGTTGATGATAGATAGCAAACCATGATCCCCTACAATTATCTGCTGAACAAATAGTTGATGATAGATAGCAAACCATGATCCCTTACAATTATCTGCTGAACAAATAGTTGATGATAGATAGCAAACCATGATCCCTTACAATTATCTGCTGAACAAATAGTTGATGATAGATAGCAAACCATGATCCCCTACAATTATCTGCTGAACAAATAGTTGATGATAGATAGCAAACCATGATCCCTTACAATTATCTGCTGAACAAATAGTTGATGATAGATTGCAAACCATGATCCCTTACAATTATCTGCTGAACAAATAGTTGATGATAGATAGCAAACCATGATCCCCTACAATTATCTGCTGAACAAATAGTTGATGATAGATAGCAAACCATGATCCCCTACAATTATCTGCTGAACAAATAGTTGATGATAGATAGCAAACCATGATCCCTTACAATTATCTGCTGAACAAATAGTTGATGATAGATAGCAAACCATGATCCCCTACAATTATCTGCTGAACAAATAGTTGATGATAGATAGCAAACCATGATCCCTTACAATTATCTGCTGAACAAATAGTTGATGATAGATGGCAAACCATGATCCCCTACAATTATCTGCTGAACAAATAGTTGATGATAGATGGCAAACCATGATCCCCTACAATTATCTGCTGAACAAATAGTTGATGATAGATAGCAAACCATGATCCCTTACAATTATCTGCTGAACAAATAGTTGATGATAGATGGCAAACCATGATCCCTTACAATTATCTGCTGAACAAATAGTTGATGATAGATGGCAAACCATGATCCCCTACAATTATCTGCTGAACAAATAGTTGATGATAGATGCAAACCATGATCCTTACAATTATCTGCTGAACAAATAGTTGATGATAGATGCAAACCATGATCCTACAAATTATTGCTGCTAAACAAATAGTTGATGATAGATAGCAAACCATGATCCCCTACAATTATCTGCTGAACAAATAGTTGATGATAGATGGCAAACCATGATCCCCTACAATTATCTGCTGAACAAATAGTTGATGATAGATAGCAAACCATGATCCCCTACAATTATCTGCTGAACAAATAGTTGATGATAGATTGCAAACCATGATCCCCTACAATTATCTGCTGAACAAATAGTTGATGATAGATGGCAAACCATGATCCCTTACAATTATCTGCTGAACAAATAGTTGATGATAGATGGCAAACCATGATCCCTTACAATTATCTGCTGAACAAATAGTTGATGATAGATGGCAAAAACCAATGGATCACCTTACAATTATCTGCTGAACAAATAGTTGATGATAGATGGCAAACCAAGATCCCTACAATTATTGCTGAACAAATAGTTGATGATAGATGGCAAACCATGATCCCTTACAATTATCGCTGAACAAATAGTTGATATAGATGCAACATGATCCTCAATTATCACAAATGTTATGTCACCATGATCCTAATTATCTGCTGAACAAATAGTTGATGATAGATGGCAAACCATGATTCCTTACAATTATCTGCTGAACAAATAGTTGATGATAGATGGCAAACCATGATCCCTTACAATTATCTGCTGAACAAATAGTTGATGATAGATAGCAAACCATGATCCCTTACAATTATTGGCTGAACAAATAGTTGATGATAGATGGCAAACCATGATCCCTAACAATTATCTGCTGAACAAATAGTTGATGATAGATAGCAAACCAAGATCCCTACAATTATTGCTGAACAAATAGTTGATGATAGATGCAAACCATGATCCCTACAATTATTGGCTGAACAAATAGTTGATGATAGATGGCAAACCATGATTCCTTACAATTATCTGCTGAACAAATAGTTGATGATAGATGGCAAACCAAGATCCCTTACAATTATCTGCTGAACAAATAGTTGATGATAGATGGCAAACCATGATCCCTTACAATTATCTGCTGAACAAATAGTTGATGATAGATGGCAAACCATGATTCCTTACAATTATCTGCTGAACAAATAGTTGATGATAGATGGCAAACCATGATCCCTTACAATTATCGGCTGAACAAATAGTTGATGATAGATGGCAAACCATGATCCCTTACAATTATCGACGTAACAAATAGTTGATGATAGATAGCAAACCATGATCCCTTACAATTATCGGCGTAACAAATAGTTGATGATAGATGGCAAACCATGATCCCCTACAATTATCTGCTGAACAAATAGTTGATGATAGATGGCAAACCATGATCCCTTACAATTATCTGCTGAACAAATAGTTGATGATAGATAGCAAACCATGATCCTTACAATTATCTGCTGAACAAATAGTTGATGATAGATGGCAAACCATGATCCCTTACAATTATCGACGTAACAAATAGTTGATGATGGATAGCAAACCATGATCCTTACAATTATCTGCTGAACAAATAGTTGATGATAGATGGCAAACCATGATCCCTTACAATTATCGGCTGAACAAATAGTTGATGATAGATGGCAAACCATGATCCCTTACAATTATCTGCTGAACAAATAGTTGATGATAGATTGCAAACCATGATCCCTTACAATTATCTGCTGAACAAATAGTTGATGATAGATAGCAAACCATGATCCCTTACAATTATCGGCTGAACAAATAGTTGATGATAGATGGCAAACCATGATCCCTTACAATTATCGACGTAACAAATAGTTGATGATGGATAGCAAACCATGATCCCTTACAATTATCTGCTGAACAAATAGTTGATGATAGATAGCAAACCATGATCCTTACAATTATCTGCTGAACAAATAGTTGATGATAGATGGCAAACCATGATTCCTTACAATTATCTGCTGAACAAATAGTTGATGATAGATAGCAAACCAAGATCCCTTACAATTATCTGCTGAACAAATAGTTGATGATAGATGGCAAACCATGATCCCTTACAATTATCTGCTGAACAAATAGTTGATGTTGATGAAAGAGAAGAGAGTGATTACATGTAGATCTGTTCGCAAGTGATTTCAATTAGCTTCAATAGTCAACCAAATAAAACCGTAATATGTTTTGTATCATCATTAAATAGCTTGTCCTGAGCAGAACTTTGCCATCTTAACACTCCTTCGGAATTTCTCAATCTCATAGGTCAGATGTCCTGCCTCTGCAGCTGTCATGCTCAAATCTTCAGTTTGCTGTGGTACTTATCGTTCGGCGATGCCCGCCTGCCCAGCGTGTTCGTAACGCGTTGGACAACGGGTAACAAGCCCCCTGTGAGTGCGGTTCAATTCCGCGGGCTGGCAGACAAGCCACAGGTTCTCCATATATACGGTGTTCGTGGCACCGAGCCGAAAGATAAGCACCACAGCTCAAATCATCAGTACATTCTGAATGTATCTTCTCCGTGGTCTTCCTCTTTGTCGGAATACCTTCTTCCATGATGATCTTCTCCAGACCTTCGTGTCTCTTTATATATCCAAAATACTTTAATTTTCTCATTTTTATTTGTATTATCAGCCAATTTTCTTTGATTCTGAGTTCTTTCTGGATAGATGTATTTGTTATGTCTTGTATACTACACCATGATCTATCAAAAGTACATTTCTACTGAGAACACAAATGTTTGCAAATGTAATGAATATAAGGACATTCTCAAAAACAATAAGTTTATTAGTGTTGAGAAAGATTGAAATATAATATGTCCAAATTTGTCAATGATTGTGGATATCTTGTGAAATGATATTAAGTTCATAAATAATATATGTCACATCACGCTGGAAAAGAATTAATAGGATATGAAGAATGTCATCCTGTCTTTTGCATGTCACTTTGTCAAGGATACATTTCAATATAATCGTCTGGTGGTCATTCTGACATGAAACAGATGGCATCGGATCTATTATTGTTAGTTTGATAAGAAAATGTAGAAGAGACAACACAAATGACATGATAAATATCCGGAAATGATGAAAGAAATGAAAACATTAACATTTATTTAAATGACAAGGGATTACGTCTTGAGAAAATAAAATGGTTTTGTGGCCGGTGCCAGGAAATGCAAGTGTGTATAGAACGTCTACTTAATATCAGTGATGCATGTGACAAGAGAAATGGATTGTTTTCTTGGAAATGTGCATCTCAATAATAGATTCATGAAACCGGTATGTTTTGATAGGATTACTTGATAGACATATATTGATTAGTTATTGGACAAGCCGATGTCATTACACTTCGAGCTCGGCACATATGTACTCACTCAGTTTCAGGTCGAAGATGTCGAGTTGGATACATATGTACTCAGTTTAAGATAGAAGATGTCGAATTGGTCACATAGTTGCTCAGTTTAAGATAGAAGATATCGAGTTGGACACATAGTTGCGCAGTTTAAGATAGAAGATGTCGAATTGGTCACATAGTTGCTCAGTTTAAGATAGAAGATGTCGAGTTGGTCACATAGTTGCTCAGTTTAAGATAGAAGATGTTGAGTTGGACACATAGTTGCTCAGTTTAAGATAGAAAATGTTGAGTTGGACACATAGTTGCTCAGTTTAAGATAGAAGATGTTGAGTTGGACACATAGTTGCTCAGTTTAAGATAGAAGATATCGAGTTGGATACATAGTTGCTCAGTTTCAGGTCGAAGATGTCGAGTTGGACACATAGCTGCTCAGTTTAAGATAGAAGATATCGAGTTGGACACATAGTTGCTCAGTTTAAGATAGAAGATGTTGAGTTGGCCACATAGTTGCTCAGTTTAAGATAGAAGATATCGAGTTGGACACATAGTTGCTCAGTTTAAGATAGAAGATGTTGAGTTGGCCACATAGTTGCTCAGTTTAAGATAGAAGATATCGAGTTGGACACATAGTTGCTCAGTTTAAGATAGAAGATATCGAAGTATATATGCATACTGATAACGTTCATGACTTGCTTGCTAAACACCCTTCTCATTCCATCTCTGATGTACGTAATACTCAATGTATCTTGCAATTTTGACATATTCTACATTATCTGAACATTTGCTTCTCATTTGTCATGTCAAGTTTACTTTAAACGCAATCTTTTCCCAAGGTCACGGTCTATATTTAGTACGAGTAGTAATTTGGTAGTATTCTCGGTACGAAAAAGAAATCACAAAAAATCTGACATAGATAACAGTCAATTCCAAAACACGTTAGTCTCAACGAGAAACAAGAAGTATGATAATTTAGAAACATTAACGTGACATAACAATGCAACATAACAGAGAGAAAATTATATGTTTTTGTTATAACAATGCAACAAAACAGAGAGAAAATGATATGTTCTTGTTATAACAATGTATATTTGAAGGGATCCTATTGTCTATTTTGTGTTTAACTATAAACCATATATTATGCTATTAGTGCTAAACCTGGACATCAAGTAATAGAAGACAACTAGTCACGACAGAGTGGTAGTGGTTACGCAGAATGACGGGAGCATCGTGCAGAGACTGGTATGAAGACATCAGGGAAAAAGTGGGTAAAAAAACATCAGTTTCTGAACTTGGTCAAGAAACAAGAGTTAAATGGTTCAGTCACAGAAACAGATTAATATATTCCAGTGTCCCATAAAGAACATTGCTAATTCGATAGATGACAGACAGATATACAAGCAGACAGACAAATAAGCAGACAGACAGAAAGATAGACAGACGTACTAACAGACAGACGGAAAAACCTACAGACCGACGGAGAGATACAGAGACAGACAGACAGACCGATGGACGGATGGATGGATAGATGGATAGATGGATAGATGGATAGATGGATAGATGGATAGATGGATAGATGGATAGATAGATAGATAGATAGATAGATAGATAGATAGATAGATAGATAGATAGATAGATAGATAGATAGATAGATAGATAGATAGATAGATAGATAGATAGATAGATAGATAGATAGATAGATAGATAGATAGATAGATAACACAACGATAGAAAGAGAAGATACATAACGATAGAAAGGGCAGATAACACAACCGATAGAAAGAGACAGATAACACAACCGATAGAAAGAGACAGATAACACAACCGATAGAAAGAGACAGATAACACAACCGATAGAAAGAGACAGATAACACAACCGATAGAAAGAGACAGATAACACAACCGATAGAAAGAGACAGACAACACAACCGATAGAAAGAAAGAGACAGATAACACAACCGATAGAAAGAAAGAGACAGACAACACAACCAATAGAAAGAAAGAGACAGACAACCGATAGAAAGAAAGAGACAGACAACACAACCGATAGAAAGAAAGAGACAGACAACACAACCGATAGAAAGAGACAGATAACACAACCGATAGAAAGAAAGAGACAGACAACCGATAGAAAGAAAGAGACAGACAATACAACCAATAGAAAGAAAGAGACATATAACTAGAATAGAAACGCAGATGACATGCTGAGATATCCTAGCAGACATAGACAGATTGGCGACTTGAGTTACTATTGAAACTTATTATAGCTTTACTCAACGTTCACAATCAATGACTGCACTTAAATGTCCAGTCCGGATAAACTATACATCCAGGCACGTTTAGACGATTTAGCTTACTGTTGCCCAATCGTATATTTTGATTGGTGGTGTTTGTAGTAATGGGTGTGTCAAATTTGATTCATTAAAGTCTCGTTCAAAATGATTTGTTGAATTATAGGTATCTCGCATTTTTAAATGAAAGTTCTCTGACTTTGTAGCAAAGTTTTTTTATTAAAACAAAACGTTGTGCTGGCGTAGAACATTTGCGTCAGCAGTTAGTATGTTCTTCTTGAATCATGACTAACTTGTTTCAAACACAATCTTGTAGAATAGAATCTCTCTCTCTCTCTCTCTCTCATATATATATATATATATATATATATATATATATATATATATATATATATATATATATATGGCCCTTTTCATCTTTACAGACGGTCAATAGGCAAGTGTTTTACTGTGACAACTTCTGAGTTTTCGCTTTTCTCTCTTGTTGTTCAGCTCGTACATAAGTCTCTTCTCAAAAGACTGCACCCTTCCGTAATTTGGCTTTCCACACAACTCTGTCATCAGCTAGTCCCTCCCAAGTGCTGGGATCTATAGAAAAGATTGAGGTTTTGCAGATATCTTTATATCTGAGCAGTGGTCTGCCCTGGTGCCTCTTTCCTCCGAAAGTTCACAGAACAACATTTGTTTTGGTATGCGATAAGTTTCCATTCTTCTCACATGTCCCAACCATCTTAGTCGTCTACTGCTGAGCATGCCCATGATGGAAGGCAGATTTACACGTTGTAGTACTTCAGAGTTGGTTATCTTGTCGTACCACCTGATGTTCATAATCTTGCGGAGAGATCGAAGGTGAAATATGTTAAGTCTCCTCTCGTGTCTTGAGTAGGCTGTCCATGTTTCTGAGCCATATAGTAAAGAACTAATTACACAGGCTCGATATATTTGAGTCTTCGTCTGCAATGTCAATTTTTGTTGTCCCACGCTCGCTTTAATAATATGCCGAATGTAGTAGCCGCACTCCCTATACGAGCGTTGATTTATTCATCAAGAGAAAGGCTGGCAGTGACCATGGACCCAAGATAGCAGAATTTTTGCACTGGTGTTAGATGGTTGCCATTTAAAGTGATATTTGATGTCTTACCTCCTGACATAATACAACTGTTTTGGAGACACTTATTGTCAGAGAAAAGAGGTCGCATGCCTTTGACAAATTATTAATTAGACATTGCAGTGTAGTCTCACTGTGGGCGACTAAGGCAGCATCGTCAGCGAAAAGGAGGTCCTTGAGAAGTATTTCCGTCGTTTTTGTCTTGGATCTTAAGCGAGCCAAGTTAAACAGTGAACCATCAGATCTAGTGTGGATGAAAACATCACCATCAGCGTCCCCTAAGGCGTGGTTCAAAGGACTGCGAAGAAGATACCAAAGAGAGTGGGGCAAGGACACAGCCCTGCTTGACTCCACTCTTAACCTCAAAACTATCAGATGTGCTGCCATCGAACTGTATGCTGGCTTTCATGCTCTCATGGAAGGAAACAATCAATTGGAGCAACTTTGGGGGACAACCAATATACTCTCTATCTATAACTAATCTTTAATAACTTATTGTTTTATGTCTCTAATAATTATATCATTTTCTTGAAATCATTGTTAGATTTAATCTTCTGTAGATCTGTTTTTAAGCAAGTATTTATGCATATGGTTCTTGTATATTGTTTTATTTCTTTTTCCTTGGATTGTTTTGAATTCAAGCATAGTTACAGCGTCTAATATTGCGCCTCTGACGAAATTTGTGTGAATGCTTGCTATCCGTATTATCACTGATCCTCGTCATTCAGACAAACTTTACTTCTGACTTCAGGGGTAGTTGTAATGTAGATACCCAAATAAATTATCAAGGCTTCCTGTAGTCCAGCCGCGTCAAAAATGTGCAACCCAAAGCTAGCCTCAAACCACGAAATGTTCACGGAAGGGGTTCACTAGGACATCGCGTTATCAACTTTACTATTGGTTACTCTTCTTGTGTTATAATTTCACTTAAGATGACGGTATTGCGTTGTTGATATAGCAAGATTTCTATACAATATAAGATGGTGGTATTGCGTTGTTGATATAGCAAGATTTCTATACAATATAAGATGGTGGTATTGCGTTGTTGATATAGCATAATTTCTATACAATATAAGATGGTGGTATTGCGTTGTTGATATAGCAAGATTTCTATACATATATATATATATATATATATATATATATATATATTTGTCATTTCAACACAGACATACACGTTGTTATACTCATATATGACAACATAATAACTTATATTTAACAGCAGGAACATCTGGTGGCTATCCCATAGTTACATCATTCAATAAACCACATAACAAGTAGTACATCAAATGTAGAGTTATCCCCAACAAAAGATCTCCAAGTTCAGAGTGTATATCAAGCGCTAAGAAGCTGCATGGTTGTGGGGGGAAAAACACATTTGCTATCGTGAGCAGCAGTCTTGTGTACAAGTAAGGGCGAAGTCCTGACTGATGAACTACAAAATGAGAATATCAGATATATTTTCATCTGTTATCCATTTGAGGATAATCTTCATCGTATATAAGACATGTACATTCTCAGTTGTTGTCCATTTTAGGATAATCTTTATCGTATATAAGACATGTACATTCTCAGCTGTAAACAAAACTAAAATATTGACTGATTAGATTGATAGAGAGATAGAGTTCATCAATATTGCACTTCGGTGAATATGTGCTCCGATCACTTTCTCGCAATGAAGGTATTAAAGGCAATGAAGGTATTAAAGGCAGTGAAGGTATTAGAGACAGTGAAGGTATTAGAGGCAGTGAAGGTATTAGAGACAGTGAAGGTATTAGAGGCAGTGAAGGTATTAGAGACAGTGAAGGTATTAGAGTCAATGAAGGTATTAGAGACAGTGAAGGTATTAGAGGCAGTGAAGGTATTAGAGACAGTGAAGGTATTAGAGTCAATGAAGGTATTAGAGGCAGTGAAAATCTTAGAGACAGTGAAGGTATTAGAGGCAGTGACTAGTGTCGTTGGTGAAATATGAAGATTGTGACAAGTTGTAGAGATTGTATTTTGAAACTTCCACCAGATGCTTTGCAGATTAATCTTTTCAATTTTCAACCGATAATAATTCTTTCTAGACACTCGAGTCGAACTTTAAATTGTAAAATTGTCAAGCTATCTTGTATCACTAGTCTCGATAAGAATTGAAACTTGATCTCACCGACTTTGAGATGAGAGATCGTTGAAAAATTATCTGCATGACTGTTAGTGGGAAACGAAACGAGAAGTAATCTCGGTATCTCCCTACCACTAATATTTTACCAAAACTGTTCACTAATTTTTGTAATGGACTAAAATTTATCATCATAAATGTGCCTCGAGTATGTGCGTCGCGGTATAAGCGTTGAATTATAGCAGTGCAAGGGATGTAATTACACAAAATGCAACTGAAGTTGGAAATATGGCTAGACTTATCTTATAAGGGAGATAATACAGTTTACGGCGATTACAGAGTTATCTATGAACCAAACAATATGGAATATATTACTGGTACTGTATCTTGGCTCTGCTCTCTAAAGGAATTTCTATTAATTTCAATTTCTGACTTGGTACCATATCGTAATGTTGAATCCACATGAAACAATTCGATAAGGCAGTTATTGTTCATTGATTACTGAACTGACTCGTATCATACTCATAGCATTCCGGACAATATATCCCGTAATATATCTCAGCTGTTCAGCACATGTCAAATTGTATGTATACTGGTGGTTCCCGTAGCTCGTTAGTTTAACATACTTCTCACGCTGCTCCTAACACATTCAGTTATGTTTGTACAACGTGTAATTCTATATCGCATAGTTAGTTAGTTTGTTTCTTCCTTTCGTGCCAAAGTCAGCACATAGGGCAGAGGTTTTAGATCTCCATGTGATGCGGTTCTTTGCTAGCAGTTGGAGATCTTCTATGGTTTTGCATCCGAATAGTTTACTTTCTTGTTGGATGATTCTTCAAAGAGTGGTCTTTGGTCTTCCACGTTTTCTTTTCCCAACTGGTGACCACATAAGGACTTGTCGATTTAGTCTCTTTTCGTCTGATCTAAGAACATGACCTAAATATTTCCACCTTCGTTCCTTATAATATTTGATATGGGTTGTTGATTTGATATGGCATAACTGACATGAAATATTTACTGTACACTTCAAGATTAATCTGCCAGTTTAGTCGGCAACCTATCTAGTATTTGCAGTTATACTCTAGTTGATTATCAGGATACCTAGCCTATAGTCAATCACATAGAACATCAGTCCCTTATACAGTCAGTAAGAACATCTTCTTTGCTCACGATTAGCAGCTGCCATCACTTGATACACTCCCAAACCATTTGTCAATTGATGATGATGGTGATGATATCAACATGAATTTGGAGAGATATATCACTATCAAAGTTGACTCGAAAATGTTCGATTATTTTACAAGAATCATGTCATAGTATAGTGCTGATATCCAACGTATTTATATATTGGGGCGTATCTGACTAATGACTGGGGAGGTGCGGACGTCGTGTGATAATTGTAATACAGGTAATAATACTAACAATACAAATCATAACAACAAATGAATACCTCATCCTGACTAAATGTTTAATAAAAACAAAATATTATGTTATTCAGAAATTGTTTTTTTAAATTGAAATTCCAATAGGAATTAAAGTTGGCGGAGTATATGTATCAAACGTTGATGACGCGATGTATCAAACCAGTGATATATCAAATCAGTGATGTATCAACTCAGTGATGTACCAAATCAGTGATGTACCAAACCAGTGATGTATCAAACCTGTGATGTATCAAACCAGTGATGTATCAAACCTGTGATGTATCAAACCAGTGATATATCAAACCAGTGATGTATCAAATCAGTGATGTACCAAACCTGTGATGTATCAAACGTTGATGACGCGATGTATCAAACTAGTGATATATCAAACCAGTGATGTATCAAATCAGTGATGTACCAAACCAGTGATGTATCAAACATGTGATGTATCAAACCAGTGATGTATCAAACCAGTGATGTACCAAACCTGTGATGTATCAAACCAGTGATGTATCAAACCAGTGATGTATCAAACCGGTGATGTACCAAACCAGTGATGCACCAAACCTGTGATGTATCAAACCAGTGATGTACCAAACCAGTGATGTATCAAACCAGTGATGTATTAAATCAGTGATTTATCAAACCTGTGATGTACCAAACCAGTGATGTATCAAACCAGTGATGTATTGAATCAGTGATTTATCATGCGGACGCCATCATGCATCGCGCTTGGATGCTCGCGTTGGGATGCACTGTCGTAGATGATCGCAGACATGTCTGTTCAGCCAACAGTAACAAATGTTATAAGAAAGAGATGATAACGATATGTTGGGTATGCTCTAAGTAACAAATGATACAAGAAAGAGAAGATCATGATATGTTGGGCATGCTCTGGGTAGAAAATGTTATTAGAAAGAGAAGATAATGATATTGTGGGTATGCTCTAAATAAGAAATGTTATTTAAAAAAAAGAAGATAATGATATGTTGGATATGCTCTGGGTAGAAAATGTTATTAGAAAGAGAAGATAATGATATGTTGATATGTCTGGGTAGAAAATGTTATTAGAAAGAGAAGATAATGATATGTGGGATATGCTCTGGTGAAAATGTTATTAGAAAGAGAAGATAATGATATGTTGGATATGCTCTGGGTAGGAAATGATCAAGTAATCACAAAGCAGTCATTGAAGTGGGTGGGAAATGGCACAGAAAGAATGGACGACATAGGAAACCTTGAAACGAATGTTGCTGGGAGAAATATCAGATTCAATTACATATAACAGGTTGAACGAGTTGCCCAATATAGAGCGGTATGGAGAAGATGGTTGCAGGACTTAGCTAACGTATTACGGTATGAAACGAATACAATACAATGTTATAGATGATGAAAAATGTTCATCACTTGACACATCGTGTGTCGTTGATCAAAGAGAAATGTGGGTTCAATACAGTGTTTCCTTATGCACCTTTTTCTTCTTATTTTCTTCTTCCATTGTATCCCAGTGAGATTCTTCCATTGTATCCCAGTGAGATTCTTCCATTGTATCCCAGTGAGATTCTTCCATTGTATCCCAGTGAGATTCTTCCATTGTATCCCAGTGAGATTCTTCCATTGTATCATGAGATTCTTCATGTATCCCATGAGATTCTTCCATTGTATCCCAGTGAGATTCTTCCATTGTATCCCAGTGAGATTCTTCCATTGTATCCCAGTGAGATTCTTCCATTGTATCCCAGTGAGATTCTTCCATTGTATCCCAGTGAGATTCTTCCATTGTATCCCAGTGAGATTCTTCCATTGTATCCCAGTGAGATTCTTCCATTGTATCCCAGTGAGATTCTTCCATTGTATCCCAGTGAGATTCTTCCATTGTATCCCAGTGAGATTCTTCCATTGTATCCCAGTGAGATTCTTCCATTGTATCCCAGTGAGATTCTTCCATTGTATCCCAGTGAGATTCTTCCATTGTATCCCAGTGAGATTCTTCCATTGTATCCCAGTGAGATTCTTCCATTGTATCCCAGTGAGATTCTTCCATTGTATCCCAGTGAGATTCTTCCATTGTATCCCAGTGAGATTCTTCCATTGTATCCCAGTGAGATTCTTCCATTGTATCCCAGTGAGATTCTTCCATTGTATCCCAGTGTTTTTTCCCAGTGAGGCGTATAGGGGAGATGGAGTTATCTTCTGTGTCCCTTGTTTGTCATGTGTAAATTCGTTTTCATTTGTTTCAAGTTGTTCTTAATGCCATCATACCATCTTTCGTACGGTCTTTATCTGTCTCTGTTATTTATTATATCTTTTTCAATATGGTTTTTTGTGTTCGACGGTACCAAGACATTCTTGTCAAGCAATCAAACTATTCAATGTGTTTTCCTATTAAAACATATATGAATGGATTCAAACCTTGTCTTTTTTTTAACTTTTTCATTTATAATTGTATTTCTTATTATTATATCTTCTGCTCGTCCAGGTCATCTCATCTCTGTTATAACGTTCAGCTCGTCCAAGTCATCTCATCTCTGTTATAACGTTCAGCTCGTCCAAGTCATCTCATCTCTGTTATAACGTTCAGCTCGTCCAAGTCATCTCATCTCTGTTATAACGTTCAGCTCGTCCAAATCATCTCATCTCTGTTATAACGTTCAGCTCGTCCAAGTCATCTCATCTCTGTTATAACGTTCAGCTCGTCCAAGTCATCTCATCTTTGTTATAACGTTCAACTCGTCCAAGTCATCTCATCTCTGTTATAACGTTCAGCTCGTCCAAGTCATCTCATCTCTGTTATAACGTTCAACTCGTCCAAGTCATCTCATCTCTGTTATAACGTTCAGCTCGTCCAAATCATCTCATCTCTGTTATAACGTTCAACTCGTCCAAGTCATCTCATCTCTGTTATAACGTTCAACTCGTCCAAGTCATCTCATCTCTGTTATAACGTTCAACTCGTCCAAGTCATCTCATCTCTGTTATAACGTTCAGCTCGTCCAAGTCATCTCATCTCTGTTATAACGTTCAACTCGTCCAAGTCATCTCATCTCTGTTATAACGTTCAACTCGTCCAAGTCATCTCATCTCTGTTATAACGTTCAACTCGTCCAAGTCATCTCATCTCTGTTATAACGTTCAACTCGTCCAAGTCATCTCATCTCTATTATAACGTTCAGCTCGTCCAAGTCATCTCATCTCTGTTATAACGTTCAGCTCGTCCAAGTCATCTCATCTCTATTATAACGTTCAGCTCGTCCAAGTCATCTCATCTCTGTTATAACGTTCAACTCGTCCAAGTCATCTCATCTCTGTTATAACGTTCAACTCGTCCAAGTCATCTCATCTCTATTATAACGTTCAGCTCGTCCAAGTCATCTCATCTCTGTTATAACGTTCAGCTCGTCCAAGTCATCTCATCTCTATTATAACGTTCAGCTCATCCAAGTCATCTCATCTATGTTATAACGTTCAGCTCGTCCAAGTCATCTCATCTCTGTTATAACTTTCCGCTTATTATTATCTACTCTTATCGACTATGTTTAACATTCATAGCTTCATGTTAGCTTACTAATAATCCTATGACATTTTCTTTTAGATTCACGGCTTTCTCTTTAACAGAAAACATGTTCTTAACTGTCTTTTAAACCAAAATTACATTGATAACTGTTCTTTTTTGACATTCGATCCTGATATTTCACACCACGCTGTCATTCGCCCCTGACCGTATATTCCAAGAAATGTAAAGAAAGTATTGTAAAGAAATGCCTTTATTTGTTTATGGTGCAACTTAACAGAGTATCTGTAAACTAGCATCATGTATGCTAGATTGTTAATGTCATAGTCTCTTAGCACTTTCAATTGACATACGCACTTATTGACCAGATCAAAGTTGTGCGAGTTTGATGGTACTTTCCTCTCCGATATTATTTTCACTCTACCATCATTCAAACAGATTAGATCCATCTCAAATAGTGTCTCCTCCAGAACATCACATGTCTATTGTCGGTATTACTTACATACTTATTCCTCTCCTCACCTCGTGAAGAACAGAACATCACACGTCTATTGTCCGTATTATTTACTTACATATCCCTCTCCATACCTCGTGGAGAACAGAACATCGCCAGTTATGTTCCGTTTTCCCCGGGTCTTTGGCTGTTATCTTTATAGATTCTTAATTCGATAACATCTAGTTCATCAAAACGACTCCGCCTCCAGGTCTGTTTAGGTCGTCCCTTTTCCGTTTTCCTTGCGGGTTTCATTTAAGCACTTGTTTATTGACACTTGACTGTGTCTTCCACAGGGTACGCCCGGCACACCGCCATTTTTTCCTCCCGATCTGTCTGGGTCATCATGTGTTTTAGTTCTGTCCTTATCCACAGGATTATGTTTGCCCCTCTCTCATACCAGTGGCAGTAATCTTGTTCCAAACATCCTCGAACATCACAGACGTCGCATATATGGAATGCTCATACTAATTATAGGAAATGTCATCCGGAATGCCTCCAGATTACTTTCAGTCTCTGTCCACTGTCCAGTGGTCGTCCAACAAATGTTGACAATCGTGAGATAGCCTCGTGAAATGGAAATGGCAATCGAAGTTGTGTTTCATCATCATTTCAGTTGTATGTCTATATTTGTGGTACAGAACCGTTTACCTCCAAAGATTGTTCGGACCAGTTGTAACTTGCTAACAGAGAATGACATCAAACAAATGAAGTTTTCAAATGCCCCCTAATTGGATCTCTTGTACACCAACAATATCATCATTACTGAACAATGTATCTAGTTTGGGACCCGTTTAGTGTAAGCTTTTGTAGTTCCAGTACATGATTGCGTGGTTAGATATGTAAGTCTTTCCTTTTTTCATTCCTTTCTCCTGGCGTCGTTCCGCTATTTTTTCAATCTCATTTGCCGTTTTCTCTCTTCCTCCTTGTCGATGTTTCTGTTTCGCTAAACTGGTTTGTTGATTGATATGACCATTACAAGTGCACTTCATTGAATAGTCAGGTGTACAATGATCTTCTTTCTTACACAGGTAGATATCAACACAATGTGTACTCTGATAGCAACCAAAGCTCCAGATCTAATTTGTAGTATGGGGAAACATTTGAAGGAATGTTATTGAAATCGTTATAATGATCTTCAGTATTGCATGCAGTATTGATTGTTTATTGATTGTTAAATGTATATGATTCTTGTAATCGTTATAATCATCTTCAGTATTGCATGCAGTATTGATTGTTTATTGATTGTTAAATGTATATGATTCTTGTAATCGTTATAATCATCTTCAGTATTGCATGCAGTATTGATTGTTTATTGATTGTTAAATGTATATGATTCTTGTAATCGTTATAATCATCTTCAGTATTGCATGCAGTATTGATTGTTTATTGATTGTAAAATGTATATGTTATTGTAATCTGAAACTCTAATACAAATCTACGCTTTATTGTTTGTCTCAATACAAATATACGCTTTATTTTGCCATATAAAAATGGACAGTTGATACAAAATCTGTTTTACTGCTGTAAAGCTGATTTATATAACATAGTAGGACAGGGAAGACATGAATCTGTTATATAACATAGTAGGACAGGGAAGACATGAATCTGTTATATAACAATGTAGGACAGGGAAGACATGAATCTGTTATATAACATAGTAGGACAGGGAAGACATGAATCTGTTATATAACATAGAAGAACAGGGAAGACATGAACTGTTATTTAATGGCCACATGATAATGTAGTCGCTACAAAACTGTACAGGTAAAGGAATATTTCTTTTATGCCTCTGACAAAAACATGGCTTTAACGAAATTGAGCCTGGGTCTCCTGAATGGGAGCCCGCGCTTTCATCCATTGGATCAGAAGCTCAAAAAACAAAAAAGGATTTAGTTACAGATACTAAAAAAATAAAAAAGGTTGTTTAGCACAAATAGCTTGAGTCTCGGACGAACTAGGACTCAGCTCCGGAAACAGATGACATATAGTAGCCAAACCAACAAGGAAACTGAAGCTCTGACAACCAAAATAGAGGCTTTTAAATTGATTTCGCAGGAGAAACGTATCTTTATAGGAATGTGAAGAAACAGCAATAGACATGGAGATGTACGCAAGTAACAAAAGATATGCATTACTAAAGTTAAAGTTAATTGCATATCCTTTACAGGACCTTGCGAATCAACCTCAGCTTTTTAACGCTGGGATTTTTCTAAGCATTATTGCGTTCAGTTGTTTGCCATTGCTTTCTGAACGGGTGGTGCCATCGCCCTTTTTGTAAAAATTCACGCCAAACAATTTGCAACCAAACTGTCGGCAGCGTGATTCAAACTCAGAACGTCGGAGTTAATAGACCGAGTCACTATCCCCTAGACCACAGACGCCAATGCACTACTACGTATTGGAATTACGTGAAACAAGATGTTATATTATATTGTTCAGTCGCCCATGTCACATTGGACATTCCCATGCGTGCTCCGTCCTACGCTGCTGCAGCCATCCCAAAATGCACTTGCACACCGTACCGATGAGAAGTTGATTAGTATATCTTCTCTCTCGATCACGAACACGACACTGTCTGGCATGTCCAAACATAACTGCTAATTCTCGCAATCGGTCCAATGTCTGAGACCCGCCGATACGACATAAATGAGCGCACACGGCATTGGTGACATCTTCGAAAGGGCTTCAACACATAAAAAACAGGTATGCAATCATAATGTGTGAAAAAAAAGAGACTTTACAGAAAAAACCCGATTACAACTAATACTAACTATTGCAAGATCGTTAGCTAGTCAAAGAAGCAGGGCCGCTCTGGGCCCCACGCCTAGTGATAGAGATGAAAGGAAAAATAACCAAGATATTATATCAAAAACACGCAAGCTGTCAGAATTTTTTAGTGCCGTGTGTGATGGTGCTGAATCCAAAAAATCGAAGCAGAAAATACAGAAGTTGCGTCTCACTTTTAGTAGATGAGGGCAGTGCTATAGAAGAATCATCATTACCAATATTACCATTACGATCAGCAACTCTTCACGATTTAGCCACACTTTCCACAAGACAAACTGGAGTAGAATGTACAGCAAGTCCTCCCAATTTAGCCATATCATCTTCAAGCCAAAGAGAGGCAGAAAGCACAGCCCATGCTTCCAATATAGCAACATCTTCTACAAGCCAAAAACACAACGAAAGTAAAATGTACTCTAACGATATTGGTGAATGGCCAAGCAACTTCAACCGAGATTATTGGATTGAAAAGGAAGTAGCGAAGTGCAACATATGAACAGTGATTTCTTGTCTTAAAAAACATACGATAAAGAAAGCAATCCACGATTTTGTCGAAAGTCGTTTTTCACATATATACATAAACCAACAAACAGAACTCATGTGCGAGATTGGTAGCGTAATTCAGAAACTAGAGGACTTTTCTTTTTTGTTTGCAAAGTTACTGATTCTGGCTGTTCGTCACGGTTTACGAAAAAAGGATTTGTTGAAAAGACATGAAGAAAGCACCTTCCATAGAAAAGTGATAATTTCGCTGTTAGTTTGCAAAAAGAAGGATGCGCGTGTCGATTTTCAACTTGTAAACCAAATTGAGACCGAACAAAAATATCGGCGGACACTTTTAGAGCGAATTACTTCAGTTATTCAATTTTTAGCAGAACGAGGTCTTGCATTTCGGGGTAGTGATGAATCTATTGGTTCACCTCATAATGGAAATTATTTAGATTTGTTGGAATTAATAGCCAAATTTGACATTTTTCTTGCTCAGCATATAAATACATATGCAAATAAAGGAAAGGGACATACATCATACTTATCAAAAACAACATGGGAGGAACGTATCCATCTAATTACATTAAGCTTACTGGATCATATTATTAGCGAAATTAAGAAATGCAAGTACTATTCCGTATCACTGGACTCTACTCCAGACATTTCGCTTGTGGACCAACTCACTCTAATAGTGCGCTATGTGTTACCATCTGGACCAGTGGCAAGGTTTGTGAGGTTCTTGGATATGGAAGGTCATACTACGGAACAACTCGCCAAAAGTTTACATGATTTTTAAAAGAAAAATGGCATTGATATCAAAGACTGTCGTGGTCAAAGCTATGGCAATGCCAGCAACATGAATGGGAAATATCACAGCTTACAAGGGACACATTAAGGAGATAAATAAATAGGCAGAATACATTCCCTGCTTTGCACATTCACTGAATTTGGTTGATAAGTGTGCTGCAGAATGTTGTATAGAAACATCCATTTTTTTCGATCTTGTTGAAAGCCTCTATACATTCTTTTCCGCTTCCACCTATCGATGGCATTCTTACAAAAGCACTGGAAGATACAGGTTCAAAACTCCCGACTTTGAAGAGACTGTTGGACACCAGGTGGTCTGCCCGAGTTGATGCGACAAAGACCCTTTTATGTGGTTTTATCACTATCAAACAAGTTTTGGATGACATCTGAAATAACATGGATCAAAAGGTAGAGTGTTGTAATCAGGTGTTCGTAAACACAAATTTGAAAGTTAGGTGTTTATTATCATAATTGATAATGTACTCTCTGTCTTAGCTAAACACATGGAGCGTACCATAGAGTGACTGGTGTATTTGGAATACTTTGGCAGTTAAAATCTCTTACAGTAGAAGAGATCTTGAAAAGAACTCCAAATATTGTCAGCTCTTACCAAGAGAATTTGGAAAAAAGCATAATTGAAAATTCATTAGAGTCGTGTTTCCCAAATGTAGAAATAGTCTTACGAATTTACTTGTCTTTAATGATTACTAACTACAGCGGAGAGAGTTCTTTTTCAACATTAAAGCGTATAAAAAAGTGAGTTAATGAACATGATGGGACAAGATCGTGTAAACAACCTCACATTATGTCGTTGAACATTGAATGTAATTTACTTAGAGAAATTGATTTGTCTAGTATTATTTCTAAATTTGCTCACATTAAATCGAGACAAGTTTGTCTGTAAAAGTTGTGTTTTATTATTTATTATCATACGAGACAAAACCTAGGGCCCCGCGCTAAAATTTGCTACAGGCCCCGCGCTGACCTAATCCGGCACTGCATACAAACATACACCAAAAGTACTTGCAGTCTCTGGGTCGGTATCTCATGAATGATAGAATGGACAGGAAATAGTAAGACTATTAAGTTGCCGGTTGGCTGGTCAATCGGAATGGGTCAGTGGGAAACGTTGAGTGTTGTTCATTTTCATATTTTAGAATTAATTTTTCACTACTTATGTAATGCTGCCTATATCTGTCTTTGTTCAATCGCCTATTTGCTCAGTATTACCGCAGTCGCCCAAACGATTTTCTCCAGATCTGATTTGATCCGGTCTGACCACCTCAGATTTGTTGATTTTTGTACATCGCATAATGTACTTTATAAACTGTTATTCATTTTCTGAAGGCGTTTACTCGTGATTAAGATTTATCTGTTATTATTATCCATATGTTAAGATTATCCACACAGCACCCCCGCGACTCCTCATCCATTGGTCTGATGTACACACAAAAAGTCTACAATGTTGGAAAGCACTAAAGTAGAGTATTAATCAAGTATTAATTTTTGTTATTATATAAATGTCTAGTTGACCTATGAACTATGACATTTTTAGGGTCAATATGAGTGACAGTAGCTCACCAAGTGCCACCGGAAGCAAAAACCAAATCTACCCAGATATCAAGTAAGTAAAGAATAAGTTTGTTTCTTTGATTGTAGAACGCCCAAACGAAGTAATAAATACGAAAAGTAGCCTGCATGTAAAATATATCGTCGTCCTGTTACGACTGTGGGATCCGGCCCACCAACAATAATGAGAAACGTGTATTTATTATTTTAGAAATTATTTGTTCATAATTATTACATTTAACGTGATACTGATTAGCTTTGAAAGTTGAATATATAATGCTAAAATATCACATACAGTCTGAAATTCAGGATACTTCCTCCATAATTAGTATAATATATATATAGCTATATATATATCGGTATATGTCGGTATATGACATACATACTGTCTATTGTCTATTCCCAGGTGGAAGATGTAGTTGGCTGTCCACTCTTGTCGTTAAGCGTAGGGGTGGGAGCCTTAATTTGCGTTCTAGGGCTAAATGAGTTGCCCGTGTTGTGTTGTATCCGTGTTTATGTAGTGTGGTCTTGATATTATCTATCCATCTTTTTCTTGGGCTTCCCTTAGCTCTAGTACCCGATCTCTTTTTATTGCATGCTGTTATTGGTGGTTGGTTGTATTTCATTCTCATTAAATGTCCAAAACCACTGCATTTGTTGTCTTTCGATATATTCGGTGCATGAAGTTATGCCCACTCTGCTTCTGATGTCCTCATTTCGTAGTCTGTCTTTCCTGGTGACTCCCACTGCCTTCCTCAAGCATTTCACACGTGGTGAGCTTTCTGTGATGTGTTGCTGTAAGAGACAAAGTTTGGCACTGGTAACAAAGTGTTGGTAGGAAAATACTTTTTATCATCTGTCTTTTCACTTCCATCTTGATATTTGGGTGTTGTAGTAATGGTGCCAGCTGGTAGGTCACTGCATTTGCTTTTGACACCTTGTCTCTATTTCTCTATCTAGTTTCCCGTCCTCTGTAAAAATACTGCTTAATATTTGAATTCGGAAACTTGCTTTACTCTGGTGTTATATATTTGTATGTTTGCTTGGCTTGGTGTTCTGCTGGTTTCCATGGTCTCGGTCTTTTGTTTGTTCATTTTCATGTTGTACTTTCTACATGCTATTAGCAATGAATTCATGTGTTGTTGTAGCTGATCTTCATCTTCATACATTAAACTTTGGTCGTCCGCAAATGCAAATCGTTGATTTGGTTGTTTAATTGGTCGTCGTATCATTGTCTATGTCAATAAGGTCTTTTCGCACTGTGCCTCTTTCACTATTCTGTCTATATATGTGCAGAGAAGAGGTGAGAGCACAAAACCCTGTCTTACTCCTGATTTTGTTTCGAATGAGTCTGTTATTCCGTCCGTTGTTCTTACCACAATGTGGCTATTTGTGTATATTGCTCTGATATTGTCTAACAGTTGTCCCTTGATCCTATAGTTTTCTAGTGTTTCCCATAGAATATTTCTATCTATTCTGTCAAATGCCTTTTCTTGAGTTAAGTTTGGACATGCCAGAGACTGTCGTCGTCGTTTTAGAGATAGAAGATATATTAATCAACTTTTATGGTACGGTGAACAATTGCACTTTGGATGGTTGCAAAAGTGGAGGAAGGAACTGCACAATATTCCATGACGTCGATCTCATAACAAAACATAAGAAACTTTAGTTTATTAGATATGTACATCTTCTAATGAAACAGTTAACTACCACATAATATATTTTAGTTTATCAGATATATACATCTCCGAATTAAACAGTTAACTACCACATAATATATTTTAGTTTCTCAACTATGTATAGGACTTGGCATTTTAAGTTCAATTGCAATCCAAACAAAATACTCTTCCTGTGGTCATTGACTTGGTGAATACTTATAACAAAGTGGACTTTTAAATGTTGATTCTCTCTTTGTTAAAATGTGGGATTAATCTTTGGCTTGTGAACATGATAACTGCTTCTGTCTTGGATGGAGGGAACCGTTTCATTACTTTATCTTGCACGTATATGCACTGGATTTCACCCAGGTTCTCATCTATCATTCGTGGTGTTTAATATTTGCATAGCAAATGTATCCAACATTCAACCAATCGAGTTTGGTCAGACATTGACTTTTGCAGATGGCATCTTAATATAGATGACTGGATCAGATAGACGAAACATGGTTGCAGACATTCAGAAAACATTGCATACTATCTTGCTTTGAAGTAGAGTGTCTCAGGTCAATCCAGAAAACTCGTGTATGTTGTGGTATTTTTAAATAGTTCCATGGTCAGATCTAGCCTCCCGAGTCACCTTTAATGGGCAGGTCATCGAGAATGGTGACAGGCTGCACTATCTTGAAATATGCTTTGATCGGAGTCTATCTTTGAAACATCATTTTGAACAAACGATATAACATTGTAAGCTGGTCTTGCTGTCTCATAGTTATGATAGCCGCACACCTTGTGCAGAGACTAATTGTTCTTCTATTCTATTAACTGGAACCCACTATCACAACACAGCATACAACATACTTGGGCAATGATATATAACACAGCATACAACATTCTTGGCAATGATATAAACACAACATACAACACTACTTGGGCAATTATATATAACACAGCATACAACATACTTGGGCAATGATATTAAACAAACTAAACAACATATTCGGGCAATGATATCAAACAAGGCATAAAACATACTTCAGCACTGATATATAACACAGAATACAACATACTCAGGCAATGGTATATAATACATCATACAACATACTCGGACAATGATATATAACAAACTATACAACATACTAGGGAAACAATATAGATAATGTTAACCAATAATCAGTTTCTGCTGCTGAAATTATTATTTTCAACTCATTTACCTGGTAGCTTCGACGCAAACCCAATGACAATTTACTGTCACACGATTTGAACCACCTGTGCTCAAATCAATCTCAGTAACATTGAGCTGAATAGACTGTCTAAACATTACGAGATTTAGTAATAAGATTACCAGTTGAATATATTTTCACCGAATAAAGATTCACAATGATTAGAACAGCTATCAAATAACACTCGCTTCGCCCGAGTGGTTACGGACCCACATTTGGGGTGTAAAGAATAGAACCACTGTTACCTGCCATGCATGTCGTAAGAGGCGACTAAGAAGGTGTGGCTGAAATCGGTTGCACGTGTCCTAAACATGTAGAAGTCTATGCGTTTAGGGGCCTACCAATCGAATGTGCAACGTATACACGTTCTTGGAAAAGATCAAACATATCACAAAGAGTGATTAAATTGGTCGTAAAGAACGAACGTAAAGAAGAAGAAGATGACACTCGCTAAATTTAGAACATTAATACATGTCATTCAAAAATGCATCTCTATTGTCTGGTATTTGTATATACTTTTACAGGCACTTCACATACCAATCTAGCATTATCTGTTTACACTGCATATTAGTTTACTTAGTTTACTCTTGTTGTTTGCATGTTTTATATACAGTCGACATGACACAAATGTAACCGTCAGAATACACATAGTGCAGTAGAACATAAGGGAGTAGGCGAGAGGTATAACACATCATTTATGGGCATATCGAGTGCATATCAGAAAAGTGCAGATAAACACTGAAGACCGCTTAAACTGGCTACAACTCAATATCAGTGTGATGACAAAAGAAGAAGAATGAGCAATGTAAGCCCTACCTTGTCTGCTGCATCGATTGACAGCACATAAAACCCCATCTCCTCTATGGCTAGGCCAGTAGGCTACACCGCAACAAACACTACTATTCAGATACAGCAATTTCGAAACCAAAGGTAGCTGACACTAACGGTGGACACTAAAATGTCAGAGGCGTTAGATAATACAATAAAGTAGGACAATTGTCAGAACTCTTCGCATATCATGAACGTTGGAAGGTACAACCAGTACAGAGAAATAAATGAAAAAGTATAATCTATCTTCAGCTTTATATATTGATTATATAGCCCATTGGTGGACTAATAAATGTTAACACCGGAAGCTAAATGGACACCACCCCCATTCGTTTCTGCCACCCAAGTTATGTAACAAATAAGTGTAATTAAAAACACATCAGAATAAACAATGTCTGATTTATACGCGATGTGATCAGCAACTTGCTAAACCTCTCTTTCTGGTCGGTATGTTATTGGTAAGATAGAACATGAGTTCGTTGTGTCTGTTAGACTCATACAGACCCGTAGATTAGTACATCCAGTTTCTCAATGCTTTTTTCGGGTTTACCTTCCTATGTAGAACAGATACCTGGCATAGGGAAGCCCATCCTCCTAGGCGAGCCAGAAAACCCGTTAGCCTTTGACATCGTGGTCATAGTTGTCTGATCTACACCACTGGGAGGTGGGTGGACTTGTGTGTTTACGGTATTTAGCGGGCTATATTTTTTACTATTGGCCTTTCCTACGAAAAACTAGTCGATCCCAACACTATGGATGTAGAGTCAGGCGCAGACAACACTTTATATACCCTTTGTTATTGAACAACAAGTTGCAATTACATCATTTAAATTTCTGTTCCTTTTCAATTAAAATTATGGCAAGGCTTGTCAGTCTGTCCTGATCCATTGTTGGAAATCAAACAAACAACAAATGCATATACACACGCCCCACTCACACATTTTTTAAATTATACCAACACAAAACTAACAATAGAAAATAATAACCAGTAACAAAAGCTTTTACTGGCGGCTTATGAAAACAATAAACAATGTTTGAAATCGATGGTATCCAGACTAGTGAGGTCCTTCCGGACGCCCCAGCCACTTTTGTTGTTACTGAAAGAAGGTCTAACTTGTCTGTTTGAATGTTTATCGTCTAGTGACAGCTTGTTTGATCTTTAAAACAACCGCTACTACTATAGTGTAGGATGGTGCATCATTGGTTGACTCTGAGAAAACATATTAATAATAATAGTATCTTTTCCTGACACTTCAAGCTATGTTGTAAGCTAGGTCATAACGGCTCTCTGCTCCTCTTCCTTTAGTCTGCAATTAGGTACAGCATGTATCCAACATTATATATTGTTGAATTTTGTCATATTTCTTCAACATTATATGCTAGTAGTGTAAAATGTCTACCACATTGAATATTGTTGTTGCAACGTGTGCTCAATAATATAGACAGCAGAACTGGAATATCTCCATTATTATATGTTATGCACTTACCATATGTCCAACATTATATTTCTTCTTGTGTAATATATCTGTAACATTACGTATTTATGTTGGCAAAACACGTAATTACAAAGTACTGTAGTTTTACAAATTACAAAAACAATGACAAAATACAGCAACGTTTCGACCAACAAGGCCTTTATCAAGCAAACGAACAAACAGGAGTGACAAATTAAAATGAAACACAAATGGACGACCAAATACAAACGTATCTAATGAAAATCTGGAATAAAAACGAATAACGAAATAAATGTAACACAAAAACACACATAAAAACTAGAAATAGAACGGAAAAGAAACAATGAAACATCTAGTAAATATATAACTTGAATACATGCAACATATACCTATATAGATTACAAAGCATGGGAAGAGAAAGTACTAAGAAGCATAAGAATGTAATACGTTGAGCCCGCGTGGTCGCAAGGTACCATACAAAGAAATCAACCGATTCTCCAGATCAAATCGACTGCGATCATCTGAGGAACATGATCGGATGGCTGTGACCTGGACATCGCAAGCTCCTAAATGGCCAGTATCATTGAAATGGGTAGCTACAGGGTCACAGAGCATTGGCGTATATCGCGCAAGTGTTGTGCGCATCGGTCACTGAGTCTCCTGCCGGTTTCCCCAATATAGGCCTTGTTGCACCGCTTGCAGATAATGGCATAGATAATATTACGGGACTCGCACGTGAAACTGTCTTCAATAACGAACGTGGCTTTTGGAAAAGACACAGTGCGGGTCTGTATTACATAAGCACACGTGTTGCAGCGTCGATGGCCACACTGGATGGTGCCAAAATGACTCTGGATATTAGGCTTGAGGCGACTGTGAACCAACATATCCTTAAGACTTCTGTCCCGTCTGTACGCCACCAAAGGATAGTGTTGGAAGATTGAACGTGTCTCAGGATCAGACTGAAGAATGGAGAGATGACGGAATAAGACTTTCTTTACAAGGGAACTATGAGGGTGGAAAGTTAAGAAAAGTTTCACCCTGTCAGAATTGGAAGTTATATGCTGGTTAGAGAGAGCCTCCTGCCGAGAAATTTGCTGAACGCGCCGCATAGCAGATGCAACCACCTTATCCGGGTATAAGCGCTTACGTAAGAAATCAAGCATCTCGTGAGCTCTATCGAGAAAATCATCGTCCTCGCTACAGAGGCGACGAAGGCGCAAGAGTTGAGAGAATGGTAAAGAGTCACGACAAGCCTGGGAATGGGAAGAGGTATAAAGAAGAAAACTATGTGCATCAGGAGGCTTGTAGTATACTGATGTAGTGATGGTGGATAGGCTAATAGTGATAGTGATGTCAAGAAAGTTGACACAAGAGGTAGAGATGTGAGATGTAAACCGAATAGCCGGATTGAAGACATTAATGAAATTAATGAAGCGTGACAAATCGGCTTCAGGCATATCGGTAATGCCAATACAATCATCAATGTATCTATGATACACAGACAGAAGAGGGCCATCATAGGAATTCCATACTAGGTATTCAAGATACTGTCGTAGTGTATAAGAAGATACTTGGAAGACCATCTCAAAGCAAGCTACTGTCGTAGTGTATAAGAAGATACTTGGAATACCATCTCAAAGCAAGCTACTGTCGTAGTGTATAAGAAGATACTTGGAAGACCATCTCAAAGCAAGCTACTGTCGTAGTGTATAAGAAGATACTTGGAAGACCATCTCAAAGCAAGCTACTGTCGTAGTGTATAAGAAGATACTTGGAAGACCATCTCAAAGCAAGCTACTGTCGTAGTGTAAAAGAAGATACTTGGAAGACCATCTCAAAGCAAGCTACTGTCGTAGTGTATAAGAAGATACTTGGAAGACCATCTCAAAGCAAGCTACTGTCGTAGTTTATAAGGAGATACTTGGAAGACCATCTCAAAGCAAGCTACTGTCGTAGTGTAAAAGAAGATACTTGGAAGACCATCTCAAAGCAAGCTACTGTCGTAGTGTATAAGAAGATACTTGGAAGACCATCTCAAAGCAAGCTACTGTCGTAGTTTATAAGGAGATACTTGGAAGACCATCTCAAAGCAAGCTACTGTCGTGGTGTAAAAGAAGATACTTGGAAGACCATCTCAAAGCAAGCTACTGTCGTAGTGTATAAGAAGATACTTGGAAGACCATCTCAAAGCAAGCTACTGTCGTAGTTTATAAGGAGATACTTGGAAGACCATCATGAAACATGACTGCCTGGATCACAGACGAAAGATGGCAAAATGTAGAAGAGAGGAAGAAGTTGAAACAGCACGTAAGCCATGCGCGAAAACGACAGCAAAAACAAACGGCAGCAATTAGATATAACATGATGGCAAGAGATGTGAAAAGACAACTGAGAGAGGACTAAATGTGATAATTAGTGATGAAATACTGCATCATGTCTTCTATGAACATACATTGAACAAGCATATTTTATGTCATTGAAAGTTTTGTGTAGGACCTGAGCTTTGAGTAAAATTGATAAATCAAAGGTACAGTAAACACAATGCTACAGCAAATCAGATCTTTGTATAAATCCTATTTTATATATAGTTGAAGTACAGGTAAATGATTTATCAGTGTGTTTTCATTATTGTCAAAAACTGTCTTGATTGTTTTAAAAATGTATTGACTACTAGATCAACAATTTCATTGAATAATATCCTTTCTAATTTCCCCATGCATTTGACCTTAGTCTTGCAATGATGGTCAAGCTTTAACACTTTCTGAGTAAATTATTCACACAACCTCTATCTCCAGTTTTTAAAATAAAGTAATAAATATATTTAATGTTATTGCAAGGTTGAAGCCAGTTGCATGGGGAGATCATAATGAATATTATTTATTAAAACTGTTGATCTAGTGCTCATTATATGTTCCACACAACCAAAACAATTTAGAAAATAATAAAAGCACATTGGTAAATTATTCACTCTAGCATCAGAGGTTAATTTTTGTATTCATATATTTCTTGATTTATCTGCAATATGCTGTGCTGTTCTGAGTGACTCTTTGAATAGTGTGAGTTTTATATATTTACTTATGTATGCACATCTCACATACAAACATGCTGGATACTTATTTGGTAAATCATTTATATATGTTGAGTAAATATAAATGATCACATTTAGTTCAACCACTAACAAATTAAAAGTCACAGAAGAAGTTTACATAAAAAAGAAATATGTAGATGATCTTGCAATAGTTACATTTGAAATTGCTACTAGTCTATATTTTGTCACAAAGCTTCATTGCAGCTAAGCAATGAGTGCAATTTAAATGGCACAACTTTTAAACATGAAATGCCTATAATTAAGAAAGACAATTAAAAGGATACTGAAATGATTCACTAGTTATTTTAATTCTGAAATCACAGTACAATAATATGAGACTTCTCAAGTAAATCTGAATAGTGTACGATAAAGATCGGGCCAATCATTATTGCCGTCTATCGCTGACGAATGGTTCACTTTGGACAGCTAGATCTAGTGTGGGATATTTAATATTACCGTTGATACTTGATACAAAAGTCAACTGAAAGGCATAAATAATGTTTGAAATATAAAAAGAAAATTAAAAATTTGTATTTAGCATTGCTGGATATCGTTGACACAAGTAAAATGACGAAAAGAATTCCCGAGAAGATCGCAAACTGCAGCGGTTGTTATGGACGTCACAAGCAAACCGGCTTCGTAGCACAGATAAATGGTAAGTCTGGTAGGTTATTGACGAGTTGCAGACGTAAAGTTGCCCTTAGAAGAGAGAAAATGTTTCTAGTAATGAAAATTTATGAGTAAAAAGAAGTTAATAATGCCGTTTCACGTAAATACGATGTTTATGGGTAGTACCCAAGCGAAATTTTCAAGGTTCCAAAATAATGGTAGTGACCATCGAAAAAATTTCGTTCAAAATAGCTTCTACTTAACATATAATCATAGAATTTTCCAGATCTGTAGAATATGTTACAGTTACACGTAGAACAATCGGTTTTACTATATGAATGACACATATTTCATATGAAGCAATTGTTTATACGCTGTTTCATCGATTCGATCGAAAAACACAATGGCTGACTTGTGTTCCGTCGCGGACTGCGATGAAAAAGTAGTGCAAATTACTAAAAGAGCGGTGTTGGTTCGCCGTGTGAAACACGTACAAACAAAGTACTATAGTTTTACAAAATACAGAAACAGTGACGATAAACAGCAACGTTTCGACCAACAAGGCCTTTATCAAGCAAACGAACCAACAGGAGTGACAAATTAAAATGAAACACAAATGGACGACCAAATACAAACGTATCTTTCTGATTTCTGGTAGTGATACTGGTTGTTTGTGTTGTATCAGTTTTGTTCCCTACTTAGCCAGCCAGCCTGTCTGCTCTCTCATTTCCTGGTACGCCACAGAGGGCCTGTATCCACTGGAAAATAATGTTATTGTGGTCTGAGGGTATGTTTAAATATAGTGTCAGCTCTCTTTCCATATTATCTTGTGGTTTCCTTTGTGTAGCCTGCAGGACTGACATGCAGTCGCAAAGGAAGACACGTTTGTTGTTTTGTATGTTTCTTTGTTGTAGTATTTTTGAGGCTTCCACAATTACCTTTTGCTCGGCTCTAAAATGTGTTGATAGTTCTCCAGTGGCACTTGAAATTTTTAGTGTGGTGCCGTCTTGGAGTATGATGATGGTTCCGGCCCCTCTTTTTCTCGCCTTTGTGTCTGATGATCCATCTATGTATATATGGGTCCTCAGGTCGGGGTATGAGGTGTCAATGTGTTCTAGTGTCTTTGCTCTCAAGATGGGACCTGTTTCTTCATCCTTTTTGTTTACATCCGGAATTGTTATCTTATCGTATCTTATCTTCACCACATTTTCCGTAAAGCGGCGTGGGGAGATTTAGTTTCATATCGTGTGCCAATTGTGTTGCGCTTGACGTTGCCAGCCCATTCTTTCGCAGGGACTGAGATATTATCTATCCATCGTGTTCTTGGCTTGCCTCGTGCTCTGCGCCCTGAGTGTCGATTATTGTAGGCACGTGATGGTAGTAAATGTGGTTCCATTCTCATTAGATGGCCGAACCACTTGATTTTTTGCTTCGCGATATACTGTATGCATGGTATACACGGTGGTATCAGTAGCGCTTCTTAGTAGTGTCCCTTTGTTTCCCCTTTGTTTACATTCCTGTGCAAGGTTACGAAATAGAGACTTGTCGCTAGGTTTATATATCGCTTCAAATTCCGGCTGTTGTTAATGTAAAAACACACTATCCGCTATTGTGTTTAGATATAATCAAATTTATTATGTAGCTCTAGAATATTGTGCAGTTTTAGTCTGTTATATAATATAATTATGGAGTTATATCGGTATAAACTAGTCACATTCTAACTAGCTGACGATGTTTAAATTACACTGATGAAGTACGTTGTTAATATTCATTGCAGAAGAAATATGTTACAACGAAAATGTACAAAGTTTAGTTCTTTGACAAGGTAACACATTAACTATACTAAAAATATGTTTTAAAATTCTACGGTGTTAAGGTAAAAATAATCGTAGTTCATGGTGTAAGCTAGAACTGAGAGTGAGATCTAAAATAAATTGAAAACTTTTAATTGAATTTAATTGGAATGAGATTTTGTAAATGAATCAGAAGAAAGATAAAAATTGTTACAATAGAAATGAAAACGTAATAACACTATAGAATAAAATAATTCAAGAATAAATTAATTTTAAAGAATTTATTTTCATTATAGTGTGGACTGGAGCACAATGCATGGTTGACAAATATTACTATGTCATTAGCTGACGAAAGACCAGAAAACTCACTATGTCTGGTCATTTATAATATAAGCTTAAAACTTACAAAGACAAAGATATATTTATAAAATTACTATTAAATTGTATATATATTTAACATATCTCAACATACTTCTTCTTCTTCTGCGATCAACTTTTGCTATGCGACTACTCCGGTATGTATCATAAACAGGGCGGTGCGCTTGAGGTCTTCATCGGTTCCCCATAGTTTGTCTTGTAGTGTTATTTCTGTTGGTCAGATCTCCAATCTCTCACTACTCAGACTAGGGCAGTCTTGCAGGATGTGCTCTGGGGACTGCTTTGGTGCTCCACAGGTGCAGGCTGCCGAGTCCCTGAGACCCATTCTGTGGAGGTGTGCTCTGAGACTGCAGTGTCCTGTTCTAAGTCTGAAGACTGTGGTCTGTGCTTTTCTGTTGAGTGTATTTATACTGTCGTGCTCTGGGTTGTATCCTCCATTTGTTTTTCTCCAGATCATTTTCCTGGATTGTTTCAGGAGAGTCTTTGCTTCTGTAAAACTTTGTGTTAGGTGGTGTTGTGTTAGGCTCCCCCCACCATTTGCGAGTTTGTCAGCCTTTTCGTTTCCTGGTATGCCACAGTGAGCTGGTATACACTCTCAACATACTAAAATGTTATATATAAATAAATCACAATAACATAAATTTACACATCTATTTTCATAAATGCATAAGGATTTAGTTTACTTCTTCGTGAAATATGCAATATTTAACATAATTAATTTATACTTTCACAATAATACTTTCATTTCTAAATATACTGTTAATGGTAGTTCAAACAAAATACATATCTCCAAACATTGACAATACACATTTGTAATATAATTATACAATTTTACTAGCCCACATTAGTCATAATTAAGTAGCCTACAATTTTAATTCATAATTTACTCATGCACACTTGCTCATACACATTTGCTCATAGATACTTACTGACATGTAGAATGCTTACCTAGGACATCTCACAAACACACTACACATATGTATATAACTGTTCTAAATTGTTATAAAGACAGCTAGACAACACACAATACAGCAGGGAAAAATAAATTGCATAGCCCAGAGGTCTGCTGTTATTTAAACTTTATGTTTCTCACAGTGAACTTGTGTATTAACAGTTGGATAAGTTTGTAGCAGCTGTGTATTTATGATAAATTTTAATTCCTTAGTTTTATTTCTTATACCCCAAGCTCTTATCTCTATACCAGCTACCATTGAATGTACACCTTCTCCTCCTTGTTCTGTTCTCTATACCAGCTACCATTGAATGTATAACTTCTCCTTGTTCTGTTCTCTATACCAGCTACCATTGAATGTACAACTTCTCCTCCTTGTTATCCTAAAAAGCCCAACCCAAAACCATTAAGTCTGATCCAGTTTGCACAGTGTTGTTCTAGTATGTGTTGTTTTGTAATTATTTTATCTGGAAAATACAGTCTGTATATTGTCATCTAATCTGGTATTGCTAATTGTATTTCTGGAACTGTATCTGCATGGATTGGTCTACTGTGTGAGATGTAATTGCGAACTTTTAAAAATGCTGTATTTGGGGTCAAAGGCGAAAGGAAGCCGCGCGCCAGGATTAGGGATCTGGCTCTAATCCCCTGCTCTCACCTCCATGTGGTGACCCTGGTATCAGACGGTAGTTCCGGTCTGGCTAAGAGGGCAGGTGCCGTGGGAGAGCTGCTCTGGGGCAAGTAGAGATGCAAAGGTAGTCACGCTAGATGGGATCCGCTCGCAACACAGACGAGAGAACTCCAAGAGTGACTATTAATGCTCGCCTCTCCCGGCCGATGGGGAAAAGCTTGAAGGATAAACGTGGAACCGCGTGTGCGACACCCGAGCCCGCGCATGTTCTTCTTGAGCCCTCTCTTGAGCCGATGAGTATGCTGGGAGCCGAGTTGAGCTACACGTGGGTCCACACAGACAGCTTAGGCAAATGTGAGTACGGTGCAATTGACGGATATGGTGAGCTAGACACTAGGGCAGAGCGTTTATATTTATAATATTTATATTCCTAAATTTATATTTATAATTTAAATATTTATAATATTGATATTCCTTATTGTTAAACTTAACTTGTTGCATAATATGACTTCGAGTTAGCATTTTTTGTTGATTTTAAAATGAATTTGTATATAGACACAAATACTGGAATGCGAGGTCACGTGGTGTAGTTGGGGTCTGATTTCCCAATCATACCTGAGCCTGAAGGCCCAGTAGTTTATAGTTTGCTCTGGTAAGCATACGCCAACATATGATCGTTTGTTTGACAAAGCAACACACAAAAAAGTGATACTTCCTGTGACTAGTCCTAGAAGGGTCGAGATCGTTCGGGTCTTTACCGTAGCGACCTCATCCAGTCAACACATGTAAGCTAATGCCATTGGCGTAGATCTAAGCTTAAATGTACGGCACAAAAGATCTTTAAGGAGTGGTTATCTTACGCTGTGTATGGAACGACCTCACCAAAGACAGGAAAACCGTTAGAGAAGGCACCCGATATGCGCTCACTAAAACTAACCCTGTCCGAGAAAGATTTACAAGGACATTAGGTCTCCTGCAACGATCACTCTTGAAGGATCTAAGCTTCAAGTACCTCGGAAGTCGGCGAGGCTGTCCATATGGTTGAGGGATGCCTGTAAAAGGGTAATATAGGCCCACGCAAAAATCAGTCAGAAGCGTAATACCAGACGTCATGACTTTACGCCTGAAGTAATAACGGGTGATCGAAAGAAGAGAAGAAGAAATGCTGTATTTAATGAATTAAAAATGTCTCCTGTGATCAATGCAATATTGATTATATCCTGATTCTGTGTGTACTATTGTGTATGTGTTATGATATCTTCTGTGAGTTCTTTATATACTTTACATGTTAAGTATTTGTGATAGTGGTTACCAACAAAAGCTCAACTATGATATGCCTGTGGTGTGATTTTGTGTTTGTCTGATACTTTATCTAAATGTGAACATATTGGACCAGACCTATCACACAGTGCTACAAACTCAAGTTCTAATAGGCTTGCTTGTGCTTTTTTAATCTTAGCATTGCATTTTATTTTCTCCTTCTCACTTTCACAAACTAATAAATCTGCATGTAACTTGTTTATTACTAATTTGAACATATCTGTCTGATGCTAATTATTACCATATTGTTTTAAATATTGTATGGTGTTTGAACTAGTGTGTTCCTTTTCTATTTAAGGGTTTTAAAGCCGAAGGATTGACTTCATTGACCGGGTTTTAGCCCATATGGTGGGTCCTCTCCGCAGAAATGGCACGCCACCTGCCGAGAGTATTGCACAAAGCACGAACTCCGTAGTTCCAGCAACAATCCTAGGAGTCTCTGGAAAAACCACATTCGTGAACAAAAGGCCGCGGTCCCTTTTCTATGTTTTCCATAATATCTCTTTCCATGTCAATACTGTCAGCTGCTTTTTCTAGTAATGTGTAGTGTTTATGAACAATACCTAACAAAATGTGAAGGTAAGGAGGAGCAAGTTTGTCAATATCAATATTTAAAATTGGAGCATGCAAGCAGAAATAAAATTATTTGCTGTTACTATATATTATATATAGAAAGCAAGTTGAATGCATTTGAAAATAGATGTCTGCGAAAAATAATCAATATAAAATGGAACGAATTCAGAAGAAGTGATGAAATCAGAGACATCTCTGGTAAACCACTAGTGACAACTGTTATAAGAAAGAGAAGATGGAGAAATGTTGGGCACACCTTGAGGAGAAATGATCAACGAATATCAAAGCAGGCATTGAAGTGGATGCAAAGGGTTCAAGAAAGAGAGGTCGACCTAAAGAGACCCTGAAACGAACTTTGCTGAGAGAGGCAGGAAATATCGGTCTCAGTTCCATGGAGGAGATTGAGCGAGTTGCCCAGGATAGAGCGGTATGGAGAATTTATTTCAGGCCCTATGTAATGTATAACAATATGAGAGGAATTATTATTAATTATTATTAATATATATATATATATATATATATTATATATATATATATATATAATATATATAATTTTTCTGTTGATATGGGATGTAATGGAAGTCACATAACTTGACTGTATAAACAGCATTTAGTTAAGAGCAATCTATTTCAATATTAATAATCTGTTCTATTATTTATTTATTTATTTTTTACTCATAACTCACAATAGCATAATGTTACAGTTCCAAATTAGATATCCAAAACATCATGTAGTCAGTCGTTGATAATATTCAGATAATGTCTTCCGTCGTTAATGGGATAATTCTATATAGTCACATTCAGCTAGGAATGTATAATACTAAACTTGATATTCGATACAAATATCAATCACCCAGCAGAAATACAGCATAACAGAGTTTGGAAATTATGCTTAGAATTACCGTTTATCGCTTTGTAAATAACAAAACTATTTTTTAAAGGGTCAGAGAGAACATGACATAGTAGTCGGTGTAAATGACATCGAAACAAAACAAGGTCGTCGCTCTAGCGATCAAAAATTTGGAGCTTCAAGATATTCCCCAACAATAAAAATTGCAAACAAGAGAGAGGAATCATTCATCATTTTGAAAATGTATGATTCAGTGACACTATTTGTGAAAATCGTATGGAAATTTGCTGTTTAGTATCAGTACCTGCTCAAAAAGTAGCGGTGTACAAAATAATTGCGGTGACCCTTTGTAAATGTCTAGTTATCGTTAGTTTTCCTTTACGAAATGTTTATAAAATATTCAGGAAATTTGGAATACTTTAAAGTTTAAAATAAATATCAGATTTTCTGAAAAAAAGTGACATACAAGGATACTATCCTGATTTATTTTACACAGTTTCACCGATTCACTATAAATTCAAAATGGATGCTATTAAGAACTTTGTTATTATCCAGCATTCAATGCGCGAAAAATGTCTTGGATTTTGCTAAAAGATCGCTGTCAATGCGAATGTGACACCGTGCTGGATGTCTTCTGTGGCTATTGCCAGATCAGGTGTGTTTTGTGTTCTCCATACTCTTGAGTAGAAGGTTGACTCTGAGTCAGGTTTGTTTATGAGTATGAGAAGGTTTTCCATCACCCTTTCCTCTACTTCATCTCCACTTACAAAATAGCATATCCCCAGCTGGAGGAGTGGCTGTTAAAGTCGCCTAGTATTATTTGATTCTTCTCAGCTGTATGTATGCTATCTAGATCTCATTTCTTATTGTTATTTAGTGTGTTTCTTGTATGCAGATGATGTCGATTTGTTGTTCGTGTAGAAATTTTTGCAGTTGAAGTTTCTTTCTGGCAACACCTTCTGCATTTAATGTCATAATCTTTAGTGTGCTTTTCTTGTTTTTACCAGTGGTAATACTCTGTTTAGTCCTGGTTTTTCCATGCGCAGAGCTACTGTCAGTAGTTTGGGGTGGATACCTTCGAGACGGGATCCGATGCTTCTCCCGCCTGGCAGCAATCCACAAGAGCAACCCCATAACCTAGTAAATATCTGAGCATACTCACTAACCGTACTTTGCGTTGATGTCTTTTCCATTTCTGGGTGCCCACGCCATTCTGGCTGTCATGACCGTCTTCAGTGGGGGAAGTTAGTCTTCCTATCTTTGTCCTGGCTCTTCCCAACACTGCCTGCCAGGCATCAAATGGTTTTATGAGTTTCCTTCTCCGCTTTGTTTAAAATTAGGGTGCGTCTCCTGGGTGTGATCATGCTGGGATCGGGACTTGTCCACCACCGTTGGGCCCAGCATCCACTTCACCTTTCGGGGGATCACACCTCCCCAGGGGTTTTTGCCTGGCTTGCCCAGCCATTGTCTGGTATGTTACCCCTTTCGGCATTGGGGGCCCAGTTATAGCGCTGGGGACTCGCTTTTGTCAGAGCCGTGTTAGTTTAAACGGGGAGCACCACGAGAAGGTACTGTTAGCTTGACTGCAGGCATTTCTCATTATTTAGATGAGGCCTATAACAGTCCTTGCTCAACAGATATATTATCTAAAGCACGAATATATTCTCAGAGCAACGTCTCATTGAATAATTAATCTTGTCCACTAAAGTCCAAAAAAGCATTCTTGCCCTGAGATTATTTATACGACATTTCTAATTCTAACACTTCAGTAATCTTTGCTGTATACAAATCTCGCAATTTTTCTAGACAACTTGTAATTCCTTATAAATCTCGTAAGTTCTTAGTCCAACCTGATAATCTCTGCTAGACACCATGTGATCTCTCTAAACATTTCATGCATGAATTGTTGGGATCAATATCGTCTTGTCCACCACCTTGACTAAACAGTAGATGTACAAGTTAATTTAACGCTCCGAAACTATGTAGCTCCACAGCTAATCCTGTAGGCCAGTAGCTCCACAGCTAATCCTTAGCAGTAGACTGCATGCGACAGATGTCACAAAACATGCATGTGTAGCTATGTAACGAACGAATAGTAGTTGTCCACTACAGTGGACACTATGCGTAAAAGGGCTAGACAAACATTTCAATTCCATCTACAAACCTCACAATCTATTTAGATAAACCTATCAATTCCTTCTGCAAACCTCACAATCTCTCTAGACAAACATTTCAATTCTTTCAGCAAACCTCACAATCTATTTAGACAAACATTTCAATTCCATCTACAAACCTCACAATCTCTCTAGACAAACCTATCAATTCTTTCTGCAAACCTCACAATCTATTTAGATAAACCTATCAATTCTTTCTGCAAACCTCACAATCTCTCTAGACAAACATTTCACCTTCTACAAATCTCCAAACTTCTGGACAAACTTTTCATTCCTCTACAAACCACAATCTCTAGACAAACCGTTAAATTTCTTCTACAAACCTCACAATCTCTCTAGACAAACCTATCAATTTTTTCTGCAAACCTCACAATCTATTTAGACAAACCTTTTAATTCCTTCTACAAACCTTACAATCTATTGAGATAAACCTATCAATTCCTTCTGCAAACCTCACAATCTGTTTAGACAAACCTTTTAATTCCTATAAACCTCATACTAATGTTTGAAAGTGTCTATTTAAAACTGGCACACAACCATTTTGTTTTGGTATCAGGTTTTCAGAGAACAAGAGCACATGGAGTAGAGTTGTTGCTGTTCTTGCAGGTCTATTCCTTATCACGACCATTATCTTCGTCATTCTCTTCGCCTACTACTACACCAAGTACGATGAACAAAGTAAGCTATACCATTTAGATAATCAATTAGATAACGGGATGAGAGGGTAAGTGTGTGGTAAAGTGGCCAAGTTGTTAGACTTGCGTCCTGAATGTCTTGGATTCGAATACGGATTTCTTCATTCGGTTCACAAGTGCATTTTTTGGGAGATTCTTAGGATTGAAATTGGAGCTATCAACAGGTGGCGTGCAATTACTGCGGAGAGGGACCGAGCTACAAGGTGAAATCCGGCGCAATGACATCAGTTCTTTGACTGTAATTGTGTTATTGCTAAACTAATGATTGCGTAACTGTGGTGAACCAGTTTAGCACACCCCCAACCCGGCAGGGTCACGTGGAAACCATGGGAGCAGGTGGTGGATGAGTGAGGGAGCAGCCGACAGAGTGTCAATGGTTATGGTCTTAAACCTCACGACGGTAGGCAGAAGATCTCTGTAATAGAAACAATGGTTACGGTCATGGACCAGTATGGTCACTATCATGAAGGGAAGCATTGGCAGACCACCTTCCAAGACAATGCCTAGAAAACCCCAATAATAATATAAGAGGAAGATCACGGAGAAGATGGATTCAGTATGTAACTGATGGTTTGAACATGACGACTGCAGAGACAGGACATCAGGCCTATGAGAGAAGTTCCGGAGGACTGTTGGGGTGGCAATGTTCTGCTCAGGACAAGCTATTAGATGATGATGGTGATGAATAGTGGTGATACAGAATAATTATGGAAGTGAAACGTATTATTGAAATTGTGGCGACTGTAATGTTGATGACGACAGTAGTAGTGACGGTAATGGTGGTCACAGCAGTAATAACAGTTAATATGTTGGTGACGATAGTCATGATGATGATGGTGATATGGACTGTAACAGCGATAATAGTGACATCAGTAATGGTGAATGTAATGATAACAGTTGGGATGATTGTGTTGATGATAATAATGATAGTTTTACAAATAATATCTGGTAGTTGAGGCTACCCAACAATCCTTAATCACTAATTTGGCTAGGGCATGTGACCTGTTTTCTCTGACTATAAGTGTTACCAAAACAGTGGTTTTCAGTTTCAGTTTGGAATATCTTCATTTCGCCCCGTACATGTTCATAGGTGATCCGATATCCTTCGCAATATCTCCAACAGCGTCCAGCGACTGACCATACCAGTTCTATTTTGATTGATGAGCCTGCTCATATACCTGTTATGCTGTTCTTTTCTTGCTACTTCAATCTTCAAACCCAGCTCCTGCAATCTAGTAGTTGACGTGGATTGGTTTAAATGAAAATCTTCTTTGCGGCCACACTCTATGAGGGCGTTCAAAATATTCGCTCTATCCATTGACTGGCCGCCTGATATGGTGACGGAGCCAGCCAGCCTCTATGCTCTCTCATTGCCAACGATACCCATGTGCCCCGGAACGAAGATAAGTGTGATTCTGCAAATATTGACACGTGTAGTGATTCAGTCCATTGCCTGCGCACCGAACCAGCCTCCACCTTGCGGATCATACTCGATCTTCTTCTTTTTCTGTGCGTTCGATCTTTACGACTAATTTTAATCACTCTTTGTGAAATGTCTGATCTTTGCCAAGAACGTGTATACGTTGCACATTGGTTTAGTAGGCCCCTAAACGCATAGAATTATATACGTTTAGGACATGTGCATCCGATTTCATCCAAACCTCCTTAGTCGCCTCTTATGGCATGCGTGGCAGTTAACAGTGGTTCTATTCTTTACACCCCAAAATTTGGACACCGGTAATCACTCGAGCGATCATACTCAATGAATCACTCAGTATGCACGCATGAGTGTGGCTTTATTCAGCTGGTATGCGGGCTCACAAATATCGACCATGGGGACGAATGGATACCGATTCATTCAATATACTGGAACACTTTTTCCATCATCATTAAATTTGACAAAGGTTGCAAAGAGAGGAAACCCGTGGCGTTGGATACAGACGTTAAAGCTATCATTGATGAAAAATACAATGAAGGGGACGTTGTGATTTATACGGATGGAAAAAGTAGTTCGTCACGAAAGGTCCGCATTGGCTTTCTCTGCAAGCTCATGTGGCAGAATGGTCCAGTAGGCCAGTGGTGCATTTCGTATGACAACAAGCAACTTGAAAATGGAGGTACCGGTGGTGACTAATGCACTACGCTGGCTGGAGTCACAGTGGTCTTATATCATGGAAGTAACACATCAACAAATATCATTTTAAATGGTAACCATCTAACACCAGTTTTAAAATTTTACTATCTTGTGTCCATGGTCACTGGCAGCCCTTTTCTTGATGAAAAAATCAACGTTCAAATATGTATGTAGTGCGGCAACTACATTCAGCAAACTATCAAAGTGAGCGTGGAACAACACAACATTTAAAATGCAGACGAAGATTCAAATATATCGCGCCTATGTAATTAGCTCTTTACTATATGACACAGAAGCATGGACAACCTACTCACCCAGTGGCCAAACCATTTGAGTCTATGTTTTCAATGAATCTAATGGAAGGTGCAGGTGAGGTGCCGTGCTACGTACAGCACAAATAGTCTACGGTACTGGACCGAAGGAGTCCAAGATCACTATAGATGAATAAGAAGAAGAGATAAAAAAAAACACAGCAGCTAAAGCAATAATGTTGAAACCGTTAATAATAGATCAATACTATATTGTTAACATGGGCATATCACAGACACTAAATGACCACCTGTAGCAATGACGATACAACAGTCAATATTATTGAAGCTCAGATTGCTTGATGGCAATAACATGAATATAGCTGTTCAGTTGTGAGCACAGTATAACACCACAATCAATGAAGCTTAATCAGGAAGGATTGCTATTCATAAACCTAATCACATGATACAATTCGTTGATGGGGTGTTAGCAGGATGTCAGATATATGACTGAGCTGAAGAGTCGTTACTTATTAGAACAACGGTAGATGTTCTACTCTCTGAATGGGACGGAGATAACATGAATTCATGACAAGTTTCAAGTTTAGAGAAAATAAATATTTAACAGAGAATCGCATATTAGAGATACATTTGCAGTTCTCCAGAAACATATATACCAATCAATAGAGAAGAACATTCACGTAAAGACGTTCAGAAATTCAATTCTAACTCACTCATAACAAGATTGTGACGTCTTACCATAATAATATTAAATACTAGGTACATCGGCAAACAAAGCAGCCTAAATTAGTGCTGTTTTTAGCTGAGACAGCAGGTTAAGATATCTCTCTCATATCAGCCGTATTAACAGATGGATTTTTTTTAAAGAAAGATACAGGGTCAGTGTGTATGTCAGAGAGATATAAAGAGATACGTGGCTCCACCATGCTTACTACTGCTTTATATGCCTTTCTCTTGCTAACATGTACTAATCTACAGAAAGTTACAAATTTCAGGTCTAAAGTTACTTATCCAAGGAAGCGTATCGACATGTGGTATTATGTTAGACATAACGCTGCAGATAGAAATCTAGGATAGAAGAATAGATGAATGTAATTGATAAAACAATTTGCAAAGATGATTTCTCAAATATAGTTCTGACTGGCATTGCTAATGATGAGGTAGACGATACAGGAATGTTGCAAACATGTTACTTACTGCATATTTTCAATGTTCATAACTTTGCAAAGTTTTACAACTTTTTTTTTAACTTTCGGAAGGGAAAGTCTTCACGAAAGACCAATGTCCAGACATGAGGGTATTGTATGTCCCGACAAATTTCATTTCTATCGGTTCCAACAAATAGAAAAAAAAAATATCTGATGATCGAGCTGTATGGAAAACAACATTACGTAAAAGTGCAAAGATATTTGTAGAAAAAGTGTGGTTGCTCTTAAAGTCAAGAGAAATAAGCACACACTCAGAATTCGTCACAGTTAATCTCTTGCCTAATGATCGTCTCTAAAGGCGAAGAAGGCCATATATATATATATATATATAATTATTATAACATATAATAATATATAAAAACGCTAAAAACCCAATTTTACTTTCCTCCGTTTCTTGTGATTTCAATGTTAATGTAGGGACAGTTCTTGATAAATTTCCTTTAGTTTAAGTATGTATTCTCTTTTTTCTGTTCTAAATTAAGCCATCATTTTAAAAACAATTATAAATGCTTCACTTGATTTAACTGTTTGTTTTTTATATCTTTTCACAGAATCATCAGATCAGATATGTAACACACCTGACTGTATCATCTCAGGTAAAAATGTCATTGTTCATGGAGACATGTTTCATTCAGTGCATGCAAAAAGAGGTTTTCTGTATCTATCTATCTATCTATCTACCTACCTACCTACCTACCTACTTACCTACATATCTATCTATCTATCTATCTATCTCTTTATCTCTCTATCCGTCTGTCCGTCTGTCTATCCATCCACCCATCTCTGTCATCCATCCATCCATCCATCTATCTATCTATCAATCCTTATATATCCTAACCTATCCTAATCTATCCTAATCTAACCTATCCTAACCTATCCTAACCTAACCTATCCTAACCTATCCTATCCAAACCTATCCTAACTTATCCTAACCTATCATACCTTATCCTATCTTAACCTATCCTAACGTATCATATCTTAACCTAACCTATCCTATCCTAACCTATTCTAACCTATCTCAACCCAACCCAACCCAACCTACCTACCTACCTACCTATATAATATATCTGTCTGTCTATCGGTCTGTCTATCTATCTGCCTGCCTATCTATATTATATATATATATATATATATATATATTATATATCTATCTGTCTATCCTACTATATATATATATATATACACAATCACCATTCCTCTTCGCTGAATAATCATGTGTACTCATATAGTTTTTACTTGCAAATGCAGTTTTCAGCGACAGTTCATGAATTCCATGGCCCCGGCGAGAGTTAAAATAGCATTGTCAGGATGATGAACATGTATTCATATTTATATATATATAGTTAGCAGTACATCACTAGATCTGTTATTGGGAAATATTACCAACTGTCGTTTGCATAGATGTACATGTACATGAACCCAGCGACAGTTTATTTCTTCACAAATCTTCATTTACAGCTTACTATAATGGCACCAAGTTGTTTTAAAAATAGTGGCACAAAGATGTTTTTCTCTGCATACTTTTAAAAGTCATATATTTTATTTTGTGATGGCTAAAATAAAATCAAGTGTCATGTAACAAAATTATCAAAAATAGAATTATGAAAGATGACCTTGAAAATATTTATAAATCTGCATCCATATACAGAGTGAAAAAGATGAGAGTGAAAATGAGAACTACCAGACACGAACACTTTGTTAAAGGCACAAGACATTTGATTAGTAAACACAGAACGCGTGTGATTAGTCGTTATACGCTGGTAAAGATATTGTGGAGGAGATATCAGTGTTTCACTAATCAATAATTACAAATAGTTCCATAGACATCAAAAGCACCACGTATGTTCTACTGGTATGTACATATTTAGAGATGAGGTAGTCCCGTAGCGACATGGTGTAGTCACGTAGCGATATGGTGTAGTCACGTAGCGATATGGTGTAGTCACGTAGCGACATGGTGTAGTACTAGAGATATGGTGTAGTCACGTAGCGATATAGTGTAGTCACGTAGCGATATCGTGTAGTCACGTAGCGATATGGTGTAGTCACATAGCGATATGGTGTAGTCCCGTAGCGATATGGTGTAGTCACTTAGCGATATGGTGTAGTCACGTAACGATATGGTGTAGTCAAGTAGCGATATGGTGTAGTCACGTAGCGATATGGTGTAGTCACGTAGCGATATGGTGTAGTCTCGTAGCGATATGGTGTAGTCACGTAGCGATATGGTGTAGTCCCATAGCGATATGGTGTAGTCACGTAGCGATATGGTGTAGTCACTAGCGATATGTGTAGTGTAGCAGGGGTCCGTAGCGATATGGTGTAGTCACGTAGCGATATGGTGTAGTCACGTAGCGATATGGTGTAGTCACGTAGCGACATGGTGTAGTCACGTAGCGATATGGTGTAGTCACGTAGCGATATGGTGTAGTCACGTAGCGATATGGTGTAGTCACGTAGCGATATGGTGTAGTCACGTAGCGATATGGTGTAGTCACGTAGCGATATGGTGTAGTCACGTAGCGATATGGTGTAGTCACGTAGCGATATGGTGTAGTCTCGTAGCGATATGGTGTAGTCACTTAGCGATATGATGTAGTCACGTAGCGATATGGTGTAGTCTCGTAGCGATATGGTGTAGTCACGTAGCGATATGGTGTAGTCTCATAGCGATATGGTGTAGTCACGTAGCGATATGGTGTAGTCACGTAGCGATATGGTGTAGTCTCGTAGCGATATGGTGTAGTCACGTAGCGATATGGTGTAGTCACGTAGCGATATGGTGTAGTCACGTAGCGATATGGTGTAGTCACGTAAAGATATGATGTTGTCGAGTAAAGATATGATGCAGTCAGGAAAAAATATGGTATAGTCACGCAAAGACATGGTGTGATCACGTAAGGATATGGTGCAGTCACGTAAAGACACGGAGCAGTCACGTAACAATATGATGTAGTTACGTAAAGACATTGTGCGTTATGTATAGATATGATGCAGTCACGTGAGGATATGGAACAGTCACGTAAAGACATGATACAGTCAAGTAAAGATATGGTGTAGTCACGTAAAGATATGGTGTAGTCACGTAAAGATACGGTGCAGTAAGAGTTAGATTACTGACATAATCTAGTAGTTAGATTACTGACATAATCTAGTAGTTAGATTACTGATATAATCTAGTAGTTAGATTACTGATATAATCTAGTAGTTAGATTACTGACATAATCTAGTAGTTAGATTACTGATATAATCTAGTAGTTAGATTACTGACATAATCTAGTAGTTAGATTACTGACATAATCTAGTAGTTAGATTACTGATATAATCTAGTAGTTAGATTACTGACATAATCTAGTAGTTAGATTACTGATATAATCTAGTAGTTAGATTACTGACATAATCTAGTAGTTAGATTACTGACATAATCTAGTAGTTAGATTACTGACATAATCTAGTAGTTAGATTACTGACATAATCTAGTAGTTAGATTACTGACATAGTCAAGTAGTTAGATTACTGACATAATCTAGTAGTTAGATTACTGACATAATCTAGTAGTTAGATTACTGACATAATCTAGTAGTTAGATTACTAACATAGTCAAGTAGTTAGATTACTGACATAATCTAGTAGTTAGATTACTGACATAATCTAGTAGTTAGATTACTGACATAATCTAGTAGTTAGATTACTAACATAGTCAAGTAGTTAGATTACTGACATAATCTAGTAGTTAGATTACTGATATAATCTAGTAGTTAGATTACTGACATAATCTAGTAGTTAGATTACTGGTATAGTTAATTAGTTAGATTACTGACATAAGCAGTTAGATTACTGACATAGTCAAGTAGTTAGATTACTGACATAATCTAGTTAGAGCGCTTGCTTCACTCTCAGCATGTACTGAATACGCGTCCTGGTTCACATACGCTCCAATCTGTCCTCTAAAAAGCTGAATATAACTTTCATCTTAAGGATTGCATATGCACTTTCACCTCTCCCCTTCTTCCTTCCAAATGTGCTCTGTCACTGTCAGTATTCTGAAAGCGTCAGCGATAGAACACTTGCATAACAGTTCCGGCAATGACTCCAATATTTTCAGTGAATTTAGAAAGATTGAGCACCACTTAACAACCATACATCTAGAGCATATACAGACTGAACATTTAAACACCTTCCACAGGTGCATACATCTAGGCAACTGCCACTGCGAATGCAATGACAATTTGAAGAGAACTGATGAGTTATAATTAGGAACACTTTTTCATACCTCAAGGTATATTGGTGAATACGGTGTTAGGCTGTATTTCTTAATTGACCGTCAGCACACGACGTGTGATGTGGTCTACATCACGACAGCCACCTTTACTTCTCAGTGCTTTTCCTGGTGCCCAATTGAGGCTGGGTTGATCTGAGAGCCGTTACGGTGGAAAACATATCTCCCACCCACTGTGGCATTGATCTCCACCCACTGTGGCATTGAACTCCACCCACTGTGGCATTGAACTCGGACTACGCGTCTATTCTCTCTCTCTCTCTCTCTCTCTCTCGCTCTCTTGCAATCCCGGCCTAAACTGATGAACCAACTTTTATCATGAATTTTACCGTGTTTTTAAGGGACTCTGTTCCCCCGTACAGCTTCTCGCGAAGCTCTGTGATTTGAGGTCAGGTTTCTTTTCTTATACCTGTTATCAGTTGACAATCTTGCAGAACATGCTCTGCCGTCATATCCGCCTTTTTGCAGGGGCACAGGCTAGTTGTGCCAATTTTAAATTTGTGAAACATGTGGACGCGTAGCTTGTTGTGGAAGGTACGGAGGCGAAGTATAACAACCTGTTCCCTACGAGACAGACCATTGTATCCGTCGCTGTTGTTGTGGTGAGGATGATCTTTTGTCCATTTGTCTCTATAGTTCCAGCCGATGGTTATTCTTGCTTCCTCATAACTTACCTCGAGATCGATCAGTTTGAGGTAGTAGCCCGCCTTCTTTAGCTAGTTTGGCGGTATATTCGTTTTCACTTATATTACAGTGTGATGGTATCCACTGAATGACGGTGCGTTTGAGTGAACGCGCTAGTTCATCGAGGGTCGTTCTTTGAGCTCATTCAGCTCTGTTTTGCCTACGCCGTTGAGTGCCGTGATGACCGATAGAGCATCGGTGAATATCACGACTTTGTTGCGAGAGGTGCCTCTTCTCTCTAGGATCATTTCGGCCGCTGCTTTTATTGCCTCTGCCTCGTAGTTATTTGAGTATTTGCCTGTGGCAATCGCTTTGTGACCGTCACTTTCTTTGAGAGTTTAAGCACTATTTCTCCTTCGCCGTCACTGATTGTGTTCCTAGCCGATCCGTCAGTATAGACGTGTAACCACTTATTTTCATGGTACTCTGTCTCTATGTATTTTTCTATGGCCGCTTTTCTTTCCAAGATTTCTTGCTGGCCTTTTTCAGTATGCCTGGGATTGATTCCCTTAGTTCCGGCATTTGGTTTCCAACACGGGCACTTATCGGTTGCCGGGATTGATTTGGCTTTGCAGTTTGCTAGGACCGGGTGGTCTGCGATCAGTGATTTCGCATTTTTTGCAAAGCTGGACCTCCGTATTCTGCCCCTGCCGAATCCGTTCATTCTTTCGTACATAAGGTGGGAATCGAGCCGTTTGAGTTTTTCCGCCAACACCAAGACTTTTCTGTCCCTATAATCTGCCATTGGTTGGATGCCTGTAATTGTTTCCATTGCCTTGATGGGCGTGGACTTCATGGCTCATGTGATAATAGCATTGCACGGTTCTGGATATTGCTCACTTTGGCGAATTGTTTATTGGATGCACTACTCCACCTTGCAATGCCGTACTCCAGGACCGGTCGCACTCTTCCATAGTAGAGAGTTTTGAGGACTCTGGTGTTTGCTCCCCGCGTGGAGCCTGCGAGTTTGCGCATCATCGTGAGCCTGTGTCTTGCTTTTGCCGTAGCATTTTCGATTTGAGGACACCAAGTCAGTTTTCGGTCGAGTGGGACTCCAAGGTACGTTGGAATCTTGCTTTCTGGAAGATCTTGCCCATTGACTCTAAGCTTGATCTTGTGATTATGGTTATTCTGGGAGAACACAGTGTAGGTTGTCTTTGAAGGATTTATATTCATATTCCACTTTTTTTTACCACACTTACAGGTTATTTAGGGTTTCTTAGAGTCGATTTGTTGCCAAGGGCATTGACTCTTCCCTCGCCCATATTGCCAGGTCGTCGGCATACATGGCAGAGTGTACTCGCTTTGGTAGGCATGTTTCTATGTCATTGACAAAGATTAGAAAGAGGGTTGGTGAGAGCACACCTCCTTGGGGAACTCCTTGCTCTAATGTGGCCTTCATACTTGTGTACCCCTGAACCTAAACCCTTGCTGTTCTGTTCTCTAGGTATCTATCAAGCCACTTGTACATTCTTCCCTTTATACCGAGGGTGAGGAGTTTCAGTCTTAGTCCTTCCTTCCAGACTGTGTCAAACGCCTTCTCCATATCTACCAAAACCGCCAGTGTATGTTTCTTTTCTTGGAAACCATCCTCCATTTCCTGGGCGATATAGGTTACTTGATCTTCTGTAGATCGGTATCTCCGAAAGCCTCTCTGTTGTATCATGAGAAGCCCTTTGCTTTCCAAGTGCCAAGATAGCCGTTTGTTCACCATGCGTTCCATAAGTTTGCCCGTGCAGCTTAAGAGACTTATTGGTCTGTAACTCGCCGGATCGAGTTTGTTTTTCCTGGTTTTAGGATGGGTACCATGATCGCTTCCTTCCATTCTCGTGGTACTACGCCTATCCTCCACGACATGTTGAGGACAACCAGTAGAGCTGCCTTTGCTCTAGTACCCAAGTTTTTAAGCATTCCATTTGTGATCCTTTCCGTGCGACTTTCGGAGCTTGAGCTCCCTTAATGCCTCTTCCAACTCTTTACTGGTATATGTATCCGTTAGGTGACTTTCGGCTTTTCTTGGCTCGCCTGTGAGTGCTCTAGCTTATCTCTTTGTTTCATCGACTTTTTCTTTTGCTATGCTTACTCTGCTGACTTCGACATATTTTTGCATTAGAATGTTTGAGGCTTCTCTTCCCGAGGACATCTTTTTATCGTGTTCGAGGACTATTAGGGGTCGGGTGGTGTTTTCATCACTTAGCGCTTTTGCTAGTTTCCACAATTTATGGCCGTCCCTATCAAGGTTCAGGGATTCAGTCTTATCAATCCAACTCTGTCGTGCTCATCGTTTGACCTCCCTCTTGTATTTAGCCGCTGCCGCCTTGTAAGCAGTATTGGTCGTTACTGACAGTGCCTGTTCAGCCTCACTCCTTGCCAATTCAAGGTCGTTTTCAAGCTTCTGAACCTCTGCTGTCCAGTATGGCTTGTACTCCTTCCGTGCGCCTCTATGAATGGTTTCCCATGCCGCTTTCAGGATTGCTTGTTAGAGTTCCCTTGCCATGGATCGCATGTGTTTGTTTTCATGCATGTTGATGCGTTCAACATTGGCATCTGTCAGTGACCCGTACTGTTTCCAATTGGCTTTTTGTAGTTCCACCGTGGCAACCACATTTTGGGCTCAGGTACAAATTTTAGGTCTACTTGTAGCTTGACGGGCCTATGTCCACTATCTCCGAGATGATTTGTAACGTACGTGCTGTTTTTGTGGAGAGGTCACTTGTTGCGAAGGCCAAGTCGGGGGTGCTAGTCGTTTGCCATCTTCTCGAGTAGAAGGTTGGCGGGTCGTCTGGGGCATTGATGAGGTACAGGTTGTTCTCTATCTCCCAGTCTTCCACTTCTGCACCTCTGTTGTTCGTTTCGAGGTAGCCCCATCTTTCTGAGTAGCTATTGAAATCGCCGACCACCATGCATGCTGAATCATTTATATTCATTGTATCGAGTGACAGCGAGATGTCACTTGGGCAGTATAAGTTATACAGAAGAATCTGCATTTCTTCACATGTAATTTGTACGCCTATGATCTCTGCTGCGCCGGCGCTTCCTGTGGTTACATCAACTTGCTTTGCTGGAAGGCCGTTCCGTACTAGGGTGAGGACTCCATCCATGTGCTCTGCTCTGTCTAGTCTGAAGGTTTGGTAACCCCTGATTCCGAATCTATGTTGTGCATTTAGGTGGGTCTCTTATATGCTCGCAACATCAATTTTTTCTTCTGCAAGTATTATTGCGAGTGCTTGCTTTTTGTGATGAATACCTTCGGCATTCCATTGGACAATGTTTAATCGTCTCTGGACATTACTTTGCCGTATTGAACCAGTAGCTTTTCCCCGTGGGTCTCGCTCGTTGCTTTGCCGAGTTGGAGGGCGGGGACCGTCGGTACCAAAACACGGACCGCTTCGAGGCATGGGGCCCAGCACTCGTCCTGCCCGACGGATCTCCACAGGCGTAGCACCATATTGATATTCTAAATTAAACATATTCATGAAAATATTTGGTCCTTGCAGCCTTAGCATGGGTAGCTACGTCACAACTTTCAGTGCCAATTGGAGCTCAGTTGTTTGTCTTTTGGTCTTGTGTCCGATTTCAACAAACGTTTACTGGGCTCGCTCTCCGTTAGCCGTTGACTGTCCCCAGCGTTAACCCACAATGCAACAGGTTGCTATTTTCTTTCAGGGCAGCGACCCTTAGGCGACCAGCCCTCCCGGGCTGATGAGCGTCATCTGCCCAGCAATACCTGTTTGGTTAATGGACTGCTTGGTTTGCCTGCCGTCGAGTTTTGTTTACGGTTTACTACGCTAGCCTTTGGTTGTCCCCAACCCAAAACTACAGGGCAGCAGTGGTTCCCTACGAAGAGTCCTGGGACGTTTTATGGACGCTCGGGTCGTCACTAGGCAATTTGCGTTGGCTCTGCCGTTTCCTTTGATACGGGAAACCCTGGGCTGGGGCCCTGCACATCGTATTTTATGGGTCGTTTCATTTGGGGCTATCAGCGCAACTTTGGATTTGCCTCGCCGTTTATCACCCCTGATATTTCCGGGGATGTTAATTGCGTAAACAATCCTACCCTGCCCGGCTGTCTCAGGGAAGGCAGTTTCGTAAGGCGCTAGAACGTAACTTTGGGTTTTTCGCTCGGCCAACTTTACCCAGTATCATAGTTTGCGCTCGGCCACATATACGGAGTTTTATCGCAATCTTCCCTTGTGTCACCGACACCTCATGTACCACATTTGCCGTGCATCGGGAGTGCAACGGCACGCTGACCATTTTGCGCTCATGGCTCCGAGTTTCGCCGCTCAGAATGCACCTCTAATCCTTCGTTTGCAGCCTTTCACATCTGCTAGGAGGCTGATACGACCAACATGTTCACACATCTGCCGTTTCATGTACGATGCCTCGGGGGTGCTCCAACACTCAGTTTGACTCGTGCCATTGGCACAGAGTTTCACTTCATGTCTCGGCGTTCTTGTGATACACATCTCCCTTAAATTCAGTCATTTACTCCGGGAGAGTTTGTGTTTTGTTGACTGATTTATGAGCCATTTGCATCATATCGTGACCGAGCAACTTCGATATACGGACACACACACACACACACACACCACCAGTAAGACCGCGCGAGCGAGCGAGTCTTAATATAGTCTGTCCATTAATTCGTGAGCACGTTTGAAATTGATTTTCTCGAAAACTACCTGTTGGATCTCAGTGATTTTTGCATGCAGCCTTAGAATATCCATGACGCTAAAATAAAGCTAACCAGTAGTCCATAGATGCTACGGATTTTGCACATCGGCGAATTCCTTTGATCTTTTATGACAATTGCAAATACGGGGCTCAAATTTTAGATTTTACAGTATCCTAGAATTTGTCCATGTCAATTCTATTCATAGGTGTATCTCCATATTAACTTGATAGGTCAAGTAATTAAGTGTGTTGCCCTTTATGTGCAATAGTGAACTTGGATACAATATGCAACAGTTAGTCCTCCCTTCGGTCACCATTAGACCCCAGGGTGTCTTAACTTCACCACAAATTGTATGATGGTAGACGCATTTGGATATGGAAATGTATACGTTGCTATTTCTCAGTCTGCAATAAAAATATGATTTGTATCATCCCGAATCTGACGATTCCATGAGGTTGATAATTGTTACTGGCTGGACAAATTGTAATCCATCTCGGTGCCAGTACTCGTCTTCCTCTCGGAGCACATGTTCAACACACTTCTTCCAGAACTGCATGTCTATCATTGAGAAGGACTCACGTGTCAGAACTTCAACATCACACATTTTAAACGTCCTGTTCTGTTCGGCAACTTGCCCTTTACTTTAGCCCAGACAAGCTCTATCGGATTGAGGTGAGCATGATATGGAGGTAGTCGCAAAGACGTGTGGCCGTATTCCGCAATGATTTTGTCAATATGAAACACCTTTGTCTTATTTGTCATCCTCACCAGGTGCAACAACTCGGGTTTCAAATATGTATCATCGAAGCTGACATTTTCCTTAGCAAGCCAAGTCCTAATTTGATCTTTTGTATTTGATGCAGTTGGTACTTTGTCTTCCGCTGATACTGCGTTGTGATAGGATGCATTATCCATTACCAAGCATGATGGTCTGTTTAGAATTGGAAGTAGATCTTTCTCCATCCAGTGCCTGAAAATATGTCCATTCATTTCTGTGTGGTAGTCCCTACCGTCGGTACTTTTGATTGGAAAATAAGTCCAGCGTCATGGACAAGACCTTCTTCACTACTTCCTGCATGTGTTAGTATAATACGCTGGCCTTTGCTGCTTGGTATTTTTCTTTTCTGTTCACCGTCTACTGATTGCCATTCTTTAGCATTGGTGTGGTGAGCATTGACCCAGGATTCGTCCAAATATACAATATCATAGCCTTGCCTCCGCCGCTCACGGATCTGCTTCAGGTATTTACGTCGGGCAGCAATTAAATGTGGCTTTTCACAAATAATATTCCTGCCGCCTATAGTTTTTCTGAAGGTGAAGCCGGCGGCTCTTACAATTTTCCATAGAGTACTTTTAGAAATGTCTATGCTGCAATCTGATTGCAGTTTTAATTTCAGTTTCCTGAGAGTAACAAGTTGATTTGTCACAAACATTTTCAAGAGCTCCGTCTTATGACATCTATGTCAAAGTCGTCAATTGTTCTTTTCCTTCCTTGCTTGACATTAGTGCACTTTGTGTCCTGTTTAATCCATCGGGAAAAGGATTCTCTATTCAGACCAAGCGCCAGTTGCGTTCGTTTCTCAGGGTTATGAATATCGCAATATAGATGACCTCTCTTAGATTCCCTACGGAAGTGTTGGTATAGTAAAACTGTAACCTTCTGCATTGTTATAAATGTGCACTTCAGACTCATTATGAATGTGATATCAATGTCAGTTTTGATAAGCCAACAAATATGATACAATAGCTTCATACAAATAGCGAGATACGCCTATAACTATAAAACGGTATCCCAATTATAACGTCATATGCTTTCCGCTTTCAAAGTCGACTGGGTTAGGTGCACGGGAATTCATGAAACTCACGATATTTCAATGTTACCATAATGTATTTTTAGAACAACGCGTCTGTGTACCGTAAATCTGTTACTATTGTTTACAATCCGGTGAGGTTGATTTTAATATAACCTGAAGAAGAAATATTTCAAACTACATCAAATTTTCTTGGAAAAAATATTTCTCTAGCGTCATGGATATTCTAAGGCTGCTTGCAAAAATCACTGAGATCCAACAGGTAGTTTTCGAGAAAATCAATTTCAAACGTGCTCACGAATTAATGGACAGACTATAGCAGACTCTGTCCCTTATTCGCTGGGAGCCTCGTTCGCTTCGTCGTGTGAAGAAGCGGAGAGCACTCTCAGCCGTTAGAGACTATGCACGCAATTGGTTGCTCTTATTCTAATTCTTCAGTCAGTACACGCCTGCGACATTATTTGATTTCTAATTATTTTATCATTATTGTGTTTTCATAGCGGCTACAATGGTCAGAAAAATGAACCTATCAGTTGACCCATGTGTGGATTTTAGTGAGTATGCCTGTGGTCGTTTTATCAAGGAGACTGTGTTTCCTGAGGGTCAGACTGAAACTGGATCTTTCACTGTTCTGGACGATGAAAACCGTGTAATCATGAAAGGTATGTCTCTTTCTTACTACCAGTTGAGATGTTCAGTTCATATAAACAATGCAATTGTAGATGAAATATATAAAAGGCCAACCTATTTGACACACTCAGAAAATAACATTACAATATAACCATACATGCACTGAACTGGAAGGTACATGTATGTAGAAAAGTCATAGAGACCTTAGTTTACACAAAACAGTAAAAGAGGAATGAAAATAAATATGGACATCACGGCATAACTTAAGAAGATAACTTATGTTAAAAATATGTTGAAAATTATAATTGTATCCATATACTCCTCGTGGAAGAAGATAAGTTAAACTGAACTGATAGATTAAAATGTAACTGTTTACTTAGTTGTATTGAACTCTAAACTGAACATATGGAATGCATTGACATCTTTCACATGGTTTATCATTGAACGACATATAACAATATCTCACGATATTGACAGATGTTTAATTGAATGATTGATTAAATGAATCATCTACAAATCTAATGACGATTGCAGTTGTTCTGCAAAACTTCATTCTCCCTTGACATGAGTGTGCACTCTAGCAAACTGATATTTGACTTTCCCATTAAGTTTGATCTCAAATAAATCAATGTCCTCTTGAGATGTTGACCTCAGCCTTCTTCTCTTGCAATATTGTTTGAAGCAGAGTATTTAAGTTAGATTGTTATTGGCTATTGGTTACTGCACCGACGTCATTATACTCTGTGCAGACCCATAGGTGCTCAGTCTCCTTTAACAGATGCCAAAGCATATGCATACTGATTGTTCCTGTAGCTCGTTGGTTAAACACACTCCTCACTCTGTCACTCAGACATTATGTTCTACTTGTACAACGGGTAACTCCAAACTCATTAAATCGTTGGGTCTATTCAACATCTTATTTAGTGTCTTCGTCCAACAGACAGTCTTGAAAAGACACAAGAATATCCCCATTATGTATCTTTAAATTTTCGACAATCAATGCTGCTGATGCATGTCTCTTTGCTCTCTCATTGCCGCAAACACCCGCATGCCCAGGACAGTAGATCCACTTGAGTTTCTGGATGTTTGAAACTTCAATAGAAGGCATCTACTCATACTGTAACCTGCCATGTTGAATCTTCCGAAGCATCGACTGCGAACACCCAGAGAGCCATTGGAGGATAGCAGTAATGGTCTCAACTTCTATCCTCATACTGGAAGCAGTTGTTTTTAACACTCCACTTTACACTGAAACAACCCTACCCTGCACGATAGTCAAAAGACCAGCCTGACTTCTCACTACGATGCACATACACATCGGTATAAACAACAACATCATCACCTGTATTATCATCTATCAGCCTCTTTATTGCGAATTTATCCTTTATGTTGTGAAATGTACATTCTCTTCCAAGAGCAATGATAACGTTGCGATAGCTTGCCAGGCGAACATCTATTGAGATACATTCTTCCCCTTTTGGTAGGGTCACAACTGTCGTCAACTGGCTAATTGTTCTCTCAGCATGGGTCATCCACGACATGCCCTGCTTGATTATCGTGCCCTTAACATCATTTGTATGTAATCACAGTAACCCGTATATATGCTTTGATTTTGGCGATTTCATGACGGGAGAGTGGGAACAGAAAGCCAAGCATATTTCTAATCCTCACAATGGGTGTATTACTCCGAGTCGTTCACATTGTGATTTTGATATCGTGAGGATGCCGAGTCCGTAATCTACCACGGACATAACCAGTTAATGTAACAGAAGGTTACATGTAGTTCTTCCTCAACGTGTGTGGTTATCATAAAAATGATTGATTGATTAAATGATTAATTTATAGGACCATCATCATTGCACTTCGGTGAGTAACCATGTGTGCTCTAATCTCTTTCTTACACAGGAAGATCTCAGCTGCAGTGCACGAACTCCGTAGTACCGGTGAGGGATCCCGATATAAATATTAAGATCTTTTGTAGGACTTTTATTTTAATCTGTCCTAATAAATTTTGTCATGGCAGCGGCTTTCCAGCCTGCTCTTCTCGATTTCTAACTGCCAAGGGTTCTTTTACATGCTCAAATTGAACACGGGACCTACGTTTTATCGTCCGTCTCCGATAGGACTAGAACTCAATCTCACCTACACTGAGATCAAGAATCTCTGGAAAAATATCCGATGGCTCCCGAGGAGCGAACCGAGTATCTTTGACACGAGAGGCGAGGACCTAACCACTTCGCCACAGAGACCCTCAATGAGAACATTGAGAGCAACAAGACTATGCTTGCATCGTTGTGCCGTTTGTTAACCATTATGTTTTAAAGAGAAACTACCATCAAAACTTATTTCAAGATAACGCCACCTATCAAGTTGCTCGATGTCCTGTCCATAAAAAAGCGACTACGGGTAGCCCACTCTTGACTATGGAATTATTTAAAGAGCACCACAACATTCACGACTTGTCAGGATTTACCTGAGAGCGAGACTCTATATACTAACGCGAGATGGTATGCTATTATCGAATTCGATCACTTTAACCAATGTTGCTTGAGTTGGAATATTCAAGATAAATCACTCCAGTCAGTGATGTACTGGGTGGAATAGCCCCTTTGAAGATGTCTTCTTCTACATTTATCTATTCATGTCCCGATTGACACATAAAGCCTCCACAAAAGACTCCCACTGTTGCCGTTCTGCTGTCTTTCTACCAACCGTCTCCCACGTCAGGCCACACTCCTTCAACTCTCTCTCTCTCCACAGTTCTTCTCCATGTTTCCTTTGAACGTCCATGCCTTCTCTTCCCATCCGCTTTCCATCTGAGAGCTGTCCTACCTAATACCCCCACTGGCATACGACATACATGTCCACACCACCTCCATCTTGGTCTTGTAATGATGGTCTCCAAAGAAGCATAGTCTGTTCGTTTCAAAAGCTCCTCATTTATTATGGTATTTGGCCAGACAATGTGCAGGATTCTTCTTAACCATTTATTCTGAAAGGTCTCCAACTTGTGTATTATGTGTTGGGTCATTTTCCAACATTCACTACTGTAAAATATAGCACTCCCAGTATATTACTTCTATATTTTTTAAGTTTTATGCTAAGATTTAGTCCTTTTGTTTTCCACATTTTGTTGAGCATGGCAAAAGTTTGTCTTGCCGTCTTGATTTTTTCGAGGATATCCTATTCTGAATCTCCATCTTGTGATATTGTACTTCCCAGGTATATAAAATCCTGAACTTCCTTTATGATTTCATTTTGTAATACAATTTGGTTCTTAAATTTATGATTATTTCTCATTACCTTCGTTTTCGCTATATTTATTTTAAGTCCTATTATTTGAGCTGTTCTGGGCAGTATATCTAATTTCATTTAAGCATCCTCGTATCTGCTAGCCAAACTACCTTCTCCTGCATATAAAGCTAATATTTGTGATCAACATCATCATGATCCTCAACGACTTCACTTCAGAATGAGCATGACTAATAATGACATCACCATCGTATACATTTATTAGAGTCTTCCCTAGCAGCCGTCATTAACAGCATCGCTACCATCATCATCTTGTTCTTTATGATCCTAACCATGATTGCTGACATTATTATAGCCGCCATCATCATCATCCTCCATACCGTCTTCACCAGCCTAAGAATCAAAATCACAACCAACATCATCATATTTATTACATTCATACTCATTATCGTCACTAACTTCATCAACACTATTGATCATATCACTGCTAATAATAAAACACAAAATGCGTTGTTTCAGATATCGTCACAGAAGCAATCCGAGCAGATCAACCTAATTATCTTAGCAACATGAAGCGCTTGTACAAATCTTGCTTTGATGAAGGTAAATAAAAGAAAATTACTGACAACTTTGAATAATACAAATATCTAGAGAAAAATATAAAATATAAATGCCAGATATGTGATGTGTACAAATGAAGGTTGAAACCTCTCTGTGGGGTGAAGGTAAGGTACTAGCCACTCTCTTCAAAAGTATTCGGTTTGCGTCCCGTGTGTAGCGAACGGGCTATTTTCAGCTATCCCTGATCTTATTGAAGGAGTCATCAAGTTTCGAGTTTTATCGGAGACGGACAATAAAACATGAGTAACGTATTCCCATTGAACACGTAAAGATCCCTTGGCAATTGAGAAATCGATAAGTGCAAGCTGGAAAGTTGCTGCGCAGGACAAATTCACTAAACACTAATAAGAAAAACTCCTACGAATTTTCACCATCCTAAAACTAACATCGAGAACCCTCGCTGCTGCTTCGGAATCACTTTCTGTGCAGAAAAGAGATTAGACCACATTATTATTTACTAAAGTGCAAGGATAATTGTCTTATCAACAAGCCAATCAATCAATCTGTACTTTACTGGAAGAAGGTCACTTTCTGGGACTGGACATTTGTTTAAGGTAAGAGAAAAAAGATACAAACAAAACATTCGTAAACAATGGATTCTTGTCTTATTCTGTTATATCTGATATGGCCAACAAAGCTAGCCAAAGAGAAGCAAAAACGCGATATTGGGTTGGTGGTAGTATACAGACGCTCCAAACATAATATACAATAACAAATAGAAAGAGAGAAAAAGCAACTTAGAATCAAAGTTTCCTTCAAGCATAAAATTCTATGGTGGTCAATTAGTAAGTCTTCTCCCCATGAGGCAAGACCACCTTATAATGGTGGGGAGGCGTGCATGCTCCAACGATATACAGTGTGATAGCACGACGTAAACTTATGTCCTTATTGCAGAGTCACGATGGTCGAATATGTCACATAATAGGATTTCGTGGTTCTCCAGGTTGGGAATTTGGCTTTGGACTAATAATTTGCATCCTGTCAAACTCTGTATGCTACAGAAACTGCACTACCTATTCAATGGCACGATGGACTACCTGAGCTATCGGCACATAATACTGGAAGTGGTGAATGTCAAAAGAAAGTTACTTTCAGGAGGACGAACGTTGTGAATACCAAAATGAAAACTAGGAAATGAGTTCTGGAATGTGAGAACAATGTATAAAACAGAAAATTAAAACTGCACTGAGATGGACACCAGAGGGTAAACCAATATACGGAAGACCTAAATCTATGTGGAGAACAGAAGAACGGGAAGTAAAAGAAATTACTAACAGCTAGAAAGCAATACAGAGTATGGCCAAGAACAAAGAAAAATTGCATGCATTTGTTGCTGCTTGAAGTGTCAAAGAGTGTCACAAACTAGAAAGAGCGTAAGTAAATCTACCAATCTTGTTCGTCTCTTGTATCTAGTTAATTGTCATATAAACAGAACTGAGCCTTTTTATAAATAGTCTTTCTATTATTTTTCTTTTTGATATAGTTCATGCATTGTGTTAATTATTTGTCTCTATTGTTTGTTTCTTAACAAAATATTGATGTTCTTCTAATCTATTTTCTCTTGTACTTCTTGATACAGTTCATGCATGATGCTAATTCTTTGTCTCTATCGTTTGTTTCTGAACATAATATTAATGTTTCATGTGGGCAACGAAACGAGTACCTTTTGAGTGATAGTCGATCACTTTACTTCCACGCCCCAGAGACCTTCCAAACTTCTAAAACTGGTATGTTCTAATTGTGTGTTTGAATGAAAGATTTTCATTTTTTAAAAACGCAAACCTATTGAGAGACTTGGTAACACTTGCTTCCAACAACAAAATGTAATCTTCCTAATTACCTAGACCTTTTGTAGCCACTGAGTTTAAGAAAACATGTTTCAGACAACTAGCGACAAACACTTCTAAACAACTAGCGACAAACACTTCTGTTTGGTCATCTCTCTCTCTCTCTCTCTCTTTCTGTCTTTTACCCCTAATTGGGGCATAGGCCCTCAACCAACTCATGCCAAGTCTTCCTATCTCTAGCTATCTCCTGCAGCTCCCTCCAACTCTTCTTTATATTGTTGATCTCCGCCTCCAAATCTCGTCTTCATGTATTTCTCGGCCTCCCCTTCTTTTGCTGTCCCTGCAGGTTCCAGGCAAAGACCTTTCATGTTATATTCCCCTCCGGTTTTCGCAAAGTGTGTAATATCCAGCGCCAGCGTTTTTTCTTAACCTGTTCGTTCACTGGAATCTGTCTTGCTCCTCCATAAGTTCCTCATTTGTTACCCTATCATACCATCTTAATTCCTCTATTCTGTGCAGACACCAGTTGATGAATGTTTGCAATTTATGCGCTATTGTTTTAGTTGTTCTCATGTTTCTGACCCATACAGTGGAACTGCTTTAACATTAGAGTTAAAAATCCGAATTGTTGTTCTAGATTTAATTTCTTTACACTTCCAAATGTTTCCCAGTGCATTGAAAGCTCCTCTTGCCTTCTGTATTCTTATTTTAACATCTCTATCTGTTCCACCCTCTTTATCTACGTTGCTGCCCAAATATGTGTATGATTCTACATCTTGAAGTGGGATTTCACCAGGAGATTGAGTTGTCATTTGTTTGGTTAATTCTCAATATCTTTGTCTTTCCCTTATGAATGTTCAGCCCTAGTTGCTGTGACCGTTGATTCAATGTGTTTAGCTTATCCTGCATCTGATTTCGTGTATGTGACAGAAGGGCTATATCATCAGCGAGGTCATGATCTTCTAGTTGCTCTGTTAGAGTCCATCGGATTCCATTTCTGGTGTTAGTTACTGTGGTCTTCATAATCCAGTCTATTGTCAGTAAGAACAACAAAGGTGATAGAAGACATCCCTGACGCACTCCTGTTTCTATTTCAAAAGTATCTGTTAGTTTACCTTCATGAAGAACTCTACATTTCATATCTGTATATGTTGCTCTTATTACGTTAATAATTTTCTGTGGGATTCCATAATGTCTCATCAGTTTCCAAAGTGTTTCACTATCAATACTGTCAAAAGCCTTCTCATAATCCAAAAATCCGATATAAAGTGAGGATTTCCATTCAATACTTTGCTCTTTTATCATGCGTTATGTGGCTATCTGGTCTGCACATGATCTATTTCGTCGGAAGCCTGCCTGTTCATCTCTTAGCTTTATATCGATGGCACCTCTCAGTCTCTCCAGTATGATTCTGCTTAGTATTTTCCCAGGTACTGACAACAGCATTATTCCCCTATAGTTTTCACACTTATGAAGGTCCCCTTCCTTTGGTAACTTTACCATGTATCCTCTCCAGTTTGCTGGTATTTCTTCGGTCTCCCAGATTCTGTTTGGTCATGCTCTACTAATAATTTAAGATGCCTGTACTTCTTCATTTAACATCAGTTAACATCTCGCTCACAGCCTATTTAACATCTACACAGAGAAAATCTTCAAACAACTAGAAGGAATGCCAGGACTCAAGATCAATGGAAAAATAATAAATAACTTAAGATATGCAGATGACACAGTATTGGTAGCAGAAAGTGAACAAAAATTACAAGAATTAGTGAACCAATTGAACAGAACCAGCAAGGAATATGGATTAGACATTAACATACAGAAAACAAAAACTATGGTAATCAACAAGGAAATGGAAAAACCTAAATGAATATAAAAATACATGAAGAATTACTTCATCAAGTAAAAAGCTTCTTATATCTCGGTCAGTTGATAACAGATGATGGCAGATGTATAACTAGAAATTAAAAAGGGAATAGGAATGGCAAGGATAATTTCAATAGTATGAGAAAGTTACTGACATCCAAACGAATCACAAACAGGCTAAAAATGAGAATGATCAAATGCTATATATATCCGATATTGATGTATGGCTCGGAAACATGGACAATAAACAAGCAGTTAGAAGACAGAATTGATGCATTTGAGATGTGGATATATAGAAGAGTAGACAGAGTTTCATGGACAGAAAAACAGACAAATAAACAAGTATTAGGAAAACTAGGCATGAAGAAACAATTATTAAGAGAAATAATATTCAGACAAGTAAAGTATTTTGGGCACATAAAAAGACAGACACCATGATAAAACATTTACTAGAGGGAAAGTTGAGGGGGGAAGAGCAAGAGGAAGACAGATAGATAAGTGGGAGGGAAACTTTAAGAAATGGACAGGTTACAGTCTGGGGGTGTGCAACACCAAGGCGAAAGACAGAGGATGCTGAGATTCATTGCAGCCAACCTTCGATGTGGAGACTGCATCTGATGATGATGTACTTCTTCATAGCAATATATACTTATCGTTTTGAATTCTTCGCTACATCACGATTCTGACTACCTGACACGTATGTGTCTAATAGATATCCATAGCTTTCACTCTCTTTACCTCACTCTCTTTTCGCATTCTCTATTTCTCGCTCACCTCTCGCTCGCTCAACTATGTCTATCCTATTTCTTCTCTTACTTTTCTCATTTTAATTTATGTATTTATTACTTTTAATTCTTTTCATGTTGTTACTTTCGATAGTAATTTGTGTGATACTTACTAAATGTCTGTTATTTTGATTGAGTTACTTTGTTCTGATCATGTTTTTTTCTTGCATCTCAAGCTAGATATCGATTTGTCGATAACATTAGTACGACAACTTTATTTATTATTTTATTTTGTAAAACGACCTTACTTTGTGTTTACTTGTAGACGATAATCAGTTCGACTGTTGTTTACTCTTTAGACATAGATATATTTAGGTGCAAGAGAGAGGGATGTGTATGTGGCAAAGTGGTCAGGCCTTACGATTTAAATGTAGTAAGTTCGAATCCGGACTGCGTCGTTTGGTTTAGAACTGCCCTATTTCAAGCGATCTCTAGGATTGTTGACGGAGCTACGCAGTTCATATTCTGTAGAAAGCTCTCGGCAGGTGGTTGCCATTTCTGCTCAGAGGGTCTAAGCTATATGGGGAAATCAGGTGCAATGAAGTCAATATATATTTTTTTTTATCTTTTAGAAATATTCAATAAATTTCTCTTTGCATTTATTATAATTTCAGCAAAATAGAAGAGATTGGACTTGATAGTTATAAGAATGACACAACCTTCATGATGGACTGGCTACACTTAATAAAACTGGACAGAGGATACGTTTAATCTCAACGATGTCATAGATCGCTATCAGCGAGTTTATATAACACCTCTAATCTCGTATTACTCATCTACCGACAGTAAGGATTCCAGCAAGAAAGCTTTATATGTAAGTTAGTGTTGTGTCAGCTGTGTCCTACTAAATGACAACATATTCTCTCACTTGTTCATGTTTGCACGCTATTAGATACATCTTCTGTTGTTATCAATATTCATATGAGGTTTCTTAGAAGAGCTGCAGGTGTGACAATAAGAGACAAAATTAGAAATGAAGAAATCAGAAGAAGACTGGATGAGAAACCAGGCATGCAATTCATAAAAGAACTAAAGATTAAATGGTTTGGACACCTGACAAGAATGCCCTTGTATCGCCTACCATAGAGAGCCACACAGAAAAAGTATAATGAGTTCAAAGCAAGAGGAAGACCACGCAAATGATGGAGCGACGGCATTAAGAACAGCCTTACGAAAATGAATATCAGCTTACAAAGTGTCTTAACATAAGCACACACAAGATCACTACGTTCCCCTCCCCTAACACTTCTACAGGGTGTTCAACTTAAAAGCAGCCTGTGAATGGAGCTAATCTGGTATATATGTATGGAAATGAGAAGGTTCAGTTATGACGCAGTATAGGTCAAGGTTGTGTGATGGTGTGTAATTGAAGTGCGGGAAGGGGAGATGAACAAATGTGACGTAGGACAAGCTAGTCAGAACCGGTTTAAATAGTAAATAGACGAGATACAATGCGTACCTGGCAAATTTATATTTATCACTGGGCTGCTTTTAAGTTGAACACCCTGTATAAAGAAGTAAATGGTGGAAGAGAAGAAGAAATCATCATGTGAATGCCGGCTTGTAAGCGATCATGGATCTACACAAACATATGTTCTTCGTACTGACTATCAGTTCGGATGTTGACACTCTTACGTGTTATGAAGCTATTGCTGTCAAATAAACGTCTGTTTTTCTGTCTCATTTTCCATTAATTTATCGGTTATCCCAATGTGTTCTAGACCGTCTTTTCTCCTCACATGTCCGAAATATGATTAATCTCTATTCTTATGCCAATAATACGTTTTCTGTATGCCTTGATCTATTTCTTCGACATGTCCAAAACCTTCGACAAAGAATGGAAAGATTGTCTGCTACTCAAAGTCTTACGCAATGGAATACGCGACAGAATGTACTATTGGATAACAGACTTTCTTGGCCATAGACAAGTCTCTGTAAAATTTGATGTAGTGCAGTCCCAGATTCAAATTAAGGGCAGTATTCCAACAAGGCAGCGTATTGTCTCCATTGCTTTTCTTTGTATACATCAATGATCTACCACAAGCTCTGCCCAACCATGTATTAACTCTCTCCACGCAGACGATCTAACGGTGTAGCACACCTCCGAGTTCCTAGGTTCTGCCATCTCTAAACTCCAGGAAAGCCTGAATAGCGTTATAATGTGAGCTAGTAAATTAGACTTCCAAATAAAACCGGAACAAAAATGTAGCAGCGCTCGTCTCACTGTCCACAAAGGAAGAACATTTTTAAAAACAGACTAAAGCGTACAAGTCCAAACCACAACGCAAGAATAATAGAAAAGTCATACTTAGAATTATTAAATCATAAAGCCATACAAGAAGAATTACTTTTTGACAGCTGGAAACCAGAATCAGTAGCACTAAATATGTCAACCTACAACTTTAAATTGTCAGACAATGATGCGGAGAGTACTCTAGTAAAGATCTAGTAGTATTGTAGTGAGAATTGTAGTGAAACCACATTTGAACATCTTCATTGCAGATTTTCAGAATATAGCTGGATAATAATTTACACACATGGATCGGTAATGGAGGCAACCATGAATGGTAGAGTTTACATTAAGAACACAGATAACACTACTGTGTCTGTGGCGGTACCCATGGACGAATATGTTCCAACTACAAAGCAGAACTTTGAACTCGCGGTGGCAGCACAACACATGAATAAGCTGCAAGCACCTGCATACAATATGGTTTTCGTACAGACTCACTGTCAGATATACAATATCGGCAGGATACATCCGCTAGCAGCACGGTACAGAACCTAGATATAAAACTTCAACGGTTGTCAGAAAGGCAGAAATTCACATGCAGTGGATATCATCTCCTCTGACATTGAAAGCAAGAAACACAAGAAACAGACAACCATCAATTGTCGGTCATGTAAGGAGAAAGGGAGATTAGAAAATATAGTGACAACTGTTAAAATCCACTTAAAACAAGACAGAGGATGGCAGAGAGCAAATTCTAGATAGCCTAGCTTCATATATCAAAGAGTGTCAACATCCGACTTGTTAGGAAGACTCAGGACATACATTTATGGTTATTCATGATTGCCACGTCAGCTGTCATGTTAATTGATGACTACTGAGGTTTGCCAGTGGACAATGTAGAATGATAATGCCATCATTATTTCCAGCATTACCAGATTGTAGATGCTTAATGGCCAATCTGTTCAACTAATAAACCACATCTTTATACTCTAACCAAAGGACGGTGACGAATGTAGGGTAATGTGACAAACATTCATTCGTTATGATCCATTTCTTTTATTGATGACAAGTATCGTTTTAAGCTACTAATTCAAAGATCAAACTCGCTTGTACTGTCCATGACGTATTCCCTCCTCTCCTTCAAACCAATTGTCCTGCTATTAATATATGTACAGTGTTTTGTCAAGTTGGTGTTCTGATATAATACATGTACGTATCTATGATTTGCTGACCGCAGACTAGCCTTGCATCAGTGACCTTAGTTTGTAGATATCTGTAGAGTGTGCAGCGACCACCGTGACAATAAAAAAGTAAAATCAGTTACCTTAGTGTGGACATATCTATAGAATGCAAGACGATCGACTGCCATTACATGCATCTGAATCCAAGAAACAGTAAGCTGATCCATCAGGACGACATACAGTTTGTAAGGATGAAACTATTAAACAGTCTACAAAGGACATGAACTAGTATAAATCTCGGACTAAAGAACAGTTGCTGATGAAATTATGTAGCAGTATTTCTGATCAACCTCTAGACACCAGAACTGAAAGAGAAGCGGCTAATTAAGTCAAGATGGAGGCGAGAGTTTGTGTTCAGACTATGGTTAGCGGTGAACTTGGACTATCCTGTCTTATTCCGGTGTTTAGTACTAGCTCAGGTTTTCAAATTCTGCACGCGGGCTATATATGTTCATCGTGGGTATATTGCTTTCGATGGATGGTCATATTTGAGTGTGAAGATGTCTGCTGTTTTGTAGCTGACGTTTCAACATACCGTGTACGCATTAGCTTGAAAAAGAAGGTTAAGGATGAACCCTATCTATCCATGAAAAGTTGCTGAATTCGGCGATACTAGGCCAGAAGACGCATCAAAACCATAGTATCACGCACCTAAGGCTTAAATATGCTTATTATACCATCTGATAGATCGTATGCTGTTAATCGACATATCAAGTCTCGCGTAGTTTAGTCACTACATTCAAAACTAACGGCACGGCACTAGAGGTGAGCTCAGACAACAGTTGACTTCATTATAAAAATAACTGACGGTAAGATAATCCAAATAACAATTGAAGTAAAGATAAAGAAGATGATGAAGATTAATTAAGTGAATCAATAGGATATCGACTAGATTCAGTCAAAACAAAATATAGATTTTTATATCGAATGTGTGACAAGTCTCTGTACATTACTCTAGAAGTTGTGCCACCATGTAGACAAGTATAGAGGTAAATATATACGTAAGATATCTATTTATCATTGCAACTTTCTCAATTACTCATTGCTAATTCATGAAATTTCTTCTAAATTCAGTTAAGCGAGCCTAGTCTAGGCTATCACAGAGTATTCCACGACCAAAAACGACTCAGTTATTCAAGCGTATAAGAAATATCTAACAGATATCGCCATCGAGTTAGGAGCGTCTAAAGCAGACGCTGAGAATGATGCCAACAATGTAACAAAGTTAGAATCGAGTTATCAAGGTGAGCAATTTTATTTTACTTTTTTTACATCTCAACTTGACGAAAGTAATCATTGACATGTAAATATTTGACTGTTATTTATTGATTGTTGGCTACTGAACGGACAATATAGCTACTCGAATGTAGACCCATAACGACTCAGTCTCCACTAGCAGATTCGAAGAGTATGTATACTGATAGATTCCGTGACTCACTTTTCACTATTACCATCATTCACCAAGTTCAGTTTATACAAAACGTGATTTCTTATATCGCTGAATGTATTCCATGACAATTTTAGTCTCCTCATCCAATAGTCGGTCGTCGAAAAACCAAGAAAATCGCACTATCCATCTTTAACTCCGACGATCAATGCTGTTCTTCATTGTTGGTACACTGGCATGCTCGGTCAGCAAATTCTCGAAGTCTCGGATATTGAAAATATGATATACGACATTCACTTATACCACATGGTTGGTCAACCATGAACAAGTCAAATATAAGAAAATAATAACTGCGAACCAAGAGACAGAGATTAAGATGTACAGAATAGCTGAATGAACTGCAAGAGATAACTAAGATAGTAAAATGTGGCATGAGTTGGTTCACCATCCACAAAATGGCATTGTGAGCTCTTGCCTGTGCTAGGATAGAGATCGAAGCACAGATGGTTTTTCACTGAAGTATGATGATGATCGCCCTATCAATCAATCACCCATCTTTAGTGACAGACATACGAGTCTTTGCTTGAATAGCCTGAAACATGGTTGCTACTCATTCATTAGAAACAATAAAATAAATAAAAATTTCTACAAAATATATTCACCATCTAAATTATAATAGGGACCTCCGGTGCTTTGGAGTTCGTGCACTGCCGCTGAGATCTTCCTGTGTAAGAAAGAGATCGGAGCACACATGGTTACTCACCGAGTGCAATGATGATGGTCCTATCAATCAATCGATCAATCACTCATACCACAATCTTCTGTTTTAGACTTTCTGACATCGACTGAGAGTCAGGTATAATAATGAGCCCAGTAAACGGATTCATAGGGAGCCTTTGAGAGACAGCAGTATCAGCAATACCATTCCTCCCCATACTGAATTAGTTGTCATGTATGTTCTATTAGTTCTGCAATGATATTACAATGCATGTTAGCTAGGAAAGCACAGCTTGACTTCTGACCACGATGCACAACCACTACTGCGTATGTAACCACTCTTGTGCAGTGAATGTCTTAGGTCCGCAATAACATGTACATATACTTTGGTGTTTGCGATAGCATGACGGGATCTTAGTGATCGAATGCCACGCATATTTCTTATCTTCGCAATGGTAGTGCTCTCGAGAAATACACGCATACCTTCATGCTGAATGAGCTCCAGTCGCTGACATTGTAATCGTGATATTGTAAGGATGATAAGCCCCTAATCTGCAACGGATAACACCAGCAGCGGATGGAACAGTGGGATATGCAGTCATCGCTTCTCGAGGTGTGCGGTTTCCATAACCTTGAGAGCTGCTAGCAGTGTTGCCAATTTAGCACTTTTAGTGCTAGATCTAGCACTATTTTTGTGATCTAGCACTACAAATTTAGATCTAGCACCTAGCACCAAATCTAGCACTGAAAAAAATTAGTTAGCACTTTTAGCACTTCTTTTAGTTTGGTATATGAATCAGAAAATCGACACAAAAAAAGACGAACAAGCACATAAAATTTATTACAACGAAATCCGGGTAATGAATTTCTCAGTGTGAGAACAACTCTCTGAGAGGTCCGCCCGCGTTTGACTTAGAGTATAGCTGTAGCCTACCAAGCAAATGGTGTACCTTGTTCAATCTTGTTGACTTGCCACCAGCTTCTGTATTTGCTCTCAGTTCATCAGTGACTGTTCTAAAGTGCTATAATCATTTCCAAACCAACAGAGGACTGTTCAAATCATAAAGAGAATTTCTCATTCAGCAATGAGTAAAGCAAAACCAACGTATTCGCAAAAATTTCGGAAGGAATGGTTAAAAAGATCCTGCTTTTGCAAAGTGGCTACTTGAAGTACCAACTGATTCATCTCAAGCTCATTGCAAGTATTGTAGACATGACATTTTAGCTAATTATTTTTTTTTAGCAAGACATTGTGAAACAAAGAAACATAAACTTGCTAGTCCATGTCAAAGTGCTTCTCTTACAAGTTTCGTTGCGAAGAAAGATGATAAGATATCTACACTTGAGGCTAATTTAGCAATGTTTATTTGCTGTCATTCATCATTCAATTCTTGTGATCACTAGGTAGACTTGTGCAAAAATACCATATCGGACAGTGAAATGGTAAATAAAGTTAGGATGCATCGTACAAAGTGTGCAAATTTTGTAAAGAATATCATTGCTCCTTACTTCAAGAAAGTTTTGACTACTGATCTTGGGCAAGGAAAATTCTGTTTATTATTGGATGAATCAACTGACATCACTGTAAACAATATATTGGGTATTGTTGTAATTTATTACAGTGAAACTTACAAGAAAGTAATTCATACATATCTTAATATGGTATTACTAGACAAATGTAATGCAGATGCCATTGTAAATGCAGTCAAGAATGAATTAGATGAAAAGAAACTAAACATGAAAAATCTTCTGGCTATTGGCACTTTATTTGTGTATTGGGTCTGAAATCTGACCATTTGAGGTTCAATATTCTTCTAAGACATTTATTCTCAAAGTTATCTAATTTTCTTTCTAGAGCTTTTGTTGCTTTCCAACTCTCGCATCCATAAGTTAATACTGGAATCACACAAGAGTTAAAGACCAAGCAAGAAAATGTATCAAATTTTATAAGAAAGCGCCGATGGAACTACATCGGCCACACACTTATAATGGATGAGAGAAGACTCCTTACCAATCCCTCATATGGACACCAGAGGGAAAAAGAAAACGAGGAAGACCAAGAGAGACTCTGCGTAGAACCATCACCAGAGAAGGCTCAACGATGGACCTAGTAAACATTAAAGACCTAAAACAGATAGCAACGAACCGCGAGACATGGAGAACTATGACCTCTGCGCCGCCCACAGGCCCAAGAGGAAAGACTAACTAACTATTGGCACTGACAACGCCAGTGTCATGGTAGGGACAAATAACGGTGTTTTCAAGAAGTTGAAGGAAGGAATTCCGGGATTAATCTTATTTAAATGTGTATGCCACTCCATACAATTATCAGTGTCCCATGCTTGTGCTGCATCATTGCCAATAAACTTAGAGTTTTTAGTAAGTGAGACTTATAAATGGTTTTCTAAGAGTTCACTGAGACAAATTTCTTACAGTCAAATTTACCAGAGCATTAATGATAAGGAACCACTGAAGATCTTAAATTCTTGTGCAACCAGGTGGTTAGCAATTGAACCAGCAATCAGCAGAATTTTAAGTCAATGGAATGAATTGCAGACTCATTTTCAATTAGCAAGTTCTAATGAAAAATGTTACATCGCCACTTTAATGTATGAAATGTATTGTGACCCTCAGAATGAGTTATTTATATTATTTTTTGCATCCAATTCTAAAACATGTTCAAGAAGTGAACAAACTTTTTGAATCAAATGCTGCTGATAAAACAAAATTGTTTTCTGATCTATCTCTTCTTATTACATCAATTGCTAACATGTTCGTACTGCCAACAAGCAACATTGATCCTCTTGATCCTAATACTAACATTGAAGAATTTCTGGATCCAAATCCACAGCTGGGTTCTAGATTTGAGAAAAGACTTGGGAATTGATAATTAGCCAACAAATTCAATCTTCTCAAGTAACTCACATCCAAAAGGGCACAAAACTTTTGATTAGCTGTACAAAGAGCTGCATTATCGTCTGCCAGAAAACATTGATATTTTGAAGAGTATAAGCTTATTCTCAGTGCAAAATACATTGACATTTTAAGAAAATATTATTACCCTTCTGGAATTATTTCACTTAAATGAAGAAATGAAATCATCAATTGAGATTCAGTACAACATCGTACATTTAGTTAAATGGACTGCTATTGCAACCACTGAGACATTTTGGTCTGAAGTTTTCAATTATACAGATTCTTCGGAGGTAACGTGATGATTGAAAGACAAATATATATAAGTTGTGACATGGGTTAGCTCTGGCGGACCTCCCTATGACCAATCAGATCTGATACCATGTTATAGTACAACTCCAGATGTGGTATTTTTAAGTGGGTTTATATTATTATTGTTAGTAAAATCTTAGTCCTACCCTACGCGCCAAATGGGCCTTACAGCGGCACAAAGCTCTGACGTTTCGGCACAAATAACATAAGTCGATCTGCAGACCTTCGCCAATGGTTACCTTTGTCTACTCGTTCGTCAGATGTACATCGATGAGATGGTGTCCGGTTGCATTCAGCCCGTATATTAAATATATCTATATTGTCTTTATCCGATCCTGGTTGCCAGCAATGTACAATTAGCTTTCCTCATTTGTGATGTTTTTATGTCAGAATATTCCCAGTACCGTTCTTTGTAGTGTATACCAGCTGTGATTCATTACTTTAATGTTCCTGTTCTACTATTTTCCTCCACGACGTGTTGGGTCTTCCATGTTTTCGTTTACCCTGTGGTGTCCATCTCAGTGTAGTTTTTTTTACAGAGTTAGTCAACATGCGTATCACATGCTCTGTCCGACTTTAGCTTCTCTTCTAAATTCACATGTGATCCTATTCGCTTGCTGATACTGTGTATTCAGTTCTTGGTTAGACGTAGCATATAAACAGAACGCAAGTAAGATCTTTCGCAGACACGTTGTTTGAAAGATGGAAAGTTTGGATTTATCATCTTCAGAGATATATTAGGTGTATTATGTATACCTATCCATGTCTTTTTGTTCTTTCTACCCCCAATGGATCATAGAGTTGCATACTATCACTAATATTTCTATTAATTTTTCATTTCAGCGTTTATAAAAGAACATATGACTGAAATGTATCATTGCACTGTGACAGTTTTTCTTTACAGCTTTTTCAAGAAAATAATTTGTATAGATTTGGGACGTCTGTTCTAACCCAACCCCCTGATGTCCTTTGTTAATATTGTCCAACAGGAATTTAATTTGTACATATCGGTTACTAGTCAAATTTAATGAATATAGAAATCCTACTTTATAGTAGCAAATATACTGAGCTATTCTGTAAGTGTTGCATGAGAGCTGAATCATACCTACCTGGCGTATATATATATATATATATATACATTAGCACTGTCTAAATCTACATGCTGGTTTCCACAGATCATGGTTCCAAGAGAGGATAGACGAGACTCCAGCAAAGAGTACAACCCGATCTTATTGAGTCAATTGTCTAGCGTGTATAAAGAAGTAGGTATAAGAATGTGCTCTCAGTCACTTACACACTCTACTGATATAGATGTGCACATTCTCTTGACATTTGTGCACACTCTACTGACATGTGTGTGCACACTCATTGATATGTGTGTGCACACTCTACTGACATGATGTGCCCACTCTACTGACATGTGTGTCACACTCTATTGACATGTGTGCACACTCTAACATGTGCACACTATTAGATGTGTGTACACTCTACTGACATGTGACATTATTACATTACACTTATGACATGTGTACACTCTACTGACATGTGTATGTACTCTATTAACATGTGTGCACACTCTATTGAGATGTGTGTGCACACACTCGTTAATGTATATGCTTCCCTTTTTTATACTAGTAGCTATTGGTCGCAGAACTGATGTCATTGCACTCTTGCCTAGCACATGTCGAAGGGTATGTATACCGATGGTTCTAGTGGCTAGCCGGTACATCCTTAACATACATCCCATTCTGTGCCTCAGACATCAAGTTCTGCTTGTACAACGTGCAGTTGCAAACTCCTAAACTCGCTGAATATATTCAATTTAACGTTTTTATCCAACATGCCCTCGTCGAGAAACAGAAGTATGTTTTCCATATTACATCTTCAACTTTCTGACGATCGATGCTTTGTGATGCAAGTCTGTACGCTGTCTCATTGCCACAAACCCCGTATGTCCAAGACAGTAGATAAAAGTATAAGCCTCTAGGGGTTGGGAATCTCGATATAAGATACCTACTAATACCGCTGTCTGCAGTTTTAGACTTTCCGAAACATCAATTGATAGTCAAACACAATAACGGCACAAGTAAGCGGATTCCACGACAGCCACTGGATGCCGGCAGTAATAGCCTCAGCTTCCATTCTCATACTAGAAATAATTGTTCTGTATGCTCCATTCTGCTCCTGCAGTCACACTTACTATACGTGCTAGCTAGAAGACCACAGACTGACTTCTCACGATGCACAGAGCAATTCATTCTAGTTTATGTTAACAGCCACTGAATCACTCTCCAATATTCTAGCATATCAACTGACATACTTATTAAACGACGCGGTCATGATTTAATGCACAAACTTCAGAACGCAAGATAAACTGCATAACCACTTCGACAAGATACTCCCCACACCCTCTAGATCATTTAGTGACATCTTATCATATCCACTTACATCATGATATTCAATCCACTCACATCTGTATATTGGATCACATCTACTCACATCATGATATTCAATCCACTCACATCTGTATATTGGATCACATCCACTCACTAATGGATATCGTTTCATACCACTCCTTTGTGCTGCCGGGTTTTCAAGGAAGCAAAGAATAGTAACACTGCAACCTACAAGGCATGTCGTAAGAGGCGACTGACGTAGGGTCCTAGGAAGATACCCTAGTAAATAAAAGTCGTAGAAATCGGATGTCTGGCCTACTTGTAGGCGCATAACTGGCACAACGTACATTCGCTCTAGGCTTGGATCACATACAAATCACAAAGAGTGGTTAACAAGTGGTCGATATGAGCGTTCAAAGAAGAAGACAAAGAAAAGAGTTTCATACCCATTTAGTGCGTCCATTTCAGGTACTTGAGAACGTTCTTTTGATCAAAACGTAGTTTGTATTTCTTTACTATTATTTGTATTATTATTTGGAGTCGGATTTGCTGTGCACAATAAACTTGTTAAATCTATCCATACACCAGTAGCTGTATCAGAACGAATAATATCCCTTCGTCTCTGTCTAAAAGGTGGACTCCTAAACATATGTGTCTATGCACCAACACTAGCAGCGTCTGCAGAAGATAAAGACAAGTTTTATGACTCATTACAGAATGTCGTTAACTCAATTCCAGTGGATGAGCTATATAATGGTTGACTTAAATGCACGCATAGGATCTGATCACCAGCCATGGGCAGTATGCCTGGGTCATCATGGCATTGGAAATGTCTACGATAATGATCAAAAACTGCATGAATTCTTCTTCTTCTTTCGTAGACTGCTTGAATTCTTCTCCATAACTCTTCTTCTTCTTCTTGCGTTCGTTCTTTACAACCAATTTTAATCACTCTTTGTGATATGTTTGATCTTGCCAAGAACGTGTATACGTTGCACATTGGTTTCTCATAACAACATGTGTGTAACCAATACGTTTTTTGCTGTCAAACATAGGCACAGAGTGTCGGTGGTGCCACCCAAGATCAGGTCACTGACATCAGCTTGATTTTGTACTCGCACGCAGACAACACCTCAACGCTGTGAAAATCACACGTACTTTCCACAGCGTGGACTGTGATACAGAGTATGCACTAGTTATCAGCAAAGTCAAAACACTTCTAAGAAAACCCATTCAACAAGAAGACCACCCAAACCTAAAGTCAACATCACTAAAATGGGGATGACAGAGAATAAGGAGACTTTCAGAAAGGCGTTTACTGCTCTGTGTGAGAATGAAATGGGAGAATGTAGCGTAGACGAAAAGTGAAACATTCTAAAATCTACCATTTATGACTGTGCCATTGATTCATTTGGCACCAAGAAATTTTCCAACAAAGACTGGATCGAACAAAATGAATCAACACTGAGCCGCTTAATTGAGGAAAAGAAAAGAACCCTAATAAGTTACAAAAAGAAACCCTCGTAAAGTTCAAAGGACCGTCTTCAGCACACAAAATCAGTATTGCAACGAGAGTCAAGGAGGTGTGCAAATGAAAATTGGTCAATTCTATGTTCTGCGATACAAAATGCTGCAGATATGGGCAACACCTAGGCAATGTACGAAAATATCAGAGTAGCTATGGGACCAAACATAACAAAAATTGCCCCACTAAGATCGGAAACAGGTGAGCCAATAACAGATATGACCAAACAGCTCGAAAGATGGGTGAAATACTATTTAAATCTTTACTCTGTGGAGAAACCAGCACACCCAGTCCTCTATCAGATCATACCGAAACATCCTGATCTAACCGAACTGGATACCGAACGCACAGAGTTGGAACTGTCGAAGCAATCAACAAACTTTCAAATGGCAAGGCATCAGGACTAGACAACATTCCTGCAGAAATCCTCAAAATATATAGGATATCCTCCTGCCCCACCTCTACAATCTCCTTATTCAGTGCTGGAGAGAGGGATCATTTCCTCAGAACATGAGGGATGCAAAGAGAGTGACACTCTATAAAAACAAAGGGAAATGGGGACTGTAAAACTACAGAGGCATCTCCCTTACAGTGTTACAGGCAGGCCTTTGCACTAATCCTTTCAAAACGAAAACAGAAGATGGCGGAGCGTGTTCTCCCAGAGTCACAATACGGGTTCAGAGCACGACGGTCAACGACTGACATGAGATTTACCCTTCGACAACTACAAGAGAAGTGCAGAGAGCAGAGTAAGCCTTTATGTATTGCTTTCGTGGATCTGTCTAAGGCATTTGACACAGTCAGCAGTCAGGTTTTTATAAAATAATGAAGTATATTGGCTGTCCCCAAGTTGCTCCAGTTGATTGTCTCCTTCGCTGTCCATGGAATTTTCAGCATTCTTCTGTAAAACCACATCTCTGTGGCTTCCAATAATCTTATTGACTGTTTGCTCATTGCCCATGATTCTGCTGCCATACAAGAATTGCTCAATATAGCACCGAAGTACTCATTTTCGTAGTGAATTCACGCATAGTATATTCTTCATTTTCATAAAACTTGCTTTCGCTTGAGCTATTCTACTCTAAATCTCTGTTTTACATCTTCCATCTGATGTTAGAAATGTTCCCAGATACTTGAATCGATGAACTTTTTTTCAGTGTTGTGTTATTTATTTTGATATTTCCTGTTTCTTAGAGATAAGAATTACCTGTTTTATTTATATTCATCCTTAATCCTTTCTTTTCACTTTCTGTCACTGATATGTCTATCAAGTCTTGTAGATCTTGTTCATTTGTAGATATGAGAATTGTGTCATCAGCGTATCTTAGATTGTTATGCTTTGTCCGTCAACTGTCATTCCTAACTTTTCTTCTTAATGTCGCATGATGTTTTTGCTGTACAGGTTGAACAGGTCTGTTGAGAGTACGCATCGTTGTCTTACTTCTAATTGTATCTCCTGATAGATTATTTCTTATTCTCTAGTCGTATCGCTGCGTTTTATATATATATATATATATATATATATATATATAATAATAATAATAATATAATAATTCCTCTCGTACCGTTATATGTTACATAGGCCTGCAAGTAATTTCTCCATACCGCTCTATCCTGGGCAACTCGCTCAATCTCCTCCATGGAACTGAGACGATATTTCCTGCCTCTCTCTTAAGAATGATTTTGCAGAAAGTCTTGGTCATTACTGACAATAAGGATCCCTCCCAGTTGTTGCAATCTTTGAGATCACCTTTTTGGGGGATCTGAACAATTATTCCCTTTTTCCATTGATCTGTGACAGTTTCTTCTTCCCATACTTTATTAAATAGTTCTTGCACCTGGCTAATACAGGGTGTATTAGATGGTAAAACTGATCGATATATGTTTTGTTTTGCAGATTGATATCCCCCGTGCTATCAGAGCTGCATTTGACACAGCCAATATCAGTCTGTCAGATAACGAAACTGTTATTAATCAATTTCCAACATACATTGGAAATATTTCGCTGGTTATCAACAAGTTCTCAAACAGGTAAAGAATGAATCATGTTGCCCAACATCTGAAATATATGCACACTATATTATGGAATGTTCTACGTTTAGATAACAATACGATTTCATTTTAAAGTCCACTTGTTCATCATGTATCACACTAAACGCATGGACAACCAAATCACTTTTCAATCAGAAAGCAACACCTTTAAAAACCGTGCAGTGTGTCTTGTGTGATTCCAGTATTATCTTATGGATGCGAGAGTTGAAAGCACAAAAGCTCTAGAAAGAAAATTAGATAACTTTGAGAATAAATGTCTTAGAAGAATACTGAACCTCAAATGGTCAGATTTCAGACCCAATACACAAATAAGACAAGAGACCAAGCAAGAAAATGTATCAAATTTTATAAGAAAGCGCCACTGGAACTACATCGGCCACACACTTAGAATGGATGAGAGAAGACTCCCTTACCAATCCCTCATATGGACACCAGAGGGAAAAGAAAACGAGGAAGACCAAGAAAACTCTGTAGAACCATCACCAGAGAAGGCTCAACGATGGGCCTAGTAAACATTAACGACTTAAAACAAATAGCAACGAACCGTGAGACATGGAGAGCTATGACCTCTGCCCTATGCGCCGCCCACAGGCCCAAGAGGAAAGACTAAGTGTGTTCTGGAATACATTTATAAGCCCACATTTTCCTTTCACCAACGGCGCACGATGGGTGGTGTACTTCCCATCACGTCTGTCTCTAAAGAAAGATCTCTGTGATGAAGTGAGTAAACCGTTTGTCTTGCGTTCTGACCATGTCGTTGGCTTACTAGTACCTTTTTTTAAATCAAAGAATCATATGATTATTGCTGGAGCTACAGAATTTTCTTGGTGCGGAATACTCTCGGCAGGTGGTTTGCCCCTTCTGAGAGTAGCTACTGAGTCATTAGGGAAAACTCAGCCAACTTTACTTTTGAAAACTTCACACGTCAGACTTCTTTACTTCGCAGTGTTTCTGAGGGAATAAAGTATTCGTGAACCAAGCGGTGGTTGGTAATGTATGGTGTATGCCAGTAAAATCATTGTCTAGGACTACTCTCCGATGGACAGCTGATGGAAGAGAACGCATGGACTTCCAAAAGAAAACATGGAGAACAGTGGAAGACGAGTTCAAAGATTGTGGTCTGATATGAGAAACAATTACTGTAGTATAAAGGCTGAACAAATGACAAAAATAGGAATCTCTTGTGTTAGTCTTTATGTATCAAATAAGACAAGAAGATAATACATATATAGATGGAACCGAACGGTGTGATCATAGATTCCAACTCATTACCTTCAGGAGTCAAAACAAACGATCATTTAACAACAGAGACGCCCTCACTGACATATGTATTTGGTTTTACTTACATAGTTTTGAAGTACTGACTAAAGGTAACTTAGTTTTTCAAAATAAAGTTTAAAAATTAACTCAAAATCAAAAAGAACCTGGCAGATGTTACAAATAAGAATAATCAATAAATAAACAGTTTACAAGTATTGAGAACTTCTAAACAAAACAAATGACCAAATACAGGATGCTAATCACTTACCCGTATTGCTTAGGCACCTGTTGCCTAGCAATACTAACATTCTTACGAACACAAATAGCGAACCATTCAAATAAATGGCTTTACTGGGGAGTGTCTTTCACAAACGCTTCGTTTTTGCTAGACACAGAATAATCTGGTACGGTTCGATAGAATAGTGTTTGCACAAACACATGCTATAAGCTTATTGTGCATATATTTAAATCTTTTGGACATATAAAAAGGCACAAAGGGTTAAGGAACCCATTATGGAAGAAGGCATCCCGTCAAAGTAGAGAAAATTGAGAAGATGGATTCATGATGTGACTGATGATTTCAGCTTGACGGCAGAAGAGGTAGGACATTTGGCCTTTGAGAAAGAGAAATTCCGAAGGACTGTTGGGGTGACAAAGTTCTGCTCAGGACGAGCTATAGGATGATGAAATAAATACTAGACATACGCCCTAACTAAAGATTCAATAAATGGCAGAAGCAGTATCATGACATATCATTTTTAATTGTGTCAGATGATAAAGCTTCACAATACTAGATTTTATAATTTGGTGATATGTTTTCTTCCATGCTAGATTTCTACTAAACTCAATAACTTAGACTCCCGTGTATATCTATGATAGAATACAACATGTAACAATATAAGAGGAGTCAATTTAGTGTTTTACTGCTAAGTGAGAACTCAAATCACTCGACAATACGAATGTTGCATGTGGACTATGGAATCTGACACTTCTAAGAAATGATAACAAAAGCGATAATCTGTTGTACAGTCAATGTTTAGACTAAAACGGCGTTACAAAAAGTCATAATGAAACCAAGTTACAGCAAACATACGAAGAAGCATTGCACTATATATATATATATATATATATATATATATATATATATATATATATATATATATATATATATATATATATATATATATATGTATGATATCGACTTATTCATTGCACATATTCTAAATTTCATCGCTTTTAAAAAAACCTTTGATAGTCAACACAGAAACTCCTTTGAATATCAGTTTGCTATGGAATACCAAACAAAATAATAAACATTATCAAGAGCCTATATGATGGTTCACAGTGTGCAGTTCGCACTGATGGCTAGACACAGCGACTGGGTGTATGGTTGAAACCGGAGTAAAGCAAGGCTGTATTCTATCTCCACTTTTGTTTGGAGTGGCCATTGACTAGGTCATGCGAAAATGTTGCAGGGGCGAAACTGACATCGATTGGGTAAGAAATGGTCAACTAGAAGATTTAGATTTTGCAGATGATATTGCCTTGTTAAGTAAAACAACTAAGATATGCAAAGAAAACGACAATTTGTCATCTCTAGCATCAAAAGTTGACTGCAGATAAGCTATGAAAAACAAATATAATGAAGACACCTATGGCAAGTAATGCAGATATCACACTGAAATCTAAAATGATAAAATAACAGAGCAGTTCACCTATTTATGTAGCAATTTTGATTGCACAGGAAATATTGAGAAATAAATTATGATACGAATTGGCAAAGCAACATCAGCTTTTAAAAGTCTAAATAAAATATGGAACTGCAAGTTATATAGTATTAAAATTAAATTATGAATTTTAAATTCCAATGTATCAATCCTAACATATGGCAGCGAGAGTTGGTAAATGACTAAAGATATTGAAAGCAAGTTGAATGCATTTGAAAATAGATGTCTGCGAAAAATAATGAATATAAATTGAACTGAATTCAGGAGAAGTGATGAAATAAGAGAAATGTCTGTCAACCACTAGTGACAACTGTTATAAGAAAGAGATGGAGATATGTTGGACACACCTTGAGGAGAAATGATCAACGAATATCAAAGCCGGCATTGAAGTGGGATGCAAAGGGTTCAAGAAAGAGAGGTCGACATAAGAAGAACCTGAAACGAACTTTGTTGAGAGAGGCAAGAAATATCGGTCTCAGTTCCATGGAGGAGATTAAGCAAGTTGCCCAAGATAGAGCTGTATGGAGAAATTACTTGCAGGCCCTATGTAACATATAACCGTACGAGAGGAATTATTATTATTATTATTATTACCACGAATACAAATTACTGAAAAAATGAGGCATGGACAAATAAAACATGAGAACCAATGATTCATAGTAAGCAATAAGTTGTTTTAAAACCAGCATGTGTTAGGTGTGTCGAATTTGTATTCCACAGGAATAATTTAGCAAGCTTTGTTTTGTTACCCCTATAAAACTGTCATCGTTCTATTGCCGCGCAATTGAATATTCCGTCAAATCATGCGTAAATGTAATTTAAGCCCACATATTCGTCTCATACAAGGCGAGTCATTCGTTGAATAAATAAGAATACTGATAATGAATTTCATAAGCTTTCTGACATGCATATTTACAACTTGAAACTAAGTATAGGTAACATCAACATCAAGATATTGCCAAACCAAAACCTGATCTTAGCAGTGAAACTATGCAGGTTATTACATACCTTAAATCATTCATGATCAGTTATATCGGCTAGGCTCGTCAATAAGGGACAGTGGGGCCCAGCCCCACAAACATTTGAGTAACGTGTACTTCATTTTTAGAAATTATTTGTTCATAATTATTACTTTCAATGTGATACTGATTAGCTGTGAAAGTTGATGTATAACGCTAAACCACCACACAGTCTGAAATCTGAAATTCAGCATCTTTCCTCCCTCATTAGGTATGCACCCCTGGTCATTAAGCGCCAGTTAGGTCCACCCATCCGCCCCCCTCAAACCAAAATGAGTAACGTGTACTTAATATTTTTAAATTATTTCTTCATAAATATTACTTTTAACTTGACACGGATTAGCTTTGAAAGTTGAATATATAACACTAAAATATAAATATTATATCATAATAACATAACGATCCCAACATTTAATCGTTGGCGGAATAGTAAAGTACGTGTAGTCTGTAATGCAGGTGACGCGCCTTCTATTCACGTGGATGTTTGTTTTTTTACATTTTTCTGGGCACTCATGTCGGTGAATGTGGCCGAAATATTTAATTGTCTTTGATTTTATGTTCTTCAATTTCGAACGTGTTGATGTGGGGAATAAACATTTGATGAGACAGTGAAAAGCATGTGTTCTTTTAAATATGGGTGTTGCAGAGGAATCCTCAGTGTGTCATGGGCAGAACAGAGAACAAGTGGATCTATGCAGAAGGAGCTCAGGGTCAGAGTAAGCTGACTGATGCTACAGGTAAGAAAGAGAAAATTTAGGTATTTTGGACATATTAAAAGACATGGAGGGCTGGAGAAGATTATCATGGAAGCAACCATACCAGCAAAGAGAAGAAGAGGAAGACCACGGAGAAGATGGATTCAGGATGTAACTGTAACGTTGAACATGGCGGCCGCAGAGGCAGGACATCAGGCCTATGAGAGAAATTCCGGATGACTGTTGGGGTATCAAAGTTCTGCTCAGGACAAGCTATTTGATGATGATGAATAGCCAACTCTCTTTAATATTAAGCTGTTGCAGAACAAAAGCATTTGTTCTTTTCTCGAGAGGAGGAATACATTGCCGGAATTGACAAATAATAGTAAATAGTCCAAATATCATGATTTTTCGAAATTTTGTCTGGCCCCACCAAGAAAAATTACCACGAGTCGCCACTGAGTTATATGAAGACTTCATTTATTTTTAATATTTTATACAGATCAATTTATTTTTAATATTTTATACAGATCATAAGAAAACGTTATAGTGATCAGATGGCGACTGTAAGAACATGCGACGATACATCAGATTGGTTTAAGGGGTTATGGTAGAGGATTTCTCATCTTTCTTATCTCTCAATAAAATTATGTGATACATAGCAGTTACTACTAGAGTGGTCTAAAATGAAAATTTAGATATCTTTCGCATTAATAAATTATCCGGTTGCCATGGAAACGGCAGCCATGTTGGATTATAAACAACGTCGTACAGTCTCCAAACAGAGTGAAATAAATAACAATTGCAATTTTTTTGACTGCACAACCTAAATATACCAATATTCTGGGCCGCTGACAACTTTAAATTGTTCTGTAACATGTAATTGATCTCTGGGGGGTGCAACGAATAAGACATACCCAATTTACGGCCCAAAATAGGACCCTTGGTTCATAAAAAATTCATATAAATTTATTTGTTAGAGAAAGGTGCATTTTCTGTTGTCTAAGGGCTTCAATATTGATATATATATGTCAGGGTCAAATCGCATATTGCTATCTTGAGGATTTCTTTCATGGTGGAAAACGTACATTACCACGTTAACGAAATTTACAAATGGGAGAAAACTGTGTTTTAAAAATATAATGTGAATTTCGTCTAAAGTGTCAGGAAATCGTCCGTTACAGCATACAGTCATTGCCTAGCCTAATTAAATCTAATATATCTGTTAGTACTCAGATCAAGCTTTACAATGATACATGACTCGATTGGGTTAATTGAATGCCATACACTGTATCTAGGGAAAAAAGAAAGATAATTGAAGACATTTTCTATAGCGAATTTTTAGAGGGTAGGGCTGTTGAAAAATAATTTTGAAGCATTTTTCGGGATCATAAATAAAAACTCTTTGCATAATTTGATTGTAGAGATGCAATACTAACATAATATGATGAATTTGAAAATCGATATCTATAAGCTATAATGACCCAACTGTTAGTAGTATAACCCCTTAACATAAGGCAGGGAGTCAGACAATGCTGCATTCTGTTGCCATGACTGTTCAACATATTATGCAGAAAACATCATGAGGAAAGTTACAGAAGATAGCGGAAAAGAGCGGAAGAAGAGAAATACCTGAACTAAGATACTCTGACGATAAAGTGTTACTGTCAGCTTCGCAGAAAGGAATTAAGAAATTAATAATGGAACTGCAAAACAATAGCGAAAAGCAAAACCTATATCTAATGTAGCAAAAAGAAAAATAATGGCAACGGATAATACAGCAATGACAAAGGATAATTTTATCAGCGAAGAGAAAATAGAAAATGTGAACAGTTGTGAATATCTCGGTTCACTGCTAACAACAGATGGAAATGGGAAGAAGGAAATTAAAAGAACAACAACCATGGCTTTACAAACAAATAAACAACTAAAAACAATATGGAATGGAACTGATAGGAAAACAAAGATCAGAATACTAAGAACATGCATTTTCCTAGTAGCAATATATGGGTGTGAAGCATGGACATTTAACAAGGTAAAAGGAAAAGAACATAAATGTGCTTCTGAATATAAGTCTTACAGAAGAGTCATCCGTTTGCCTATATCACGGACAGAGAAGATAACAAATAGATATATACAGAAAGAACACAAAATAAAAACTTGCTGATGCTACAAATAGGAATGAAAAATTGACATGAAAAAATGAGTATTTTAGACATATAAGGAGACACGAAGGGTGGAAGACCAAAGAAAAGGAGGCATCCCGACAAAGAGAAGAAGAGGAAGACCACAGAGAAGATGGATTCAGGATATAACTGATGGTGTTTGAGCATGATGGCTGCAGAGGAGGGACATCTGGCCTATGAGAGAGAAACATTCAGAAGGACTGTTATGGTGGCAAAGCTCTGCTCTTGACAAGCTATTTCTTCTACTGCTGCACTTGCCCGCTATGAATTCAGGCGTATCCATGCGCCTGGTGTGGCGCTTCTGACTGATTTTGTGTGTGTAAAAGCCTGCTCACCATTTTATTGGTTTCTTCGCCATACAGGCGGGCTTTCGACTTCAGAGGTCAACAAGCTATTTGATGAGGATGATACTAAGAGTTAGTGATTGACTTTTATAATAGTAAATACAGTAAAGGTGAAATGGTTGGCATCTGATTCCATGAGCATAATTCGTAAAGTCGAATCAGGAATGGTGCTACGAAACTGGATGGTACTATTGGTACAGACAGCGATTAGATAAATCATCTTCATCACCCCCCCCCGCCCGCCGGAGCACGCAGGAGTTAGTGGTAATAAACGAGCTGATAGATTGGCTGTCTTGGCAACAATATCAGAGGAGCTGCTGGACTGCAATGGTATCTTAACGCATTGAGGAGTCTTTCCAAACAGAGGAGTTTCAGGGCTGTGAATCCCACTCGCTGACCAGATTGAGAGAGAGATGTGTCAATATTGGTGAAGCCAGAAAAAACAACATACCAAATATGCAAAGAGATTGATTAATCAACATCGAATGGTTGTGTTTAGCCGCTAGACGCTGCTGGATTTGTTAAGGGTGAAATCGGAGCATCTATGGACGTGCCGGAGTGTTATGGTGATTGTCCTCATATAACTGATAACTGAAAAAGAGAATGGTGATCGCGATTTGTATCATGGCTGTCCCAAGTTTTTCATGTCATAATGACACGGGCAATGCAAGCCACAAATTACAGTTATTGGTAACTAAACTGACGTCATTGCACTGCAGGCAAACCCATAGGTGGGGTCAAAGGCGCATAGGGACAACGGCGTGTCAGAATTAGTGAGTCGGCACTAATCAAGATCCTACCCCACCTCCACGTGGTGACCTTGGTAACAGATAACGGTTCCTGCCTGTCTAAGCGGGTAGGGATCGACGGAGAGCTACAGGTAGTGGTAGTAGTGCAAGCATGGAAAAGTAACCCATGTCCAAAACCCTGAACAAAATGCACGCATCTCCAGGCCGAAGTCCGATGAAAAGTTAGTGGCTGAAGTGTAAGAAATGGCAGAATACGAGTCGTCTGTAAACGAATGCTAAATATTACATTTTTAAATAAATATTTTGGTAAATTCGGTCAAAAGCTGTTTTGGGAGTTGTGTTTACCCAAAACTTCATACAAAATGTAATATCTAATATATCCTAAAAGGAATGTGTAATATTTTAAATTTTACAAAGGTTCACCTTCGAGTGAAAACATAATTCATTTACATTTATTAGATTCAGAGCCTTAAGGATTTGAAATTTTGTGTTTGTGGCCATTTGTATTGTTTCCATGCAACGTGATGACATATTTTGAAAACTAAAATTTTCTACTTTTTAAGTCAATATATCTCAACTTGTATAAAACTACTTATTGAAAGCAATGAAAATGTTTCAGACCAGTTTTCGGAATTACAGAAATGACTGAAGAAGTATGAAGAGATCTAAAGGTGTAAAATCACGAAAGCAGGAGGACATAAATGAGAACACAAAATGGACGACCAATAATTTGGTCGTCCATTTGTGTTTCATTTTAATTTGTCACTCCTGTTTGTTCGTTTGCTTGATAAAGGCCTTGTTGTCGAAACGTTGCTGTATTTTGTCATTGTTTTGTAATTTGTAAAACTACAGTACTTTGTAATTACGTACTTTTTTAAGTCACAATATCTCAAAATTGTTATACAAATTCTACATTAATATGAAAGCAACGAAAAATGTTTCCAGACCAGAGTCGCCCCTTCGGACACATTCACCAGAAATGAGCTGGAAGAAGTATGAAGAGATCTAAAGAGTAGAAAATCGCCGGGAAAGCATGGGATCATAAATGAGATGCTTAAAAACGTGGGAAATAGGACAAAGACAATTCTATTGGCTGTCCTAAACATATCGTGGAGGACAAGTATAGTACCAAGAGAGTGGAAAGAAGCGATCACCAAAAAAGAGCCGCAAGCAAACTGCGAAAGGAGAGCGATTGCAGAATAGTTCATAACCACAGAGTACCTGAGACAGCGAGGACACATGTACACCGACGGATCGGAAAACAACGCAGTTAGCGATGAAGGAAGGGAATAGTGTTAAACTCCCTCGAAAAGTGAAGGTTAAGAAGTTGATTGTCACAGGTATGTACTCAAACAACTACCGGGCAGAGACAGAATAGCTGCGAAATGATCCTACAGAGAAGCAGCCCCGTACATAAGAAAGTGATGATATTCACGGACGCCAAGTTGGCCGTCACAGCACTAGAAATCTCAACCGGCACAGAGTTAAATAAGCTAAAAACGATACTCGGAGTATTGACAAACTCATTCAAACGCACCGTCATATAGTAGATCCCACCACATTGCACAAAGTGAGGAAACGAATAGGCAGACAGGCTAGCAAAGGCAAGAGGGCGATTGCCGCAGACTAATTACGAAATCAGCTATGAGGAGGCTAAAACAACAATCGGATGGCGATATAAAGACAAGACCACCCTCAACACAGCGCCAAAGATGGGTACTATGGCTGTCCGTAGCAACCAAGTTGTCATATTCCGCCTTCGTACCGGCCATAACAGATTCCCGTACCATATGTACAACAAGTTTAAAATTGGCACAACTAGCCTGTGAAAATGCAAGCAGGTGGACATGACGGCAGAGCACCTACTGCATGACTGCCCACTGCTAACAGGCCTGAGAAACGAAACCTGGCCGGAAAATATTGAAATAAATGAGAAGCTGTACGGAGGGACAGAGAAAACAACAGCAGAATTCATGAAGAGATCTAATACATCCGTCTAAGCTGTGATCGCGAGAGAGAGAAACCCATAGATGCTCAGTTCTCCCCCCACCCCCTCACAGATACTGAAGAGTATACATTTGGATGGTTCCCGTGGCTCGCTGATTAAGCACACTACTCACTCAGCCCCTCAGGAATCGAGTTCTACTTGTACAAAAGGTAACTCAAAACTGCGTCCGATGATATCCCCTTCCTTCATCGCTTAAATCGCTGGATCGATATAACATCTATTTTAGTGTCTTCATCCAAGAGACAGTCGCGACGAGACCGAAGAACATCCCCCTTATCCATCTTCAATTCCCCAACAATCGATGATGTTGATGCAAACCTTTCCGCTCTCTCATTGCCGCAAACACCCGCATGCCTAGGCAAGTAGATCCATGTAAACCTCTGGAGGTAAGAAACTTCTATAGACATCCACTCATACCGAAACCTGTTCTATTGGATATTGTGAAGCATCGACTGAGTCAGATACAACACCGGCCCCACTAAATGGAGTTCTAGAGAGCCAATAGAGGGCAGCAGTAACGGCCTCAATCTCCATCCACATACTGGAAGCAGTTGCCCTTGTATGCTCCACTTTGCTCTGCAACAACCCTACCATGCTCATTAGCCAAGAAACCCCATCATGACTTCTAACTACGATGCATCGACCCATCGGTATATACAACACCATCGTCATCCTTTACATTATCTTCTATCAGCTGCTTAACTTCTTCATGTTACCTCCAATTTTCAGAAATTATAGTTACATTTTTGAGCTGTTTTAAGAGTAAAAAGTTAGATCAATGGCTAAAATATATTCTTCTTTTTCTTCGAACGCTCTATATCGACCACTTGTTAACCACTCTATGTGGTTTGTATGTGATCTGAGCCTAAGAACGATTGTACGTTGTGCCTGTTATGCGCATACAAGTAGGCCACCACATCCGATTTCTGCAAGATTGTTTATTTACTAGGTAGCTTCACTAGATCCTTTCATCAGTCGACTCTTACGACATGCCTTGTAGGTTGCAGCGGTACTATTCTTTGCTTGCCTAGCGGACCCTGGCACAATATGGGCGAGCTAAAATATATGATGTTTACAAATGTATTCGTTCCCGGTCAAGTCGGTTCGAAACTAGTTTTTCAATTTAAAATATTTTAAAAAACAGGTATCATCAGTTCTATAAATTAAGAAATGATGTTGCATCTACAAAAACCACGTCTTCAGATGATCAGATTACCTAATGTAGGAAAGTGAAATGTAAAGTGTTCTATAATCAAATATGGTATCATTGTGCTCTATCTGTGTCCGCAGAACTATTCAGAATTTGTTTGGGTTCAAGTATGCTGAATCTAGAGTGAACGGTTTGACCAGACGATTGAGAAAAATTACATTGGCGTTTAATAAGGTACAGTAGCCAGTGTTGTGTTTTGATAATGGCGAAACACGTAAATTCAAAGTACTCCTCACTCTGCTCATACATGTATTTTGATGAGAAACAGCAACATTTTTGTTTATCAGATAACAGACAATGTTGTGTTTAGATATCAGATAACAGACAGTGTTGTGTTTAGATATCAGATAACAGACAGTTGTGTTTAATAAGATAACAGACAGTGTTGTTGTGTTTAGATAAACGAGATAAATCAGACCACTGCTATATGTATTTGTATAGATAACAGCATATGCATTTTTGTTTATCAGATAACAGACAAAGGGTTTTGTGTTTAAATATCAGATAACAGACAATGTTGTGTTTGGATATCAGATAACAGACAGTGTTGTTGTGTTTAGATATCAGATAACAGACAATGTTGTGTTTAGATATCAGATAACAGACAATGTTGTGTTTGGATATCAGATAACAGAGAGTGTTGTGTTTATATATCAGATAACAGAGTTATTTTGTTTAGATATGAGATAACAGAGAGTCTAATTTTGTTTAGATATCAGATAACAAGAGAGATATTTTGTTTTTGATATAAGATAACAGGCAGAGTTAGTATATTTAGATATGAGGTCGAGCCAGCAAAAGCCGACAGTCACTTAACGGACACATTCACCAGAAATAAGCTGGAAGAGACATTAAGGGACCTCAAATTTAAGAATCGCCGTGACAAGATGGGATCACAAATGAGATGCTTAAAAACTTGGGAAATACTGCAAAGACAGTTTTATTGGCAGTCCTAAACATATAGTGGAGGACAAGCATAGTACCAAAAGAGTGGAAAGAAGCGATCATGGTACCCATCCTAAAGCCAGGCAAAGACAAACTCCATCCGGCGAGTTACAGTCCCATAAGTCTCCTAAGCTGTAAGAGCAAGCTCATGGAACGCACGGTGAACAGAAAGTTATCATGGCACTTGGAGAGCAAAGGTCTGCTCCTGTTGCAACAGGGAGGCTTTAGGAGGTACCGATCTACAGAAGTTCAGGTAACCTATAGCGGCCATGAAATCGAGGATGATTTCCAAGAGAAAAAGCACACGTTGGAAATCTGGGTGGACATGGAAAAAGCGTTTGACACTGTCTGGAAAGAAAATCTAAAACTCAAACTACTGAGCCTCGGAATAAAGGGACGAATGTACAAATGGCTAGATCAGTACCTAGAGAACAGAACAGCAAGAGTTCAAGTTCAGAGAAAAACAAGCATGAGGAACACGCTAGAGGAAGGAGTCTGCCCTCACCAACTCTCTTTCTAATCTTTGTCAACGATATAGCTACATGCAGACCATTGCGAGTACACTCAGCAATGTACGCCGATGATCTGGTAATCTGGGCGAGGGAGGAATCAATGTCCATAGCAACAAAACGATGAGAAGACACGCTTACCAAATTGGAAACCTTGACAGAAAAGTAGTGCCTGAGCATTCACCCAGCGAAAACCACGTACACTGTGTTCTCACAGGAACAACCAGACTCACAAGGTAAAGCTTAGAAAGGGGCACCATCTTCCAGAAGAAAAAAAACCCAACATACATAAGAGTCATTCTAGAACGAAGCCTGACATGGTGCTCCCAGATAGACAAAATTACTGTAAAACCAAGACAAAGGCTTGGTATGATGAGAAAACTCGCAGGTTCCATGTGGGAGCAAACAGCAAAATCCTCAATAAGCTCTACTCTGGAAGAGTGCGACCAGTCCTGGCGCACGGAATTGCAGCTAGGAGCAATGCATCAACACTCAATGCGCCAAAGTGAGCAAACCCAAAATCGTGCAGCTAGCATTATCACAGGGGCTATGAAGTCAGTGCCCATCGCGGCGCTGGAAACATGCACAGGCCTCCAACCCATGAAAGACCGCAGAGATAGAAAAGTTACCCAACATACGGAGAATTCAAGATACTTAACTCCCACCCATGTATGACAGAATAAACGGATTGGGAAGGGGCAGGTTAAAGAGATCCAGCTTTGCAAAAAGTGCCAAAGCACTGATACAAGACGACCCGGTCCTAACCAAATGTAAACCCAGACCGACAACCGACAAGAACCCGCCGTGGGAGATCACGATGCCAGAGCTAAGAAAATCAATACCATGCATACAAAAAAAGGGGCCGCAAGAGAACTGCAAAAGGAGAGCGATTACAAAAGAATTTATAGCGACAGAGTACCCTGAGAGAACGTGGACAAACATGTACACCGACGGATCGGCAAAAGAACGCGATTAGCGATGGAGTGTGTCTTATCCAGCGCCAGCGTCTTTTGTAAACCTCTTGTTTCCTTTGAATCTGTCTTGTTTTCTCCATAAATTTCTCATTTGTGACCCTATCAGATCATCTAAGTCCCTTTTTTCTGCGCAGACACCAGTTGATGAATGTTTGCAATTTATGCGTTATTGATTGTGTTGTTCTCGGTATTTCTGATACATAAACAGAACTGCTTTAACAATGGAGTTGAATATCTCTAATTTTTTCTAGATTTGATTTCTTTAGACTTCCATGTTTCCCAGTGCAATGAAAGCTCCTCTTGTCGTCTTCTGTGTTCTTATTTTGACATCTATATCCTTGTTTACATGTGTATAGTTTATATGTGTGCTTAAAATGTGTGATTTGTTCATATTGTTAATGATTAATAAAATGTGCTTTTTTTTCACTAGGTATACTCGGGTAACCTTGCAGATAGACCTCGATGGGAAGTCTGTCTTGATGTTTCGGCCAGTACCTTCTGGAGAGGCATGGGAAAGCAGTATGTTGCTAGAAAATTCACAGAGACAGCTAAAGTATATGTAAGTTGCCTATCTGAGTGTTGTTGTTTTATTGAGACCTAAACTTGCCTCACATCTGAGCAGATATATTTATATTGCTTTTATTAAAAATTAGTGTGTTTATGAAACATATATACGAGTGGTTGACATGAGTCATCGTCTACTTCAGTTTTCAGGTAAAAAGTTGTTTGTTCTAAATGTTATTGTAAACTTGGGTGTGGTGTTAGTCATAATGAAACAACAGTAGAAAGAAAACTTCAAGGATTTCTGTGTCAGCTAAAAAACACAGTCAATGTGCTTTACAACAAACAACATTGAATATATATATATATATATATACATTTTTGAAAGTAAAGAGTATTAGAGAACAAGTGAGAAACATGTATAACAATTGAAATCAATAGAGAAAGCGATATGCAGAAACAGATAGAGAGAAGATACGGATTGAGACGTCGAAATATAGACTTCGGACTAAATATAATTTTTATATCGCAATAACCATTTGTGTTCAATCTGTAATGAACAAAATTGTCATGAAAAAAGTTGGCTCATCAGTCTAGGCGGTGATCGCGAGAGAGAACAAAATTATTTCACAAAAAAAACAACGTGGAACGAAATTTACAACCAAAACGTTAAAGCTAGAATGACAAGCAAAAGATATGATAAAATTGTTCATTTCAATAAATATTCGGTAGGTACCCAAAATATATATTGTTCGATGCGGATAAATGATAACAAGATGTTGTTTGTGTAAACAAACTATCACATTAGTAAAAGTAAACTAGGAGGAGATTGAAATGTTAAAACAGTGTTTCAATGAAATTATTAAAGTTTTTTGTCATGATAATAGCAAGACGTTTCTGCAACTGAGTATATCAGCCAGAACAGTCACAAGCAAGATACGTAGATGACAGATAGTGGACAATGCATACACGTGCTTAAAAAAACGTTCCATGAATTTTGCGCTATTTACGTACATAGTATTAACACTTTGTGACCTAACTCATTTTTATAGTTTCACTACGGTATATGTGAGGTGCACAGTACACGTCTGAATTCATCATCGCTTGGATGACGTATTAATGTAGAATTGTTGTCCTATGTACAATTGTTGTCTGTCTGTTGTCCTATTGAATGAAATTTGATGAGTGACAAGTAACTTTGTAAATCAATGAATTAACTTTTATCACAAACTAACAGAACACAAATGAACATATTCATACCCGGCAAAGATCAGATTCTATTACCCAAAATTCGAAGTTAAGTTGATTGAGTGATTGATAGGAGCATCATCATTGCATTTTGGTGAATAACCATGTGTGCTCCGATCTCTGTCTTACTCAGAAAGATATCAGCGGCAGTGCACAAACGCCGTAGCAATGGCGCAAAATTTGTATAGGATTTTTATTCTAATCTGTTTTTTTTATATTAATTTTGCCTGGAAAGCGGTTTTGCAGGCTACTCTTATCTCGATTTTCAAATGCAAAGGATTTTTTAGGTGCTCAACTTGAACAGAGGATCACCATTTTACCGTTCGTCTCTGATGGGACTAGGAACTCGATTTCACCTACACTGAGATCAGGGATCTATGGACAAATATTTCAATCACTTCTCGCGGAATTAAGAATGTGTAATGATCTCACCGGGGTCACACGAGCAATAATGTAAGGATATACAGTTGCGTCAGGGTCAGTGAGCTGGCGTTGATCAAGATCCTACCCCACCTCTAAGTGGTGGTCCTGGTAACAGACCATTGTCTGGATAAGCGGGTATGGATTGAAGGACAGCTACTTGAAATTCGTAGAAGGTAAGTGCATACATGTTCGATTTGAGATCGCAATAAAGGCAATGAGAATCTCAGAAAAGCGCCTACACGTCTCTCATGTCCGATAGTCAAAGAAGACTATTCAAAGTCTGTGACTATTCAAAGTCTGTGACTATTCAAAGTCTGTGACTATTCAAAGTCTGTGACTATTCAAAGTCTGTGACTATTCAAAGTCTGTGACTATTCAAAGTCTGTGACTATTCAAAGTCTGTGACTATTCAAAGTCTGTGACTATTCAAAGTCTGTGACTATTCAAAGTCTGTGACTATTCAAAGTCTGTGACTATTCAAAGTCTGTGACTATTCAAAGTCTGTGACTATTCAAAGTCTGTGACTATTCAAAGTCTGTGACTATTCAAAGTCTGTGACTATTCAAAGTATGTGACTATTCAAAGTCTGTGACTATTCAAAGTCTGTGACTATTCAAAGTATGTGACTATTCAAAGTCTGTGACTATTCAAAGTCTGTGACTATTCAAAGTCTGTGACTATTCAAAGTCTGTGACTATTCAAAGTCTGTGACTATTCAAAGTCTGTGACTATTCAAAGTCTGTGACTATTCAAATTCTGTGACTACTCAAAGTCTGTGACTATTCAAAGTCTGTGACTATTCAAAGTCTGTGACTATTCAAAGTCTGTGACTATTCAAAGTCTGTGACTATTCAAAGTCTGTACATTCAAAGTCTGTGACTATTCAAAGTCTGTGACTAGTCAAAGCATGTGACTATTCAAATAGTGACTATTCAAAGTCTGTGACTATTCAAAGTCTGTGACTATTCAAAGTCTGTGACTATTCAACGCCCGTGTGGTTGCCGGGACCCGAATTCGGGGTAAAAATAGAACCACTAATACCTTCCACGTGATGTCTACAGCGAAAGTGGAGGTTTGGCGTGGGATTAGCTACACCACCCAGTAAAAAACATTTAGCTTTAAACAACTACGACCATGTGCATGAGAGCTTACAAGGCTTTGGTTGTGGACCTATGCCTCATTGGAGGTGCAATGAATGATCACACCAAACGTCCAAAAATTGATCTCACTGTTTCATAGCGTGTGAGCATGAAATGTATTTCCTCACAAAGTTGTGACTGAATCCGAAACAAAGAGGTTGATTACCCGACGAGCATCAGTTAAAAAACATTGTGCATTGCAGTCAGTCAAAAAAAGCCAGATTTGACAGGTTGGAAACTTCTGCACTAGAGAATTCTAATAAAACCGTCGCTCCCAATAAAATTGTAAATACTGTCAGGTGGAGCGTGAAAGAAAGATCGATAGAGTTATTAATTACGAACTATTTCAAGTAGAATAAGCGTCTGTTGTGAGCGTCTGTAGCTCAAGCGGTAGTGAGCTCGATCACAAACCCAAGCGTACCTAGTTCAAACCCCACTGTGGGCAAGTTTGGAAGCAAATTCGTTTCCGTTGGATTTTTACAAAAGGTAAAAATAGATATCACCGTTCAGAAAGCAAGGGCGAAATTCTGGACATATAAGTGGTGCCTAGAAAATCAACGACTCATTTACTGGGGTTGATGGTTAAGTCCTTTAGGATATGCCACGATTTTCATTTCATTTTCAAGTTATGTCATAGTTTATATACACACAACTCGATGAACAAACACCGCCTTTGCTACATCTAGGGCACGGTCACGTTATAAATAACATCCTGAGCTGTGGCAAATACCAATTTGTTTATTTTTGCTTTTGTCAGGTTTCAAGAATATAACTTACACAGTTGATATCTCAAAATTTATAGCTACTCTCTTCCAAGTGGTGACTACATAAAAACTTGTGCACTTTAATTCCTACCCTTCATCGTATATCATGTTCAAATACGAGTACATTACTCCCAGTATGAGACACCAATAGCATAGTTCTATCAGTAAATGAAAAACTTAACGATAGTTGCTGACTGCAAATAAGTACTCTCAAGAACAATCGATGTCTATAACTTACCCATAGTTCTAAATATTTTAGTCTGTGTATAAAGTACAACGTATAAACAATAACGTCAAGTGATTGTTTTGTATAATGTGAATTGCTCTTGAAACTGTTATTCAACAGAAAGAATGGAATATAAGGTTGACACTTTCAATCATATCATCTAGTTACACTTGCTACAAGTTGGTACACATGATTACAATCAGGGACGGCTCGTCATTAAGAGCCAGTGGGGCCCGGCCTCACCAAAAATATATTGAGTAACCTGTACTTATTATTTTAGACATTATTTGCTCATAATTATTACTTTCAACGAGATACTGATAAGCTTTGAAAGTTGGTATAAAACACTAAAATATCATAGTCTAAATTTGAAATTCATAATCTTTTACCCCTAATTAGTATACGCCCCCAGTCATTAGGGGCAGTAAGAACCGGTCCTACCAAACCAAAAAGAATTAACGTGTACTTATTTTTTAGAAATTATTTTTTCGTAATTATTACTTTTAACTTGACACTGATTAGCTTTGAAAGTTGAATATATAACACTAAAATATAAATTTTATATCAGAATAATATAATAATTTTGTTATTTATATAATATCTCCTTATTAAAAAAAATTATATCTTCAGAAGCTTTATTTAGCTTCTAATACTTCAAGCATTGTGCCGTGCACTATTTCTGGGGCTAGTTTACAAGTTCCTACATAAGATGTAACATTGCGAGCTCTGACCCTTGATCGCTATTGCAATGATAATTGCAAAAACAATGTCATTTTTATTCAGCTGGAAGATATATTCATTCTAACGCAGCCAAACTACTTCCCAGATAAACGAGGTCCATTGAATCCCCAATTTATATGGGTTGTGCGTCTGCAAACTGTGCCTCCTCGTTTTGAAAATAACCGGACAGGCGAGCCAGTAAGCGAACGCGGTTCCCCAGTGTTGATAACCAATTGCGTGCATAGTCTCCAACGGCTGCGCATGCCTCTTCGCTTCTTCACGCGAACGAGGCTCCCAGTGAAAAAGGGACAAGGTGGCGTTCGCTATTAAGACTCGCTGCTCGCGCGGCAGTCTTATTGGTGTGTGTGTGTCCGTATATCGAAGTTTCTCGGTCGCGATGTGATACAGTCAGTCTAAAATTGTAAACGCTCGACGGTGGTCTCGTTGAAAGGCCCGGCTCTCGCAACGAGCTTGTGGGTTCGCAGGTAGAAATATGGTGTCGTTCTTTGCTTGGCGAGGTGCAGTCTTGCCGGCAAAACGGTGGAAGCGAGAGCTCGGTCGTTTCGCTTCAATTTGGCAATTTCACCGGGGACGTCAGGATCCGCTCTGCACAGAGCGTTGTCTCCTACCCCGAGCATTGTCGGTCCAGTCACGTCCATGACAGCTATCTGGTTGATCCTGCCAGTAGTCATATGCTTGTCTCAAAGATTAACCCATGCGTGTCTAAGTTCACACTGTCTCACGGTGAAACCGCGAATGGCTCATTAAATCAGTCGAGGTTCAATAGATGACACGATCAAGGCTCATGTGGTCATGGTGGTAACATGATCCAGGGTTAACGAGGGGGCACGCTTACCAAGACCCTGCCCACAACCTCCACGAGGTGACCCTAGAAACAGACTCTGGTTCCGGTATGGATAAGGGGGCGGATATAGGGAGAACTACTGGTAGTGGTAGCAGTGCAAGTACGGAAATGTAATACAGGTCCATACTAACAAAATGCACATATCTCCTGGCCGATGTCCAACAAAATAGTGCCCAAGTTCACGAACGCAAAAAAACAGCAGCGAAATGTCTATGACATTAGTGAAAGGATGAGAGGTGCATCCAGTGACGAAACGTGGGTCCAAGTAGGGCGAAGCTCGAAGCCCTGAGGAGGGCGCAAGCATTGCCAGCCTGTCGGCGAGAATAAATAAGTCAGACCTGTAACGAATAAAGTCTACCCTCGTGTTGGTACGAGAGAAGATTGCAGCTGACTCCGCATCGGTAGCCTGGTGCAGATACATGTACTGGGCAAGGTTTGCCGAGCGCAAAAGAATAAGTTGCGTTTTAGTGCATAACGAAACTACCCACCCTGGGAAAACCGTGCAAGGTACTGTGCGATAAAAAATTTAAAATCCCCGGAAGAACTGAGGTTGGTGATACCTAACGGAACTGCCAGCATCGGGGCAACCGGGCAAGGTGCGATTGCAGTCGTAACTAACATCCCCGGAATAACTGGGGCGGGTGATGGTGGCGAGCGTAAAATCCTCAGTTGCGTTGATAGCGCAGACTTAAACGACCCTCTACATTGTTTGTACTCGGCCCTATGCCGGTGCCTTTCGAGGTTAATTGCAAATTGCAACGTACGAACGCGCGTCTAGAAAAAGCTGAGAATGTTCCTTCTCCGGATCAAACTAAAAAATGTACGTTAAAGCAAGGCCGACAATGTACGGATCAGACGGGAAGTCCGGGTCCGAACATTGGCGAAGGCCGATACTTTACACGGTGTTTTATACGAGTAAGACACCGTCCGAAGACAATCTGACAAGCCCCGAGAAATATTTCTCAGTCAGAACGGGTAAAACAGCGTAACTCACTGTCCTGGCGTAGGTCACAAAGCCCAAATATACGGCAAAGCTGATCGAAAAGGCGTAGATCCGGGCCAACATAGTCGGCAGAAAGAATCGTACCCTAGGAAAAGCTCACCCTAGTAAATCAAAAGCTGGCTGAAAACGGACGGGCGGGCCTAGTCACCATGGGCGTGCAATCGTCCCGACGTAGATGACTCCGTTCTTGCCAGTGGATCAATTATACATTACAATAAGAATCATCACATTGGGCGTGAAGAATGAACGAAAGAGAGAGAGAGAATCCCCAATTTTATTTAAAATTGTATAAAATTATAGAAAATAATAATACTAAATATTAAGTATATAATTATTATAATAAGATTAGTTTATGAATTGTCCTTTGCATTTAAAACATCTTGTCTACAACAATAAATACTACCACATTCGTGAAATTTGAGCTTGGTTCCCCTGTATGTCCGCTATCCGTGAACTATGACCTGTCGACTGACGTCAGTTGATCTAGTTTATCTAGTTAAATATTTAATTGCATTTGATTTTATATTATTTAATAGCCAACTCTCTTTAATATCAAGCTGTTAGAGAACAGAAGTGTTTGTTTTTCTCTAAAAGGGGTAATGGGGTCGTCTTCTTCTTGTCGAACGTTCTTCGCGGCCAATTTTATCATTCCTTTTGTGATATATAATTGGTCCTTTGACAAGAACAGAGTGATCTACGTTGGGTCGATTAAGCGATCCTCTCTCCTCTTCGATCGTTCTAGGCCTGTTTTAATCATTCTCATTGTGATTTATAAACAGCCAAACATCAGAACGTGATGTACGTGCACCAGTCTTCAGCACTATTTGAGCTCAGTTGCTTATCCTTCGGTGGGGTGTTCGATTTCAGCCAGCTTTTGATTTACTAGGGTGAGCTTTCCCTAGGGTTCGATCAGCTTTGCCGTATTTTTGGGCTTTGTGATCTACGCCGGGACAGTGAGTTACGCTGTTTATGCCCGTTCTGACTGAGAAATATTTCTCGGGGCTTGTAAGCTTATCCTCGGACGGCGTCTTACTCGTATAAAACACCGTGTAAAGTATCGGCCTTCGCCAATGTTCAGACCCGAACTTTCTGTCTGATCCGTGCATTGTCGGCCTTGCTTTACCGTACATTTTTGAGTTTGATCCGAGAAGGAACATTCTCAGCCTTTTCTAGATGCGATTGGTACGTGGCAATTTGCAATTAACCTCGAAAGCACTGGCATGGGGCCGAGTACAAACAATGTAGAGGGTCGTTTCAGTCGGCACTATCAGCGTAACTGGGATTTTGCGCTCGCCGCCATCACCCGCCCCAGTTATTCCGGGGATGTTAGTTACGACTGCAATCGAACCTTGCCCGGTTGCCCCAAGGCTGACAGTTCCGTTAGGCATCACCAACCTCAGTTCTTCCGGGGATGTTAATTTTTAATCGCACAGTACCTTGCACGGTTTTCCCAGGACGGGTAGTTTCGTTATGCACTAAACGCAACTTGTTCTTTTGCGCTCGGCAAACCTTGCCCAGTACATGTATCTGCACCAGGCTACCGATGCGGGGTCAGCTGCAATCTTTTCTCGCACCAACACGAGGGTAGACTTTTATTCGTTACGGTCCTGTCTTATTTATTCTTGCCGACGGGCTGGCAATGTTTGCCCTCCTCAGGCTTCGAGCTTCGCCCTACGTGGGCATACGTTTGGTCACTGGATGCACCTCTCATCCATGTCAGAGACGTTTCGTTGCTGTTTCTTTGCGTTCAGGGACTTGGGCAATATCTTGTTGGACATCAGTCAGGAGATTTGTGCATTTTGTTTGTATGTATCTTCATTGTATTTCCGTAATTGCAATTGGTTATCGCACTGACCACTACCAAGTTTCTCCGATCCTGCCTCTTGCCAGATCGAACCGAGTCTGTTTCAGGTCAACGGTGGAGGTAGCAGTTTGCAGCGCCCACAACCCTGTCATGTACACTCATGCTCATCCTAATTAACCTCGACTGATTTAATGAGCCATTTGCGGTTTCACCGTGAGACAGTGTGAACTTAGACATGCATGGCATAATCTTTGAGACAAGCATATGACTACTGGCAGGATCAACCAGATAGCTGTCATGGACAGACTGACCGACAATGCTCAGGGTAGGGAGACAGCGCTCTGTGCAGAGCGGATCCTGACGTCCCCGGTGAAATTGCAAATTAAGCGAAACGACCGAGCGCTCGCTTCCCACAGTTTTGCCGGCAAGAATTGCGCCTCGCCAAGCAAAGAACGACACCAAGTTACTACCTGCGGACCCACAAGCTCGTTGCGAGAGCCGGGTCTTTTAACGAGACCACCGTCGAGCGTTTAAAATTTTAGACTGACTGCATCACATCGCGACCGAGAAACTCCGATATACGGACACACACACCACCAATAAGACCGCGCGCGAGCGAGCGAGTCTTAATAGCAAACGCTACCTTGTCCCTTATTCGCTGGGAGCCTCGTTCGCGTGAAAAAGCGAGGAGGCACGCGCAGCCGTTAGAGACTATGCACGCAATTGGTTATCGACACTAGGGAACCGCGTTCGCTGACTGGCTCGCCCGTCCGGTTATTTTCAAAACGGGGAGGCACAGTTTGCAGATGCACAACCCAGATGATTAAGCGATCATTGTGACTAGGCCCGCCCATCCGGTTTCAGCCAGCTTTTGATTTACTAGGGTGAGCTTTCCCTAGGGGTAATGGGGTCTAAGGCGCATAGGAACAACGTCGCGCCAGGATTAGTGAGCTGGCACTAACCAAGATCCTACCCCACTTCCATGTGGTGACCCTAGAAACAGACAGCGGTTCCTGTCTGACTAAGCGGGTAGGGATCGAGGGAGAGCTACTCTGGTATAAGTAGTGATGCAGACGTAGTTACATTGGATGAGATTCGCTCGAAACACAGACGAGCAGAATCCCAGAGTGACTAGTAATGCACATCTCTTCCCGGCCGATGGAAAAGCTGAACATATAAACATAAAGGTATGAAGGGTGCATCCAGAGAAGAGACTGGGCCCATATGGGGCGAAACTCAGAGCCACGAGGTGGGAGCTCGAATTGAGTTGCGTCTCATGACACTATCGAGGCATAGTAAATGTGAGCACGGTGAGAAAACAGATACACACAATGAGCAGGCACCAAAGTAAAGCAAACACGCGTTCGGACGATACGCAGGGGAGTTCAATGGTGGAGACAGACATGCACGGTGCTAATGATAGAGCGTCCAAAAGGCGTGGCAAACGTAGCGGACGCCTTAATTGTGCAGAAAACTGGAAAGCCAGTAGAGGTTTGAATCCAGTGCAAAATGTTCCTACCGAATGGTGATAAACTGTGCACAGTGAGATAGAAATGGCTAACGTATCGCCCAATAGAACAATGTGAGCACAAGTGACGGGAAAAAAGGGACGGGCTCAGTCGCAGTGCGAGGGCACAAGAAGAAATGGGCGAATGGGCACCAAAAAGAAACGCGAGGTGGTGAGCCTCGAAGATGGGATCTCCATCCAGAGAGCAATAACCGCGTTTCTCGCGCCCTTGCAGTTGATTGGGGACAATCAAATGCTAGTGGAGCAAACCTAACACAAACTGGACGGCAGGCAAACCAAGCAGATCGTAACAAAAGACGTAAACTGGGCAGATGACGCTCAACAACCCGGGAGTGAAGGTTGTTAAAGGGTAGCTACCTTAAAAGAAAATAGCAACCTGCTGCCTTGCAGGTCAGCTGTGGACAGCCCGAGGCGACGGAGAGCGAACCCAGTAAACGCTGGCTAAAACCGGACACATCGCCGAAGGATAAACACCAGAGCTCCAAATGGCGCTAAAGATGTGATGAAATACACCCATGCTAAGGCTGTATGAATCAGATTTACACATGAAAGCAGAATTTATGGGAAATCTGGTACATCAGTCTAAGCGGTGATCGCGCGCTCGAGAGAGAGAGAAATAAAGAGAGAAAGAGAGAGTGCGTGAGAGAGAGAGAGAGAGAAGGGAAAGTAATAACTTCCGGAATAGACAAGAAATAGTAAATACTCCAAAACCCAAATTCTTTCCGGCCCCACAAAAAAATGACCACAAGCCGCCACTGATTACAATTGTTAAACAGATCACTTAACTACAAAAATTCATTGTGAAATATAGCGTTGCACGTGTCTTCTCGAAATTTCTTTAGCAATCTTTCTGACACTGTCCACATTGTCGCAATGTCTCTTTTCATTATATCTTCTTCTTCTTCTCTCGTTCGTTCTCTTCGGTCGTTGTTATCATTTTAATGTGGTATATAAATAGCCAAACACCAAGAACGTGTGTACGTGCACAAAACCTTCATTACCAATTGAAGCTCAGGTGCCTATCCATCGATGGTGTGTTCGATTTCAACCAGCTGTTTCTGTTTTTCTCACCGTTTATACCTCCACAATGCCTCTAGTTTGTCCGGACACAGAGCCCAATTCGGGCCCCATCCTAAGATCAACGAGTTTTGCTCTATGTAGGCCCACGTGCAACTCAACGCGGGGTCCGGCATATCGGGCTCTAGGGGGACGAGAGAGAAAGAGCTAGAGCTATACGGGCTCCGAGTTTCGCCCCACGTGGGTCTACGTCTCTGCTTTTGGGATGCACCTCTCATCCCTTCATGTTTATTTTCGTGCTTATGGTCTCTTGTCCAGCAGGCGGCAACCTGGTTGGGTCATTTACTCCGGGGGAGTTTTCTTACGTTCGCTATCGTCTCGTACTCAGCTGTTTTCTTACTTTTGTGCAAAACTTGGGCTTCGTTTCTACAGACATCGGCCAGGAGATGCGTGCATTTTGTTCGTAATTTTTGTACCTGCATTTCTTTTCCGTTCTTGCACTGCTATCACTATCAGTAGCTCACCCTCGATCCCTGCCCTCTTAGCCAGACCGGAACCACTGTCTATTTCCAGGGTCACCAAGAGAAGGTAAGGGCAGGGTCTAGATTAGTGCCATATCCACTAATCCTGGCTCGGCGTTGTCTCCATGCGCCTTTGACCCCTCATTATATCTAGTGTCCCTCTTGTCTATAAACCTTCATGTCTATATATAATGCATCTTGTATAGGTATATGTCTCATATATATATATATATATATATATATATATATATATATATATATATATATATATATATATATATATATATATATACAATGTCCCCTGTCGTCATTGCTAATGTCCCTTTCTTTTAGTCTAGTATCTCTTGTCTATATATAAAGTCCTACTTGTCCAGATCTGCCAATCGACATCAATATTTCTAATGTCTGTATCCAAACTCATCTTTGTTTATACCTAATGTCCCCGTGTCTACATATACTTTTCCTCTTGTCATCTATAGCATCAAAGTTGGACTGCAGAGAAACTATGAAAATACAAATATATTGAAGACTTATAGAAAGTCTACATAAAATATGGAACTGTAAATTATATAGTTTCAAAACTAAATTAAGAATTTTCAATTCCAATGTTGTATCAGTCCTAACATTGGGCAGCGAGAGTTGAAAAATTACTAGATATAGAAAATAAGCTAAATGCATTTGAAAATAGAAGTTTGCGAAAAACAACATAAAATGGGACAAATTCAAGAGAAGTGATGAAATCAGAGAAATGTCTGGTCAACCACTAGTAACAATTGTTATAAGAAGGAGAAGATGGAGATATGTTGGAAACATAAGGAGAAGAAATAATCAAAGAATACAAAAGCAGGCGTTGACGTTAGAGGCAAAGGGTTCAAGAAATAACGTCCAAGGGAAAGCCTGAAACGAACTTTGCTGAAAGAGGCAAGAATATTAGACTCAGTTCTATGGAAGAGATTGGGCGAGTTCCCCAGGACAGAGCGGTATTGATAAATTACTTGCAGCCCAAATGTAACTAATAACGGTAGGAGACACACACATAAAAAAAAAACATATATATATATATATATATATAAAGAGAGAGAGAGTGAGTGTGTGTGCCCCACTTGTTTTTCTGTCTCTCTTATCTACACATAATGTCCCAATTTTCTAAATCTAATGTTCTCAATTTTACGACAGCAGTTGTTAGCAGTTGTTTATGATGATGAAAAACGTGTGTTTGTATTACATGTGAAAACATGTTCTATGTTTCTGTCTCATTATCAGATGAACGAGATGATTGACAACCTGCAGCAACAATTCAAACTCATGATACAGGAGAGCACGTGGATGGGACAAGCCACCAAAGATGAAGCCTACAAAAAGGTGGTGAACTTGTTACAACATCTCTGATGACAATTTTATATATGAATGCAATGTCTGTATTGTTGTGTTATGATGTCTGCCCTCATGTGCACATTATAGATACATGCATGTGCACATTGCAGTCTGTCTACTCTCATATACACATTAGTGTATGCATACCGCATTGCACGAGAGCTGAGTTAGTTAGCTGCCGAGGACGACGGCTATTATTACGAGAGCTGAGTTTGTTAGCCCACTCGCTTCTTAAGCGCGTGGTTCTGGTTCAATTCCTCAATGAGAGTAGAATTCGACGTTAACGGCTCTGAGATTGACTCAGACTCAATTGTGTAGCAGAAAACCCCTAGGAAATAAAAACGGTCGGTGTGATGTTGACCGCATCAGCAATCGTGTGCCGATGGTCAATGAAAAATACTGGTCTAACACCTAATCAAGCACACTCCGTCCGTACATTCATACAAGTAAGATATATATGACTAAGGTTTGAGCTAAACATATTGACATGACAATTTGCAATAATTTGATTAGTTGGCTAAGAATTTAGTTGCGTGAAATTGTTGTTGCGTGAAACTGTTGTTAGCAATTTGAAAGCTGCAATTCTTGTTATTTTCTATATCGCTGGTGACAAACAGCAGTTGACAAGAAAACAGAGGAAAAATCATGTAATTTTTTCCTTTGCTGAAAACCATTTTAAACAGCTAAGCTTATGCCAAATTAGCTAACAAAATAAGTTATAATGCCTAATTTTGTTTTCTAAAACAAAATATTTGATCAAAAGCTCACATGATGTTAAATTTAGTTCAACGTTCGGTCGTTCAGGTCAGTTGGCGAAATGTGAGATTCTCGTTGATGTTGGTTAATTTGAAATATGTTTGATAGAATACTGTAAACTTTATTGCAGTTGTACACAATTCTACGAGTCCGAGTCCGTGTAAGTTCTTGACCTGTTTCTAAAATTACAGGTGCTCTGTTTTCTTGGTCTAGTGGGAGAGACCGGAGCACAATGGGTCACGGTGTACAGTGGGTCGTTAGCGATAACTATGTAAAGAAATTAGTGAAAGACAATACACATTATGAATATGAAATTAAAGACAAAAGTTACTAAACGATAAATTTATATATGTTAAGCATGGTTGATATTATTTCTCAAGGATGTCCTAGCTGTTTCTCGTGAAACGATTGGGTCCCATGGAAGCCCTGCAAAGATATCAAGAGAACGTCTGCACATATTGTAAGATTGTTTCCTAAGGATTTTTGATAACTATCTTTACAACCCAGATTGGAATGCGATTTACACTAGGAATTGTTTTCCTTCAGGTCAACCCTTCTTCAGCTGGGTACCAGATAGACAATTGAAGTAAAAGGGGGCCTACATACCTATTCCCACGTGTCAGCCAACGTTGTCTTTTTAGGCTAAAACAAATTTGTCATTGCTGCACAACACATTCTCTTTATGTGCCACACTAAACAAACAATCTACTCAGTCCTGACCCACACATCTACTGTATAATTACCAACATTTGTGCAGCTTAAACGAGTCGACCTATACATGGCCTCCAAAATTCACCAAACTTTGTAAAAAAAATACTTCTGATACCCAAATTATATCAACTAAAGATCAATATTCGTTTAAAAAATAATTAAAACACATTTTGATGCCTTATCCGCCTTTTTTTACATTCAGGTAGTGACCACCACGCGTCCACTCCTAAATAAAATTTTCTCGACCTGAAGAAAAGTTACCACATTTTCAAAAATCAAAGAGAAAATAATTACTATATTTACCAGGTGGCCACTACCAAAAAATACATAGATTACATCCCTTAACGTCACCATCCACTACATGAAAAAATGGTGGCTAGAATAAAAAACAGACTAAAGCGTACAAGTCTAAAATACAAAGCAAAAGAAATAGGAAAGTCATACTTGGAACTACTAAATTATAACTCCATACCAGAAGAATTACTTTGTGATCACTGGGAACCAGACTCAGTGGCACTAAAATTCTCAATCTCCATCCCTAAATTGTTAAGCAAAGATGCTGAGCCTAATCTAGTGAAGAAATCAACTATAGTCTGTCCATTAATTCGTGAGCACGGTTGACATTGATTTTCTCGAAAACTGCCTGTTGGATATCAGTGATTTTTGCATGCAGCCTTAGAATATCCATGACGCTAAAATAAAGCTAACCAGTAGTCCATAGATGCTACGGATTTTGCACATCGGCGAATTCCTTTGATCTTTTATGACAATTGCAGATACGGGGGCTCAAATTTTAGTTTTTACAGTAATCCCTAGAATTTGTCCATGTCAATTCTATTCATAAGTGTATCTCCATATTAACTTGATAGGTCAAGTAATTAAGTGTGTTGCCCTTTATGTGCAATCGTGAACTTGGATATAATATGCAACAGTTAGTCCTTCCCTTCGGTCACTATTAGACCCCAGGGTGTCTTAACTTCACCACAAATTGTATGATGGTAGACGCATTTGGATATGGAAATGTATACGTTGCTATTTCTCAGTCTGTAATCAAAATATGATTTGTATCATCCCGAATCTGACGATTACATGAGGTTGATAATTGTTACTGGCTGGACAAATTGTAATCCATCTCGGTGCCAGTACTCGTCTTCCTCTCGGAGCACATGTTCAACACACTTCTTCCAGAACTGCATGTCTATCATTGAGAGGAACTCACGTGTCAGAACTTCAACATCACACATTTTAAACGTCCTGTTCTGTTCGGCAACTTGCCCTTTTACTTAGCCCAGACAAGCTCTATCGGATTGAGGTGAGCATGATATGGAGGTAGTCGCAAAGACGTGTGGCCGTATTCCGCAATGATTTTGTCAATATGAAACACCTTTGTCTTATTTGTCATCCTCACCAGGTGCAACAACTCAGGTTTCAAATATGTATCATCGAAGCTGACATTTTCCTTAGCAAGCCAAGTCCTAATTTGATCTTTTGTATTTGATGCAGTTGGTACTTTGTCTTCCGCTGATACTGCGTTGTGATAGGATGCATTATCCATTACTAAGCATGATGGTCTGTTTAGAATTGGAAGTAGATCTTTCTCCACCAGTGCCTGAAAATATGTCCATTCATTTCTGTGTAGTAGTCCCTACCGTCGGTACTTTTTGATTGGAAAATAAGTCCAGCGTCATGGACAAGACCTTCTTCACTGCTTCCTGCATGTGTTAGTATAATACACTGGTCTTTGCTGCTTGGTATTTTCTTTTCTGTTCACCGTCTACTGATTGCCATTCTTTAGCATTGGTGTGGTGAGCATTGACCCAGGATTCGTTCAAATATACAATATCATAGCCTTGCCTCCGCCGCTCACGGATCTGCCTCAGGTATTTACTTCGGGCAGCAATTAAATGTGGCTTTTCACAAATAATATTCCTGCCGCCTATAGTTTTCTGAAGGTGAAGCCGGCGGCTCTTACAATTTTCCATAAAGTACTTTTAGAAATGTCTATGCTGCAATCTGATTGCAGTTTTAATTTCAGTTTCCTGAGAGTAACAAGTTGATTTGTCGCAAACATTTTCAAGAGCTCCCGTCTTATGACATCTATGTCAAAGTCGTCAATTGTTCTTTTCCTTCCTTGCTTTACATTATTTCACTTTGTGTCCTGTTTAATCCATCGGAAAAGGATTCTCTATTCAGACCAAGCGCCAGTTGCGTTCGTTCCTCAGGGTTATGAATATCGCAATATAGATGACCTCTCTTAGATTCCCCACGGAAGTGTTGGTATAGTAAAACTGTAACCTTCTGCATTGTTATAAATGTGCACTTCAGACTCATTATGAATGTGATATCAATGTCAGTTTTGATAAGCCAACAAATATGATACAATAGCTTCATACAAATAGCGAGATACACCTATAACTATACAACGGTATCCCAATTATAACGTCATATGCTTTCCGCTTTCAAAGTCGACTGGGTTAGGTGCACGGGAATTCGTGAAATTGTTGTTTACTCTCGATATTTCAATGTTACCATAATGTATTTTTAGAACAACGCGTCTGTGTACCGTAGATATGTTACTATTTGTACAATCCCGGGGAGGTTGATTTTAATATAACCTGGGAAAAAATATTTCAAACTACATCAAATTTTCTTGGAAAAAAAAATTTCTCTAGCGTCATGGATATTCTAAGGCTGCTTGCAAAAATCACTGAGATCCAACAGGTAGTTTTCGAGAAAAATCAATTTCAAACGTGCTCACGAATTAATGGACAGACTATACAATGGAACATCTCCATTACATGTTTCAAGAAGACAGCTGGATAAGAATTTCCACAGATGGATCAGCAATGGAGGCAACCATGAATGGTGGAACAGGAGTGTACATTAGGCACCCAGATGCTACTACTGTGTCTCCAGCGGCCCCTACTGGAAGAATATGTTCCAACTACAAAGCAGAGCTATTAGCCCTTATGATGGCAGCACGGCGCATGAATAAGCTGCAAGCACATGAGCCAGCAGGCAAGATGGTATTTCTTACAGACTCACTGTCAGCTATACAAGCCCTGGAGGCTAACTCCACTGACAACACAGTACAAAACCTAAACAGAGAACTTGCTCAACTTTCAGAAAAGGCAGAAATTCACCTGCAGTGGATTTCATCTCACTGTGGCATTGCAGGCAATGAGAGTGCCGATGTCTTAGCCAAGGAGGGCAGTCCCAAAAGAGCAAATTTACCAACCCCTTTCTTTTCAAGAGGTCACAACCCTCATACAGAGAAAATCTGCAGTAGACTGGAAGCCAAACACTTTATATGATTATGGAAAAGACTCCCTCAAAGACCTAAGCAGAACAGACCAGGTCATTATATTTCGACTACGCATCGGACACTGCAGACTCAACAAACATTTATATAGACTAGGAATAAGTCAAACAGCTCTCTGCCAGTGTCTGCAGGTGGAACAGACACCGAAGCATATCCTGCAAGACTGTAATCTCCTGGGTGAGCTGAGAAGCAACATGTGGCCACATCCAGTGGACCTGAGAACTTAGCTTTGGGGAAACCTGACAGACCTGAAGCTGACCGCCCAGTTTGTGGTCCACAATAAATTAAGCGCATGACCAGAGATCGCTGAAGAAGAAGTCCCCTAACGTTCGAGACCAGGTGACCACTACCAAATAAATATCGGTAACGAAATTATCATTGATTGGAGACCTTATTTACAAAAATTACACCATCAATTGTGTTGCGCTTTTCCGTTTGCGTTGATTTGCACAAACTGTATAATTTTCATGTCATTATAACTTAATTTTTCTGTTTCAAACTACGCTATTCACGCTATAGAAATGTTTAAATAATTATTCTGTTAAATTTTTAAATTATTATTCTGTTTTGTTACAAATCCGCAGGTAATATTTATTAATATTAAAATATGCAATGTCGCCTAAGAAAAGAAAACAATTCAATCAGACTAGAAGTGACTATAATCGAAGAGCAGTACGCAAATCTATAGAAGTATCAGAATATTGAAACGAAGCTAATAGGTCAGGAAGTGCCAAAGCCAGAGCTGAAGAAAACTAAGATACTGTCTTGAACAGATATAAAGCCGCTAAATCATGAAAGGTCTAAGCAAGAGATGAAGAAAACGTAGATGCTGCCCTGATTCGACGTAAAGCTAACAGATCACGAATGATAATTACCAGAGCTGAAGAAAGCGAAGACGCTACTTTGAATGGACGTGAAGCATTACAAGAACCACCCGAACCATTAAAATCGTTTATGGACGACATAGCCGATTCAAAGTTCTTAAAAAATATCCTAAAATACAAATCATATTTTAAGATGACATCTTTTGGGATGATTAACCCATTTCCTCATCAAGGATTTATGCCAACTTTCAAAATTCAAGGTCAAATATATGATCAATTTGGTTCACTCTTACCACAATCAAATGAGTACCCAACATTTCTTCAAATTGTCTTCATGGATAATGAAGAAGCTCAGATAAATCAGCGTGTCAACTGTAATCCTGGGATTAATCAAAATACGGTATTAGCTATTCAACGTATGCTAATACGTCCACTAGAAGTTTTAGATCAGTACTAGATCAGTTGCGCACAGACCACATGAAAATTGCAATCTGCGCCGACAAAGTTCCGGCGGGTCAACACGAGCGGACCTATAACGCACCTATAGTATACAAAGTTGCCATTATCATAGCAGGAAATGATTTTGGTAGCTGGACGTAATTTTCTAAAATCCAGACGAGCTGCAAAGTATATTCCGAGCGAAGCCGGGTTAATTAGCTAACTCTCTATATATGTACCACGCATTCTCTATATATGTACCACGCATTCTCTATATGTGCACACACCATTCTCTATATATGTACCACGCATTCTCTATATATGTACCACGCATTCTCTATATATGTAGGACACAGTCTCTATATGTGCACACACCATTCTCTATATATTTACCAAACATTCTCTATATATGTAGGACACAGTCTCTATATGTGCACACACCATTCTCTATATATTTACCAAACATTCTCTATAAATCCACCACACCCCTATCTGTGCACTACACACTCTCTATATATACCCAACTAAACAATGAAAACATTAAAACATTATTCATTAAAATGTTTGTTCTAGTTGGCAGCCATCAAAAGAAAAATTGGTTACCCGGATGCAGATTTTACAGAAGCTGATATTGATAACATATATGAAAATGTAAGTTGTTTGTATCTTATGGAAATGTAAAATTGAATTTTATATAGATAAAAATTGAATATTATTGTCTTTATCTACCTTATGATCCTTATTGTTGTCTCTATCTGCTGTATGATCCTTAATGTTGTCTCTATCTATTGTATGATTATTGTTGTCTCTATCTATTGTATGATTATTGTTGTCTCTATCTATTGTATGATTATTGTTGTCTCTATCTATTGTATGATTATTGTTGTCTCTATCTATTGTATGATTATTGTTGTCTCTATCTGCAGTATGATCCTTAATGTTGTCTCTATCTATTGTATGATTATTGTTGTCTCTATCTATTGTATGATTATTGTTGTCTCTATCTATTGTATGATTATTGTTGTCTCTATCTATTGTATGATTATTGTTGTCTCTATCTATTGTATGATTATTGTTGTCTCTATCTATTGTATGATTATCGTTGTCTCTATCTATTGTATGATTATTGTTGTCTCTATCTGCTGTATGATCCTTAATGTTGTCTCTATCTATTGTATGATTATTGTTGTCTCTATCTATTGTATGATTAGTATTGTCTCTATCTATTGTATGATTATTGTTGTCTCTATCTATTGTATGATTATTGTTGTCTCTATCTATTGTATGATTATTGTTGTCTCTATCTGCTGTATGATCCTTAATGTTGTCTCTATCTATTGTATGATTATTGTTGTCTCTATCTATTGTATGATTATTGTTGTCTCTATCTATTGTATGATTATTGTTGTCTCTATCTATTGTATGATTATTGTTGTCTCTATCTACTGTGTGATTATTGTTGTCTCTATCTATTATATGATTATTGTTGTCTCTATCTACTGTATGATTATTGTTGTCTCTATCTATTGTATGATTATTGTTGTCTCTATCTATTGTATGATTATTGTTGTCTCTATCTATTGTATGATTATTGTTGTCTCTATCTACTGTGTGATTATTGTTGTCTCTATCTATTATATGATTATTGTTGTCTCTATCTACTGTATGATTATTGTTGTCTCTATCTACTTATGATTATTATTATTGGTTCTATCTGCTGTATGATTATTATTATTACAAGAGCAGCACCGTAACCTCTACATGGTCTTTGTCGATCTGATGAAGGTTTTCGACACGTTCAACAGAGAAGGTCTATGGAAGATCATGGAAAAATTATGATGCCCAGTGAAATTCATTAAGATCGTCCAACAGTTTCACGAGGGCATGTGTACTTGATGAAGGGGAGTTGTCGGAAGCCTTTCATGTCACCAACGGCGTCAAACAGGGATATGTACTGGCCCCAACACTCTTCAGCATGATGTTTGCTGCCATGCTCACGGATGTCTTTTGGGAAAGCGAC